>CM037836.1:13385322-14585322 GCA_021234535.1 Stichopus chloronotus | reverse complement strand
GAAGGAGATGTCTGTCCTCTCTAGTCAATGGGGAGATGTCTGTCCTCTCTAGTCAATGGGGAGATGTCTGTCCTCTCTAGTCAATGGGGGAGATGTCTGTCCTCTCTAGTCAATGGGGGAGATGTCTGTCCTCAATCGTCAATGGGGGAGATGTCTGTCCTCAGTCGTCAATGGGGGAGATGTCTGTCCCCTTTTGTCAATGGGGGAGATGTCTGTCCTCTCTCATCAATGGGGGAGATGTCTGTCCTCTCTCATCAATGGGGGAGATGTACATGTCCATCCTCTCTCATCAATGGGGATGGGGACCTGCTTGCTCTCTTCTTAATGAGGAGATGCTTACTCTCACCTAGATGGGAAGATGTCTGTCCTTTCTTTCATGAGGAGGAGTCTTAATTCTTTCTAATGGGTCTGCCTCCCTTTAATGGGAATGTTGAACACATAAATTACTGCAATTCTTTGACTTCAGTTGGAAAGAAAAATTGTCACCAGCCTTCAATAAAAGCTACGCAATTTTTTGTAGAGAAAAAACACAACCTTTTTTGTCTAAAATTCTTGGAGTTTGCCATCTTTTTGTTTACCTTGTGTCACAGTGACAACAAATTCACAGACAGCGACATTCCCAGCTCCATCGAAAAATGTGTAGACCACTGGTGTTGTTCCCAGATTAAACGTAGACCCTGGACTGACAGACACCGATGGTATTCCCACTCCCGAAGGATCTGTGGCAGTGGGTGGTGTCCAGCTCACTTCTATACCATTCATACCAGGTGCAAGTGTTCTGGTGATGTCACCAGGGCAACCGATGATGACAGGTGGAATATTGTCAGTACCTGAGAGGCAAAAAGGCAAGCATCTCTAAGTGGGACTGCTTCGCAAAAATGGAAGGCAATCTCAAGCGAACTTGGAGTAATCTATCCCTAGTTACCCTAGTTAGATTCAGAAACAGAAAGTCAAACACAAATTGTACTTTTCTGCCACACAAAAGAAGGCAGCATTATATTAAATTTAAAAAAGGTTTCTTATTTGCAGATTGGAAACGACCAGTGTTACAAGGGTCTTGCAGCATTAATTGATGTGGGTCTTTGCACAGAAGGATGAACCTAGATCAAGGAATTTAGGTGATCATTTTTAATTATGTAGACTGCCTAATCTGTTGACCTTTAGTGAACTTTGACCTTTATGAGAGTCCTTTGTTATCATCTATTTACAAGGGAATTGTACCTACAGACTTAGTATGAAGTTAAGGCAAGTGTTGATGATCGAGAATTTGGAGTCTTATGTGACCACTGGCAAATTCATTTATTATTTGACATGGTTCCTTCAACTACCTAGTGTTACCATGTTGCCAATTTTTTACTTTAAAGGTAACATGTTCACAAGGTTTTCAGAGTTTGATGTATGTTGAACTTAAATAGCTCTTAACCTCCATGAAAATCAATGCAGACTGAAAAGAAGCATGTAACCATCCCTGGTTATCTACGGAATTGAATTTCAAAAACTCTTTTTTTTTCTAATGAAGACATTTTCTGCACAATGCTTTTAGATTGTTAGTTCCTTGTGACTTACTTGATCGTGATCTCTGTGAAGATCAATAGATCAATTGGGGTATGCTATTCAAAAGCATCTACATGCCAAATTCAAATGTCCTGTAAGTTTTACTCAATGGGACATCAATCAAGTTTTTAGAAGGTGTTCCAACTTTGACCTCTGTTGACACTTGACAAACAATGAAAATCAAAAGAGATCAAGTTGCTGAGGTATACCTACCCAACAACTTTAAAGGGGGAAAAGCCATTTATGATGCACCAACAATACCCATTTGTCAAAAGTTTCACCTCCTCAAAAGATCATACATATGATGACATATGATACAAAATGCATCATTTGTATGATGACATATGATATAAAATGCATCATTTACATGTTTGAAAGTTTGGATGAACCAATTATTCTTGAGCAACAAATAACTGAATTTTCCACCTGTGAGAAACTTCTCTTGAAAAGAAGAACATCTATCATTCTACGTTTACAAATACTGGTAAAAAATACATGACTTTTTTCTTCTCTGTGACACAAATGCCTCATTTCCCTTTGAAGGTAAGGCAACTTTTGATATTGAATCCTCATTTGACCACAGGCAAATTCAGATGACAATTGATCCTCCCCCATACAAAACCCAGAATAAACAAATGCATTGTTGTTTCAAATGATGCAACAATTATCAGCATTTTTCTGAATCTGACATAGCAAAGCATGAGGATTGTTCTCCGTATGTATCAGCATCATGTTACCAATCAAGACGTAACAGCCAATATACACACAATGACATACATTGGGCTGAGTTGATGCCTGACAGGCATCATGCACTCAACAGGCACACTGAATGAGAGGCATGACCAGGCTTCCTGTCTTGAGAATCCATTCCATGAGTACATGTAACTGATCCTTGTTGAGTCTAATGGCTTTCATTGGACGTTAGACAGTTTTGCACTAAGCATGATACATAACTACACCTCCTACACGTAACAAATATCGCATGAGTGAAAGATTTGTTTTATGAGATATCATGTTTATAACATTTTCACATTAACCCCTGTTGACCTCAAATGACCTTTGGCCTCTACCAATTACAATATGGTTCCCATACTCAAAGTGGTACACTCACATATCAGATGAAATTGCCAAGTGTCCCTTTGTGAATTACCCATTTACAATGTTTTTACTATTTGGCCTCTGTTGACCCCAAATGACATTTGACCTCCAACAAACAAAATGCTTCTTGCAGCCAATGTGATATATGTACATACTAAGTATGAGTTACGCTCAAGCTTTCCTTCTTAAGATATTGCGTTTGCAAGAATTTTACCATTTGATCCCCATTGACATCAAATGACCTTTGACCTGAGATAAAAAGCAGGATTTTGGCACTCAATGTGGTACACCTACATACTGAATATGAGGTCTGTTGAAGACCTTTCCTTCTTGACTTATCATGCTGACAGGTTTTTACAATTTGACCCCTGTTGACCCTGAATGAATTTGAATGCTAGAACAAGAATAAGGTTTTTGTACCCAATGTATACTTGCATACAAAATGAGATCTGGTCAAGCTTCCCTTATCGAGATAGCACGTTTAGGAGGTTTTCACAATGTGAGTCATGTTGACCCCACATAACCTTTGACCTCCACCACAAACACATTGGATCCTTGCACTGAATAATACATATGCATACCACAAGTGAGCTCAGTTTGTGGGCCGCAGGTTGGCCACACTGCATGTATTGGGTTGACATACACCACTTGCAGAGAATTGTCTAGCCCTCTGCAAGGAAAAGAGAATGACAGAAGCAAATGCAACAATGCTTTCTTCTTGAATAACGCTCAAAAAATTATCTCCTCTAATTACCTTGTAACACAGTGACAACAAAGTTGCAGGTGGCAACGTTCCCAACTCCGTCGATGAATGTATAGGCCACTTGAGTTGTTCCCAAAGTGAATGTAGTCCCTGGACTAACAGACACGAATGGTGGTCCCACTCCTGAAGGATCTGTGGCAGTGGGTGGTGTCCAGCTCACTATGATACCATCAGTACCTGGTGCAGCTGTTCTGGTGATGTCGCCTGGACAACCAGTGATAACTGGTGGAATGTTATCTACACCTGAATGAAAAGGTCACAGCAGCAGGTATGGTCACAACTTTTTATTGCTTGCATCAACTAGAAAGCCAAAAGGCTTAGTGATTCCTTGCCTCATGATATATATTGTAACAAACAGGAATCGCCCACATGACAAGCATGAGATCCCACACAGTTATCCTACTTGAGATACCATCTTAGTAAGGTCAAAACCTTTTGAAATCTTGTGACCCAAAATGACCTTTCACCTCCACTTAAAACAAAAGGGATCACCTACCCTATATGGCCATCAACATGCTAAATATGAACAAATCTCAAACGAAGTATGAGATCCCTCACATTTATCACCCTTAAAATATCATGTCTACAAGGTTTTGACCTTTTGTCACCCCAAATAATGTTTGACCTCCACAAACATGAGAAAACTTTCAAAGGGATATGATGCTGCAGGGGAACAAATTGTATTTTGTCGTGTCTAATAACTTGATAAAAAGGTAAACATGTTTATTTAATCAAAATTATAGCACTTTATTTTGGCGAGTTAAGGCTATTGGTGGCAGCTCTTTAGCATTTGACTTTTTGGCGGGATGCCCTTCCCAATGGCTATGATGTCCTTGAAAATGCACAAAAACTGATAACCCTATTAAACCAGAATCTAGCAAGACTTGTAACTTTGCCTTTAGTCTACTTAAAGACAGAACAAACAGTACAAGTTCCCCTGGTTTGATACACAGTAGTGAGTAGTTTAAAGCTTGCTTTGATTAATACCTGAACTACTTTAAGCCTTGCTCAGAGGGCTAAACAAAGACACTGTTTATACCTGGCTCAACAGACTGTATGATTTATTCACATTGTGGTTTCTACTAGCAGTCAACTGTGATAAATTATGTCAGATAACAGTGACCAATTTGAACAGAGGTGGGTCAGTTACAATTTGATTCATTCAATTAAGCAATCAGAGTTTATGCATGCTCAGGGATATTTGATCCAAATGATCAGTAATTTAGTTCTTTTTATAAAACTAATAACCCGTGGTATATTTAATTAATCAATTCCAATTTACAATTCATGCATGCTCACATGTCCATATGAGGACAGTGGCATAAGGTTTGCCAAGTAATAATCTTTGATACCAAATGTTGGTATGTCCTAAACGAAGTCCTTGAAACGGTACTAGGTATATTTTTTGTTGTTTTCACAATATATTCTGAAATGTGAACATGCATTTCATTTTCATTCATGTATGCCAGAAGCCAAAAAAGCAGCGCATCTCCCTGTTATTACCAGCACCTTCCTACCCTGGTATTACAGTATTTCTCGACTAAACAGTGCAGCCAACTTCAAGTGCTGCAAGCCAAATAATATGTTACTGCAAACCTATTTGGCCCACTATTAAAAACTGTAGGCCAACCAATAAGAACTGTAGGCCAAGCAATCCTTAATTATGCCAATATTACCTACTTTCATTTTTAACAATGTGATGTCAAATAACCCCAAAGTATCTTTCATCCCTAAGAAATGTGCAGGAACCATCAAATCAACGAGAGGATTCTACATTACAAGTATAAAATTCACTGGAAGGACCGTTCTTTAAACATTGTATATTCAAGTTTTTCACATTTGACCTCCCATGACCCCAAATGACCTTTCACCTCTGCCAAAAAAACAATAGGGATCATGTACTTGATATGGGCAATCCACATGCTAACTATGAGATCTCTCACATTTATCGTTCTGGAGATATCGTGTTTACAAGCAATTTTCAAGGTATTTACCTTTTGACCTCTGGTGACCCCAAATGACCTTTGACCTCCACCAAAAACAATAGGGATCATCTACTCAATAAGGGTAATCTACATGCCAAGTATGAGATCACTCAGAGTTACGCTTCTGGAGATATAGTGTTTACAAGCAATTTTCAAGGTGTTTACCTTTTGACCTCTGGTGACCCAAAATGACCTTTGACCTCCACCAAGAACTAAAGGGATCACCTACTCAATAAGGGCAATCTACATGCTAAGTATGAGATCACTCAGAGCTACACTTCTGGAGATATCGTGTTTACAAGCAGGCGTCACACACGCACATACACGCACACCCACACGACATCACCATCACATAGATTCCTTGCCTGCCTTCGGCAAGGAATCAATAATGAATAGTCACACAACACACATAAATAAGAATAACATGTTCCGTGTCACATTGACATGTTCTTGAATTTTACTATAGTCTACTTTACCTTGTAACACAGTGACTACAAAGTCACAAACAGCAACATTCCCAGCTCCATCAGTGAATGTGTAAACCACTGGTGTTGTTCCCAGATTAAATGTAGTTCCTGGATTGATAGACACCAATGGTGGTCCCACTCCTGAAGGGTCTGTGGCAGTGGGTGGTGTCCAGCTCACTACAATACCACTGGTGCCTGTTGCAGCTGTTCTTGTGATGTCACCTGGACAACCACTGATGACTGGTGGGATGTTGTCTTGACCTAGGATAAAAAGAGAATGCCAAATCATCATTAACCTAGTTGTTTGTCTAATTCAGTGATTCCGAACAGGGGCGGTACCATCCCAAAGGGTTGTTTCAGTAACTTAGGTGGTTTATGTTGGGGGGTGGCAAGGGGGCATTTACAAATTAAAATGAGATACCACACTGAATCTCACCCTGAGCTATGAAAGAAACAAATTAGTTTTTCACTACAATTAGTTTGCAATTATATTTCTATTTCTCAATTATAATGAGGGGGATGGTAATCATTGGAACCCAGTGAGTCCAATTGATTACACACATGATTATCCAAGGGCTTTGAGATTTCAGCTCAGTTCTACATTCATCTCTAATTAATGCATTTCTATCTGTAGGCCAGTTGATGTGTTATGATGCAATGCCATCGAAACAGATGGAAGAATAAAGTTGTGTCCCGCAATGCCGGAACAAGCAGAAAAATAGGTATTTTGATGGCATGTCATTAACATGGTGAGGGGGACGGTTTCCCGATGGCATTGTGTGAAAGGGGGGGGGGGGAATTTAAGATGATAAAGGTTCAATGAGAGTGCACTGGTCTAATTCATTAATCAAAGTGGTTGATGTATCTATAAAAAGTGAAGGAAAGATGACAGAGCTACAGGAGACCTCATAAACTAGAAAAGATGAAAGGTTCCATTTAACGTTGCTACATTCTTGAATTGTAGCATACAAACTTTTATTTTACCTTCTAACACAATCACGATAAATTCACAGACAGCGATATTCCCAGCTCCATCAGTGAACGTGTAGACCACTGACGTAGTTCCAAGATCAAACGTAGACCCTGGATTGACCGTCACCGATGGTGGCCCCACCCCTGAAGGGTCTGTGGCGGTGGGTGGTGTCCAGCTCACCATGATACCCCCTGCACCTGGTGCAGCTGTCCTGGTGATGTCACCAGGACAACCAGTGATGACTGGTGGGATGTTGTCTCCAACTATATAAAAAATGTCATGTAAATGTAATGCAATGTAAATATATAACGATCATTCACTCTTCAGTATCCAAGAAAGATAGGTCACTTCGCCGGCTAATTTGTCGGACAGCTGTTTCACAAAAGAGATGAGGCAATTTGAATAAACAAACCTGTCTGGTTCCATTTTTGAATTCAACTGTCTGTCAGGGACGCACTGCTGATCTCAATTACAGGTTGCTAGCTACAAGTCCTTCGCCGACCGTACCCATTTTTATCAGACTTTGTGCAGCAAGACACGATTTGCTTTTCCATTTTCTATAAACAATTCATCAATTCCTGAGGTGACGCTGCTTTGTTTTGGGACTCTTCATTCCAAGCAAACGGATACATGCCGTACATATGCCCATTGACAATGCATTGCTCCCTTAAACCAGCCTTTTGAACAGGACATGGGTGAAAAATAATTTTGCAAATTTATCCCATCTGCCTCTGTTGCGTATCACAGGACTCATAGGACTCATATCGCAGGACTCATTATAGCTTTTTAAAGTACTCTTTGAAACCATAAAACAGTGTTTTTTTACTGTATTTGGATAAGAACACATATCTGGAATGCATCAAATTTAAAGACACTGGCACTATCCCATAAAATACTGAAATCTAAAGAAAGATCAATTTTTGTAGGAACTGTGACAGCTGCCTCATCTGAGGAATTTGTAAAAAGTCAATGAAGACATGATTATCATGTTATCAAAGTAAGCCCATCACTGCTACCTTAAGTAGGTGACAATCCAACCACGAGTTGTGCATAACGTGTACATTCCTGCACATGCCTATGCAAAGCAGCAACATTGTTCGTATCGTGCGAGAACTGTAAAGAGACGTTTGCACACTCCTGCATGTATCCGTTCAGAACCCACAATTCTGTTCAAGTGTCCAAATGTAGTTGTCACTTTCTGAGTAAATCCAATCCCTACATTCCATCTAGGACACGTAATTTAGCTCAAATTTAAGTCAGAAAAGGAACATACTGAAAAGTAAAAGTTATTGATATATCAATTGCTTTATTTAAGTATAATTTTCAAGTGACAAGGGTGGTAGTTCATGTCTGAAGGTGGGGAAGGGGTACACCATGCAAAAAGTAGAAGCATGACCCCATCATTGGACACCATCCTGGGGGGAGGTATTCCCCTCCCCTTTGAGAAATATTTGATTATGTAAGGAGTCTCAGATGCAAGATGGTGCTATAGCACAGCAGCAACATCAGAGTTTGAAAAATGATGCACGGTGAGAAATTATTTTAGAGTAGTAGGATAGAAATACATCCGATTAGAGCTATACATAACACTGTGATGTGTTGTAGATACAGGCATGAAAATACACTAGATCCGGAGAAAAAATAAGGGAAGTGCTGTATCACATCCCCACTGCCCATTGTTATGAGGGGATATATCCTCCATCAAACAGGATTGCCACCCTGTTGACAACTGCAAAACGCTCTGCTTCTGATATTGAAAAACAAACATTAATCACGACGTTAAATCGTAGTGATCATTACTGATTTTTTTTTTTTATAGCATGTTCATAGAATGGTTGGACTAAAATGGATCTCACCTCGGGTGATGACGACATCAAATGAACATTCGATGGTGACTGAGCCACTGGTGAAGGTGTAAACAATGTTGGTTCTTCCCTGTGGAAAGAACCCCTGTGGAAGTATGGGACCGGTCACTGGTTCCAGGATGTCCCCCGTGCTGGTCCTGGCCGAGGGCTGTGTCCACGACACCATCTGAAAAGTGACCTCAGTGGGTGCAGGTTCCATTATATCCCCGGGGCAATCTATCAGTTCCAAATCTTGCTGGCCTATCCAAAAAGATTTCAAGTGACAGATGGTAAAAGAGGATGAGTGTTACCTTAAAGTACATGTGTTATATCAGATTGACTTCAGCAACCACACTAGGCATGTGAGCGTCCAAGTAGGATTAAAGTCTCACATCTTTTGTCAAAAAGAAAATACCGCACGGTAATTATTGATTGTGATTGCGTCCACCCGTTGGCGAGAAAATTCTGTAAGAATACATTTTCAACTCTACATGTACCTTCGCTTGGGTTTCATGTGACTGGAGTCTGTCCTGTAGTGCGTCTTAAATCGTAAGATATGTGGTTTTCATGTGGCAGTAAGGAGGTCCAATTAAAGCGATTGAGTGAGTATGCAAAAAGGAAAATCATTGACATTTCATGTCCAAAAGTTAGTATGCCTTTTAATTGCATCATTCAGACAGTTTGGGAAAACACAAAGTTTCAGTTGATACGTTCTGCCATCTGATTACAAAATTATTGTAACATAACTACAATTAAAAAAAATGTAAAAGTACAATAATGTAGTGGTTGATAGTCTTCATTCTATTAAACTGTGGTCTTCTTTGAACAAGCCAGTGGGAAGTATACTAGCAATGAATAGTCAGTTGTAATGAATGAATGAAAGAATAGACACTGTAATAATGCAATCAGTTTGTAGTTAATATGCAAAATACGATGTTTTGTTTCCTAAATGCCACAGAAACAACAGGCCAGTAGATGAACCAATACCAACAATTTTAGAGAACGCTGTTCGAGGGTGACAAGACTGGTAAAGGAAATGCAAGAACGTGTGATGTTGAAGGCCTGGGATAATTCGAACACGCCGTTCTCTGTACTGCCACCTAACATGCTTATGGATGGCTGAAAGAGGGCAACTTTGAAATGACATGCAGTAACATTTTTTAAAGAAAACAGTCTTACCACAGCTGCAACTAAACATGACACCTTTGTTTACGACAGCAAAACATCACCTCCTCCCCCCTCAAGAAAAAAAAAATCAATTTGAATGTCCTCTTTAAGAGCTTGTTTAGATAATTTCAAATTTTGAATTAAATATGGTAATTGTTCACCTTCACCTAATCACCCCCATTCCCCCTACCCACACATCCCCTACCCACACATCCCCTCCCCCTACCTCCCTCCACTCAGGGACAGCTGCATGATCAACTAGTACAGAGTACTGAAGTGTTGGCCATTAGGCTGATGGTGCAAACTACTTACTAACCTGGTAACACTGTGACTGTAAAATCACACACAGCAACATTCCCAGCTCCATCAGTGAATGTGTAGACCACTGGTGTTGTTCCAACATTAAATGTAGACCCTGGACTGACAGTCACTGATGGTGGTCCCACTCCTGAAGGATCCATGGCGGTGGGTGGTGTCCAGATTACTACAATACCGCTGGTGCCTGGTGCGGCTGTTCTGGTGATGTCACCTGGACAACCAGTGATGACTGGTGGAATGTTATCAGCACCTGAATGAAAAGATCATATCAGCATATATGTTAACCTCTGGTATCGCCTAATCCATTGTCACAAAGTATCTAAGAAACAGTGTAACAGGTTAAATCAAACAGCAATATAATCGTTTATTTCAATTAACATTCTCCTGTTTTACCTTGCAACACAGTGACAATAAATTCACAAAGAGCAACATTCCCAGCTCCATCAGTGAATGTGTAGACCACTGGTGTTGTTCCAACATTAAATGTAGACCCTGGACTCATGGACACTGATGGTGTTCCCACTCCTGAAGGGTCTGTGGCAGTGGGTGGTGTCCAGCTCACTACGATACCCCCTGCACCTGGTGCAGCTGTCCTGGTGATGTCACCTGGACAACCAGTGATAACTGGTGGAATGTTATCAGTACCTGTGAATAAACATGAAATATGTCTCACTCCAGGTCTTGCAACCTATAAAACCTTGTACCAGGCAGACACAGATGTAATGACAGTAAAAGGTAAATTATCGTTAAGGGGCATTACTACTCTGGGAGTCCATGAATATTTATTGGTCAGAGTGATAAACAACCATTAGCGTTACCTGGTAAGACAATTACATCAAAATTGCAGAATGCAACATTCCCAGCTCCGTCAGTGAATGTGTAGACCACTGGCGTTGTTCCAACAATAAATGTAGACCCTGGACTGATGGACACGGATGGTGGTCCCACTCCTGAAGGATCTGTGGCAGTGGGTGGTATCCAGCTGACTACGATACCCTCTGCACCTGGTGCAGCAGTTCTGGTGATGTCACCTGGACAACCAGTGACAACTGGTGGAATACTGTCTCCACCTGGACCAAAAAAGACAGGAAAATCTGACTCAGTCACCATGGTTTTGGTTACTTTTAGAGTCAAATTTATTTAGCAGACAGTAATCTGCCAGACCGAGGATGGTGTGAGGTTTATCATTTCTTCGTTTTGAAGCTTTCTTATATCATAACCATGTCAATTAATGTACCTACTGAGAAGGCCATTTCTTCTGAAAATTGCTAAAATGGCCACCGTTGTGAGGTTCTACAATGAGACCTTGGGAGGACGGGGGGAGGGGGGGTGGTGTAGAAAGAGATCCACGGAATGACCATGCAATTGAGTCTTACTTCATAATGACCACTTCCAACTTATCATGAAGGTGGCAATGGCAGTTTTCCTCCCGCACTTCAGTCCTCTATTGAACCTATCAAAATCAATATTTTATTATTTTTGTATTTATCTAAATCTTTCTTATTTCCCTTAAAGTCAGAGACCATACAGCAGTCCATCTCCATGAATTCATTGCATCCAAAAAGACTACAAAATTTGTGACATCAACCTCATATCCACCCCTCCCCCTACGTGCATCACCACCGTTATCCACGACTCATTTATTCATTTTTGCAGTATCTTGTGTCAGTCAGGTTCCGATATCTCGCATTAGTCAGATTGCAGCATCTTTCCTCAGGCAGACTTTGCTATCTCATGTAGGTCAGGTTGCAGTATCTTGCATTAGTCAGATTTTGGCACCTTGAGCTACCCAGCTGGCACTATCTTGTCTTATTCAGATTTCAGCATCTCAGGCTAGGCAGGTTGCAGTATCTCATGTTAATACAGTTTCAAGTATTAAAAGTTAAACATATTTGGTCAGTTTACTTTTGGGAGATCACATTCGTTTGCACCAGGTGTTTACAAAAAAGATAGTTTGGCTTAAAATTAAGCTAAGCTTTAGTACATCTAGAGCAAAAGTTTGTTCTAAAGTCGTTCAAGCGTAACAATTTGATTCACACCGACAAATTTTGGTAAAGAGAGAAATCAGGCCTACAATCTTGGACAAAACTGTTGGGACACTTTGTGGCACCTTGCGATTATAATCCTTCATTTTAGTTGAGAGGATAACATGAACTCAGTGCCCCTTTTCAATGTTGCGCTATAGGAGTGAATGTACACTGCAAGCAGTAATTCTGTGGCCAACATTAAAAGAGGCGAGCGCAGTGTCCCAAGGAGTCTTGTCCAAGATTGTCTGAGTTTTTGGGAGCAAATTTTGGAGCAAACTGTTGGAAGAAAATTGCACATTTTTTGACAAGGTGCATCACAAAAGTTAGTTATCGAGGCCTATGGGTCTGAGGATTTTCAATTAAAAATATTTCGACTATGAGCATAAGAAGTTTAACTTTTATTTGGCGGTTTATTATATATATGTTTTTTTGAAAACAAGTGATCATGAATGAATAGAAAGTTTCATGGTTTTGTATGCATGCAGAAATGGTTGCACTGAAAAGTAACATTGATGGGAAGCTGCTGTATGGCGTTGAAAGTCAAGTGTCACTCCAATTGAAGAACGGTGGTAGGAAACCCAGTTATAAGACATCACGAAATAGGGGCACGTGTCTACTATTATGTGGGAAAGTCAGATGTGTTGATGCAATTTCATATTAAAATAATGGTAGAATGTTAGTAAAGGTTGGTTTTTTTCAGCTAATTTGACATTTGTGACTTCATTTTTTACAGTATATGAAGCTAGTAACATATCTAATCTGTTGTCTTGTCACATTTTATTTAATTTTTTCTGTCAAAACATTTGGTAGAATGCAGGTTTGTTTAACCTATACTGTCAGACGCTGTTGTTAGGTATAAGTCAGCTTGGATGAGAAGGCTGGGGTTTGATTCACGGTACGACCAGAGTGTTTTACACTGTTCAGTTTTTCATTTACAACTACAAACTTCAGTCAACTTTTCATTTTTTTATTCATTCATATATAGCATAACGTAACATATTTATTAGAATAGTGACACAGCCCTAACACCAAAAATATAAATTGTATTCTGAGGTCATATGGTGGTGCACCTGTGTATGTCATAACTGTGTAGAGTACAATAGAATGGGTGTCACAATGTCACCATTAAATAAATATGAACAAAGGTCACATCTATTTCATTCGAATTTGTTCATTTCTTTTGCATAATGATAGCATTTTTTTTCACTCAGATTAATCTGCAAGTCAAACATGATAATCCTTATGAGTAGTTACTTTGATACCATACCCCAAATCATCATTGTGAACAATTTAAATACATAACACATATGCATCAGTCTTCTCACACTGACGAATAACATTTTGGGGGTTTTTGTTTTTGTTCTTGTTTTTTTTTTTTTTTTGTTCTTCAGTGCCCCTTTCAATATCAGAGTTTGAGCCAAAAGTGCATCACTTGTATCATTCAAAATGTCTTAAAATAGTTTCCTAGTCAACAAGACGCATTGGAGTTATGGTGTTACCTCTTCAGTGATTGGATTTTATTTACCACAGGTGGTGCAAAACTCTGCATGGATTTGACTGACATAGTCCTCCCGTTACTCCCTAATAACATTGACAGCATTCACACAATAATATTATTGCAATAAGTCAACTTCACCTTGGGGCCAAAATATGTCGAATATGCACTGCTAACGTCTCCTGTTGCAAAGAATATTACCCGCCATTTTGCCATGTAACCTATTGCAAATTGACACATTTTGCTGGTCCCGGCATGTGCTTCTGGCCTTTCGAAATTCTCAGACAATCTTGGACAAAACTGTTGGGAAACTTTCCGCTATGTTGCGATTGTAATCCTGAATTCTAGTTGAGAGGATAACAGGAAACCCCATGACCCTGTCCAATGTTGGGCTGTAGGCGTGAATGTACACTGTGTACAGTAATCGATCCTGTAGTCAACGCAGAAAGGGGGACGGGGGTGTCCCAAGGAGTTTTGTCCAAGATTGTAGTTTTTAAGTAAATAGTGATGTCTCACCTTGGGTGACGATGATATTAAATGAACATTCAATGGTGACTGAGCCACTGGTGAAGGTGTAAACAATGTTGGATGTTCCCACACGAAAGAACCCCTGCGGAAGTATGGGACCGGTGACTGGTTCCAGGATGTCCCCCACGCTGGTCCTGGCCGAGGGCTGGGTCCACGACACCATCTGGAAGGTGACCCCAGAGGGTGCAGGTTCCACTATATCACCAGGGCAATCTATCAGTTCCAAATCTTGCTGGGCTATTCGAAAAGACCGAGTGGCCGAAATGAAAAGAAAACGCACAAACAGGACGTTCAGTGGTACAATTAATTCAAAGAAGAATATGAGAAAAGCAAACTCAATCTACAAGGACAGGTGGCTCCTTCCAGCATCCTTATATATTTTTTCAAGGAACGGAGACTTTCACGTGACTAAGGTGTTGGATCTCATGCCTTGTAATAGACTTTTGGGGAAACGTGAGTACCAGTTCTAAGGCAGTTTCTTCCTTTTTCTTTTCATCTTGTTAAGAGTGAACAATTGGTCGTATGTACGTATTTACCCACATAGAACTAGAAATTTGATTAGTACATTGAGAGGCTTTGTCAAGTAAGCTTAAGGGGTTCTTACACAACAAAAGAATAAACCAACTGCTGTCTGCAGCGTCATTCCCATTTCTATCAAAGGACATAGGGACCACTTGTGATGTTTCCGCAACATAAGTTAAATGTCAGAAATCTCCCTTAAATCTCTTGGCCATTTTGATTTTCATTGCTGGAGGAACTCATCAAGGCTATTGTTGCCAATTGGCACGAAATTAAGTACTACCCATGACATGCCTTCCCCCTTTTTTTTTTCTTTTTTGGTACAAGGCAAAGACAAACTATTTTCAACAGTCATTTCAATGAAGATCATGCTGTTTGGAATATTTTTTTATGGCGATGAATTATGCACCAAATTGACAAATTCAAACAACTAAATCAGTTACAAATGATCCATAGGACACTCCCCAAGTACCCTTTCATCAATGACATGCAAAAACAAGACCGACCACTTTTGAGATAATCTTGGTTCAGAGACAAAGTACGCTGTCATGTAATGCTTAATTGACTGAAAAGATATCTGACCTCCTACGCTGGGAGCTTTCGAAGCCAGTGGCTTCCAGCAGCGAAACTAAAGGACAGGTTCTGACATAAACTTTAAAACACTGTTAAAAAATGTGTACATGTAGTCATTCATCCACCTGTACTGAAGGCTAGTGTTCTCCCTCTCTCCGGAACGACCATTGATCCCTCAATACCACACCGACGTGCTTCTCAATTTTTTCTTCTTTCTTTGAACTGTGATTTGTTTGTAATTTATTTTAATATTTGTGATTTATTCATTTCTTTGCTTTTGTACTGTGAAATAGTGCAGATAATAACAATGGAAAATTCAGCATGACATCCACGAGCACCCACAGTCCAACTGGGATTGAAGTTACATCGAGCAAATACGGCAGAGACGATCTATGCTTTCTTTTCTAAACTGGGTAGCAGCACCTTTGCTTCAACGCTGACTTACTCCTTCCTTAGTAGTACTTTCAAATTTTCCTACTTCAGTTATGTGATACTGTGAGAACTTCAAGGTAAGCTCTGAGTCTCCCGTACAGGGACCAAACAACTCTCACCATGGCTTTTTTTTGTCTTACTTAGTTAATGATGACTAGCGAGATGAGAATACCTGCAAGCTTTGGAAGTAAAGGAATGAAACACTGATGTTACTCTATACTGGCAGTTGTGAGAAAAAAACTAAAATGATTACAAGACAAAAAAAACAACTTCCTACAAATACAGGTTACTTTGATTGAAAGAACACTTCTTGAAAGTTTGTTAAAAACATATGAATGTAGGTTTACCTTGTAACACAGTGACGTCAAAGTCACAGGTAGCACTGTTCCCAGCTCCATCAGTGAATGTGTACACCACTGATGTTGTTCCAACAATAAATGTAGACCCTGGACTGATGGACACCGATGGTGGTCCCACGCCCGATGGATCTGTGGCAGTGGGTGGTGTCCAGCTCACTACGATACCCTCTGCACCTGGTGCAGCTGTCCTGGTGATGTCACCTGGACAACCAGTGATAACTGGTGGGATGTTATCGCCACCTGTGAATAAACATGGAGAATGTCTCACTTCTTGGATGTACTATCCTAGAACCCAAATTTCACTTTAGAGGATCAATCATACTTCCACAGACTGATATAACTGAAGTTGATGAGTATGCTTTCTCATTGTTCACCTAATGGCTGAATCAGTTAAGAGAGTTAACTGATGGTGAGATAGGAGACAGAGAAAAAGGGGAAGGTGTTTGGTCAACTGATGGTAAGCGGAGAGGGTCTCAACTTTACTTTTTCAGAAAACTACGATACATACCTCTATTCTGTCACTAACATTCTTTCAACTGTGAAACCTCATCTTGTAAGTTTGTATTAAGGTAAATCATTCTCTTATTAAAACTCAACAGGAATAGCTCCACTAGCAATGTCCACAAAACTAAACCAATACGATGACAGAAAGCAAGTTTTGTTTGTTTTGAAGATTTTTCCAACTGCAATTGTGATTCTTTACTTCAAACGTAAGTGATGTAAAACTAGTTATTTCCTCAAACCAAGGAAACATGAAAACTCCTAGGTATATGCAGAGACAAATTTAGTAACAGTAAAAGGTAATTATCGTTGTTGAGCATTGCTACTATGAATGCTACCCTGGAGGATGATACAGATTTATTGTTCAGAATGATAAACTACAATTTGCATTACCTGGTAAAACAATTACGTCGAATGTACAGACAGCAGCATTTCCAGCTCCGTCAAAGAATATGTAGACCACTGGTGTAGTTCCGAGATCAAATGTAGACCCTGGATTGATGGACACCGATGGTGGTCCCACTCCTGATGGATCTGTGGCAGTGGGTGGTGTCCAGCTGACTACAATACCATTGGTACCTGGTGCAGCTGTTCTGGTGATGTCACCTGGACAACCATTAATGACTGGTGGAATGTTATCTTCACCTGTGTGTAGACATGAAATATGTTTAACTTCTTAGACATACTAATCTAGAAACCATATTTAAAGGTTTCAACCATACTTGCACAGAAACTGATATGTAGGCTTTCTCACTCTTCATCCACTAGTTCAATAAAATGACAGTGAGATGGGAGACAACTTGTGCGAGAAGGGTGTGACAAATTGGGGTGGTGAGTAAAGGGGGTTGGGAAGGGTGTAACTTGTCCCAGCTTTACTTTCCAGAAAATTATGACACATATTGACATTGTATCAGAGCATAGTTCTACACTTGTAAAACCAAAACACGTAAGTTTGTAACATTAATTATCTTCTAAGTTAAACTTTGCTGAAATGGCTCAATGAGTTGTGTCCACAAAACTCTTTCAACAGAAGTGTAGAAAGCAGTTACTGAACCTTTTGAGAGATTTTTCCAACTCAGATTGTACTTCTTTACTGTGTACAAAAGTGACATAAAATGGGTTATCTTTTTGCACCAAGGAATCAAGCAAACCCTTAGATATATTAAAGTGACCTGTTCTCAGGTATGGCAACCTCTAAAACCATCTACCATGCAGACACAGATGTAATATTGTAAAAGGTAATTATCGTCGCCAAGATTACTACTCTGGGGTTTACTCCACAAGTCAAATTCATTGGTCAGAGTGATAAACAACCATTAGCAATACCTGGTAGGATGATTACATCAAAAGTACAGAGAGCAACATTCCCAGCTCCGTCAGTGAATGTGTAGACCACTGGTGTTGTTCCAACATTAAATGTAGACCCTGGACTGATGGACACCGCTGGTGGTCCCACTCCTGAAGGATCGGTGGCAGTGGGTGGTACCCAGCTGACTACAATACCCTCTGCACCTGGTTCAGCTGTTCTGGTGATGTCACCTGGACAGCCAGTGATAACTGGTGGAATGTTATCAGCACCTGTGTATAAACATGGAGTATGTTTCACTTCTTGGACATGCTAAAGTAGAAAATAAATTTCAATTAAAAGGTTCAACCCACACTTACAGAGACTGACTTAACTGAGATTAGTAAACAAGCTCTCTCATTATTCAACCAATGGCTCAATTAATTTAGATACATAACTGATAGTGAGATAAAAGCCACAGGGAAAGGACATGGTGTGGGGAAATGGGATGGTGAGCAATGTGGGCTGAAAATATGTAACTCCTCTCAATTCTATTTTTCTAGGAGATTATGGTACATACTTTCATTCTTTCAGTACATATTTCCTCACCTGTAAAACCTTAACATGTTTGTTTGTAAGATTAATGATTTTCATACTTAAAGTTTTCAGGAATATTTCTAGCAGATGTGTCCACAAATCTATATCAATGCAATGATAGAGAGGAGTTTTTGTTCTTTTGGAAAATTTTACCAATATTTTTGAAGATTTTTGACTTGTTCTCAGGATTTTTAACCTCTTATTTTGTGCAACATGTGTAACACCTTGTACCGCGCAGACACGGACATAACGACACAAAAAGGTAATGAACACTGATGAGCATTTCCACTTTGGGCTAATTTGTAAATCGATACAAATTTATTTTCAGCACGATAAACAGCAATTAGCATTACCTGGTAGAACAATTACTTCAAAGGTACAGAAAGCAACATTTCCAGCTCCATCAGTGAAAGTGTAGACCACTGGTGTTGTTCCGACAATAAATGTAGACCCTGGATTGACGGTCACTGATGGTGGTCCCACTCCTGAAGGATCTGTGGCAGTGGGTGGTATCCAGCTCACTACGATACCACTGGTGCCTGGTGCAGCTGTTCTGGTCATATCACCTGGACAACCAGTGATAACTGGTGGGATATTATCAGTACCTGTACATAAACAAGGAATGTGTCTCACTTCTTGGACAAACCAATCTCAAAACCAAATTTTGTTAAGAAGTTTTAACCATACTTGCACAGACTGAAATGAGATTGATATGTACCCGCTCTCTCATTATTGTAGCAATGGCTAAATCAGTTTAGATACATAACTGATAGTGAGATAAGAGCCACAGAGAAAGGCAAAAGCATGGTGAAAAGCGATGGCAAGTGGAGGGGACTGCAAATGGCAAAATTTTTCTAAACTTCATTTTTCAGAAAATTATGGTACATATCTCTAATCTGCCAGTAACAATCCTTCACCTGTAAATCCTCATCTTGTAAGTTTGTATATAAGATAAATCATTCTCTTATCTAAGCCTTTCAGGAATAGCTCCACCAACTGTATCCACAAAACTCTGACAATAGAACAGTAGAAAAGCAATTTTTGTTTGTTTTGAAGATTTCTTCAACTTTGATTTTGCTTCTCTTCTCCAAACGAAAATGATACGAGTTCTATTTATGCTGAGGAATCGTGAAAAGGCCTAAGTATATTAATAGGACCTGTTCTCAAGTATTTCAACCTCTCATTCTGTGCATCATATGTAATACTTTGTAGAACGCAGACACAGATTTAATATCAATAACTAGAGAGTCAGATGACTTTGGGGTTCCTTGTCAATATTTACAAAGAACACAAGACAACATGAACATACCAATTTTGAAATTCAAACACCTCATGTTTCTATAGAGAGTATGCCTATGCAAAGCTCTTTTGACCACTGTGTGTACTAAGCAGTCTGATATGTTTTCACAATTTGACCTCTAGTGACCTCAAACAAAGTCAATGGGAATCATCTACTCACTATGACCAACCCACACACTACATACCACATTAGTCAAGATTATGCTTCTTGAGACACCATGTTTACAATGTCTTCCAGTTTTTGACCTCTGGTGACCTCAAATGACCTTTAACCTCTATCAAAAATTGAAGAGATAATCTACTTAATCTGACCAACCTACATACAAAGTATGACAGTCAAGGCTATGCTTCTTGAAATATAGCGTTTATATAGTGTTTACAAGGGTTTCACAATTTTGACCACTGGTGACCTCATATGATCTTTGGCTTCCACCAATAACAAAAGGGATCATCAACTCAACATGAACTACCCACACACCATATATGGCATTATTCAAGGTTACCCATCTTGAGATATTGTGTGTACAATCAAGGGATCAAATACACATACATACACACACACAAGACATCGAAATTATGTAGATTCCTTTTGACTGTGACAAGGAATCATAAAGGTAATTATTGTTGCCTAGCATTGCTGCTATGTAGACTACTCTGGAGGTCAATACTCTTCAAGTCGATACAGATTCATTATTCAGAATGATAAACAACAATTAGCATTACCTGGTAGAACAATTACATCAAAATTACAGAAAGCAATATTTCCAGCTCCATCAAAGAATATGTAGACCACTGGTGTTGTTCCAATATTAAATGTAGACCCAGGACTTATGGACAGCGATGGTGGTCCCACTCCTGAAGGATCTGTGGCAGTGGGTGGTATCCAGCTGACTACAATACCATCTGCACCTGGTTCAACTGTTCTGGTGATGTCACCTGGACAACCACTGATGACTGGTGGAATGTTATCTTCACCTGTGTTTAAACATGGAGAATGTTTCACATCTTGGACATACTAACCTAGGAAGATTTCATTTAAAAGATTCAACCATACTTAGGTTGATTTAACTGAGATTAATATGTACGCTCTCTCATTATTCAAGCAATGGCTCAAATATTTCTTAACTGACAGGGAGATAGAAGACAGAGAGAGGGGGAAGGGTGTAAGGTACAAGGGATGGTGAGTGGAAGGGGTTAGGAAGGGTGCAATATGTCTCAACTTTATTTTTCCAGATACACATTACTATTCTATCAGAACAAATTTCTTCACCTGTGAAACCTTCACATATAAGTTTAAGACAAAATTCTCCGATTTAAAAATTTTCAGAAACGGCTACAACAGCTGTATCCACAAAACTCTATCAATAAAATGTTAACCAGAAAGCCAAAGGCTCCTTGCGACATGGTTACATTATAACAAACATGAATTATCAACTACAGTTATTGTTCTTGAAACACCACATTAATAAGCCTTCAGCCCAAAATGACCTTTATTTTGGTGACCTCAAATGACATTTGACTTCCACCAAAAGCAATAGGGATCACCTACCCAGTATGGCCAACCCACACATCAAGTATGACATCAGTCAACATTAACCTTCTGGAGATGTGTTAGCAAGGTTTGACCTCAGGTGACCTCAAACGACCTTCGACCTCCACCAAAAACAAAGGAGTCTTCTACTTAGTACATATACAATCTACACATCTAGTATGACATCAGTCAAGGTTAGACTCCTGGAGATATTGTGTTTACAATTTTTTACAGTTTCCTCTGGTGACCTAAAATGACCTTTGCCCCACACCAAAAACAAAAGGGATCATCTACTCACCATGTATGACCAAACAACACACGAAATATGACATCAGTTGCAGTTACCCTTCTGGAGATATTGTGTTTACAAGGTTTTCACAGATTGACCTCAAGTGACCTCAAATAAACTTTGACTTCCACAAAAATCTAAAGGAGTGTTCTACTAACTATATACAATAAACACATAAATATGACATCAGTCAGAGTTACCCTTCTGTTGATACTGTGTTTAAAAGGTTTTACGGTTTGACCTCTGGTGACCTCAAATGACCTTTGACCTCGACCAAAAGCAATATGGATCATCTACTCAATATGACCAATCCAAACACCAAGTATGAGATCAGTCATGGTTACCCTAGAGATATCATGTTTACAAGAAGTGTCACATACACACACACACACATATACAACATCACCATCGCATAGATTTCTTTTGCCTTTAGCAAGGAATCAAAAAGTAATTGTCATTGTCAAGCATTACTACTCTGGGCTACTCTACAAGTCAATACATATTGGTAAAAGTGATCAACAACAATTACATTACCTGGTAAGACAATTACATCAAAATTGCAGAATGCAACATTCCCTGCTCCGTCAGTGAATGTGTAGACCACTGGTGTTGTTCCAACATTAAATGTAGACCCTGGACTGCTGGACACCGATGGTGGTCCCACTCCTGAAGGATCTGTGGCAGTGGGTGGTATCCAGCTGACTACAATACCCTCTGTACCTGGTTCAGCTGTTCTGGTGATGTCACCTGGACAGCCAGTGATAACTGGTGGAATGTTATCAGCACCTGTGTATAAGGAAGGAATATGTTTCATCTCTGGGACATACCACCCTAGACACAAAATTTCACTTACCTGGTTCAAACGTACTTCCACTTATTTAACTGAGAATGATAAGTATGCTTTCTAATTGTTCAACCAATGGCTGAATCAGTTTAGATACAAACTGATAGTGAGACCAGAGCCACAGGGAGGGACACCATGTGGGGAAATTGGGTGGAGAGTGGAGTGGAGTGGCAAATGTTTAACTTGTCTCAACTTTATTTTTCCAGGAAATTATGATACATATTGCCATTCTATCAGTACACACTTCCTCACGTAACAAATTCTTAACATGTTAGTTTGTAAGATTACTCAATTTCTAATTTAAATTTTTCAGGAATAGCCAACCAGATTGTCCATAAAACCCTATCAACAGAATGGCAGAAAGTAGTTTTTGTTCTTTTTTGAAGATTTGTTCAAGTTTGATGGTGCTTCTTTCATGCAAACAAAAGTGATATAAAGTTAGGTACTTCTTTACAATGTGGAATCATGGAAACCCCTAGGTAAATTTAAGTGATATGTTTGTATGTATTACAACCTATAAAATCTTGCACCAGGCAGACACAGATGTAATCACAGTGAAAAGGTAATTATCATTGCTGAATGTTACTACTCTGGGCTACTCTGTGAGTTCAATACAGATTCATTTGTCAGAAAGAGAACAATTAACATTACCTGGTAAAACAATTACATCAAAAGTACAGAAAGCGACATTCCCCGCTCCGTCAGTGAATGTGTAGACAACTGGAGTTGTTCCAACATTAAATGTGCTCCCTGGACTGATGGACACCGATGGTGGTCCCACTCCTGAAGGATCTGCGGCAGTGGGTGGTGTCCAGATCACCACAATACCACTGGTGCCGGGTGCAGCTGTTCTGGTGATGTCACCTGGACAACCAGTGATGACTGGTGGAATATTATCAGTACCTGTACATAAATGAGGAATATGTCTCACCTCTTGAACATACCAATCAAAATACCAAATTTTACTAAAAGTTTTATTAAACCATACTTCCACACACTGATTTAACTGAAATTAATACGTATGCTTTCTAATTGTTCAACCAATGGCTAAATCAGTTTAATTGCATAATTGATATTAAGATGGGAGACAGATGGGGGGAAGAATGTTGTAAAAGGTATGATGAGTGGAAGCAAATGGGGAATATGTAACTTGCCTCAACTCTATTTTTTGGAACATTATGATACAAATTGCCATCCTGTCAGCATTTATTTTTTCACCTGCAAAACCTTAACATTTAGGTCTGTAAGATTAATAGTAATCATTCTCTCATTTAATATTTTCAGGAAAAGCTCAACTAAATGTGTCCACAAAACTCTCATCAATAGAATGGCCCAAAACAGTTTTTGTTCTTCTTTGAAGATTTGTCCAATTCTGATTGTGCTTCTTTGCAGCAAACAGAAGCGATGAATGAGTTATCTCTTCACAACGTGGAATCATGAAAACTCCCACATACATTAACCAGTTAAATGCAGAATTAAAATACCTTGACTTAAAAAACAATGCCAAATTAATTTTCACGAAAAGTCTTTTTCACAAATTTCAACTTAACACTGGAAACATAATACACTGTAAATAAATAATACAAAAATACATCCTTCACTTTTTCTTCTTTCTTTGATGCAAATACAAGCACAAGACGGTGTCTCTATCTCATTCGTAAGGGTCCTTTCTAGTTCACTTGCCCCATGTAAGGACCCTCCTATTACTGATTTTCTGAGTCACTCTATGACTAAAACTTCAAATCAAATATACTGTGCAAAGCTTCTTTCATAACAGAAAATTCTGCTTGTTTGAAATAGAGGGGGCCATTGCAATATTGAAATTTAAAAGAAAATACACCCACATGGCACAAACTTTGATTTGGAGCACCATGTGTAAAAGCTTGTACCATGCAGACACAGATATATCAGTGAAAGGTAACTATCATTGTCTAGCATTACTAGTGTCCAAATCAAATATGGAGTCATTGGTCAGCATGAAAAACAACAATTAGCATTACCTGGTAGAACAAGTACATCAAAATCACACACAGCAACATTCCCAGCTCCATCAAAGAATATGTAGACTACTGGTGTTGTTCCAATATCAAATGTAGACCCAGGACCTATGGACACCGATGGTGGTCCCACTCCTGAAGGATCTGTGGCAGTGGGTGGTATCCAGCTGACTACGATACCATTTGCACCTGGTTCAGCTGTTCTGGTGATGTCACCTGGACAACCAGTGATGACTGGTGGAATGTTATCAACATCTGAATGAAAAGATCACAACAGCAGGCATGACCAAAACTTGTTGTATCACGTAAACCATAACAAAAATCTTCCGGAAACAATGACAACTTGTTTCATCTAACAGTAACATATTCTTAAAATTGCACTTTATAACAATATTCTATGTTACCTTGTAAAACAGTGACTACAAAGTCACAGACAGCGACATTCCCAGCTCCATCAGTGAAAGTGTAGACCACTGGTGTTGTTCCCAGATTAAATATTGCCCCTGGACTGATGGACAACGATGGTGGTCCAACGCCCGATGGATCTGTGGCAGTGGGTGGTGTCCATGTAACTACAATACTCTCTGAACCTTGTGCAGCTGTTCTGGTGATGTCACCTGGACAACCAGTTATAACTGGTGGAATGTTATCAACACCTGTGAATAAACATGGAGAATGTCTCACTCCAGGTCTTGCAACCATGATAAAACCTTGTACCGAGCAGACACAGATGTAATGACAGTAAAAGGTAAATTATCATTGAGGGGCATTACTACTCTGGGAGTCCATGAATATTCATTGGTCACAGTGATAAACAACAATTAGCATTACCTGGTAAAACAATTACATCAAAAGTACAGAAAGCGACATTCCCAGCTCCATCAGTAAATGTGTAGACCACTGGTGTTGTTCCGACAATAAATGTAGACCCTGGATTGACGGTCACTGATGGTGGTCCCACTCCTGAAGGATCTGTGGCAGTGGGTGGCGTCCAGATCACTACAATACCACTGGTGCCTGGTGCAGCTGTTCTGGTGATGTCACCTGGACAACCAGTGATAACTGGTGGAATATTATCTCCACCTAGAGTGAAAAGAAAATGTTTAATTCATAGATCTGCAATTTTTGAGAAATTTGTTCATCTGGATGTTTTGATATCCTACATTTCAGGGCATTTCAACGTTATAATGTATATATCAATAAGTGATGTTTTGGGTATTTGGATTTAATCATGCTTGATCTTGGTGTAATGTTCATGGTGTGGATTTGCATGAAATGATGGGATATGTGATATGGTATCGTGTGGTATGGTACTGTACGGTATGGCATGTTACAATTAATACTAGTATAGTGCAGTGTAGTGCAGTATCGGAGAGAGTAGCCTACACAGCATACTATAACAGTGTAGCATAGGAGGCCTATGATAATATAATAATAAAAGTATAGTGTGGTATGGTGCGGGGTATGGTATAGTACGTTTTGGCATGGTATGGTCTACTATACATAGTACGGTACAATATGGTATTGTGTAGTGTACTGTAAATTAGTACAGTAGCCTACAGGATGGCACAGTGAAGTTGAGCATGGCATACGAAATAGCGATGCAAAGAAACAGCTCAACTAAATACATAACAGTATTACAAAGCCCTTCACTGTCATGACTTGGGACAATTTTCTCAAATGCTGCAGTAAACAAACTCATCCCTATGTGGAAAGGATGACAGTCGTGTTCTTTTGAAAAAATGAGACAAAATGAAAGCAAACCCAATCCTCAGGTACCAAAAACTCCTGAACTCTGAAAAACTCCTAAGCAGGTACCCATTCCTACTACCAGTGCGAAACAGGACTGACTAACTCTGTATTTTGGGACAGCCACGAATGACTGAAACCACAAACACGATGCATACTATAATGTAGCCTGGGTAAGGCTTCAAACACAACGCTATCACGACCCTCAACAAAACCATCTTTCTACAAATTCAAAAGCTTGACATATAGAGCCATTATGATTGATAACTAATAAATAATAATTCAAATGTTCTTAAAAAAGAAAAAGGAGTTCCATGACCAACTCATAGTTGGCATCTTAATTCACGCTGCATTGTTCAAAGCAAAATTATAAGAAGCTAAGGTTGAAGCAACATGGAATTTCATGGAATGGAAGCTGCTTTGATCAAAGAAATTACTAAACTGGAAAGTTCAAAACAAGAACTTACCATTTTTTTGGTCACAAAATTGATGTGTCTTCTGTTTTTTTTTTCACCAATTTGGTTCAAACAACAACACAAAGCTAGAACTAGTATTTGTTGTGTAGATCTATCGTCATATTTATGCCATTCACAGATCAGATTGAAAACAAATTGCCATTAATACTCATGAAACACTCTAGTTGAGTGATTTTCTTTTTCACAGATTTTTTTTTTTTTTTTTTACAGATGGGTACTTGTTTTGTTCATTTGAGTTTCTGGTACCTCTATCTTTGGTCAGGTACCCAGCGACAAATTTCAATTCAGAACACAGAAACACCAACTCCATGAGAGCAACAGAACAAGCAAGTTCTGTTTATTTTAAATTAAACACGATTTTACTGCATAATGAATTACAAGAAGATTGTACAAATATCTCAGCCAGGAACCAGAAGGCACTTTGATTAGGCCACTGTAACTAGTGAACTACACCTTTAACAGCCTACTGCACCAATGCCAAAGGATAGTCATTTTAAAAGTCACTTTTACACATTACTGTGCGGATGGTGCGATCATCCAAGGATGAGCTATGGTCACTTGACTGCAATGGGCTAATAGGAGTTGAGAATTCTTGCGAAGTATCGATGGATTATAATGAAAACTTTCTATCAACAACAACCTTTAGCAATTTGTCGCATCAAAACTTTTTTGCAGAACTAAATGTTGCAGAACCATGGAATACTTATGCTTCATGCTATCAGCTGTATGCCTTTAACAGTAAAACAGGATCATTGTCTCCTTTGCCATTTGTTTTTAAAACAATCAGTTTGGTGGCAAAATTTTGGATCTGTTATGCATTGTCCAACTACATGTGCTCTGCATGCATGTGACATATAAATGCTAACGCAATATGCTAAAAAAGAAAACCCTGATGTTTGTCTCAAGACTGGTACAAAAAGATGTGTGACTTTATCATTTCACATGCTCAAAATAAATCTCTCAAAGGAGGCCAGTAGAGTTACGGCTAAATTTCATTCTTGAAGTATCTGGTGGGATTTGCTCCAAAATCAACTTTATAGTTAACTTTTAAAAATTGTTGTAATCATGATATAAAGGAAGCAATATGTTTCTGCTGAGCAATTCAATACTGCCTTACAGACTACAGCTGATTACGTGGTTGCCAGACAAAAACCTCTACCCCTCACCCTCCCCCCCCCCGAGAATACTCCAGAGAAATATACCCCCTGATAAATATACCCCCTGACAAATATTCCAGAGCTTTTTACCACCAGGTGAAGTAACATCCACCCAGGGGCTATTTGCGGGGAGGTATCAATCCGGGGGGGGTATTTGAACAGAAGGTACCTGTCCGGTCACCAATACTATCACATTTTTTCCTGCCCCCCAAAGGTCTATCGTTACATAATTGACTGCCCTAAAAAAGTGATTGAATAAGAGCGATATCAACAAATCAAATACTCCATTTTCAAAAGCACAGGTGAGGACTTTCTTCTCAGGAATGTTGGAGATTTCAGGGTCGCAGAACGGACTTGGGTATTTTCACAAAGTCGCTTACAGAGAAAACAAATTGTATCTTTCAAAGGGGTGGCTGTTTTGAAGTTTGAGGTCATATTACTCTGATCCCTTTAAGCCCATTCTGCAGTCACGAAAAATGTTGAGATTACCAAAGGTGTGCAGAAGATTGTTGCTGATTACACTGCATCTGGACATTGAATAAAATTTTTATGCTGTCTATGAAAAAGAAACGACAACATTCCACACAATATCTTCTTCCATATTGATTTCCTCTCAAGAGAGGACGTAAGTAAACACTTTACAATCTTACCTCGCGATATGATTACACTGAACTCGCAAACTGCTTGGTTACCGGCTCCATCGACGAACACGTAGGTCACAGTGTTTGTTCCAAGCGTAAAGAATTGCATTGGGGAGGGAGGGCCATCTACCGTGGGGGTCACACCAGAGTCGTCAGTGGCGGTCGGTGCTGTCCACTGCACCAGGACAAACGTAGAGGAAGGAGGGGCGAACATGGTGATTGTCTCCGGACAGTTGGAGATGGTGGGGGGTGTCGTATCCGTGGGAGCTGGTTAAATGGAAAGGGAGAGGTGAAATAGAATTCCTACCATCCAAGCATCTTCCTAAATTCATGTGGCTACATGTAAATTCCATGGAGACTTTCGTTTTGATACACCATGCTCAGAAAAGAGGGTTCTTGCAAATGGAACAGAAGAAAAGTCATGTTCCTTCGTGTTTTGTAACGAGGGGTATTAGGGGACTAGGAGAGAGCTTCTGTTTAGTATGAAAAATTAATTTGCAGTGACAAAGTGTTTTTACAGAAAAACTGTCACAATAAAAAAAAAAGGAAAGTTTAATCTCACTTGCTCTTGTACTGTGGCAAGAGTCACACACTGTCAGTGAACACTTATATTCAGCATGGTATCATCCAAGGTGAAATTTTGAAGTTTCTATCAGGAATATTCCATTTTGGGTTTTCCTGTTCCACAAAGATTTAAGATCGATCCTAAGCTAGATTTCTACAGGCCTGCGACATGATAAAACAAACTTAAGATTGTGCGCTCCTCCTTGAGGAATGGGCCCTAGATGACAGGGCCATGCATGACGGGGAAGATTGGCAAATTTTCCGTAGCACCACATGGAAATTGTAAGTTTAGGGTGCTGCTAGGGATGGACACATCCATGAAAAAGGTTACCTGTGATGCAAGGAAGATGTAATTTAATGAGGTAAGAAAAAGTTTAGTTTAATTGAGGGATCAAGTTGACAACTACTTGATCACTGCCAGCAGTAGCTCTCTGTCTAATTGGTTGAAGAGGACAGTTGCTCACGGTTGGTGGAAGGTTGTCTGGAAGATAAAATGAACATTTAAAAATAGCAGGAGTCCTCCTGCTGAATTCTGCACGCTGACGAGATAGTGGCTGGCCTGCAATTCTTCCAGTTCCTCTGCACTTGTTCGTAGTCTGTGGAAGTCCCTGCTTTGGACGTTTTGACAACTTTTGGTATGTTGTCCTACAGGTTGGATTATGTTGTGGCTTTAATATTGGACCAGGTTGAGATTTGTATGTTGTGACAATGGAATTTAATTGAAGCTATTATGGAAAAGTCATGGACTTTTAGCTGGCGGAGCAACATTTTTGAGCCGAGGTGTCAATTAGTCTCATTGGAAAAAGTATGTAACGTGAAATGGCCTCTACCCATGTGAGATACAGTACCTTTAAAGTGCCATGAGTGGTCTATGTGCCAGTTTTCCAAAGAATGGAAACACAATGGAATGGAAAGAATGACTAAAGACCAACTTATATCTGTTGAAAATATTAACAAGGCTTTTAGAGACCACACTACTTTAATGATTTAGTGCACAATTTAATGAGGCAATTATTAGTGGTAGGTTACCTTACTTACTCTAGCTCATCATTGCTGACTTAGGCTACGATTAAGTCAAAGATTATGACAATCTCTCTTCATTCAAGGACAAATATTGTTAACCAGCACCATAAAGAGATCAACTAGGAGGTCTCTCATTGAGTGGCAGACAAAGAAACATAAAGACAGGACAGTTAGACAAGCAAGTGCCTTGCTGATAATGTCACATAATTCAGCATTCTAGATAGATCAATATCAGCTTTGATTTGCTCCTGTTTCACAGCAGCTCACAGCAATATCAGGCAGAATACATTAAGAGGTGTAAAAAACAATGTTGAAAATTATTACCAAATGTTGTTACTATGACATCAAACACACAAAAGGCAGAGTTGCCAAATCCATCAGTGAATGTGTATCTAACTGTTGTTGTCCCGACAGAGAATAATGAACCAGATTGGAAATTGACATCTGTATTGGTGATTCCAGAAGCATCTGTAGCTGTTGGTGTTATCCAGTTGACAACAACTTGATTATTGCCAGCAGTAGCTGTCTGTCTGATTGGTTGAAGAGGACAGTTGCTCACAGTTGGTGGAATGTTGTCTGAAACATGAGGCAAATATATGAAAATAGCAGACAGCCATCCAGTGGATTTTGCAACTAATATGATAATGAGTTGGTCTAGAATTCTTAATTACTCAAACTATTCCTTGCTTAATCAGGCTACCAGAAGTTGTTGATCATTTACAAAGCTGTTTCAAGACCAAAACAGGTATTAAAGAGAAAACATTGCATTATAAAACATACCAAGATTAGCATACAAATAACATAGAGTTATTCATTGCTACACCATTTAGAGTCATAAATAAACATTGGCAACAGATTCATATCCACCAAACATTAAGGATAAGATGAATTACTTACAGAAGATGCATCACAAATTTTGAAACTTTGGGAGAACAAATTATCCTTCTGTTAAAATTGACTGAATTTCTATGAATAACAACTCATTTATTGAAAGGCTACCATCCAGCCTTATTTTGAATAATTGATCATTTTGTGTCCATAAATTTTGGTTTTAAAAGTATAGCTATTGCAAAACATAACCAGCATTTCACTTCAGAGAGAGAAAAAAATTCCTTAGCAACTTTGCAGATGAAAAAAGATCAACTAAGAGGTCTTTCATGGAGAAACAGACAGACAGACAAACAGGCAGACTAGACAGAAGAGGGACAACTGCCTCCATCATTATGTGAAATCATTTAGCATTTATTGAAGATAGCTTAACACCAGCCTCACATTACTCCAGTTCTACAGCAGTGTACAATGATACCAGGCAGAATACATTAAGAGGTTTAGGAAAATGTTGAAAATAATTACCAACTGCTGTTACTATGACATCAAACACACAGACCGCAGAGTTGCCAAATCCATCAGTGAATGTGTATCTAACTGTTGTTGTCCCAACAGAGAATAATGAACCAGATTGGAAATTGACATCTGTATTGGTGATTCCAGAAGCATCTGTAGCTGTTGGTGTTATCCAGTTGACAACAACTTGATTATTGCCAGCAGTAGCTGTCTGTCTGATTGGTTGAAGAGGACAGTTGCTCACAGTTGGTGGAATGTTGTCTGAAAGATAAAGCAAATATTTGTAAATAGCATATGGTGATCTTGTGTATTCTGCAACTAATAAGATAATGAGTGGCCTAGAATTAAGATTTTCTAGATAATAATTGCATTTAAAATGCATCAACATGGCATACAAAGCAAATACATTTATTTATTGCTAAACCATTCCCTCTCACCAATTAATATCAGCAACAGCTTTATATACTAAATTAGATGAATTGCAAAAGATGCATCATTCCGTAATCTGAAATGATATGATGGAACTTGTTCTTCAAGTTATATTTAGAGAGATAAAGGGATTATTACCAACTGCTGTTACTATGACATCAAACACACAGACCACAGAGTTGCCAAATCCATCAGTGAATGTGTATCTGACTGTTGTTGTCCCAACAGAGAATAATGAACCAGATTGGAAATTGACATCTGTATTGGTGATTCCAGAAGCATCTGTAGCTGTTGGTGTTATCCAGTTGACAACAACTTGATTATTGCCAGCAGTAGCTGTCTGTCTGATTGGTTGAAGAGGACAGTTGCTCACAGTTGGTGGAATGTTGTCTGAAACATGACGCAAATATTTGAAAATAGCAGACAGCCATCCAGTGGATTTTGCAACTAATATGATAATGAGTTGGTTTAGAATTCTTAATTACTCAAACTATTCCTTGCTTAATCAGGCTACCAGAAGTTGTTGATCATTTACAAAGCTGTTTCAAGACCAAAACAGGTATTAAAGAGAAAACATTGCATTATAAAACATACCAAGATTAGCATACAAATAACATAGAGTTATTCATTGCTACACCATTTAGAGTCATAAATAAACATTGGCAACAGATTCATATCCACCAAACATTAAGGATAAGATGAATTACTTACAGAAGATGCATCACAAATTTTGAAACTTTGGGAGGACAAATTATCCTTCTGTTAAAATTGACTGAATTTCTATGAGTAACAACTCATTTATTGAAAGGCTACCATCCAGCCTTATTTTGAATAATTGATCGTTTTGTGTCCATAAATTTTGGTTTTAAAAATATAGCTATTGCAAAACAAACAGCATTTCACTTCAGAGAGAGAAAAACATTCCTTACCAACTTTGCAGATGAGAAACAGATCAACTAAGAGGTCTTTCATGGAGAGACAGACAGACAGACGAACAGGCAGACTAGACAGAAGAGGGACAACTGCCTCCATCATTATGTGAAATCATTTAGCATTTATTGAAGATAGCTTAACACCAGCCTCACATTACTCCAGTTCTACAGCAGTGTACAATGATACCAGGCAGAATACATTAAGAGGTTTAGGAAAATGTTGAAAATAATTACCAACTGCTGTTACTATGACATCAAATGCACAAAAGGCAGAGTTGCCAAATCCATCAGTGAATGTGTATCTAACTGTTGTTGTCCCAACAGAGAATAATGAACCAGATTGGAAATTGACATCTGTATTGGTGATTCCAGAAGCATCTGTAGCTGTTGGTGTTATCCAGTTGACAACAACTTGATTATTGCCAGCAGTAGCTGTCTGTCTGATTGGTTGGAGAGGACAGTTGCTCACAGTTGGTGGAATGTTGTCTGAAAGATAAAGCAAATATTTGTAAATAGCATATGGTGATCTTGTGTATTCTGCAACTAATAAGATAATGAGTGGCCTAGAATTAAGATTTTCTAGATAATAATTGCATTTAAAATGCATCAACATGGCATACAAAGCAAATACATTTATTTATTGCTAAACCATTCCCTCTCACCAATTAATATCAGCAACAGCTTTATATACTAAATTAGATGAATTGCAAAAGATGCATCATTCCGTAATCTGAAATGATATGATGGAACTTGTTCTTCAAGTTATATTTAGAGAGATAAAGGGATTATTACCAACTGCTGTTACTATGACATCAAACACACAGACCGCAGAGTTGCCAAATCCATCAGTGAATGTGTATCTGACTGTTGTTGTCCCAACAGAGAATAATGAACCAGATTGGAAATTGACATCTGTATTGGTGATTCCAGAAGCATCTGTAGCTGTTGGTGTTATCCAGTTGACAACAACTTGATTATTGCCAGCAGTAGCTGTCTGTCTGATTGGTTGAAGAGGACAGTTGCTCACAGTTGGTGGAATGTTGTCTGAAACATGACGCAAATATTTGAAAATAGCAGACAGCCATCCAGTGGATTTTGCAACTAATATGATAATGAGTTGGTTTAGAATTCTTAATTACTCAAACTATTCCTTGCTTAATCAGGCTACCAGAAGTTGTTGATCATTTACAAAGCTGTTTCAAGACCAAAACAGGTATTAAAGAGAAAACATTGCATTATAAAACATACCAAGATTAGCATACAAATAACATAGAGTTATTCATTGCTACACCATTTAGAGTCATAAATAAACATTGGCAACAGATTCATATCCACCAAACATTAAGGATAAGATGAATTACTTACAGAAGATGCATCACAAATTTTGAAACTTTGGGAGGACAAATTATCCTTCTGTTAAAATTGACTGAATTTCTATGAGTAACAACTCATTTATTGAAAGGCTACCATCCAGCCTTATTTTGAATAATTGATCGTTTTGTGTCCATAAATTTTGGTTTTAAAAATATAGCTATTGCAAAACATAAACAGCATTTCACTTCAGAGAGAGAAAAACATTCCTTACCAACTTTACAGATGAGAAACAGATCAACTAAGAGGTCTTTCATGGAGAGACAGACAGACAGACGAACAGGCAGACTAGACAGAAGAGGGACAACTGCCTCCATCATTATGTGAAATCATTTAGCATTTATTGAAGATAGCTTAACACCAGCCTCACATTACTCCAGTTCTACAGCAGTGTACAATGATACCAGGCAGAATACATTAAGAGGTTTAGGAAAATGTTGAAAATCATTACCAAATGTTGTTACTATGACATCAAACACACAAAAGGCAGAGTTGCCAAATCCATCAGTGAATGTGTATCTAACTGTTGTTGTCCCGACAGAGAATAATGAACCAGATTGGAAATTGACATCTGTATTGGTAATTCCAGAAGCATCTGTAGCTGTTGGTATTATCCAGTTGACAACAACTTGATTATTGCCAGCAGTGGCTGTCTGTCTGATTGGTTGGAGAGGACAGTTGCTCACAGTTGGTGGAATGTTGTCTGAAAGATAAAGCAAATATTTGTAAATAGCAGATGGCCATCTAGTGGATTCTGCAACTAATAAGATAATGAGTGGCCTAGAATTATGATTTTCTAGATAATAATTGCATTTAAAATGCATCAACATGGCATACAAAGCAAATACATTTATTTATTGCTAAACCATTCCCTCTCACCAATTAATATCAGCAACAGCTTTATATACTCCATTAGATGAATTGCAGAAGATGCATCATTCCGTAATCTGAAATGATATGATGGAACTTGTTCTTCAAGTTATATTTAGAGAGATAAAGGGATTATTACCAACTGCTGTTACTATGACATCAAACACACAAAAGGCAGAGTTGCCAAATCCATCAGTGAATGTGTATCTAACTGTTGTTGTCCCGACAGAGAATAATGAACCAGATTGGAAATTGACATCTGTATTGGTGATTCCAGAAGCATCTGTAGCTGTTGGTGTTATCCAGTTGACAACAACTTGATTATTGCCAGCAGTAGCTGTCTGTCTGATTGGTTGAAGAGGACAGTTGCTCACAGTTGGTGGAATGTTGTCTGAAACATGAGGCAAATATATGAAAATAGCAGACAGCCATCCAGTGGATTTTGCAACTAATATGATAATGAGTTGGTCTAGAATTCTTAATTATTCAAACTATTCCTTGCTTAATCAGGCTACCAGAAGCTGTTGATCATTTACAAAGCTGTTTCAAGACCAAAACAGGTATTAAAGAGAAAATATTGCATTATAAAACATACCAAGATTAGCATACAAATAACATAGAGTTATTCATTGCTACACCATTTAGAGTCATAAATAAACATTGGCAACAGATTCATATCCACCAAACATTAAGGATAAGATGAATTACTTACAGAAGATGCATCACAAATTTTGAAACTTTGGGAGGAAAATTATCCTTCTGTTAAAATTGACTGAATTTCTATGAGTAACAACTCATTTATTAAAAGGCTACCATCCAGCCTTATTTTGAATAATTGATCGTTTTGTGTCCATAAATTTTGGTTTTAAAAATATAGCTATTGCAAAACATAAACAGCATTTCACTTCAGAGAGAGAAAAACATTCCTTACCAACTTTGCAGATGAGAAACAGATCAACTAAGAGGTCTTTCATGGAGAGACAGACAGACAGACGAACAGGCAGACTAGACAGAAGAGGGACAACTGCCTCCATCATTATGTGAAATCATTTAGCATTTATTGAAGATAGCTTAACACCAGCCTCACATTACTCCAGTTCTACAGCAGTGTACAATGATACCAGGCAGAATACATTAAGAGGTTTAGGAAAATGTTGAAAATAATTACCAACTGCTGTTACTATGACATCAAACACACAAAAGGCAGAGTTGCCAAATCCATCAGTGAATGTGTATCTAACTGTTGTTGTCCCAACAGAGAATAATGAACCAGATTGGAAATTGACATCTGTATTGGTGATTCCAGAAGCATCTGTAGCTGTTGGTGTTATCCAGTTGACAACAACTTGATTATTGCCAGCAGTAGCTGTCTGTCTGATTGGTTGAAGAGGACAGTTGCTCACAGTTGGTGGAATGTTGTCTGAAAGATAAAGCAAATATTTGTAAATAGCATATGGTGATCTTGTGTATTCTGCAACTAATAAGATAATGAGTGGCCTAGAATTATTATTGTCTAGATAATAATTGCATTTAAAATGCATCAACATGGCATACAAAGCAAATACAGTTATTTATTGCTAAACCATTCCCTCTCACCAATTAATATCAGAAACAGCTTTATATACTCCATTAGATGAATTGCAGAAGACGCATCATTCCGTAATCTGCAATGATAGGATGGAACTTGTTCTTCAAGTTATATTTAGAGAGATAAAGGGATTATTACCAACTGCTGTTACTATGACATCAAACACACAGACCGCAGAGTTGCCAAATCCATCAGTGAATGTGTATCTGATTGTTGTTGTCCCAACAGAGAATAATGAACCAGATTGGAAATTGACATCTATATTGGTGATTCCAGAAGCATCTGTAGCTGTTGGTATTATCCAGTTGACAACAACTTGATTATTGCCAGCAGTAGCTGTCTGTCTGATTGGTTGAAGAGGACAGTTGCTCACAGTTGGTGGAGTGTTGTCTAAAAGAGCAACATGAAAACATTTACAGAGGGATGTAAAATAAAAAGAGAGTTGTCTTAGTCAACTTATGATAGTGAAAGGAAAATTATTTTGAATTCAACACAAACAAAAAATCAAAATCTGAAAAACATAAAAGTTGTTTACAAAACCACAAATCCTGACAAAAAAAAAACTTCTCACACTGAAGAAACTTTTAGCCATGCTTATCAAATTCCATCCAACTTTGTTTGGCAGTATGTATCCCTTGCATATTTAAAGAAAAAAAAACATGGAAAAGTAGGAATGGCAGAACAACAGAAATATTGACAATGCCTGTTGATTGTGTAACCGCTTTAAATTTGTAGTAAGTTAATTGTAAGGAAATAATGTAACTTGTGCTTAAACTTAGATTTAGTAGGATGTTGAAAACAATTACCAACTGCTGTTACTATGACATCAAACACACAAAAGGCAGAGTTGCCAAATCCATCAGTGAATGTGTATCTGATTGTTGTTGTCCCAACAGAGAATAATGAACCAGATTGGAAATTGACATCTGTATTGGTGATTCCAGAAGCATCTGAAGCTGTTGGTATTATCCAGTTGACAACAACTTGATCATTGCCAGCAGTAGCTGTCTGTCTGATTGGTTGAAGAGGACAGTTGCTCACAGTTGGTGGAATGTTGTCTGAAAGAGTAACATGAAAAAATTTACAGAGATGTCTTAATTACAATGAATATTGTCTTACGTTACCTTACAGTGAAAGAAAAACCATTGCACAATGTACAAATGAATAAATAGTGAATATTGTCTCATAAAAAAACAAAAGCCGTGTTCAGAAAAAAAGATTAAAAATAAAGACTTTTTAGCAATGTTTACTTCAAGTTTCTTACGAGAGATTTAAGAACAAAAATTGAACATATAGAAGGATAGACAAAAATGAAAGAATGCCTGTTAAACGTACATTTAAATTTCTCTGTTATCCATAAATGATGTGATGTAATTTGTGTTTTAATTTACAGTAATAAAGAAAGAGTTACCAACTGCTGTTACAATGACATCAAATGCACAAACTGCAGAGTTGCCAAATCCATCAGTGAATGTGTATCTGATTGTTGTTGTCCCAACAGAGAATAATGAACCAGATTGGAAATTGACATCTGTATTGGTGATTCCGGAAGCATCTGTGGCTGTTGGTATTATCCAGTTGACAACAACTTGATTATTGCCAGCAGTAGCTGTCTGTCTGATCGGTTGAAGAGGACAGTTGCTCACAGTTGGTGGAATGTTGTCTGAAATATAAAGTTAAACATCGTATTACACATGAGTATACTGACTGCAATAATCTGTGGATTCTCATATGAGATGGGAAACAAACTCCCAACTATCATTAATGACTTAACAAACTTCTGACACCTGTCCAATAATGTGCGGAGAACCAATCTCTGTATTTACCAAAGGAGACACAAAATTTTCCCGAATGATGACTTATCCACGATTCCTGGTTCCTGCAAATACTTGATTCCTTAAACCTGACAGGTCCAGATTTTGCCATGAAGGATTGCATCAAAATTCAATAAATACCCATTACATGTTACACCAGCATGGAAAAAAAGCATGTGTAATTTTCACCATGTAATACAACTTTATTACTTAATGTGAGGCACTGCCTAGCTAATCACAAAAGTCAATTTGTAGAGCAGCAGCTTTGGGTTATAACAAACATTGAAGCAACTATGACACCTGTCCAAGCTGTCCTTTTTGAAGTGCTGCTCAAGACTTTTCCAAAGTTACCTCATATTGTTTTTTCTCTGTAACATCATTTCACCTAAATGATAGACAATATGCAGGTTTTACTTAATGTGGTACACCTAACTACACTGCATGCAAAGCCAGTTCAAGTTAATTTCTTCTTTAATATAGAGATATAATGTTCACAAAATTTCTGTAAATTTGATTCCTGTTCACTTCAAATGACCTATCACCTCTTCCAAAGTCGATCAGTTTCTTGTGCTTAGAGAAATTCACCTACATACTAGGTATGTGCTCAGTCAAACATTCATTTCTAAAAATATTGTGCTTCCAAGTTTCTTGTAACCCAACCCATGTTGTCTTCATATTGCCTTTGACCACCACAAAAAACAACAGACTTCCCACTCTTATCGAGTTAAACCCATATACCAAATATGAGCTCAGATTAAAATTCCCCTCTTGACATTTCATGCCCACAAAGAGGACTCACAAACACACACGTCCATACACAGGCCAATATGACTGTATAAATTACAGTTATCATTAAAACCAAAAAAGATTTATTTGAATATATTTTTCCGACAGAAAGACAAACGGACAAACTGAGAGGTCTACATACAGGGAGACATGTCTCAGTTATGATGTCACATCAGTCAGATTCACAGAGATCTAATGACATCAGCCCCCAATGAATTGTTCTAGTTTAACAGTTATCTTGTCATTACATTATGTAACACTTTTGTTATATTATACAAAGTTAGGAGAACAATTACCGACTGGTGTTACTATGACATCAAACACACAGACCGCAGAGTTGCCAAATCCATCAGTGAATGTGTATCTGATTGTTGTTGTCCCGACAGAGAATAATGAACCAGATTGGAAATTGACATCTACATTATTAATTCCAGAAGCATCTGAAGCTGTTGGTATTATCCAGTTGACAACAACTTGATCATTGCCAGCAGTAGCTGTCTGTCTGATTGGTTGAAGAGGACAGTTGCTCACAGTTGGTGGAATGTTGTCTGAAACAGAAAGGTAAAAACTCTTTCCTAAACAATACCAAGTTACTATGGCAGGTTATCGGTGTATCATCTGAAATGTCATCATGAAAAAACTAGCTTGTAAGCCTGCTGAAGTCATTCTTGGATGTATCAAAGGTATTTGAAACAAGAGCTTTGCAGAGGGTTCATGAAACACCTTATTAAATTGACAGTATGAATCATCAACAACCTCTGAGTCACACCTTGCTGACTGCTGCAGCAAAAAGGCGACTGCCAACCCATGGGTCACTTGCTTGCAACTATAACAGTTTGACATCATGCTATCAGTCATTATCAAGGAATGCATGTGAGTTATTACAACAAAGCTGGACGTCACGCCAAAATTTTAGTGATCAGACACTACCTGCTATAAATCTGTGGAGAAACAGGTGGTGTTAGAGAACATTAAAATGAGACAGGCTTCCAGCACCTTCCAGGGAATCAATTTCCATGACCTTTCCATGACTTTCCTGGACCGGCTGAAGAGCTTCCATGACCCCCCTCGAGTTGTTTCACGTAGAGGTTTCCGCTACTACGGCGAAAACCAAAGAAGTAGGAGGCATGGATGATGATGCGTTTTATATTGCGAGTGAGAATGAAACGTTACTTTGGGAAATTTTCCATGACTTTTCCAACCCTTGACAGATGTTCCCCTCAATTTTCCTTGAAATGATTTTGCAAATTTTATTGACTTTCACATGATTTTCCATCAATAAGGAAACCCTGATGAAACATCACTCTCTGATATTTTAAGATATCACAACAGATAACTAAAAAGAAAATGGTACCAAAGGTAGAATTCACTTGCTGTGTGCCATTATTGCTATAAAGGTTTTCCCCTGTTCCACACATATTTCCTTCCAAGGAGCAAAGCTCTTACAGCATAACCTTAGGCTCCATATTATGCTGTCGAGGTTGAGCCTTTGTCTTCTTCACAACAAGGGTTGCATCACAAACACATGACAGAACAATAACCTTCCGCAGAAACTTACCTTCTGCCATCACCAACTCCACCAGGAAATTGCACGTAGCCTGATTGCCAGCTCCGTCAATGAAGACGTAACGGACCTCTGTGACTCCTACGTTGAATATGTCACCAGGATTAAAGTTTGAGGTGGTATCAAAGCCAGAAGGATCTGTTGCTTCAGGTAGGCGCCAGGTCACAATGGCTGATGTCTGGCCTGGAGAAAGGTCCACTGTGATTGGTCCAGGGCAAAATGTCACGATGGGACTCTCATTGTCAACTGAGATGAATGGAGACGTTGTTAAGGTGAGGTCATTGGAGTCATTAAAAACAAACAATGGCAGTATCAACATTTAAACAGATCCTTCGCTTTAGTTTTTTGGTTAACAATTTATCACTGTTTCATTCTTGTTAGGAACATTTTTTTACCATTTTTCCCTTAAACTTATTGTCTGCCTGCCTTAAAGGGATGACGTTGTCGACTAGGGCCAGTCACCAGGGCTTCAAATTATTTTCATGTGAATTACCATATCCAACATGATGCAATATAATCATTTACAGATTTTGCAAACAAGAGCGACCAGTTTGAGACTTTAAGTAAAGCTTCAACTTTCTCACCTTGCCCACATGAATCAATCATGGGCAGAAATTGCAAGATTCACAAAACCCCTGGGATCAAAAAATGGTGTTCACCTACTGTGTAGGGACCAGTACAAGCACAGATGCAGCAGCAGAAATCATTAAGGTAATTGTATGTCAGCAGCATGCTATTACTATGTGCTGTGCCCTAAGCACTAACCTCTAATCAACAATAAGCTAGCAGATGCTGCCACTCTACCTCGGCAGGTGCATCACACGACCTCGGCAGATGCTGTCACACGACCTCATCAGAAAATGTAACATGACCTCATTAGATACTGTCACACAACATCAGCAGATACTGTCACACTACCTCATGAAACTGACCACCACGAATGAGATTTAACGTATCAATGTTGCCGCCTCTAAAAATGAAAAATATGTGACTTCAGCGACTCTGAGCCTAAAGCAAGCACCGATTTTTTTGAAGGTATCTACCACTGAAAACATACCATTAAATTATTAAATGGATTTAATCAACTACGTACCGCACTTTGAAAGCCTTTGCTTGACACAATATTTGTTACAATCAAAAACGTTGCAAAGACTAACAGACCTTGTATCAAGTAAAGAACCTGTCTATATAAGGTCACGTTGTCTTGCTGGCAATTGACATATTGAACATTTGATAAACACTTTTAATGACATATGAAAAGATATATGACATAGATAGTTTACCGGTGTGCAATGTGACGGACAAGTATTAAAAGGATCTGTACGCCCCTGATACGAGATTTACAAATCTAGGAATTTTATGTATACTTCAATCAAATATCCAATGTGTGTATTTAACATTCGTGAATAAACTTTCAAAACACAACCTGTCTGCAGAGCTGTCTGTCTGACTAAATATAAATGGGATATATTAATCCTGGCATAATATACAGTGACCACTCTTATGCAAAAACCCTAAATATTTTTAAAGTTCCAATCATTGCCAGGTCACCTTTAGGTCTCATTACTTTTCTGAAGAGTACAGCTGGCTTTGAGTTCATTGTGCATATTTCCCTTAAAAACAAGAAAGCCAAGGGGCTTAGTGATTCCTCGCCACTAATACATGCACTTCCATTAATTTTTTTTTCAAGTTGCAGTTTACTGTAGTAACCACAGGATATACCAGATGACGCCATTAATACTGCACACCATTTTCCAATACCTGCTGTATGCATGTAATGTAAGATAACACTGGAGGCCAAGAATTCTCCAGCCTGCACAGTGGTAGCCTAGGTGCAGTACAAATTTCCCAGGAACAAGAGATATACTCATATGACAGTTGAAATGACTGCCAATTATATAAACTACATATATTCCTCCATCTACCCCATCATATGACCAAGTGATAACTTATTTATCTCTAGTGCACAATAAGACTTTTCCCTAACAGAAATCTTCCATGTGCAACTGTCTCCACTTCAGAAAACAAATCTATTCTACATTGTTTGATGACAGAAGGAGCGCTGTATCTCAGATAATGATTCCTGTGGGAAAGATAAGGGTCAACCTTTCTCCCATTTTCCACAGAGGTCATTGGTCAATCACCATTTTCAGACCAAACAAATGTCTCAGATGGAATTAAAAGCCAATTATGGCTTTGAAAACTAAGTGAGCACTTTTAACTGTCAAAACAAGAGTAATAAATAAAAGAAGCATGATACCAAATACTGGACAGCTGAATTGGGGACTAAACAGAAACTCAAAGGTGTATTGTACCTGCTGAACTTAACCAAATTGGGCTTTTAGATACTTTACAGATGCTTTCAGACATACAGTATTTTATCAGAAACCAGCATGATGCCAGCTGAAGATTCATAGATATAGTTTCATCATTATATGTCAAAGACTTGTGAAATTAGTATAGCAACTACACTTCATTACCTAACTGACAGGTAAAAGTTTTCGAATTGGAACTTCCTAAATGTGCAAGCATTGCTAGTCTTTGCTTGGAAGGGAGCTCAAATACCTTCCACCCATAGGAAAAGACAGAACGAGAGAAACATCAGCAAAGGTCTTAACACTTTGTACTCAAGGACCTCAGATGACCTTTGACCCACATCAAAACTTAAACCAGTAATTATATTTATATACTCCATCTAAAAAGAACAACTTTAAAGTGTGAAATTGTCTCCCCTTTGTAAATATTGAAATTATCTCCTCCTTTGTAAATAGTGTGTTTACAAGTTTTTTTCATGTTTCGACCTCTGATGACCCCACATGACCTCTGATCACAAGACACACCCTCACCTTATTTACTTAGAAAGTCCTACATACCCTCGAAGGTCAAAGTTTGCGCAATGTGCAGTTCATGAGGTACTGTAAACATGTTTTGTCTATAGTCTGTCTGCAGATGACCTCTGGTGACCTTTGGAATCCACCAAAATCAATCCCAGTCAAGATCTTTAAATGTCCTCCCCACACACTGACTTTGGACTCTCTTGCACATTCCCTTTAAAAGATAGAGTGTTCACAAGCTTTTCACATTATGACTTCTGATGACCCCAGATGACCTTTGACCTACAAGAATACCCTCACAATCTCACTTGCTTACAGGGCAGTACATACCACCCAAGTTTGAAAATGATGCAACTTGTCGTTTCTAAGATACTGCAAACATAGTTTGTACACATTCTGCCTGATAGTGACCTCAGATGACCTTTGACCTTCACTGAAAACAATCCCAGCCGAGATCTTCATATGTTCTATCAACACACCAACTTTGACCCACCTTGCACTTTCCCTTCAAAAGCTAGAGTGTTCACAAGATTTTGCTCACACACATACATACACCCTCACACACCCACTCACACACACACACGCACATACACCGAATCACCATCGCAAAGATTCCTTGCCCGCCTTCGGCAAGGAATCAAAAAGGGCTATGCCAGAACTATTTAACGATACCTTTAAAGAGGAACCTGTTTCAGTTTCAAACTATGCTTAATATCCATCTATTCGCAAACAGTGACGCCACCGAAATGGTATCATTTGCCAAATGTTACTTAAAATTTCTGCCATTTTTGTACAGAGCATTGCCATGTTTGAAAAGTATGACATAGCACATTCACCTGCAAATACTACGTAACTTGTGGAGTTGCATGGGTGATGTCACCATTCTGGTAATTTCACAATATAGCAACTTCCTAGTGACTACAAAAGTACATTCACAAAAACTTGGCACTTTTATCCCTCCTTTTGCACCTTGGTGCTACTACTCACTTGGTATCTTCACATTTGAAACAACGTATTTGAACTATTGAGACTATTTCCGGAATTCTGTACGACGGTCTTCTTTACATGAGGAATGTGAAATGTTCCAACAGATTGTACGCCCTCTAACACTCATCTGTTACACAGAAATTTCTAGTCACTTTGTGGTAAAATAGGCAAGTCTGCAAACTTAAACAACAGCTGAAGATGATGATGATGATGATTTTCTGCAACTCACACACTAGACAGAGACGACAAACTTCATGCCGATCATCATTTCCCTCAAATGGCAACTTTGAATTCACGATGACGAGACTTTATTTCATGCATGTAAAATTGTAAAATGAGTGGAAGCTCTGCAAAGGGCCAACATACTCACTGGTTGCCATGACAATAACATCAAAAAAGCAGAATGCCTGGTTGCCTGCTTCATCGGTGAAGGTGTACTGAACCGTAGTGGTGCCGACATTGAAGAGCGAGCCGGGCTGGGAGTTTGTCGAGACGGAAACCTCTGATTCATCGGTAGCCATAGGCTCTCGCCACGTCACAAATGTGTTTACTTCTCCGATAGGAATCTCTGTGACGACCGGTTGCAATGGGCAGAAGAAAACTTCCGGGGGAGTGGTGTCTCCTTTAGAGATGAAAGAAAAAGGGAACAAAGAAAGAGAATAATAATAATAAAAGAAATGAAACTGAAAGAGCAAAACTTACAAATGTTCAAACACTTTACAATACCCATTCAGGACTAGATTGGCATGGTGTCAGAGACACTGGTGTAGATACTGAGCGACGGAGCTTTGTGGGAAATTTTACATGATGCCTCCAGCCAGGGCTACTAGTTTTGTTCCTTCCTCTGAAATTGCCTTGACTTGCCCATGAAACTTTAAACGAGGCAGACGACAATACTCCTCGATCTTGCACACAAAAGGTGTAATCTTGACAAAATACAATTCTTACATTTAAGCCACCGGTGGAAAACGGGATGCTGCATTACGACAGGTGGTCCTTTGGTTTGGTCTCTGTCAACACAAAGCAGTGACTGGAACCGCCAAAGAGGACTGTGAGCTTAGAAACAGAGCTACTATAAACATGATACTGGCTTTTATCCACAACTGAAAGGATCTTAATAAATGCCGCATGATCATACAGATCAATCTGATAAGAAAGATCCAATCGGAATGCCGCAGAACTCCGAAGAAATTTTAGTTTCTTCCATATTACTGGTTATGTTAGAGGCATGAACCCTTTTGTAAGGTATTTATAATTAACTGCTTTCTAACTGAGTGGTTGAAGGGTTATGTAATATGACAAAATTCTCATAGAGGATGCTGGCATTACATAGAGGCAGCATTTAAATATCATCCTGCACTTAAATACTTTCTTATTTTCGGTTTCCTTTTTGTAAGGATTTTAGATGGAAATGCAGCAGTTCCAGACAACAAATTTTGCTGTAAGTACGAGAGTGGAACGTTGCACTTACTTGGAGGTATTTCACAAAATTCGCCAGTGAATCCATTGACACATTCACAGGTGAACATGCCGGCATTGAAGTTGAGAGGGAAACAGAAGCCACCGTTCAAGCACGGACTCACCGTGCAGGGATTCTCTGTATCAGGAGGAGAAGGATAAACACATTAGACGGTCTGTCAGATTAGGTCTGCCATCATAAGACTCTGACGTGATGGAGCACAGACAGAAAGCCTCTACTACAGCAGAGCTGACAACCAGCTGACAACAAATCAAAAAAAGTATTCCAAACAGCAAAAAAAGTATTTTAACTGGAAAAAAAAAGTATTCTTACAAAATAAGGCGTGCTGCTTGTAATTCTGGCGATTAGACGCTTATCAAACAAACTTTTCCGCTGTCTCTAACTTCAAGTCTGATATTAAAATGATGTCATTTCATCAAAAAAATGTTGGTAATTAAAGTTTTAATGTTTCCAAAACATGTTATGTAAACATTCTAAAAAATCGGAACAATAAAGGGGAAAAACATAATGCCGTATTTTGCTTAAAAAAACTGACAAAATACTGCAAAACTGGGACAGTTGGCAGCTCTGCTATAGGCTTCCTCAAATGATGGACTAAACTATTCATGACTTCCGACTAAACTACACGACTTCCTAAAATGGAAAGAAAAGATCTTTTCTGAAAAGCCTGTGTTGTAAGTTCCCCCTCTAAACTGAGAAAATTTAACAAACACTTGATTTATATTTCTTTGAAAATTTGGCTTGGAACTTGGAAAAACTGCTGACACAAAATGAAAATTGAGGGGCATAAGGGGAGGAGCATTTCTTTACCCCTAAGAGGGCGATGAACAGAGCATCAGGTCAACGTAACTTTACCATGTGGCATTGGGGAGGGGGAAAGACAAACATGGAAGGATGCAGGAATAGAGAAGATATCTACTGACTGTGTTCTTTATCAGTGAGTGACGGGATTACTGCAAATAAACAAATTCTGCGACAATTGACTTTTCCATGACTATCCAACATCTTTTCCATGACCAGTTCATGACTGAATTTGATCGTGGAATAGTGGGGCAAAGATCATTACAAAACCAATTTTTTTCTATAAATTCCTGAAAAATTTGAAGTTTTTTCTGAATTTTATGGCATTTCCATGACTTCTATTATGTTTACAAAATTTCAAGACTTTTCCAGACCCAGAAAGTGGAAACTTAGATTTCACAAATTTCACAGGCCAAAGGAACCTTGATGTGATGTCAGGGGCAAGGAAATTGGGGGGAATGGAGTGAGTGTTCTCAAAGATGTCACAACTTATGTCAGCCAAGTCGGTATGTTCGAAATGAGAGACAAACAAGTCTTCGGGTGCCCCCCCTCCTCTGACAGATTGCTCAATCTCAGAGACAAGGTTGCACAAACTTCCTGAGGTGTCCTTGCTAAAGTAATAAAAGCCATATAAAATGGTGGTCTTACCAGCATTTTCTTTGTAAAATATATGTGTTTGTCTTCTCTCATTTCAGAAAAAAAATCCTACAAGTATCAAAATGTCAGGGAAAGTTATTTTGCATACTTTGACACTCTGGGTGTATGTGGTCATGAGCAGTTTCCTTACAACTTTTTCCTCTTTCAATTCTCTACATGTCTGGCAGTTTCTGTCGAATGTTATGCAAAACACATATTTAACACAGCTTCATAAAGAGTGTACATGATGAGTTGTGTAATCTTACAGGTGAGCTTATGGAAAAAAAAAAAAACATCTCTCCTGTAGGGGTGTGTACTTAGAAGGCTAAAAAGCCCATAGTCTTGTGTGTAATGGAATGTAAACCGAGAAATTGAAATCATGGAAAATTGTCAACATCAGGTACATTCCTGTATGCTCAACAAGTGCCCACATCATAATGGTGTGGGCACTCTAACTTATTTGGGAAGAAAAGGGTTGTGATATTGTTTCTCATCAAATATTCACTGCATTCATGAAACATGCAAAGATGAAAAGTTCCTACTGGAAAAAAAAAAAGGTTTCTTGCACTGGTTCATTGTCATTCTGGCTGACACAATGGCTACAGCAAAAAGAAAAGAAAAAAAAAACATAAAATTCCTGAAACAAAACAGCAACAATAATTGCACCTGAAGGCCACAGCTTTTTTGGTGGCAACTGTGAACGTGAGTAGCAGATGCTTGAAGCTGCTTGAAAAAAAAAAAAAACAAGGACACACTTCACACTCACCAAGAACCAGCACCATAAATGAGCAAAACTCTACATTGCCCTCAAAATCAGTGAAGGTGTAGGTGACAGTCGTGAAGCCAGTGGGGAATGTGTCGCCAGGCTGATGTGACCCCACGGCTGGTACCTGCATCCTGTTTCTGTCTACCGCTTGAGGGGGGAACCAAAACACCTCAGCCAGGTCTCTGTTGACTGCCAGGGTGGAGGTGATATCCGGTGGGCAGCCGACCACAATTTCTGGAAAGTTTCCAGGATCATCGACTGAAGACGGGGGAAAGAAATGGCAGAGTCAAAGAGCAGTAGCCGCAGATCGTTTGGACTGAGTACAGGCAAAGGCCAGTTCAATGAAGGATAGATGACTGATGCATCTAAGTCAAACACCAAGATGCAGTCCAGATATCGAACAGTTTAGAGCATATACTTTAAATAGAGTAATGATTCCATTTTGGATGTCGTGTTTCTTCATTTTGTCAACAAAAAAAATTAAATTTTGTATCTTTGTCAAACATGATTATCACTATGATACTTCCTTTGGCTGTTTTATTCTGTGCAGTTGTGATTGCCATCGGAGGTAATGAACGACCGATATCGCCGCGCTATAGGGCACTGAACGTGATAAACGTCAGGTAGATTGATAGGCCACAAATGAACTCTTTCACATCCCCTCCTAATGCTCTTTTTCCCCCAGAAACCCCAAGGAAGGAGGTGAACAAAATATACCTATCACTACATTTCACCTGATCTGACTTCTTATGAGAATGCTCTCACTTCCCATCATGCACACTCTGTACTGCCAATGACCCCTGACCCGACCCATTCTCAACATATAAATTACACCTTCAACATGACCTTTATATCTTCTCCAGTAGAAGTTTGTTTTTTTTTAGGGGGGAGGGGTGAGTTGTTTACAAAAAAAGTGCTTCAATGACAAAATATCATCAGTAATCCACCAAAAAATAATCTAAAATAATGAATTTTACAGAGTGCTTAAATCTACAGAGTATTCAGTAGCGCTACACAACCCCAACGAAAGACCAACTCAAAGAAATGAGTCTTGAAACACAATTATAAATTGTGCGAGAGAAGACCTTCGAATAGAAATAAGCAGACAGTTCCAGAGCTTGGTCCCGGCTGACAGAAGGGCAGGATCACTGCATGTTTTTAACTTAGTTCTGGGAACAGTGAGGGTCAAGTGTATTGCCAGAACGCAAAGTGTAGCGAGTATCGAACTGAAAAGTCAGATTACCAGATATATAGGAGGGTGCCACACCATGTGTGCATTTGTACACAATGAGCAGTATTTCGAACTTGACTCTGAACTTGATGGACAACCAGTGCAGAGAGAGGATGAATATGACTGACCTGCCACTGTCACGGTGAACGAACAGGTGTTGGAGTTGCCGGCGGCGTCGGTGAAGGTGTACACGACAGTGGTGGCACCGAGCTGGAAGAAATCACCAGGGCTGCTTGTGCTGACGACAGTCGGTGGGATACCTGAATTATCGGTGGCCATTGGGGGTGTGAAGAAGACATTTGTGCCACTGACACCTGGTGGCACAACTTCCTGGACCAGTTGAGGGCAGTTGTTGATCGTCGGGGGAACCAGATCGATAGGGGTGTCAACTACAAAGTTAAAAACAGGGTGGAGAGAGGATTTGTGTCGGTGTTGAAAAATGATGTACGAAGGAAATGAAAAGCCTGTCTGTTACTGAAGCAATGAAGAAGGCATGGAGGAGTGTGGCAGGGATCAGAATTGGATACGAATGGCAAATATTGAGGATTTGGATGAAAAGCTTAAGTCACGCTGACGTACAAAGTTACTTGCTACCTCTGTTTACAGACAGGGTTCCTGCACTTTCTAGGCAATCAATTTTCATGGCTTTTCCATGACTTTCCCATGACCAAATTAATAATTTCTCATGAAGTTCCTTCTGATGCCTTACAAGCGAGGATTACAACTTGATATGACAAATGCGAAAGAAACATCGCCACTTTGTGAAAATTTCCGGGACTTTTCCAGGACTTCACACTATTTGCCATAATTTCAAGGCTTTTCAAGGACTTGAGATAAATTTCCAACTTTACATGACTTTTTCCACTTTTCTACCACAGCAGGAACCCTGGAACGAGAGCAGTTTCAGTTCAAATTTAAACAGTGCTTTTTTTTTCTTTTTTTTTATATTTTAGCCAGCTTTACTAATAACAATTAACAGAATGCAAATTTACTGGTGATTCAAAGGGAGGCTACACTGAAAATGGGTAATGTAAAATCTTTCCAAACAACACGTTTCCTCCTAACAGAGGTGAGATTTTACTTCTTTTCACAACAACAATCGAACATGTACACGAGAACAATTCACAACGTGTTACCAATGCATGTTGTGACACTACCACTGCTAAAAAAACGAGAACACACTCCTCAGACAATTACAAAACCGAAGAGAAGGAAAGAAAACTACAAAATTTACAGAAAAGATACGACACAGTTACATAAATGCTTATAACACCTGATGTGCCATCAGTGTATAATATCATGCATTCTACAGGAAGTCAATTGATCTAAGTAGCAACATAAACTTAAGTAAAAACAAAAATTAACAAGAGCCCACCCGCGCTATGGTTCCTTGCATTAAGAGCATTTTAACTCAATTGTAGGATTTAGTCTAAACCAAAATTAATCCACAATTTATCACATCCACAAAAAGTTTGGGCCCCATTTGGTCCCTAAGAATGCTGATCAGCCAAAGGTACTTGATTACCATATTATTTGCCTGAAAAACCCTCAACATTGTCACAAATAATCTGTTGAAAAACTAACACTTTTCACAATGGAATAATTTATAACCCATATGGCCCATTCTGAAGTTGGGGCCACAAAAACTTAATGGCCCACATGACCTTTGACACCCAACTTTTCTACACTTACTGATGGCTCATAACCCCTGTAAGAATGCTGATCATGAAAGGTATTCGACTACCACAGTACTTATCTGAAAAACCATCAACATTGCAACATAAAATCTGTTGAAAAACTATCCCTTTGCACAACGCAATAATTTATGGTCCATATGGCCCATTCTAAAGTTGGACCCAAGAATGCTGAAAACTGCAAAGGGTTCCACTACCACAATGCTAGTTTGAAAAACCTTTCACATTGTAAAGCAAAATACGGAGAAAAGAAGCATTTTGCATAACGTCACAAAATGGTTCATATGGGACCAATAATGATGAACAACCTGAAGGAACCACTACCACAGTAGTAATGTGACACAATTTCAACTTGATACCATACAATCTGTAGGAGAAGAGGCACATTGCAGGATCTCATGAAACGGCCCATGTGGACCCCAAAAATGTTATCAAAATATTGGAAACAAATGGGTATAAAACTTCTGCCATCTCTTTCCATGTACGGTCTACGTGATTTTCCCGGATTTCACATGATAATTTTTCTGCTGAAACTTGCAGCCGTGTAATAAATACGACATTTGGCCTACAGCTGACAAAAAGAAAAAGGAACTACAAACTGCTTGTATATCTCTAGCATACACGATATGTATCAGCAAAAATTTTAAGACTACATGTCCAACCTTTCAGTAACTTGCAAAAGAACATATTTCACGACGAAACTGGCGGGATAATGCATTTTGTTCTTATCACTAGACTGGGTTTAAAAATGAAGCCTGTACATCAAGGAAACCTACTTCCAATATCTTCGCAATGCACAAAAGTAACAAAATTTTGGTTGGTATGGTCGATCTGGTGGGAAGAGACAAAGCAATTACGGCAAAAACTCCTTGAGTAGCCGGAAATCAAGCACAGGCATACCTGTTACTACAACAACAAATGCGCACGTAGCTGTGTTTCCTTGACGATCAGAAAAAGTGTATGATACCACGGTGGATCCGATGGGAAAGAAATCTCCCGGCACATGAGAAGTAGACACTGTGGGAGCCGCCCCCGAATCATCCACAGCAGTCGGTGCCATAAAGAAGACTGCAGTTCCAGGTGTACCTTGTGCAGTGGTAGCCTGTGACATATCTGGGCAGTCTGAAATGACTGGCGGTTCCATGTCCACGCCTGCCTGCTCTGAATGTAAAGTAAAATGGATAGCAAAACCAGGTTAAGCAACGAAGGCACAATCAGTTACCAAACGGGAACACCTGCTGGGATTTTGGTATCTCTATCAGTGATCGTTGGGACACTTTGTTCATGAGACTCCTAAAACCATTTGTCATGTCCCGTGTATCATTTCGATCACAAGTACATGTCAGGAAAATATAACATTAGGCTTCATGGCAAGATCACCTCTAAATCATGTAACACCATACAATGAACAGAAAGTTTCAAAGAGGCATATGAACATTCGGTGAAATTGTTCTATAGTGGGCAGAAAGGTAAGAGGCTGTGTGAGCATCGGATACACAGCATGAACAACTTACTTGGTCAGAATTTACAAACGAGTCTTCCATCATTTTCTTGATGTGAGCAAATTTTTCAAACATCTATGCCAAATATTACACTTCTTGAAGGTGACTGGAATGGTACTTTTCAAAAATTAAGCTGCTCTTTTGAACTTTGAATGGCTATAAATTTGTGATCAGATCAATAAAACAAGTTTGTTGACCTAGATGGCCGACAAGCTGGAGGTCACATTTTCTCTGGTGCAGTGCCATCTCAATACACCAATCCTCTTCACCCATAACCTTGGAATTCTGCACACTTTGTGAATTTAAAGATTACATTTGGGAATGAAGCATGTCCTCGGAAAAGTTGAGATTGAAAAAAGAAAAAAAAACCTCTGAAAGAGAGGATTTGAGTTTCAATTGTCTGAGTAATTAAATCAGGCATATGAAGACATAAAGGAGACCCTCTCCCACCAATCCCTAGGCTAGTTCATCTTGACTTCTCTGCAGTGAGACTGCAACTGATGCAGAGGGGGATCATATATTTGTCAAAACTGTCCAAAAGGTCCTCTAGGACCAACGACCTATTTGACAGAGCAATATTTCACGTGAGCGAGGGCAATCCACACGTCCTTACCGGTGACCATCACAAAGAAAGAGCACAATGCCGAGTTCCCGGCGGCATCCTGGAATTCAAATATCACACTGGTGACTCCAATGAAGAAGAAATCGCCGGTTCTGTGGGTCCTCGTCACGGTCGCTGTACCCGATTCATCTGTGGCAGATGGCTCGGTGAAGAACACGGTCGTCCCTGTGGACCCTCTGGGGGCCACGGCTGATTGATCCCCTGGGCAACCCGATATCACTGGGGGCATCATGTCAGCTGAGCAAAGAGATCAGGAAACATCAGCATTTTGGGTGTCAGATATGTTGCGGAAGTTCATCAGGAATAATGGCAATTACTTCTATAGCATGCTTGGAAATGCAACACAGACGAAGTGTTTGGAAAGAAAAAAACTGTCAGTGTGCTGCAAGCTTAACCATTGAGACAAATAAGCTACAAGCTCTTTCGTAAAGAAAAAAAGCTTAAAGACCGATAAAAACATAGAGTGGCCTTAGAGTCATTGGTTGAGACAGGACGTAATTCTCTTACCCTTGTGGAAGAATTCTAAAATTAAGCAAGTCTAACAATTCAAAGTTAATGGGTCTCTTCACATCTGTAGGTTATTAAGGTTGACCTTTTGTGAACTTTTGTGCTGTCTTGTGGTAAACATTCAACATGCAGTACACTACCATTGTGTGGACAAGTCCACTAGTGGCTCTCAAGGATTGTTTCCAACTAAAAGCATCTCCTAAGGCTCATGACCAGTTGTCTGATTGGTTATCTCTTGCTTACTATGGACAAAGGAAAGTACGACATGGCAAAGTGGACGGCATTGCTTGCTTGGCTGGCTCAAGCTTGTGCAGAAATGCACTTGTAATGATTGACTCCAATGTCTGGACAGATATGACATTTGCCAGACACCAATATGTGAGTTTTTTGTAAAATCCTGAGGAAAAACTCAGAACAAGCCATTCCCACTCCAGATATGTACTACTAATACAGAGAGGAAGCACCACAGTCCAAAAATCCCTGCAGCTACTGGGGTTGCTTGGGAATAAAAATCAACAAACTTCAGATAAAAAAAAGGGGCAGAAACAACAAACAGTTTACACATACATATCACTGAAACTTGAAAACTGCAGGAGGCAACATTTCCAGCACCGTCGGTAAACCTGTAGGTGACTGTTGTAGCACCAAATGGGAAGACACTGCCAGGTCGGTGGGTGGTGGCCCTGGCCGGCTCTTCGTTTGAGTTGTCCACTGCGGTGGGCTCGACCCACGTGATTGGTTGTGACATGTCTCCGATGGGGACTACTTGAACGATGTCATCGGGGCAGTCTCTCACTATCACTGGTGGCTCTTGGTCTGTGGTTGGTACTGCGAGAGAGATAAAATAGATGCGTCGATTACTAGAGGTTAATTGTAGCCAGTTTATGGGGGAAGCTGATAAAAAAGAATCGCTCCTAAAACAGATGGAGATAAGGGTAATTGTTTCTAACCGAGGGGCCAATATATGACAATTGTGTCCCCATCTGACACATTTTGCACTTTTTTCTGGTTCTGTTGGTACTGAGTTTTCATTTATGGAAAGCAAGTTGTTGAAGATCTTTAGTATATTGCACCCCAAAGGACCCCGATGTGCCTCTACGGGATGGGAAAAATGTGTTTAAAACAAAGGTTCAAATGTGTTCCTACTTGTTTCTTGCTGAGAGGTGATACCAAAGTCCAGTAAACTTGCCTCCCATGTGGAGCTAATTAGTTGCATTATTGTAATATGCACCACACTCAGGGTCACTTTCAGTCACCAAGAAAATGGCATTCAGTACCCCAGAATTTATTATAATCAACAAACTCTTCAGAATTATCAAAAGTGGATTCATTTTCTTTTTTTTGACATCGTTATGAGCCACCTATCTTAACACGCGCTGAAATTAAGATTTAGTATTTTCATTTTCAGTTTTTCATTGTGGAGGGTTCAGAGGATCAGAGCAGTATTTGGGAACATGACAGAGAGTGTTTCCCTGTGTGGGCTTAGATGTCTTGTTCCTATGAGAATTAATACAATACCAGCATTACCTTTAGTTGGATGTGCTAATCTAAAAAAATTGGGAACAAGGCTTTGAAATGCAGATGAGATCTTTCAAGTCACTACAACTGTAACACAAAGACCTCTCATCATTTTAAAGTCAGACCTTAGGACTACAGTAATTTGGTAAATTTCTGTCATGAGATGCTTTTACGGGGCAAAACAATTCAGGTAATGAAAAAGCGCTCAATGAACGACCCTGACCGGATGCAGGAGATTATTACTCACAGGTGACGCTGATGAAGAAGGAACAGCTGGCGGTGTTTCCAAAGGGATCCGCAAACGTGTAAACGACCTCTGTGTTACCGATTGAGAAACTGGATCCAGGGACGTGCGTCGTCACCACTGACGGCACTCCGGACTCGTCGACCGCCTGGGGTTCCGGCCAAGTCGGAAACACTTGTTCCAGAGGTGTCGAGATACTCAACATCTGGTCGGGCGGGCACGGTACAGTGATCGTGGGAGGACTGGTGTCCTGATTCGTTGGACCTGATGGTAGAAATTAACATAAATAAATATGCAGTGTTATAATTTATTCCGATGGGGAAAGAAGGTGAGAAACATTACGCCAATAAAGAAGAAAAAACTTTGATGGCCTTGGGTATGACCTTGGAAACAGACAGTTTGGAGATCTCACTCTCTCCTCTGGAAACGTCTGTCTTTTCTGACTTTGTTTATGAAACTTCCTGCTTTTTTTATATATGTATTGACCTATTCCTCCTCCCTTCCCTCTCCCTGACATTTTATCTGCAAAAATTGGGAGCAACAGCTTTTCTAAAGTTGTGACTTTGACTCCCTCCAAAATCTAGGTCATAAAATGTGTACACACCAGCTGTATGGATCAATAGATACATGCTGAAATGGCCAATTTGAGATTTTAATATAGGCTTGATGTACGAGCAAGTTTTCCAACGTTCAACCTCTGGAGACTACCCATGACCTTTGACATTTACAAAGAACCATAGCAACCATCCACTCAGCATGGAAAAGTTACGATAAATCATGCCAAGATTGTTATCTACCCATTGTGCCTCTATTGACAACAAAATGGACCTCTGCCCAAAATTATGACAATCACTTTTCTTTGATGGTAGTTAAGTACATTGCAGACCCATTCTCATTCAAAGCTGCACTATGTCAATTTCTGCTTCATACAAAAGTTATCATTTGGCAGATCACTTTGGCGAAACGTTCTCTTAGAGTGACCATAAAAGAGTGTCTTTAAAAACTCTTCGCTTATTTCTTTTACGCACTTGTCACCTCATTCTCAGCCAGAAGAATCAACAATGAAAAGAGTAGGCTTTCAAGCACACCCACAAGGGAAATAAGTAGGCTATACTTCTCAATAAAATAGGAGAAAATTAGATGTTTGACGATCAAAAGTAAGTCTTCATACCTACAGGGGTAGTTGTCACCAATGTCACCAATGGTAATGATGTCTTTTGACACTTTTAAATTTTACTATACCCTCAATCCCCCTTCAAGCTGTTACAATTCACAACAATGTGCTACTTGCCAAATACGATACACAGTTGTTGCAAGTCCATAAAGTAGGATAATGTAGGATTTTTTTAGAAAAAATATTAGAAGTAGGAGGGAGGTACAAAAAGTGGGATAAAGTATGATATTAGAGTCACTTGAAAGCCTGAAAGAGCCATCTTCCAGTTAGTTATGGCAACCATTGTAAATTAATACAAAATGTAGACCTCAAAGTGCGACTTAAAAAGAATTGCAGTTAATGTACTTTGAACGGTCACATCGAAGGAACAGCTTCCGGTGTTTCCCAGGTCATCATTGAACGTGTAGGTCACGGTAGATGTACCAACCGGGAGCACCTGGAAAGGCTCGGCGGACCCGACGACGGCCACCAGGTTGTTCTGACTGTCGATTACCACCGGTGGCTGCCAGCTGATGACAGCACTATTCTCTCCAGGCAGTGCTGTGAATGTTATGTCGTCGGGACAGTCCCTCACAAACTGAAATGTATCTCCACCGAGTGCTTAAAATGAAAAGATCAAGAAATTGGGAGGGTGTTGACTTATCTGAGGTTATACCGTGTTTTTGCTTTGAAAAGGGGTCAGAACACAAAGAACATTAGAATACATTTTTAAAAGTTTCATTTCCCATGAACAAAAGAGCAAAAGGACAGCCCTCATGTTCATGTTTGAGTGGTGATTTTTTATGTGAAATTTTTATCCTAATTTTTTCCTAATCCATTTTGCAGCATCGGCAACGAATGGGAACGTTTGTGTTAAGAGAATCGCAGTTGATGCAATGCATGTGAAAATTAAACATTTTCTGTCCAAAAAAAAAAGTACAGCTTGTCACAGGTGGTAAGTGGGCCAGATACCAAGAGAATCATAGATAACTCTGTCCGTTATCCATAACAAATTCCACTGAGGATGATCTATAGAAAAATGTCGCCCTCTTTTGATCTAATGCTGTGCTATTGTTCGTGTGTGTTTAGTAGAGAGACAAATCTTTTCACAGGTGTTGGACTCTCTTGGTTTCCACTCTGAGCATGTGCGGTAGTAATCATGGAGCAGCGTACTTTATACGGTTGATGCAAAGTGTTCATTTTGAGCTGTTAAGACTGTACGTTCGGTGAGTGCATGAAAACAACGACCTTCATCGACGAGAGCGAAGGGATCGAGGAAGCTCCACATGTGATGGGTCACCTTTCAAGATAAAGACACTCTCTTCGTGGTATGCATAGTAAGTATGGCACCATTTAACACGAGGAAAGAAAAGAAAATGCTCTTACTCTGTACAGTTACATCAAATGAACAGGATACTGACGTCCCTGTGACAGTGTAGGTTACCATGGTGATACCCAAAAGAAAGCCGGTGTTAGGTTCATGGCTGCTCTCCAGTGCCAACTCCATGCCAAAGCTATCTGTAGCCACTGGTGGCACCCAACTGACCGTGGCCCTGGGGACACCCGGTGGGACATTCACAACAGTGTCTTCCGGACACTGGAGCACTACTCCTGGATCCACCGTACCTGAAATCCAAACGATGAAACTGCAAACAACAAAATACCTGATGAACCTATTAAATAGTATAATATCTTTAGATCATCAAACAATGTGCACCATGGTCTCTGATTACACCGATTTTAAAACACAGTGATCAATTAAGTATACGGGGGGGGGAAGATACCCACCACTGATGATGACATTAAAGGAACAGGACGCAGAATTTCCAGATGGATCTGAGAAGATGTATGTCACGGTGGTCACACCGAGGGGAAAATTGAAACCAGGCTGATGGGAAGCATCCACAGCGACCGAACCGGATCCATCGACGGCCTCCGGCGGAATCCAAAACAAAGGAGCCCCTGTGAACCCTGCAGGCAGTTCAACTGCCATGTCTGACGGACAAGGGGTGGTGATTTCGGGTGGTTCATTGTCCACTGGCTGTCCTCCGTCTGGAAAGGGGAATGAAACACTGTGTGAGATGGAGGTAATTATTTTCCATATGCCAGATGAGAAGGGGAAAAACATTTTAGACAATTTGATGATGAAAAGATGTAAACTGAAATGGGATTGAAGCCAGTGATTCAAAGAATCATTAGCCTGGAGCTCCATCAACGATAAGCAATCCAGCTCTTTCATTGCTAGCAAATTCTGGAAATTTAAACTTTTAGTTTTTCAGTAAAGTGCTTAGAGATTCTTTTTCTGACGTTAAGTGCTATAAAACAATAGTTAGTCCTAGAGTGCTATATAAATGTGAATGAATTGTCAATGTCATTGTTAGTTTCCTTGCTACCAACTGCATAGTTTGGTACTTATCATGTTATTCACTTTAGTCTTATTCCTTAAGGGGTATGGTAAAGGGCAGGCTTAAAATATTCTGACAGTGTGCAGGAAGGCCCAGACATGAACTTTACTTTGATATTTTGCTTCCATTCTTTAATTTGTTACATTGGTGGCTTATGACTGTATTACTAAAAAAGCATCTTACATTTCATACCAACAACAGACAGAAAATAGAAAATGTGTAAATAAAAAACATCACCAAATAACACCAGTGGATTGTCTTCCTAATTGAACAGTTCTGTAAGCACTGTTGTTTCACGATTTGACATACCTTGAACAGTAACGTCAAAGGAACAGCTATCGGTGTTTCCCAGGTTATCACTGTAGGTGTAGGTCACTGTAGACGTACCAATCGGGAACAGCTGCGTAGGGCTAGCAGACCCAATGGCATTCACCAAATTGTTCTGACTGTCAACTATGACCGGTTCCCGCCATACGACTGCAGCGCCACTCTGTCCCAGTTGAGCTGTGACTACTATATCGGAAGGACAGTCCACCAGGAAACGGAATGGATCCACAGGAGCTGAAGGAATAAAATAAAAAACAGGTTCATGTTCAAGTCCAGCTGATATTAAAAAAATACATGCACAAATTTACTCTTACAAATATCATCTTCTGTGCTTCCTGGTGTATTTGTTCAACCGTAAATACTGAGGTTATTTGTTTGTACTTTTACACAGAAACAGCATAACTTGGTAATTTCAAAATGAAAATCACCAAACACACCAGGTTATCACAGTATCTGTAGGTCTCTGTAGAGGTACCAATTGTAAAAAAAATAACTGCACAGGGTAGCAGAACTGATGAGTGTTCAAACAAACTATATCAACTATGACTAGTTTGTACCATACCACAGAAGCACCATTTTGTGATGAGAAATAAGTTTAAACACGATGTTCAATATAAAAACACACCAACAATATTACCACATACAAATGAACATACCTTGAACAGTCACATCAAAGGAACAGCTACCAGTGTTTCCTTGGTTGTCACTGTAAGTGTATGTCACAGTAGATGTACCAATTGGAAAGAACTGCATGGGGTTAGCAGACCCAACAACAGTCACAAAGTTCCCCTGACTGTCGATTATGACTGGTTCTTGCCAGGTCACAGTAGCACCATTCTGTCCCGGTGTAGCTGTGGTTACTATATCAGTAGGACAGTCCACCAGGAAACGAAACGTATCTACAGGAGGACCTGCGCAGAATAAGAAAATATACAGGTCATTGCTTTGAATTCATACCAAATTATGTGTTAAAAGTCAATGTACCATGTCTTTCAATACTTCATAAAAAAGTCATCATATTTCATAACATAAATTTGATGTCACCTGTTTAGCAGATAACAGTAATGAAAAAGCTTTCTCATGCCCAGAATGAAATTCAAGCATCAAATATGACAAGACAAACTGTAGAATATACCTTGAACAGTCACATCAAAGGAACAGCTGCCAGTGTTTCCCAGATTATCGCTGTATGTATAAGTCACTGTAGAGGTACCAATTGGAAAGAACTCCATAGGGTTAGCAGACCCGATGACAGTTACCAAGTTGTTCTGACTGTCGATTACTACTGGTTCTCGCCAGGTAACAGTAGCACCATTCTGTCCTGGTGTAGCTGTAACTGCTACATCAGAAGGACAGTCCACCAGGAAACGGAATGTATCAACAGGAGGACCTGTGTTGAAAAAAAAAGAAAAAGAAGAAAAAGAAAAAGACAGAGATGGGTTTATGCTTTTATTTGATACCAAATTACACATTGAAAGTCAATGTAAGAATTCTTTCCAAATATTTCAAAAGTCATAATATTTCCTAACTTAAAATAAAGGTTACCTGTTTAGCAGATAACAGAAATGAAAGAACTTTTTCTGGCCAAAAATTAGATTCGCCCATCACATAATTCAAGAAACACAGCAGAACGTACCTTGAACAGTCACATCAAAGGAACAGCTACCAGTGTTTCCCTGGTTATCACTGTAAGTGTAGGAAACAGTAGTTGTGCCAATTGGAAAGAACTGCATAGGGTTATCTGACCCGATGACAGTCACTAAGTTGCCCTGACTGTCAATTATGACTGGTTCTTGCCATGTCACAGTAGCACCATTCTGTCCCGGTGTAGCTGTAACTGATATATCAGTAGGACAGTCCACCAGGAAACGAAATGTATCTACAGGAGGACCTGCACAGTAAAAAAAAGATAAAGACAGGTCCATTGCTTTGAATTCATGACAAATTATGTGTTGAAAGTCAATGTACCATGTCTTTCAATATTTCATAAAAAAGTCATCATATTTCATAACATAAATTTGATGTCACCTGTTTAACAGATAACAGTGATGAAAAAGCTTTCTCATGCCCAAAATGAAATTCCAGCATCAAATATGACAAGACAACCTGTAGAACATACCTTGAACAGTCACATCAAAGGAACAGCTGCCAGTGTTTCCCAGATTATCACTGTAAGTGTAGGTAACAGTCGTTGTGCCAATTGGAAAGAACTGCATAGGGTTATCTGACCCTATGACAGGCAATAAGTTGTCCTGACTGTCGATTACGACTGGTTCTTGCCACGTCACAGTAGCACCATTCTGTCCCGGTGTAGCTGTGGTTACTATATCAGTAGGACAGTCCACCAGGAAACGGAACCTATCAACAGGAGGACCTATACAAAAAAAAAAAAAGAACAGTTTTATTACATTTAAGTCAAGTTGATATTCATTAATACATGAAAGAAATTTAATATTTCACATAATCTTTTTTACAAATAAAATGTGAACAAAATGATGTTACTTGTTTGTACATAACACAAGAATAATAGGTTTTTCATGTCAAAATGAAAATCACTGAAATAGCAAAACAACGAGAATCTCTTACCTTGAACAGTCACATCGAAGGAACAGCTGCCAGTGTTTCCCAGATTATCACTGTACATATAAGTCACTGTAGAGGTACCAATTGGAAAGAACTCCATAGGGTTAGAAGATCCAATGACGGTTATCAAGTTGTTCTGACTGTCGATTACAACTGGTTCTCGCCAGGTCACAGTAGCACCATTCTGTCCCGGGTTGGCGGTGGTTACTATATCAGTAGGACAGTCCACCAGGAAACGAAACGTATCTACAGGAGGACCTGCGCAGAAAAAAAAAAAGAAAAAAAAGATAAAGACAGGTCCATTGCTTTAAATTCATGACAAATTATGTGTTGAAAGTCAATATACCATGCCTTTCAATATTTCATAAAAAAGCCATCATATTTCATAACATAAATTTGATGTCACCTGTTTAACAGATAACAGTGATGAAAAAGCTTTCTCATGCCCAAAATGAAATTCCAGCATCAAGTATGACAAGACAAACTGTAGAACATACCTTGAACAGTCACATCAAAGGAACAACTACCAGTGTTTCCCTGGTTATCACTGTAAGTGTAGGTAACAGTTGTTGTGCCAATTGGAAAGAACTGCATAGGGTTTTCTGACCCGATGACAGTCACTAAGTTGTTCTGACTGTCAATTATGACTGGTTCTTGCCAGGTCACAGTAGCACCATTCTGTCCCGGTGTAGCTGTAACTGACATATCAGTAGGACAGTCCACCAGGAAACGAAACGTATCGACAGGAGGACCTGCATGAATAAAATAAATAAGCAGGTTCATTGTGATGTGCCCATGCCAAATCTTAAAGTCAAAATATTTTTGAAGAACATTGCACCATATTCTTCAGAAATATTTTGTGGACATAATATTGAGGTTACTTGTTTTTGCAGAGGCAAGTTAAGGAATAAACTTCTCATTCCAAAAATGAACGTCACACATCAAATCAAACGAAGACAAACAGCACATCATACCTTGAACAGTGACATCAAATGAACAGCTGCCAGTGTTCCCTTGGTTATCACTATAAGTGTAGGTGACAGTAGATGTACCAATTGGGAACACTTGCATGGGGTTATCAGACCCAGCAACTGTCACCAAGTTGTTCTGACTGTCAACTACTACCGGTAGCTGCCAATTAACTGCAGCACCATTCTGTCCCGATGGGGCTGTGACCACTATATCAGAAGGACAGTCCACCAGGAAACGGAATGGTTCAACTTTCAGGATAAAACAAAAGTGTTGCTTAGGACACATGACATATTTTAATGGTAATGTTATGTCTTCTTACCATGATAAAAGTGTCTTTCAATGATGTTTCTAATATTTATGCAAGTACCACCAAGAGATTACTGTTCAAATGTCAGGACACATTACAGTGAACAAAAAAAAAACCATCATGATGACCAACATGTGAATATACCTTCAAACACAATGTTCAATACAACAACACACCAACAATACTACCACATACAAATGAACATACCTTGAACAGTCACATCAAAGGAACAGCTACCAGTGTTTCCCAGATTATCGCTGTATGTATAAGTCACTGTAGAGGTTCCAATTGGAAAGAACTCCATAGGGTTAACAGACCCGATGACAGTCACTAAGTTGTTCTGACTGTCAATTATGACTGGTTCTTGCCAGGTCACAGTAGCACCATTCTGTCCTGGTGTAGCTGTAACTGACATATCAGTAGGACAGTCCACCAGGAAACGAAACGTATCTACAGGAGGACCTGCACAGGAAGGAAAAATAAATACAGGTCCATTGCTTTAAATTCATGACAAATTATGTGTTGAAAGTCAATATACCATGCCTTTCAATATTTCATAAAAAAGCCATCATATTTCATAACATAAATTTGATGTCACCTGTTTGGCAGATAACAGTAATGAAAAAGCTTTCTCATGCCCAAAATGAAATTCAAGCATCAAATATGACAAGACAAACTGTAGAACATACCTTGAACAGTCACATCAAAGGAACAGCTACCAGTGTTTCCCTGGTTATCACTGTAAGTGTAGGTAACAGTCGTTGTACCAATTGAAAAGAACTGCATAGGGTTATCTGACCCGATAACAGTCACTAAGTTGCCCTGACTGTCAATTATGACTGGTTCTTGCCATGTCACAGTAGCCCCATTCTGTCCTGGTGTAGCTGTAGCTGCTATATCAGTAGGACAGTCCACCAGGAAACTGAATGTATCAACAGGAGGACCTGCATGAATAAAATAAAAACAGATTCATTGCTTTTCGTTCATGACAAATTTTGTTTCTGAAGACTATGGTGTATCAGATGCACCATCCTATTCAGAAACATTCTGGGAACATGATACCGAGGTTACTGTTTTTGCAGATACTTGTTAATACCTGTTTTTGCAGATACCAGAAATGAAATGAATTCCTCATGTCAAAATAAATAAATATCACACATCAAATAAAACGAGAGGGTAATTAACAGAGTTGTATATATCGTCAATGTTTTTGCCTTGATCAGCGATGGCAGAGAGGAGCACAGTGCAACATGATTTATTTTCGTCTCTACTAGCATATGTCAGATCAGACCAGCTGAACGAGCTTCCTAACTCCAAATTACTTCTCATATTAATTAAAATTTGTAGAATTTTACACCAAAGACACGCAGACGACCGCATAAGTCAGGGGTAACTTACTTAGGATCAAGGTCCGTAGACCATCACCGGCACAGTGAGAGTCAGGCATACCACATAGGAGAGTGGACAGTTATCGGTGGCAATGAATGACGATCTAATTCAAAGGTAAATGGGAGCTGCTAGTCACAGTGCTAGTCACAATGCTGTTAGTGTTAGGGAGTAGGTTAGAGCACCGAGGCTCGAGAAGAGGAATTCAACAACCTTACTGTGGAGTACATCCAGTTGGAGCGTGGTTGCACTCCAAAGGGTTGTCGTGGGAATACAGTAAGCCACACCAATGCTGATGCAGCATGCCTGCATGTTACTGCTACGAACAGTAAAAATTCCGATCTTCCAGAATACATGGAAACATTTTGGAGCCACTTTAGGCAGTAACTTTTTAAAAATAGCAAATTCCACTAGATTTAAAACAAAAGTAATATGCATCTTGAATATGGTACTGTGTTCGCAAGAAAGTTCTCACAGTTTTAGAGCAATTGACTCAAATAGTTCTCAAGATAGGCCAGATATCCAAATATTTGAGCAAAAAAAATTTTTTTTGTGAAAAATCAGCAAACTTTGCTACATTTACCATATCTTGGACATTGCGGGCCTATTGTCAGGCACTCTGAGTCCTTACAAAGTTTCTGGGTAATTGCTCAAACATTTCTCAAGATATGCTGGAATGCTAATTTTGGAGCAAATTTGGCTTTTTCTTTCCTCACAAATCAGCAAATACCAATATATGTACCACTACGGTCATATCATGTTGAACGATGTGTTCTCAGGTTCTCAGGGCTACTCAAATAGTTCTAAAGATATGCTGCAAATCCAAATTTTGAAGCAAAACTGGTTTTTCTGGTCAGATTCAGCAAATTTCACAACAGTTACCATATAAGTCAGCAACTTTCACTAGATTTATCATTGAACTGATATTACCTTGAACAACATGTATTTCCATAAATCCTTACAAAGTTTTAACTTCATTGGTCTCATAATTCTCAAAGATATATGGGAGGTCCAAATTTGGTGATAAATTAGTTCTTTCTTTTCTAAAAAAGCAGCAATTTGTACTTGATTTACTATAAAGATGATACATCTTGGACATTGTGTTATTATGTAAGTCCATACAAAGTATTAGGACTACTGCTAAAATAGATCTCAAGATCCAGTGTATTGGAAATCCCAAGTTTGGAGCAAAATTGTTTTATCTCCTCAAAAACCAGCAAATTTTACCCAAACCACCATCCAACACCTTGGATATTTTGCCATAATATAGATCCCTCAACAAATTTAAATATCATTGATCACATACTGTTCAAGGTATTCTGGAAAACCGAAATTTGGACAGGTGAGTCCCAGTGGGGCTGCTACATCACAAAGACAGTCCACCAGGAAATGGAATGGTTCACCTTCTTGGATAAAAACAGAACTGTTGCTGATGATCCATGACATATCTTAATGGTAATGTCACATCTTCCCATGACAGAAGTGTCTTTCAAAATGTTTCTAGATATTTATGCAAATACCACGGAGAGGTTATCTTTCAACATCAGAACATATAACAGCGAACAAAGAAGAAAAAAGAAAAAAAAATGTCATGATGACCAACATGTGAATATACCTTGAACAGTCACATCAAAGGAACAGCTGCCAGTGTTTCCCAAATTATCACTGAACGTGTAAGTCACTGTAGAGGTACCAACTGGAAAGAACTGCATAGGGATACCAGACCCGTCTATTGTCACCATGTTGCCCTGGCTGTCTACAATTATCGGTTCCTGCCAGGTCACCGTGGCACCGTTCTGTCCCGGTGTAGCTGCGACTACTATGTCAGTAGGACAGTCCCTTAGGAAACGGAAAGGATCCACGGTTGATGCTGAGGGGGTAAGGAAAGGTATATAAGACCTGTTGCACAAACTTTCATTACATCAAAGAATGATTTCCTGTGTTTATTACATTCATAAGGGGGGTTTGACATTAGTCTAGCACCTAGTTTCAAACAATACAGAGCAAATAAAGACGATAACACTTCACAAAACACTCCACACCCAGGCATGACAGACACCAACACTTCGTACAGAGAGAGAAACAACGACAGAATAGTATGAAACATAGAGTTTGTTGGAATTGTCAAGTCTTAAAAGTTGATACTGAAATTGCTTCTGTTCCAACTGTTACCATAGCTGTTGGCACTGCATTAATTGAAAGCCACTTACTTTAAGAATGTACATCATCCTCTCTGACCATGCCACTCCCTTACTCACAGGAATTCCCCACGAACAAGAAAACTTAACACATTGCATGAGATTCTTTCCTATTCCATCAGTTAAACATGACTGTACCAGAGGAAGCTTCGTTAGATGTGAAATAACCCTTTGAAAATTGGGCTCCAGCACGAGCCTGAAAATGCATGATGTAGAACCGACAAATACTGTTTCCATTGTTTTCACTCTTTGTGTTTCTTGCAAGGTCTTGCGACGTAAAAACTCTTTAGTTCATAGGTTATGAAAACCCCATGAATGTCTACATTCACTGATCGATGAGATACTTTTTGGGCATGAAACCAGAGGGACTGTTATTGTGATGGACACGAAATCTAATTACTCCTAATACTTTAAGACCCATCAAACCAAGCAAAGATTGTGCAATTAGCTCAAAGACATTTCTATCCTTTATTCGTCTGTACCAGTTCAATATCATTTACAGAGAAACGTCATTCAAGTCAACTAGTCCTTAAGCAATTAAGTAGCTTGGAACAATGCTTTGAAAGGTAGGTTCATGAGACTTGCTAGTGAAACAGGTTTTACTAACAAATAAGAGATCAGAACAGTACTGCAACCCACAGCATGAGATAAAAATCAACAGGAATTTTTAGTTTAGATTTGTGGATACCACGTCAGAACAGTCTGATTGCTAGCACCAGGCTCGAACGTTGAATATTTACTAAAATGATTCATTTTCCGGATTCTTTCAGACATTTCCTGATAATGAGAATGATGACTTGCCTACAATGTTTGCCTCTTTTTAAGGCACATGAGAAGCGATAGTGGAGAATTCATTCAAAAGTAAATAGAAAAGTCCTTGACTTTGTCATTCCTTGCCAATAAAATTTTCATTCATGAACAAGAGGACAACCTTCATTCAAATTTTTAAGTTAAACACCTGACCCATCTTGAGATGGTGTTTGTGAGGATTTCAAACTATCATCGCTACTGACCTCACATGACCTTTGACCCCTTACAAAATGACAAAGATCATCTACTCATCAAGGGCTGCAAAATGTTGACAGTTTGAAATTTCAGCAGAATTCAGTCACTCAGATATCTTCCTTCATAAATTTTTCATACTTTAAACTCTTATCAATTAATCTCAAATGACCTATGACCTTCATGTATATCAGTAGGGATCATCTACTCACTGTGAACTATCTACACACCCAGTTTGAAGTTCCAGATTTACTTCCCCGATTGAGGTACAATGTGAACAAGTTTTTCATATCAAAAAATAGAAAACAGAAGAAGGGGTAACCTTCACAAGATAAAGTATGTGCTCTCCTAGCAGTACAGCAAGATTTGCGGACAGAAGTCATTTTAAGATTAGGATGAGTCACTGACACAAATAATGGTGAAACAAGTCAAGAGAGGCAGAAAGAAAATCCACAAAGAATTGATCAATTCCAGATCTGCTTGACAGATTATGACAAAAAACAAAAAAAAATGTTTGCTTCATGAGCGATCCTATCACTCCCCTCCCCCATCCCAAATAATTCAAGTGACTCGAAATGAATCAGAAAGGAGACAAATTTAATACCTTGAATGGTGACCGAAAAGGAGCATCTGGCCGTATTTCCAGCAGGGTCCGCAAACGTGTACTGCACGGTGGTCGTGCCCAAGGTGAAGACATCACCTGGATTGAAATTACTGCTGGTCGTCACCGACCCCGAATTGTCTACTGCAACAGGCTCCGTCCAGGTTACGACGGCCTCGGTCGTCCCTGAGGGAGCTACCACGGTTAAATCTGTGGGGCACTGCGTGGTTATGATGGGCGCCATCGTGTCCATGTCTGCTGGAGCTGATAGACAAAGGAGGTCTCATTTGTAGAATGGAAGCTGATGGGCAGGTCCTTTTGATTTTACTTTCAAAACACACTAATGAATCATTTGAAAACTACGTGCAAGTTCTGGAAGAGGGTGACTCATGAACGGGAAGGATGTCATCGTGTGAGTGTATGTCACTTGACGTTGCTTTTGTAAACAACAGAATTAATTGTACCTAATAACAAAGTTTTTGCTATTCTGAAACTGAGAATCTGAATGAAAAAATGCTGTTCACTGATGGTATTTAGTGGTTATACACTGATCAGTGTTGGTGATTTTGAGGACACATCAGTACATGGCAAGTTCACAATATCTTTCTTCAGTGTGTTTAAGGCATAAAGATCACAGACCGTGGTACATCTGTGAGACACAAAAATTTTGGCGATAAATTGAAATTTGAATATGTTGATTGATTACACCATTCAACAATGGTGAAGCTTTTGTTTCTGCATTCAGTCCATCTGGTTCATTTCCTTTTACATTGTCATGTATATAAATGAGTCACTTGAGAACGTAAATTGTGCACGACAATGAAAATCGGGACAATGGCTTACTCCAGTCAAACAAATTTGCATTATAAAAAAATATACAGTCAGGTACATCAAGTTTTCCAAGCATGTAAAAATACCAGTGTACCATCTAGAAGGACAGGGAAATGAACTTGTATGCGAGCTGCATGGCACTATGATGGTGGCACAGAAATGTTAGGACCAATCAATTCATCATTTGTAAAAGGTCAGGGGTCAATCACGGGCAATCACAATGCAGCTTCAGGATATCTTTGTGTTGATCTGAAATCAGCTAGAGGTATCCTATTGAATATACCACAATGAAGGTAACAACAGCCTACACTTACATTCTGTGCCACCATCATACTCATGAACAGGACATTTCTATTCTACCAGTTGCTATAACCTACGGGGTACACTATGAAAAAAAAGGCAGTGAAAATAGCAAAGCACCAGGGAAGGTAGGTTTACAGCACTTTCATGAATCCAGCAGGGATGCTCTCACTTCAGGTCAGTCTAAAGGTTACTGAGGGGGTAGCAATGAACCAACCAGCTCTGTCAAACTGTGATCACATATGATGACAAGCAAAGTCATCAGATTGTGAACTGTGATCTACATGTGATCAAATCTATTCATCTTCAAAGGGAAATGTTCTCTGACCACCATCAATCGACCTATGATTAGATCCCCTTCCACCGACGTCTCACGAAGAAAGACAAGAGCACCCTCCTCGATGCAAACAAATGAGCAGCGTGGAAACAATGAAATTCTGTATGTGACTCGGTGTGCCAGTAAATGCACCAGTACGGCACGTGGCATGCAACGCTGCAACTTACACGAAAAGGCCATTGCTAGAGGCTCAATTAACACGCATACGCAAGGTTAAGCACGGGGATTTTCCCAGAACTGGAATGACAGGAATCTCCATGCTTTTCCCCAAACAGTCTCAAAGAGGGTGCTGCATCGTGCCACTGCGACTTCATATGCAAGGGGTCTATTGTCAGGACTGACTCTAGGGGATATGCTGAAATAAATGAAACTGTGATAGAAACACCATGCAGTCACTTCTCTTATGGAGGAGCAAGAGGAAGGGAGATGGGACAGGAGAGGAGAAGGAACATGGGCCAAGAAGAGAGATGGGAAAAGATGGGAGGAAAAGAGAGATGGGAGGAGAAGGTCAATGCAGTGTGAAGAGTGATGAGAGGGAAAGGGGAGAGAGGGAGATGGAAGAAGAGAGCTATTGGAGAAAAAGAGAGATGGGATGAGTAGATGGAGGAGAAAGGCAAATGATCCCATAAAGGATGGTAACTAAATAATGAGGAAATTGATGCAAGCCATTTAGTGTACTGCAATAGCAGTGGACTGTTCCCATGTAGTAGATAGTGGTATTGTGAAGACCAATTATTGGACAACATCAGTCCAGTTGAAGTCCAGTCTGCCCTTCACTGACTGCGGTCTGCATGCATCCACTTTGTTTCCTTTAAACAAATAATAACATCTAACAGTGCATTCACATAATGCTTTGTAATTATGTGTAAGACTGTCAGCAAAATAGTGATTAACAAAAGGCATGTACCATTTCAAAAACAGGTATACTGTCCGAGGAACTATCTTACAGGTGAGATTCAACGCAGCACATACCTCTGGTGACCTTCACCAGTATTACAGTATGACTGCCCTTACCAAGGCCTCACATAGCATGAGACATAAGAATATGAGGAAATCACTGTGAAAATTTCTTCACTGGCAAAACCAACATTTGCATGCTTATGCATGGTCAAATTGTTTGACATGCTCCATTTTATCTAAGTGACAGACACAATGCATCACTTAAAGTTACAATCCTTACTCACAGAGACAATGATCTCCCAAGCTGACTACACCACAGATGGTAAATACCACAGATCACTATGTAGGTTGAATTTCTAGCACCAGAGATCATTTTATGACCATTGAAGGCCATTTCCATAATCAGGACACTTTCTTAGTTATAGTAGGTTGTAAATGAAACACTGACTAAAGCAGAGCTTTGGTGGCATTGTATGAGAACTGACCACTTCAACAAGCTGCAGACTAACTACATGCTATCATGCACTTTCTGCTATGCAATACAATCTGCTAGCTACTGAAGATGTCCATTGACAATCCAACTTGTTTACAGCTTTTCTGGTGACTTTTGTTTTATTTTTCTTTGATGATGATGATGACTTCAACTGGGTCCAAAGTTTCATGTGTTTTAAACAAAATACAATCAATGCAACAAATATATTTCAATTCCAATTTTAAGTGATGAACATTTACTGATGACAGCCATGCATGGGCTACATTTAGGCAGAGCATATGATATGTTTCCACATCTTACTGTTACACTTGCATGTGGAGGTGGGAAGAGATTCTTACTTTGCAGTCTATAGGTACTTACTACTTTGTATTGCACAGTTGCAACCAAGTTTGACAACTTGAGAGGTAAACTTCCTATTGTTGCAGACATTTCATTCAGAGCTTAAAGAGACATGTAGAGAGGCTAATCTGCAGAATAACACTTATTACACAGATAGCTATTTTTCTGTTTCAACTTTCCGATGGAGATGACATTTTTATTTTTCTTCATACGCAGAAACTGAAGACGACTAATGTGATGCAATTTAATTATTACCCAGAGGAATGTTAAAACAATTGTGATTATCCCTCAGCTCCTGACCTTGTTTCTGACACAACAATCTGTGTCCATTGAAAAAGTATGCAAGCAGCAGGGAGAGGGAACTACAATACTCTCAAAGGGGGGTGGGGTGAGTGAGAGAGGAAGGCTGGGGAGAGGAAAAGCATGCTTCAAGCTGGGAGAGGTTGGTCAAGCAATTTAAGCTCTTTGGTGCCAAGCCAAGGATCGTCACTATGGTGACAAAAGTTTACCTTGCACAGTTACGGTAAAGAAACACGTGACTTGACTTCCTCTCGTATCCGTGAAGACATACGTCACCACGGTAATACCTCTTAGGAAGAATTCTCCTGGGTCACGATTGACAGAAACTGTTGTGACTAGATTACCTTCCGAGTCCACCGCAACGGGCTCTACCCACGACACAAAGACACCTGACACGGCGTTTGAGACCGGTCGAAAGATGTCTGTCGGACAGTCGCGTATCAACTGTGGCGGATTACGGTCTAAGAGACAAATAATTTCTGGCAGGTTATCTCCTCCTCTTTTGTGTTCCATTTTGAATCAAATATTCTGACAAGCTTCATTTTTAAGTGTGAATACAGGATACGTACAATTCCAGTACTCTGTATGTAATAACATGACATATCAGATAACATAATAGAAACAGATATACCAGAATGACATCAGGCTAACTACTCACACAATGAACATAATAGAAGCTGAACATAATACGCAGTGTCCTTGCCTGTACGGCGAAACAGCTCTGAATTCAACATTTGTCACGCATAATGCATGTACCCCTCTAGAATTTGTTTGCACGATATCTAACTGCGTATTCTTGGAAAACAGAAGTAAATGTAACCCTTTGATTTTTTTAGCACACCTGATAATATTCAGCGAGAATTGGGTCCCAACTTTTAGCCGATTGTGAGTTACATTATCTTTAAATGTCCATTGTGATTTGTTTTGGGGGCTTCACTTATTGTTCCCTGATGTCATTCTGGTTTGGGTACTTCTGTGGACAACATTCAACATACTTCCTATCGTTTCGAGCGTGACAAACAACAGACATGAAGCGTGAAGCAAAACCATACATCGAAGAGAAAACACCAGCCATTGCGGCATGAATAACTCACTTGTGGCAGGTTGCACAGGAGCATTGTTACAATTATCTCCAAAGCAAATGCAGGCGTCACCAACGATAGAAGTTATTGTGCTTTGGATAATGGTCTCTAAGTCACCCTGTAGCGAAGAAGCATCGGTACATCCGACATCCAGCGACGAAGAACAGGTCCTGATAACGGTGTCAAAGGGGGGCACTGGAGAATGGCAGAAAAATGATGGAAAGTAAATACTGAGATGAACAACTTCTATTGATCTTAAACTGGTCCATCAAAATGATTGTGGATAACCATCTTCTGAAACTGTCAAATTGTTAGATTCAAAAGTGACATATTTTGATTCGATTGAAGTAAATTTAAGTAACCAAGTGACAATTCGATTTGCTTCATATGAGCAAACTAGCGAGCGACATGCATTGATGACATTGTGATCTAGGCTCTGGGTGAGGGTACCTATTATACCACTAAAATCCAAAACAGTTTTCCTTTTATGTATGATTTGTTTCTTTTCAGCTGGCTTTTAATAAAGTGAATCATTTTTTAATCACTTTTCTTTTCTAATTTCCCTCACGTATTTCTTCTTGTTACGTGTGCATACATCTGTTGGATGATTACACTATAGCATTAGCTTATTGCCTTCATCACATTGGTTCAAGTCGAAGGTTGCTCAACCAATGAGAGGACCAAGATCATGATCATGGGGATATGTTAACATCAGATGATACCCAGGTGGTATTTGACTTGCGAATAGATAGTTTTCAGTGTAAGGTCTTTGGGATATACTCATGACCCATTGCCAGAGTTCTGGTAGTAATTTTCCCCTTCCCCACCCCAAAATCAATCCTGCACCCCACCCCCTCATAAAAAAAGGGGTGACTCACAATCTGTTGCCTGTATTCTTGCAGAGACAGTGATACAGCTATTTTCTGTTGCTAGGCAACTCTCCTGGGTGACTTGAAACCCATCGACGACTCCGTCCTCGCAATTCACGATGCGAAAGTCTGCATCCAGATCTGGCAATCCAAAATCCAAACTGAGGCATGACACACAGGTGAGATCGCCAACTGAAACAAAGAGACAAGGATAAGAAAAATTGTCATGATACGATGCCTCCCATTCACTGTATGCAGCACTCTTAATGCTGAAATGATGCCACTGAAAGTCCTGTTTCTCATACCACACTACCTCAATGGATATGTATCAAGGTATATCTTGCTAAGAACGCCATCCCCTTAGACCACTTCTATCATTTCACAGTGGCAACACGGTCAACTCAACATCAAATGCCTAGGTTCTCTGGAGCTGTATTAAATAAACAAGGTAGGAGATCTTAGTTGTCATGTCCATAGGCAAAAATGTATCATTTACAGGGGAAGATTGTCTGACTAATTTAGAATGAAAGCAGGATTATTAGCAGTTTCAATTCATTATGATTACTTCAATTTCGGGCTGTTGTTTCTCAAATGCAATTCAGATTGGTTCATATCACATGTGTCATGACACATGTTGTATTGTAAGAGCAATAATAGAGGGTTAACTGGCCAAACACAAAAGGCTAGGAATGACTTGATCAACACTTAAACCACAATATCAGCTTACCCAATGCAAGGTTTAACGAAATCTTTATCAAACTGTATACAAATAATCAAATATTAGTAAGTTTTGTGTGCCATGTAGTGACAAAGGTTTGTACAACTGCTCGAGTTTTCAAGTTTGTCTTTTTTTTTCCTGTCTGGAAAATATCCAGATTTAAGGGAATTTCTGGTACTGTCAAGGACTGGAATTTGTTCCACGAATTTCAAGTACTTTCAAGTACCTGCGATTTCCAATCTTGACTTACAGTGTCTGCTAGAAACAAAAGAAGAACACCATTACATGGTAAATTGTTGGTTCGGAAAACTTACAAATTTAATCTTGTTGGGGGAGGACAACTACATTGATGCAACTATTTCTTGTTCTTTTCTGAAGCAAGAAAATTTGTTATCATTCTATTTTCTGGAGATACTTTTGAAAATGTGCTCAAGATTTATGGCCATCAAGCAGTGCAATTTTTCCTGACAGCTTTGGGTGGAAGGTTTTCATCGGTTAGTTCCATGTCAGACGGAACAAAGAAGAGCAAAGGTCAAGAATGTTGAAATATGTGTTGCAAATTTTGATACAGGATTTATCTTCTAACATTCTACTGTAATATGAACAATGTGAGGATGACCACCGGCGACAATGAGCCACTTCTGGGATATAGCTCTCATTGCTTTCATGTTCTTGGAAATGTTTGCAGTTTTGAATTTGCAGGCCCCAGTTGAGATTCTTTTTGAGTGCTCGACAATTAGCTGCCTCAACAAAGTTGCACTGTAAAATTGATACTTGATCATAACACTCCACTAATTTGAAGACAACATGCTGAGCTGACACAGAAACTATAATGTTGCTGGTGTCTGATATACTGATCATAAGAAGGGGAATTACGATATTGTGACTTTCATCCCACTGCAGAATTACTTTTCACCGAGAGACTCTTTTTTTAGATTTCAACTAAAGACTGGCAAAATAATACAATGCAAATATTTACCACAAAAAAAAAGTCATCAACTTTCTTGAAGCAAGCACAGGCAAATGACAGAGTATCTAACTTACTTGTAGGGGCGCTTTGTAAATTACTTCCCCCATGCACAAGCCCTTCCACTTCCTCATTTTCGAAGTCACTATCTGACTCAAAATTCAAATCAAATAATAACCGCAAAGCTTCCTTGGTTGACAATCCTGCTGAAATATAGCGAGGCATTCTAATACCGAAAGCGGAAACACCTTGTAACTGTAGTGGTGGTCTGTGAGAGATGAATTGTAAGCGGCATAGCACAATCAAGAACACTTGTGGGTTCCACTTCCTTGATCACCATCTCAATACGATGGAAAATTTATCTATCCTGGGGCATTAGCTTAACAGACAGTAGGGTAAGAATGTTCCCTGTGCATAGTGCATGATAGTTCAAGGGTGTATTGTTGATTGGCTAGGCAGTATGTGATGCAGTTTTAGGGGCATACGTCATAAGATACGTATGTCCATCATACGCAGTATTGCGAAGTTAGGAGGAGACAGACATATAAATCATGCACATTTATGTAGTTCACTTGACAAGCAAAAGTTGACTGTTTGCCATGATTTGCAGACAGTCAATTTCTTCCATTTTCCTGACTGCCTTCTCTCTCTTTCCCAACAACAAAAATTTTGTGCTATGGTTACCTGGGGGCACCGTGACTGTGGTATCCAGTGGTTCGGTATTGCAACTCTCTGTGTTACAGAAGCATTCGCTGCCATCGACATTCCTAACTTCAAGGGTTGAACCTACCAGCGAGTTCTGCAGCCTGCCGACAAAGTCAGCGGAACAACCGACGAAGGTCGATGGCTGGCATGACCTAGACACACTCTGAAGGTCAAATTGACCAACTGAAAAAAAAAATAAATAAAACTTATTACACATTTACAGTCATACTTATTATTACTTTGCAGCAGATTACTATTACTATTTGTTTCCCATAATAATCTGCTGCAAATAATGCCAAAAGATGTGCTCACACATTTGCTTGCATATATATAAGTAAAGTAAATTAATAAGGCATCAACTACCCCACAATTGCTCATGTAAGCTACTCATAGATATTAATTACCACAGCATAAGTCATGTTTCCCCTCTACCATTATAACATCTACCACAATAGCCGCAATAATTTGAACACTTTATTATCATGTTAGCTGCTGCCTATAATGCATACAATATTAGACAAGAGTTAAGGTACAAAACAAGTGGAACAAGCAAAAACATGAGACCAGTATTCTGCCATAACCACTCCTAGTCCCTCATCCTATTCAATCTTACAGATCACCGTTTCAAGGCATTAGCATTGAGATGGGGAGCAGGGTATGATCCATCTAAATTTGTCAAATATTGTAGTCTTGAGTACCACTTCCACTATAATTTAATGCTTGGGTAAGTCACTCTACACGATACCAGCTACCGCAATACTCACATTAGCCACTCTAAAAATTAGCCGCTTCATGCTTTTAATGCTATACATTCTTTCCAACACGATTTCAACTGCAACAACACTCACATGAGCAAATCTAATCTGAGGTAGCCAGCAGTGCAATTACATTTTTTTTCAAGAACAGTTGAGTTTGACAAGAAAGTGCTGTACGCTTCCTAGCAAACACATACACTCTTTTAAATCTCCAAAAACATAGTGGGCGTTCAATAACTTTTTGCGCATCGAGAGAACGGCTGAATAGAAATTGTAACTGGTGCTGTTGCAATACTGAGACATGGGCAAACGACGTCGACATCAAACTTTCCTCCAAATATCGTTCGTGAAATGATACAAGCGACGGTTAATACACTTAGGGAAAAACGAGAAAGTTCTCAAAACAGATTCGAACACAAATTACTGTTGGTGAGTTACACACATGGAAACGAGAAATCAAGAATTAGATGTAATAAATTGGTCTGATTGATGAGACGGTGAAGCATCTTGTCAGAGGGTTAGACTTAGGCTGTACAATTGTACATAATCCACTTTCTACATGAATTTGTTCAGGTGTGCTTTGGTGACAATGATATTGATATATCGTTTGACAATGGAGGGAAAAGTGATCGAATACAGACATTTCATAAAACAACGATACCAGCAGTCGCATGGCCATTTGCCCACAAACGTAATAATCGCAAACAAAACTTTTAAACATACATATGCATCAGATGACATGTTTGTTTCTAAATACTGGCATCACAAAAGTTTGCAAACCTGTCTGGTTACACCAAATAAATACAAACTCCAAGGACGAAATTCACAACGATCAAAGCCTTAAAGGAATTCTCCACCAACAAAAAAACTTCATATAATATATGAGATTCTTTAAAATCTATCAGTTAAACATAACTATTTTACCAGAGGAAGCCTCTTCAGATGTGAAATAACGCTTTGAAAGTTGGGCTTCAGCACAAGCCTGAAAATGTGTGATGTAGAACCGACAAATACTGTTTTCTATTTTTTGCACTCTTCCTTTTTGTGGCGAGGTCTTGGACGAAAAATTCCTTCAGAGATTATGAAAACCCTATGAATGTCTACATTCAGTAAGATACTCTCAGTAAGATACATTCTGTAAGGTACTAACATACTAAGCGCATGAAATCAAAGGAGCTGTTATTGTGATGGACATAAAATTCAATTGATGTTTACACTTTAAGACATACCAAACCAAGAGAAGGTAAGGTGTATAATTAGCTCAAAGGTATTTCTATCCTTTATTCGTTGGTACCAGTTCAATATCATTCACAGAACAACGTCATTTAAGTCAACTAATCCTTAAGCAATCAGGTAACTTCAAACAATGCTTTCAAAGGTAGGTCTATGTCACTCCTTGGTGAAATGAAGGTTTTATCACCAAATAAGAGATTAGAACAGCACTGTAACCCATAGCTTGAGCTAAAAATCAAGGGCAATGTTCAATCTAGATTTGTCAGTACCACGTCACAACCGATTGATTTCTAGCGACAGGCTCGTACCTTGAATATTTACTAAAATAATTCATTTTGCAAACTCTTTGAGATATTTCCTGAAAATGAGAACACTGACTTGTCTACAATAATGTTTGCATCTTTTTAAGTAACATAAGAAGCGATAGTGGAGGATTCTTTTAACATCTGCCAGTTCTCTTTCCACAATGTGCCGTCATTTACTTACACGATCTAAAAAAGGAGAAGCAATACTGCAGTCAAAACATGCATAAAAATTAGTAGCAAAACAGTTAGCAGAGAGAAATATGTGACGGGAGCATAACAAGTACAAGTAAATGACGCACCGGTTTGTTCGAAGAATGTTACAGCGCTAATCGTTGTGACGCAGATAAACCCTGCATCTTGTGGACATGTCGAAGGCAACACGTTATTATTATCAATTGTACCAAGCTCACACTGGACGTTTCTGAGGTTGTCAGTCACGTCAGGAACAGAGAACTCGCTGAAGCAATAGGCGCAGTTCACAGCCGAACCTTTATAGGGAAGAGTGAAAGCAATTTAAATGAACTGACGCGTGGTTTTGATGGAAAGATATCATGCAAGCGATGAATGTTGCACGACAGGGTGGTATTGTCCGTACATTGTTAGAATGGGAGCACTGAAATGCCCAAAAAACAAAATAGAATGAACAAAAGTACAAAGTAACTGCATTGGTAAGCATGTATGTCATGCATCCAATCTGGTGTAAACAAGATACACACATTAATACATTGTGGGAATACATTGGGGTGGGAATACATTGGGGTGGGAATACCTTGGGGTGGGAATACATTGGGGTGGGAATACATTGGGGTGGGAATACATTGGGGTGGGAATACATTGGGGTGGGAATACATTGGCTGGGAATACATTGGGGTGGGAATACATTGGCTGGGAATACATTGGGGTGGGAATACATTGGCTGGGAATGAAGGGTGCTCTGAAAGGATAATCTCAGTAAGAAGAAATGCAACAAAATTGCTTTTCACGGATTTAAGACAGCCTGCAGAAAAGCTCCTTATAAATCACTGACAGCTGAAAGGGACATAGGAATTAAGTAGAGCAGAAGTATTCTCAAAAATGGAGATAACTTTTACACTGACGATATCTTCAACTGGGCACAGTACAGTTAGAATTGAAAAAAACATGTGCCCACCACAGAAAACTCTTGATGCTGAGTTTGCCTTACTTCACATGTGACGCTATCCTTCCCCACACCCGCTCACTTTAATACTGATGCTGAAGAATAATGATATTCTGCCCCAGAGTAATCTGTAATCTGGTGAATGTCATAATTCATGACGATCACCTAAATAACCTGATTGTGATTCCCAGTGGGCTCTCGCGAGAAAGTGGATTGCTTTTAGTCCTTCACCAAGGCACCTAACTTCATCTGCTTCAGGTCACCCAGCTTTTAAAATAAACACCAACACTGCTGGGGTGCTGAACTCAGAGATAGTGTAGCATCATGTCCATGGGGGGAGGGTTGAAATTAATATCTGCTTGACACCCAATAAGGCTTTGGAAGAATTTGCAAAAAGAATGCAAAAAGATCTAGATACCACTCACTCCTATCACTGGTATTACAGATTCACTATTGCACAGCAAATATACACCTTGACTTTCAGACAAGCGATCATAGGGACCGGTCCAAAGAGTCTGTCATATTAAACGATCGATTTGGAAGAACTTGCCTTGAAGCTGAGCGGTAGAGAGTATGTTACAGGCATCACCGTCACAGTAGCAGATGCTCCCAATCATGCTTACAAATGTCACACCAAGACCAGCCGCTTGTAAATCTGCTTCTAGTCCCGCTTGGATTACAGCTGGAGGGACGCACTCTGCGAACTCCACGCCGCTACAGCCACGGAAGGTCAGCTCCATGTCAAGAATGCCGACTGTGATGGGAGAATAAGTAAACCACGATCGCACACAACTTTGAAATCAAGCAAAGATTCGCGAAGCTGTTTCTTACATCTATAGTCTGGACAATGTGAACCCAGACCCTTATAGCTTATAAGAGCCAATCACAGCAAACTTGAACCATTCAATTTAACATGGTAACAGTTTCAACAAGTTTCCTATGCTCAGTCTGATCCATATCCTACATCCAGGTGGCAAACTGTTACCATGCATTTACAAAATATCAGCTACAACAGAGCTCTTGTACCACTTAATACCATTCATCTCAAGCTACCCTTTGATCATACATCCATGATTGCCATTTGTCAACTTCCATGACAGGGCTGAACAACATACTCTTAACCTGAAAGCCAAAAGGCTTTGTGATTCCTTGCCATATGGTTATATTATAACAAGCATGAATTCCACATGACAAAAGTATGACATCAACTACAGTTATCGTTCTTGAAACACGATACTAAAGAGCCTTGCACCCAAAAATACCTTTCACCTCCTCATAAAACATAAAGGTACAAAAATTGATAGAAATCATTTATTCAACATGGGCAGTACACATTCAAAGTATGAAATCCCTCACCATTAACCTTCTTGAGATAAAGTGTTTTGAAAAAGAAAATGACTGAATATGAGCAATAGACATGCAAAGTATGAGAATAGTCACAGTGTCTACTTTTGAGATACAGGAGTTAGCATGATTTTGACCCTTTGAACTCTGTTGACTTCAAATGACCTTTGACCTCCACCAAAATCAGTGGGTGTCATGTGCTCAATATGGGCGATCACAGTGCTAAATGTGAGATGCCTGCATTGTTGCCCTTCCAGAGATATAGTGTGTAAGAGGTTTTCCCAGTTTGACCTCTGGTTGATCTCAAATGACCTTTGACCCCACTGAGCAATCTGGACTTCCATTAATACAATTTGCACATGATAAATACAATTTTCAAAGGAAAGACACTGTGTTTTAATTGATATACAAAGAATGAACTGGCGTGAATACAATGTGCTTAGAGAACAATTCAATTACAACAAAGTTGAAGTGGCACACATGACTGTGTTTTTTGCAGGTACATGTGTCCGAAATGTACACTACACAGATTTGGACACAAGGAAATTATGCCTGTGAAATATAAGACAGTAGGCTATTTTTGGGAGCAGAATGAGGTTACAGTTACAGGTTATGTTACAGTCAGCCTTTGAGTAAGTGATAACAAAATTTTCAGCACACCTATGCTACAAATGAACTGTCACCGTTCCAAATGGGCAAACTAAGGTAAGAAACTACATGCATGACACAATTTTTTACTTGCCCTGGGTAATCCGAAAACCAGGCAACTTCTGCATGACATAGGAAGTTTAAAACTCAAGACACTGTTACTGTACCAGCATTGTCACTACATACTGTAGGTATATGGCTCTCCAACTCATCACACCTCATCAGCAAAACTTGTAGACGACCCCAAACGCACGAATTATCTCTGCACACACATACACACACACGTGTACAGCATATAAAGGTAGCACCACTGACTTTGTTTCATCACACAGCAACAGCGAATAGCGGGCTTTAGTCATATGGCAAAAAAAGTGGACCGTGGAAAAAAAATGTGAACACATATGGATATAGTGGACTAAAACCCTTTCAGTAAAATACCATACGTATACCATGTGCTCACTTGGAAAGACATCAGTGATGGCCTCCAGGCAAACTCGACTCAATGTAGAGAAGAAAATGTGTGAATACGATACTCACATCCAGGGACACTCACAGAGACCGAGGTAGCGATAGTTTCGCAGGTAAACGATCCAGCTTGACATGCCTCAATTACTACATTAGTGCGATCAACAATGCCATCTTCACATTCCAGGCTGGCGAGTTGCGGGAATGGGTCTCCCCGAGTGGGATCCAGAGCCCGCAAATTGAAGCAGCTGACACAACTGAGCCCTACAAGAGCGGTGAAAAAAGAAAAAAGGAGACATTTACCTTGGCTAAGAAATGTTTTAAATTTTCTATGGATTCTGTATTTACAAAGTGGACTTGCGTTAATTGTTAAAAAACGAATTCTCTTCCTGGAGAAATTTAAACAACAAATACTGAATCTTGTTTCCTGCACTTTCCTGGGCCACAACGCCGAAAAATTCACTCTCCTGCAGCACGCATGTCATGTCTCAAGTACGGAGTCTTTTCACCTGAACCGTTGCATTCAAAAGTCAATTGATGACAGCATGTTGCTTGAGACATGCCATTTGACAATTGCACCCATAAGCATAATCACCTCTGCAAAGTATTACCTGGTGCACTGCCGACTGGGAGTATATTGCAATTGTCGCTTGAGCAGTAGCAGTCTGTAGCAGTCACAGCTTGAACGTCCAAACCTGAGGCGATCAGTGAAGCTCTGAGACTTTCCTCTACAGTTGCAGGAGGTATGCATTCATTCGGTGGTCCACTCGCGCATCCTCGAAATACGCTGAATGCATCAATGGTGCCTTCTGTTAGAGACATGAAAGAAGCACTCAAAAATATAATGTTGAGGGGGACATAATTACTGCCATTTTCATAAACTGTAGGCACTACCAATTAGGTACCTTTCTGGCATGCATTATCTACTCAAGCTATAAATACCCCTAAAGTAAGAACTGATGGTAGGTTATCCCAAAATCAAGCAGAAATCATTAAAGATGAAGATAAATATTCAAGCTGTTCAGACAACTCACACTTTACAGCTATGAATGACTTGACTGGTTTAATGATCAGATTCTGATAATCAGATCAAGTCTGAAATGTGAGCGAAAGCCCTCTGGAACTGCATAACATGTTGAATAGATGCCACTAAAAATCTTGTTCGTCATACTACACTGAGACAAAGGATATGTGTGGTATATCCTGTTAGACTTCATCCCCTTACACCATTTTTACCCCCTCAAGGTAATTCTATCCCACAGACCCACGCAGATTGCAAGCAATAACATGTTCAATAGACACCAAAGGCTTAGGCTCTCTTTTTCATGGCCTGGGATCACAAAAAGGTGTAATTTAGAAGGGAAGAAGGTTTTCTGACTAACTGAGCATGAAAACAGAATTTTTAGCAGCTTTCCTTCATCATGAAAATATTGGAAAGTCAATCCACCAACGATATGATGTGTACAGTAGGTGTGCGCATGTTCAGCGAAACACCCAAATCCATGGAAAGGTCATTGCTGTGAACCAAGAGCAAAAGCAAAACTTTTAAGATGTGGCAGTTAAAATCAAGCACATGCTCTTGATCAACTGTTCGGTGTGAAAGTTGCCAAGGCAGACCTGGCTACTTTGGGCAAGTGAGTGATGGCAATGGGTTGGTTAATTCAGGATTGCAAATTTGAACCTCTAAGGAAAGTGCTGAAACCATGATGAGGGTCTCACTGGCATCCTGTCCAAGAAGACCTCCCCAAGTGTCAAGAGAACTAAGATGACTGCTTGATTCACCATTTGCCCTCAATTGTTCAAACACGGTCGCCCTGTCATTCCGGCATTCTGTACTGTACATTCCGCCAGGATATTCCACAAAGGTTTCAAGCCTTTCCTCCATGGCACAGCCATGGAGGAAAGGCTTAGACCTGGGGCAGAATATCCTGCTGGAAAGAGCAAAAATGTCTGAGAAATATAATATCTTTGGGAGAGTTGATTTGTGACTTAGTATGTAGGTAAATATGGAAATTTCATGTCAGGTTTGAAAGATAGAAGGTACAGGGATACGTTACAATGTAAGAACTGGTGTCTTCGTTAATAATCTGCTGTGTGTGCCTGCATCAAGTGTTTTTAATGGAAGCAGGAGTGCATGTTCTTCAAGGTTATGGTTGATTTTAGCCAAATTCATTTGTAGGTCTAATTGAGACCATAGTAAGTGGAAAAGGAATTTATAATGGAGAGAGTGGTCGGTTGTATACTTGAATTAAAAGTCAGAAGATCAACAATGGTGTATGATCAACTACTTTGCATACTGTACGATCACTGGGCATTTAGGAAAATAAAAAAAAAAAAATAAATTAAAAAGGAAGAACATCTGGGATGCTGATGGGTGCACATCGTGCAGCCGATTTACTGTAACAAAGCAACTAGAATCGCAGTGATAAACAGTGCCCTGTGAACATTGAAAAGTGTGGTGGCAGGTGGAAACTAAATTTACAGAGTCAAAGACAATGCAATGAGATTAAATCCTAAGCGCCTCACAATGTGCAACTGTGCTAGTATCGTACAGTAGTATTCTGCAAGAAATCCTCCCCCTGGCCTAACGTGCATACAAAAAGACCCAATCCAAACTTGAACCACTGACGTATCCTATAAACCTTTACTAATCCATTCATTGCCCTGTTTACTGTAATTGCCAAGCCAACCTATTATTCTGGGGGAACCTGATTAGTACATTGGAGTCACTCCACTTAGCCAGAGGAAACAAGTCTTTCCCTGGTGGAAGGACTTGCTTTCTCTGGCAGAATGACTCATTTTCTCTGGCAGAATGACCACATTTTCTATGGCGGAAAGTACGTATGGAGGAATGACGTGGACCCCTTCAAACACTACCCACTTGATGGTGCTTGTGGAGTCTACTGTAGGTGCACCTTTACGGCAGTTGGTTTAAAACATTTCTGACAGACCATGTATCAACTTGCAAGTTATATGTCCATTAAAATGCATAATATCCATATTTTTTCTAACAAAACATTTAAGGCTATATGCATACAAGGTAAGTGTATTTTTGGTGTACATTATCTTTTTAATAATTCTTTTAGTCTCACCAGTTTAAGACTTAAACTCTACCTGTGTTTTTGTTTTTACTTCTTACATTGGCTTTTTCAAACTGTGATTGCGTGAAAATTTTGACAGGCTGACAGTCCTAGTGTATACTGGTCATAAGCAGCAGAATGTATCAAGTGTCTTCTTTTTGATTCATCACATGCATGTATGGCCATACAGAAAAAGTATCAATAGATATAAAATTGTCTTTCAGAAAATTGTCAAAATTGCAGTTTAATTGTTCTAAAAAAGAGAAGACCTAGACTAAGTAGCAGTCTGCAGATACTGCAGTGCCAACACAGAGTACTTACATGACAAATGCATACCACAGTACAGGCAAAAAGCAAGACTTCAAGACTGGCTGTTGGTCAAAGGAAGACTTTACTCTAAAGCCCAAAATAATACCAAGGAGTTAATATGATGCAGACTTAGCACTGTTGGCGAAAATTCATTGAGAGGAAAGGCAGAGATAAAAGCCACATTTCTTTAACATGGCCAGCACAAACACATATGTCAATTGATGCTGATGTAGGCACTTGCAGTGTTCTCACTACAGTTTTGCCCCGCATCTCTATAAGAGCGTTGCTGTGCAAGAACCGAGAGCGAAGCAAATATGTACCCAGTGAACTACCGTGAACTTACCAACAGCATCAAAAATGGAAACGTCACTGACAGAAGTTTCACAGCTGTGGCCGCTTGCAGCGGGACAGAAAACCTCAAAGATGTTGATGCCATCAATTAAGCCCCCCTGCTCACAGATGACATTTTGAGCGGTATTGTCCCCCGTCAGTCTGGTGCTTTGGCAGAATGCACAGCTTACCAAGGAGGCTGACGTGGTGGGAGAGAAGAAAAAGACTGAAAAAAAAAAAATGGCATCATTTCATTATCACATATGTATATACGATTTGGAACAGTGTGCATGTGTACATGTATAGAAATTGAAAATTCACCAATCACAGGTCATCCACATGGTTTCAATTCTCTGAAAGGTCTGGTGACATGAAAATGACATTTTGAGGTACTGGGTGCATTAGGCATTCAAAATGTTGAAAATAGCCTCAAATTGCATCAAAATCCGTCAACAATTGACAAATTTACAGGCAAATTAGTGTCTTACAGCTGTGTCATTGCTAAACATTGGCTAAATATGCAAATTTGTGACATCACGGGAGGGACTCCTAGGATTTGTCTTATGTTAATCCTTTGTTTATGTAACCTTTCTTTCAAGGTCATTTGATAATTTTATATGCCCAGAGGGTTTTATTTTGGAAACATGTATTTTCTCCTTCAAAAATATTGATATCACTTATCAATGTGAAACTCAGTAATTAAGAGGCAAAATATGTAGGGTTAACAAAAGAAAAACTGACACTGTGCAACACTCCACGTCATCTGTTTTGCATTTTCTTCAAACTTTGAAAAGTCATATCTCAAAAACGGTAATAGATACAAACAAAATTCCAACGGATTTTCACTCAGGGTTTTACTTTGTAACGTTTGCATGAAGGGAGCTCTTTTCTGGAAGCATGTCACCCGACCTTTAAAGCATTTCAGATGCTTGCTTTTCCAGAAGTTTTCACTCTTCAAGCTTTCTGAAGACACTGGCCTTCAGTGTGCATTGCACAAAATTTGATGTGATAAAATGTTATCCACAGGTGGCAGAAGACAAAAGTGTACGTATACTCCACAAGATGTGAATGCAGGCACAATTTCTATTATATTTTCTGACATATTTACAGAACAATGCAATTATTCAAGCAATATCTCACTAATGAAGAAAAAAGCAGGCAATGTTTAAAAAACATATAATTTATTTGCCTAGTCTGTTAATCACGTAGTTTGTAAAACACTCTGCTGGAAATGATAATATTCCATCCTTGCTGGATGTGTGATCAAAAGGACACTTTTATTTAAATCACAAATTGGCCGTGCAAAAAATTGGTCTTCATAATTATGCTGCATTGATATCGTTCAATGCTCATCTGACTATTCTCACGTCTCACATAACTTGATACCGCAATTTATAAATTTATCAAAGGTCAGCTGTGCCACCTTCAAGGCTTGCACTTCATGACATAACCAGCTATTGTCCCCAAGGTTGTGAAATTCTGACACCTTCTTGTGGTGACAATAGATTGATGAACTTATTCGTAGTGCAGCAATGTGAAAATGATAGGGGCACACTGGGAAGTCGCAAGTTCACTTTATAATGCCACCGGTATGTATCACAACTACAGCACCATACAGCATTTTGCCTGATAATGCTCTAAGGACACTGTGCCACTGGAAAACCTGTCAGTAAATATTTCTAATACACTTCACTCAGACAGTGTAGCACTCCCGAGGATCTAATGGTAAATTTAAGATTTTTTTTTATCTGTGTGTTAAAATGTCTTTACAATATTATTTTTCATCATTTTGAAGAACATTCTCATCTCTCTTTCTCTCCCTCTTTTTTTTTTTTTTTTTTGAGATGTGGCAAAACTAGGGCAATGTAGGACTTTCAAGGGAAATATTAGAAGCAGCAGGAGAAAGGGACAAAGTAAGGAAATAGGAATCACTAAAGCCCACCCTGTAAAAGAAAATGCAGACTGCCTCTTCCAATAATGTCACAACAATTTTGACGCAAAGGGAAAGAGCTTGCAAAGGAAAGTAGGCCCTTTGACGTCCTATTGTGCCCTAAATGTCAGCACTGATATGCCATAATTAGCCAAGGATGACCAAATTAGGGTCAATACCCCCTATTTCCACTCTGCAAGTGCCCACATGAGACTTTCTGACAGCCCATGCAGGTGGACGGACGTCTGAATTTGAGAACCTTCGCTTTATCAGATGATCAACAATCTCACCTCACCTAAAAAGGATCAGGCAAAACATGATGTTAAAATTCAGCTGTGCCTAGCTACAGCCAAGCTTCTAAGTTATACAGGCTAGGAATAATGCCAACTTAATTTAGGCTTTTGGCTAGGCTGGTTACAAAATTTGCACAGACTTACCCTGAATTTGGTTGAATGGGACATCAGTTGCAAAAGCTTCCATCACAATAGCAAGCAGAACCTGTTGCACTCTGGATTGTGAAGTCCAGTGCTGCAAGCTCTCGGAAAATTGTTTCGTACTCGATCAGGATATCATCAACTGGTAAGCAGCCAAGTGCAACTTGTTCCAAACATCCTCTCACAACAAACTGAACAGTTCGTTCTCCTACAACTGAGACAGTGAGATTCAAACTATTAGACTCTTCATAGAAAGAGAAATGGGATAGAGCTTAGGCCTACTGCATAACTTACAATCAAAGCTTCAGTGCCAGGTTAATTACTGGAGTGAAAGCCCAACAAATACCACGACCTTTAAATGTACCACATTGGTAAATTATCATAAATTTAATGTCACACAGAGACTCAGCTACAGTATACTACCAAATGCCTGAGTGTACTTTGAAGCCAAAGCCAAACACAGTCAACCTCAGTTGAATAAAAGGAGGTTCTTCACGTGTGGTGGAGTAATAATGGTATATGATATTAAAATGACTAGAGCTTGTGGTAGTATTCTCGAATTAATTTTGACTGGTTCAAAGTCACTACTCACATTTAAGTTACAGTACTTAGTTGATAAAACTGTCAACCGCTACTGTACATTATACATCACATTTTCCCCTTTTTGTCATTTGTTAAGGGCAGCTTTGAAATCATACGGTAATTACCACCTGTCCTTGAAACCTACTGTAGTTATAATCCCAAATTGTCTAACTGGTGAAATTAAAAGACAAACATAACTTTTGGACATTAAATTTTATTGTTTTACTTCTTGCTTGTATGCAATCACTTTAAGTAGATCAACTATTGCTCACTCATGAGGGGAAATTGCCATTAACATTTTCAAATACTGTAAAGTTTATCTTAATTCTTGTTAATTGTAATATACTCCTGTATGTGGGTTACAGTCCTGGTAAGTTGCAGTTCCTATTGCATTTCCATTCTGTCACATTAACACATTTTTGTATTCAGGGCTTTCATGCTAGAATTCCAAAGAGAAATTTTGCAACATTAACTAAGCTTCTTCATATGTTATGCTAGCAATGTAACCTAATCTACTTGTGAGAGCAAATCGATATGTATCTTACTTGTTGTAAAAATGCGTGCCTTCCATCAATCTATCCTGTTGCAGTGATACATATTGCCCCCCCCCCCTTTTATGGTTACAGTGGTAACACACTGGTAATTTTTGTCTCAGCCTCAGCCGTAACAAGGTCCAGCCTACCGTTGGGCATTTAACTTAAGTTCTAGCCGAGAATTCTTGGCAAGTTACATAGGTAGGTTATACAGGACTGCCGTACCTACTGGTACCTAGAGGAAAACCAGTGGCAGTGGAAAGAATATTGCCACCACCAAAGCTTCTGAGGCAAGTATGTACCAAGTTAAGAATAGGTGCCTAACTTGACAAAAGCGTTATCAACCTCTTCCGTCTCAAATTCACCCAGAACAGAGCTATCACAAGCCGGATAATCGTTGGCTTTACACATCGGCGATATGGAAACTGCATGCGCAGTCTAGTCTCTGTCACTGTCAGTAAACTGAGTTGGTACGGTAGCTGCTGTGCGTTCATTTCAGTCAATCCTCGAAGCTTGACTAAACCAAGACTATGCATTTAAAGACATGCGCTAAACGTGAACACGAGGGTACATAGCTCTGTTATTAAACCTTATCGAACGTGCGGTATATGTGACAGCTACACTGATCACAATGTATTGAATGGGTTCCTAAATTATAAGAACAAACAAAAGAGCAAATCCACGCAAAAATTTTCTTTCAATCCATTGTTATCACAAACTTTTTATCACGAAGAATCACTTCTTCCTTATTAGATACAGAAATATACATAAACTATAAGCCCACGAAGAAATAGCTTGTTGGTGGTGCACAACTTGGACGAGGGAGAATCCGAAAACCTGACACAGCCTGTTTGTACAGTTGCTTAACTGCTATATAGTGCTTGGAAAATGTTAGTGTTGTGTTTTTAGTGTGGATGCTAAGAAGGTTTTCAATCAATTCAAATTACGTCACCAAAAATTAATTTTAAGACACCATCAGCATTCAGCTCTCTGAGTGAAGAGAAGGCTTACCACCGGGTTGAGTGATCCGCATCGTTGCGGTAATTGTTTCACAGGAAGAGATGGCGGGATTTAAACAAGGTACTTCCATGACATTTCCGAGCAGCACTGCATCTTCACAGTTCACGTCGGTGAAATCCGCAAACATATCATTGAATCCAGGGTCAATAGAATTCAGACTTAAACAGGTGAGACAGGTCAGGTCATCTACCACACAAATAACAACAATCATGAAAAGAGGTTATAAATATATCACCACGATAATCATCATCAGGGGACTTACTGAGTATAGATAGACCAATGATCAAGATGTCCATCATGCATCAGGTCCTCGACCAAGAAAACTTAAAAGTGTTTTTATTTCTCTCTCCACCTCTCTCACTGTCTCTGCGGCATCATTATCAGATACTTCAGAAAAACGTCAATTTTGCTGAGTGTGTAATGTCTTTATGCAGAATGTGAAGTATCCAACCAGTTGGCAATATGTGTTTCAGTGACGCAATCAGACAATGCCATGATTGCGGTGGGGTGTCGGGGACTGAAAGCAAAAGGGTTGAAGTGGGGAGGAGAAAGCAAGTAGTAATGATTCCGTCTAAATGGAGAGTCACAATCGGTTGGCGCGTAAGGTGCAAACACTTTAATTTGACGAAAATCTTTTTAGATTGCAGGAGAATATGGCACTTTATTTTTAGAAAACAATTTTGGAGGAATCACTTACTTTGTTACATGTTTAGTTGTAGTTTACAACAAGTAAGGGGGGGGGGGGGCAAATGCGCAAGTGTCCCCTCGATTCCATGAGATACATGCCCCGCCAGTCCCCCCCCCCCCCTCCAACTCGACTTAATTTACGCCCGGTCATGCAGTTACCTTTGACCAAACCACTCGGTATAAGTTGCCAGGAAGATTTACACGTCTGTGGAATGATATGTTATCAGTTTTTGTTTCCGCGCATGGTATATGGACAACTAATCAGCTACGAAATCAAACACGCACGCCTTTGTTACTTCATTTGTGAAAAACTATTGTATTCAGTAACTTGCAAACTCCCGCCTGCTGGTTATATAATAACGTGACGCTTTGAAAATAAATCAATAAATTTGTCATGCTCTGTTTATCTTGGGGCCGAAGACGGACGCGATATTTTTTGTTCCGTAGATGGAAGAAGAAGCAAGTGGGTTAGTGTGTGGAAAAATTCTCCCTTAATTCTTCCACAGCATGTCCAAACTGGACAGCAAATTGTTATTCTTCACATACAGAACAGTGACGCATCCCTGCACTTGCATCTTTACCATCTTCAACGCATGTGTGATTTAATAGCCTTACTTTCCTGAATACTCCACTATCACTTTCAAGTTATTTTGCCACTCTTTAGCAAATCGTATTGATATTGTCTATGCCCTTGCGATTACATGATCATTCCCTGATCTAGACATTGTTAACCACACAGCTATAGCCTACCGCTACTTGGCAAAAGGTGATTCTGTTTCGCGCTCTGATGTCAATCCCTCTTAAGAAGTTGTGATTATACAGTGCCCGTTCTTTTTCGATCACTACTAACGGTAACTTCAAGTTCCTGGCTGGAAACGATGCCAAAACTGGGAGCTATGGTCAACTTGCTGTGAGAACACACACGGAACACCTGTATTTGAATTCAGTCTGTAAGGTTATTTTCCTTTTCAATTTCCACGACAAAACTTAAGTCGATTACAAATGAGGCTCGTATATTTTCGTATATACTAGAGATCAAAGCACGCTAACTATCATTCAATCATGCGAGAGAATCATACGTAACATATTTGGAAGTGACTCACTTGACATGAAAAAAAAAAATGTCAGAAAATAGAGCATTAAAAAAAAACAATTCACCGGTAACCATGTAGAAAAATCCATTTTCTCGTTTTTGTAAAAAAAGCACATTTTTTGACATGAAAGTTGACGGTATGAATGGAATTCGTTCGATTGATTTTTAAAATTAATCACTTACCTTGGGCAGACGCGTCGTTTAAACAAAGGAGAACACCGATAGCTAGAAAAATATTAAACAGAAAACGAGTCCGAATTGGTGGTTGCAAAGTTTTCATATCCATCATGTTAACAGCCACGTCATTGATATTAAATAATTACTGTATCACAAAACACATTTCATATCGCTATCTAATCCTAAACGAAAGGGGGAGGAAAGTTTGTCGTTTGTCGTTACTCGTTTAGCCTGCGGATGACAACCAAGACGAGATCGCATGGCATTGACATTGTTCTCACTGAAAAGACCGTGTACAAGGCTGTATAACTCCCTTCCCTTCGTTATATATTACTTCATTGATTCATCTCAAAACTCCGGGAGAGTGGCTTCTTCACACTATATCAGTTACGAAAAAAAAAAAATCAGTTACCACAAGGGTGAATATTCTGATTGTATGTGAACTGCGATGACACTTAAACTTAAGCCTTTTTTTTTTGTCACCACCGATAAAACAACAGGAAGGTGTGACCGACAACTTGAACTCAGTGAATCGGTTTCATGCTTCGCTGACCTTGAGAATATCTTGCTGTCACCTTCCGTCTGTCTCTTTAAATATGTATGCACCATATTTACTTCTTAATTTGGGGTGTGAATAGCTAATAGACCCTCACGTCGGTTGTACAAGATCATGCTTGTCATTGTTCGTTGGCATTAGGGTGTGTTCAATCGCGTCCTCCTTTGCCATGCAGCATAATGGATATCCACTTTTTTTTTTCTCATACGATTCTTCTGCTTTGCGAAATTCAGTCTTCACGCATAATGCAATCAGTTCCCTGCGTAGCTACACAGTGGTTGAACTCAAGCTAAGCAGTTGCAGCGAACCATTGAACATATTATCACCTATGTTGATTTATTTCTTCAATAACTTTTATAAGAAAGTTACATGCATACGTTATCACATGGCCTTATATACCGTCCGGTCTGGGATTTGTTTCTTCGCGTCTGGACTAGGGTAAAAAGAGATTGATCAATGCACATCAAAGAGAACTTAAAGACAAAAACTCATAACCGCAGACAGTTTCAATTCTCCCAACCACCTACCTCTAGTCCCTCCCTCAACCTGTCTTAAATTCCTCCACATGTCTAATCAAAATAATGGATCCCTGTGTATGCTGTGTAATACAAGCTGCTCTGCATCTTTCGAATTTGCTGTCAATCTAAGAGTACTGTAACTTAGAACCAGTTAAGAATTTTGCTTTCCGGGAGGTAAAAATATAGCTTAGGGTGATGCAATACAGCCTTTAATATTGGAGTACAGTGTACATTATCGTTCTATATCTCAGCCCTTGCAATTATTGACAATACTTTCTTCATAGAGAAGGCAAGACATGACTTTTGACGATGGTAAATGAGAGACTAACATGTTCTGAACAAAATCACCAAATTTCATTTAAAGGGAAATGTGGCGTTTAGAATACACCGACATGACATGCGAAAGAAAAAAAGCGGTATAATCACGTTAAACTATTCAGTCTCATCAAAAAACCTCTACTAAAGCTTCATCCCCTCAAAGCATTATGCAGTGTGATGAGTAATAGAAGATGCATCATTTGAATTTTGAAAATTTCGGGTGAACAAATTAGTGTTGAGTAGCAAATAACTAAATTACTATCAGTGAGAAGCTTATTTCTTGAAAAGAAGGCTACTGTCCTTCCTTATTTTGAATAATCTATCATTCTACGTCCACAAACATTGGCTTCAAAAATATGGGTGTTTTCTCTAAAACTAACGCCATATTTGCCTTTAAATATGTTGTTTACGAGATATTGCAATTAATGAGGAAGCCGCCATTTTGAAATTGTGATGACATCATCGGACCACAAGTGATTGAAAAGCTACTGTTTTCCCTAATATTTCATTGTCAATATATTTTTAACAGTTATCCATAGATTCAAATCAAAGTATTAATGGTTTGATTATTGCAGGATACACCCGAGTAAAATTCAACACAAAATATGTACAAGTGGATGCGGATTTCCAGATATTATAAGTAAAGAAAACAAAGAAATACATGAAAAATTCATGCTATCAGTAGTTACGTGATATATTAATTCGACTTACTCAAGTTGGTTTACAGTCAACTAAGGAAAAAACGGCAGCACCCTTCTCTGAATTTCAAAAGTGCATGTGTAACTTGGCTAGAAAACAATTTCTCTAAATACAACTTTTGGAAGATGTTTGACAAGCACTTCTGCTTCATTGATAAATATTTTCTCAGGGTTTTCTCCTCAGCTTCCGGTCAGTCAGCCAGCCACAAACATATATACGGACAGGATTGAAGACATACTGACAGAACGACAGTAAACACAACTATACTCTGACAATTTAGGCTGTCTGATAAACAGATAAAACAAAAAAACTTTCCAGTAAAAAGACAATGTGTAGTAAATCACGATATAAGTTAAATCCAGTGAATATAATCATTGACAAATGCTAATTTTGTTGAACCCTGAACTGAACTAAGTTAATGCCGACAACTAAAAATTAGAAGAGGGCGTTATTGCGAAACGAGTTCGAAATAAAACTTCCAAAACTGAATTTGTCGCACATAGACAGCGTTGTGAGCCCGAGAGTAGCGTTTGAAGTATCCTTCTCAGTAATGGAATTGAAAAATTCCTTAGAAGTGACGATTGCATTGCAATAAACGTATCGATTAGTTCACCCACTTCCTTTATTCCTCTCGTTTTCTTGCCTATTTTTAGATAACAACTGTGTAACTAAAAAAAAAAAAAATGGGGGGGGGGGGAGGGTAGCTAAGTCCGTACAGGGCCGAAGTTGATTGTCACGGAGCGTATAAAAAGTTGTGATTTCACACATTCCTCCGGGTGGCAGGAAACAGCACATCTCGGTCTTAAGCTCCATGTACCCAACCTTCAAGATCTCATATCTGCATCAACCTATGAAAGATGGTGACACATATGAGACTGATTGAGATGACACAAGAATGATAATGACTTATGCATCCTCTTTCATTTATTTTTAGAGCACTTGGCAGATATTAATGAGGGAGGGGAGGGTTGAATAGGCCCCTATATACCTTTAAGTCCTCTCCATTTTCATGTCTGCTGAGCTCTCAAAGCACACCCAACCTCCCTCACTTGGTTTCACTATTTCACCACGTGTGCCGCCATCTAACACACGCCATGTTACAAACACATTTATTTCGTCATATCTCATCTGTTATTCTATGTCTTTCAAGGCTCCATGCTCAAAACCCCCTGGGCCCCTTTTCCAGAGCCAGGTGAAAAGGTGATCCCTCCAAAATAAGAGCAATATCCTCGTAAAGATTTTTAAAAAAGTCAATGATTAAAAAAAAAAAAACACTTCAAGGAAAGGAATTCCTACAGATATATTCCATTCAAACCTAGCATATCAAGTATACAGAACCATTTACAACTATGGTTCATGCTGTACGGGCCAGCGAGCAAATATTGTCATAAGGGGGAGGGTTACATTTCCTAAACCAGGAGGAGTTCAGATGAAACTGAGGAAAAATCTTCATCACAATTTGAAGCCAAATGTTAGTACTCTCCACGAGAGGTAGCAATTGCTGCGGATAAATTCATTTCAAATCTAGCATAAAAATGTAGCACCATTTTGCTTCTTCCCTGTCCTGTTCCCCAACGGGGACGGATGGATACCCTACGTCAGGCTGAGTTCGATTCAAATTGAGGGAAAAATCAAAATCTAACAAAAAAAAGAAACACCCCACCCACCACCACCAAAAAAAAAAAAAAAACTTAACAAAGGAATCCCTGGCGAAATTCCAATATTCATTTCAAATGTAGAATAATTGCAGGAAAAACTCTCCTCTTTGGACCCTCCTTTAGGACGACCATCAATCACAATTTCCACCATATAAGAAGTTGCAACCCCCCCCCCCCCCGTCCACCGCTCAGGCCAGCCTATACCCCTGTCTTTATACGCTATTGAGGTTTAACTCTTTAATCCAGTGATCCTTTACTTGTGTAAAAATGCCTTGGTCAATATCTGAAAATGTCAGGACAGACCTTGGAAAGTATAACATCGAATACAATCTGGTGGTAAAAAGGTTGAATTGAAATTTTGTCGATCAAAACAAAATACTGACATGCACCATTTCCAGGAGCTTACTACTTTCTGAGCCTGTTAAGGGCGATATCCGGCACTCAAAGGGGTATTATTATGCAAACGTTCTTTTTTTAGTTCGCTTAGGGTCCGCTTTGAAATTTTCCGACGATTCCACACATCCCCGCATTCTCTATAAGTTTAGCCTCCCCCCCTTCCAACACGTCCAATATCAATGCGGATTATGTTGTCTCCTTATCCGATACAGCTTGAGTTACACCAACTGATAGTGTGCCGAGGTGTTCGTCTCATCAACAAGTTGCAACTGCGTCAGAAGCGAGGGCGCTAAGTAGTTTAAGTCAACCAGTCCGAAGCATGTGTGACGCAGATATGCTTCCTCCCTCAGTTTCCAGTGACGAAAATCCCTCTTTTAAAATTTCAGAGGGACCGTTGAGTGCAATTTCTGGGAATCGCAGAGTTTTTATCGACCTTTCCTTTATTTATATCGTTCACACTAATGGTGGCGCTCCGCTTATATGGAGTCATTACAGTTTGTTCCACGCTTCAACCCCTTTCCCCGTCCTCTGATTCACAAGTTTCTTTAAGCTACTGAACTGACAGGACGGAGGCCAGATCTCCCCTCCCCCACCATCATGCTAAATTGCTACCTGTGTGCTGTATATCACCAAGATGCCTGCTCCTTTAAGGATTACCTTGAAGTTTTTCCAGAGGTATTTTTCTCTGACAACATGATAAACATTTGATGAACGAATCAGGAAATATGAAAAAAGTTCACTACAAATTCAGGTACTTGGTGGCACGAAATGGCATCTGAGCTACTCTAATTCTTTGAAAACTTCCCAAAGGGGAGGATAGTAATCACAATCTATCATGTTCAGCCCTTTCCGACAAAAAATTCTTCTGCTTACATGGCACATTGAACAAGGCGATTTGAATATATAGTCAAGAATACGTTCTCCCAGTGTGTCATAAAGTTGATGTAACTGACAGTCACTTAACCTATGCAACCAGGAACGTTCCTTCATTGCATGTGGATATAATAGGTATACATGGCCAATTTCACATTTATAAGACGCTCAGGATCAGGGCAGGGAGCCCACTGCATCACGTGACAAGCAAGCAGTAGTCATACAGCTACTATACTAAGCAAATAGTACGACAAATTCTAAAAATACTGCTACACAATTGCATGCATTTTTTTGGGGGGGGAGGGTTCTATTTGGGGAGGGGGATAAATACGGAGTGGGATGAATATGGAGTGGATGGGGAGGCTGACAACGTTCATGAATCGTAACAGTGATCATTCCAACGTTACTTGGAGTAAGATGGAATTTCAGAAAATTGAGAGCATTGAGTCAGAGATGATACTGTACCACACAAGATGCAGATTTAAACCATTTCTTTCTTGTACTATTTATCATTAGCATAGAACAGAATTGTAGAACGTACTGTTCATGTTACAAACTTTAAAATGATTGATATTCAATATAACTTTCCCATGAACCAAAACTGCGACGCGAAAAAATATATCTATATATATGTAATGTTAAACAAAATGCACCAATGATCCTGTTGCAGGAAAAAAAAAAAGACGACCAACAAAATGAAGATGACGACTGAAACTGACCTCCTGGCAAGTACAGTATCGTCACAGTTTGCAAAGCAGCACATTGTAACAACCTTGCTGATGTACTGGGTGAGCTGGTGTAACATAGTCCTCACACAATTATACTATACAATACTTAGTGTCATAGACCAACTGTACAGCGTCACACTGCACACAGCTACAACAAATACTTTTTAATGTATGAAGAAAAGCTTTTGCTGACCTTTGACACAGAGGTCTTCAGGTGTAATGCTTTTGTGACATTCCCCACTGAAAGGAACAAGATAGTATCCCCATCGTGTCAAGATAACACTGCACAGCAATTTAACGTTAAAGGGAAATAAGGCGTTTAGAATATACAAACATGGCATACGAACAAAATTCTTTGTTAAACCATTCAGTGTCATCAACGAACATCTTTAAAATCTTCATCTCCTCAAAATATTATGCATGTGATGAGTAAAGGAAGATGCATCATTTGAATTTTGAAAAGTGTGGGTGAACAAATTATTGTTGAACAATGATATAACTGAATTTCTACCTGTCCGAAACTTATTTTATGAAATGAAACAAATGCCTTACTTCCATTTAAATGCCTGTTGCTTCTGTCCTGACCAAACTTTCCAAAAAGGTTTTAGCCATTACAATTGTCAATCCATGGTGGCAATATTTATGATGTCTATATACTCTGCCAGAACCTGCAGAGGTTTTCCCAGAAGATATGTGGCTAGGAAGGGGTAAAAGGCCACTGCCCCAGCAGCAACATTGTTTTTTTGTATTAGCACAATAGTGAAAGGGTGCACACGAATGCAATTTCCAGCATACAGGTGGTATTTTTATGAAAAAAAAATTCCTGTCACACTTCACGTCAACTGATGGCGGAGCTCCAATTAGATGCCTTCCCTGGATGTAAGTGATGAGGCAGCACTTGACCCTTGCCCCCCCCCCTTTCCCTGTGAGGACGCACTCACACCACCATTGGTGGCTGCTCTCCCAGTACAATGTTACAATGCTTTGAGCAGACCATACTGTGTGATGTCATTATGATTTTAAAAGACTGATTTATCGATTCGATGACGAAGTGCAGATCAGTGCAATAGGCACTGACTGAACTGTGGTAGCTTTTAAGAGACGAGACATGAGGCGGAATGACTTGAAATTCCCCACTACGGTGAAGATGTGTGGTTCCATCAATAATTGTCACTATGCCAAAGTGAGATCTTTACATTAAAAGAAAATTTACATAAATTAATAAATATTATATACTTTTTAGGTAAAAATGGTACATTGCAGTTCTATGTTTGACTCCACAAGCTATTCCCAACAAAGTTTTTCCCACATATATTAGCTCAAAAAAGTCATAGCTGTTACATTTTGGAAAAGAAGCCCATGTTGTGAAACTGCCACTGAAAATATACAGTGTCCTTAGCTACTCTGAGGAAACAGAGCAACATTTAAGGTACTGTAAGTCAGGTTGGGCATTAAGTCACTTTTCCACTTGCAATGAAACAACCCATTTAGCCATACAAGAGTGGGATGGCCGAAATGGAAGCAAAGTCTTCCTTGGCTCATCTCAGCAGCTCTTGTCAGGCGTACATGGTACATATATTTGCAGCAGATATATCTTCTTCCCCCCCCCCCAGACAACCTGCAGGGGCAAAGTGCAGCAGGTGCCACATTCTCCAGGCACAGTTACATGAAGTGGCGCGATAAAATTATTTATGGAATCTAAATTATTAGTACACATTACAGTGAGTGTTGGGACTGGCAGCATATTTCACAACAAAATGACCACGATGGGAAAAAAGTGAAAAACAAAAATATTTAGAAACCCAAACACAACACCAAACTTGCTTTTCAGAATTTCTATATCACCAAAAACAAAAGACAATTTACGCTGTGACTTAACGAAAATGCATACATGTTTGTAACTTTCACTGTTACTACGAACTATCATCCCTGGGTTTAGCCTGCATACTCACATGAAACATAAACATGGAATGTTGAAAGTGTAAATTTGAATTGACTGGACTTAGGAGTGCACAAACATGTTGTACAGTAATGGAGATCGCAAACTCCCACCCTTAAAGGGAAATAGGGCGTTTGTTTCACAGAAAACATCCATACTATTAAAACCAATGTTTGTGGACACACAACGATAGATTATTGAGAGTAAGGTAGGACAATAGCCTTCTTTTCAAGAAATAAGTTTATCACATGATAGAAACTCAGTTTTTTGTTGCTCAACACCAATTTGTTCACCCAAAATTTTCAAAATTCAAATGATGCATCTTCCATTACTCATCACATGCATAATGTTTTGAGGAGATGAAGCTTCCGCAGGTGTTTATTGATGAGACTGGACGGTTTAACAATGACTAAAGCTGTTTCTGTTTTACGTCATGTTGTGTATTCTAAACGCCCTATTTCCCTTTAATATTCCAGAAGTCTAGAATGTTCTAATGCATTGTGGATTCAAACTTGAAAGGAAAGTTTGAATCTGAACAATTGTGAGCCATTGCCCATGTAAAGCAAAAAGTGTTGCTCTTATGACAAAAGTACTGTAATGACACAAAGGCAATGCCACATGCTGTGGAAATTATAATTTCTTTCTTTTGTACCCTTGAATTATACCTTGCAAGATTTTGGAATCCATGCCATATTAACCTTTGACCTACACCTTACACAAGGTTCCCAAGATTTTCTGGCAGATTGCCATCTTGATATATCATATTTACAAGCAAGGCATCACAAATACACACCCATCCATGTCAGCAGTACTGCAAATTGCAAAGGCTGTGACTTACTGAAACTAAGGAAGCAAAAATTAGCTTTTAGTGATCATTTTCAATATTTTTTTTATAGTTTTTTTTCTATTTTTTTTCTTCAGTTAGCATACCACGCATTACAGCACCATTCTGAACTCTAGTGATGTACAAAAAATTCAAAGGGTAGTCAGCACATTAACCTGCTGCTTTCTGACGACTAACAACGCTATTGAGCAGACCTCCATACTGCAAATTCAAGTTTGTTTTGAAGAAATATTCACCACGACCAGTATTACACCTCATAACATGCTTCCTTGGATAATCATGTTAAAACTTGTCTACCTTCTACCCACATAATATATCAAACAAAATACCTGTTGGTGGAATGATAATATCACTTTTCTTCCTTAATTTGTAAATACTGTGGCAATGTGTGGACTGAGGGTTCTGTTTTTTTTTTCATGCTCCCACTGTGCATACTCATGCATTGGTCCTGGAAACAAGTTCGGGTATTCATCACCCAAGATAATGCTTGCATGAAGAATACTTACCACTCTCCACCAAAACAGAGTTGGTTCTTTATCTATGAGTCTTACAATAAGCATTGTATGGATTAAATCTGTCCTGTTTACAGTTTTGTACACTGTGCTTACAAAATGACATTCCAACGGCCCCTCTAGTCAGATGACCTTTGACTTTGGTAGGTTACTTTTAGAAAAAAAATGTCTTCAGAACACCTGTGTGCATGACAGATGTACAGTATGTACTGAATGCTAAGCCTTTGAAGCTGCTATGGCAACAATTGAATTATACACCATCACACACAAATTTGCGCACATTATGACACATACGCACACTTTGCTAACAACTGCATGTATATAAAACGACATGAAAAACAAGCAGAACTGCAGAACTACATCATACTAGCGACATACCATACCATACATTCTCCCCTCCTCTCCTTCCCTCACAAATGCCTCAGTTGGTAAAGAATTAATGGCAAGTTCGCAATGACCAAGCAAAGAATAAAGGGTAAAAACTTGTCTGTGTTGGACCCTTAGACCTCCAGGAACTTCACAATCACTTCAGTTGGCAGATGCTAGCACTCTCCAGCATTATTACAGTACTGTATGTAGCTACAGTAAAGCATACTGTAATTATCAGTTCAGAAAATTACTGATACCTTGGCATATGAATATCCTACGCCGAACTGTTCACAAACCTCGGACAAAAAAATCCAAAATCAGGTGAACAATGAGTAATGTAGCCACAGATGTCACAACACAATAAAATAAAGAACAAATAACTGAAATATAGGAAAAGTAAGAATATAGAAAGGGTATTACCAGGACAACCAACATAACATGAAATATTTTCTGACCAAATACATAATTGCAATGCATTTTCAAGGCCATGAACAATTCTTTGTCAAGTTGTGGATAAAAGTGCAAAAAACCATTGCAAACCACGTGACCCTAGAAAACTGGGACTTTGACCTCAACTAAATATTGGTAATTCCAAAAGGTAATGTACAATGATGTTCTAGAAGTAGGGTCCAAAGGTGTCTCCCACTGCTATATCAGAATGTCAATTTCACCTTTGTACGAGCAGCTACAGTCATTGAGACACAAAAGAGGGCATTAAAAATGTAATGAAATGTATTCACACCTTCAAGAAATGTAGATAGTACCCCGGCGAGACAAACACAAACAATGAACGTACATTAAGATAATGAGCAAAGAAAAGAAAAAATTGCAAAGCTGAATAAAGCAATGTTACTTAATGTTCCATCTGACATGGTGTTCCTAAACATCATGTACATGTTAAATAAAGCAGCTATTTGCAGTTTATCTTGGTTGGCAAGTCATCTGATGAGTCAGATAACCTTTTCAGTGTAATCAAAATGCGACGTCTCCGGTGCTCAAAAAAGTCTGTAAAGTACTCTACTGCAATATCTACATAGATACGTCATACTGCTATTTATTCATTTGTTGCATTAAGCAGAGGTACAGTAAACAAGGCAGTCAGTAAAAAATTGTCCGAATGAAATCCATTGATCTGAGGGCAAAAGTAAGTTGCATGGGAAAACACACACGAAAAAGGAAGTGAACTCACATACGAAATAAATCTGTTGAAGAACTTCCTGCTGACTCCCAAGTTTCAGATACTGTACATTTACAATGTCCAGCATTAGGAAACTATAAATATAAGAACGGGGGGGAAAACAAAAAATGAAAAAAAAAAAAACATTCAACTGACAGTGTTTGGTACAGTACAGTATACACATGAGGGGGGAATGAGAAATTAAGCAAGCAAAAATGTTGTGGTTTAAAAGAAAAATCAAGGAGACTTGCTTTAATACTGACTGCAGGAATACTTTTAACAAGTGTGCATGAATATATACTTAAACCAAAACACTCTACTTTCTGTGTTACTGCATCAAAGCACAATACCACATCGTACTGCGATATCCAGAAACAACTTGTTCCATGCAAACATGCCCTACACAGTAGTTAAACTTTGTTGCAGAGTTGGAAAGCATCATAGGTTTCAACAACTCCCAGAGGTTTGTCAACAACTTGACAACATTCAACATTGTACGAGCAAGGTGGAAACTTTACGGTAGTATTGTTCACATAGTGACTGTACTGTATGGTGGACTATCGAGAGTATAGTACTTGCCAAATTATGTTGTGTGATTGTAAGAAGAACTTTGACCACTCAAAATTGAAATCATATTAACTGATAATTTTGTACATTACAAACTAAACATATACTGTGAATAGTGTCTACTATCACAGAAGATCCTCACTTGAAAATATTTCCTATGGGCCTTACTTGGCTCCAGCAGCCCACTGTAAAGTTGTTACACCTCATATCACACTATGGACAATTAGCATTACTGGCAAATTAATTTCAAAATTTTCAACGAATCTGTCTTTCAAATGATATGAATGAAACACTTCATTTTTAAGTTGCAGATGTAGTATTCCATGGAGTGAAGCATTATGTCACTGGAATTTCTTTCACTAAATTCAATTTAGCAACACTGACCAACAATGTGATCAATCCAATTACTTTTTCAATTTATATCGGAATAAAAATTCTTAAGAGAAAAAAATGTAGAATGAAAAAATAAGAGGAACAATTTTCAGTTTTTAACTTTTCTTGCTATACTGCAACAGCAACTCTAGCTAGTCAAGCAAATGTCCCAGGTTAGAACAATCATATGTTTTCAACTTTTGTTGTAACTTTACTGTAACTGTACTTCATCAAGCAAATGTCCTTGGTTCTTTCACTTGATATTTACAGAAATGCCAAAAACAATTTAAAACAGGCACAACAACGTAGCATAATGCAGAAAGCTTCAAGACGGTACATTTTAAATTAAAAAAGCAAGAGGTGCAACCCAATATATTGGTTGTTAAACACTTCTAGCATACATTTAAAACAGCAATGCCACATTATTCTCACAAAACCACAAAATGAAACAACTTTAGTAGTCACCATTAACATAAAAAAATTCAAATAAATAAAGAAGTTGCCACACTGTTCTAAAATGTTGTAACTTGTCCCAGTTATGGCTGGCTCATCTGACTGTCATGGGCTAAACCTTACATAATATCATAACACTCCCTACAATATGTATTTGATGTCTAAATAAAACGTTCAGATGGTCTGCACTGTAGCACCGATTGAATGCAGTTTCAACTTCAAGTAACTTTCATTGTGTCTGTGGTATGGCTGAGTGAAATATTGATGTATTAGTTGCAGCAGTGAAAAGTTGCCAAACAAATCTTGTGTAGTGTAGGCCCAACCTGAGACTAAGGTGAACAAACATATGAGGACAGTTAACTAAATACACATTCATGTAAGCAAGGCAGATACCGTACCTGCAGTGCAGTACTTGATACCTAAAATGTTACGAACACAAATTACTCTGACAAGCTCTTCTGAGGTCACCCTACTTCAAAGTTGGCTGGCCTCGACCCTTCCCTTCGTAAAATCCCTTGCTTTGCTCTGGACCGCGTGGAGTTCGCACAAGGCCAGTTCTACCAGACATCTGAGGTTTTGCACCAGAACTGGGGTCCATCATTCTCCGAGTGAGCATGGGGCTACTTCCTGGGCTGGCGTCATTTGCTTGAGCAGCCAACAGTCGCCTCCTCTGAAACCAAGGACTTGGCGAATTACTGCTGTCTGAGTGACCCTCTTTGTCAGACTTTTCATACATCTTCCGTCTTAATTCTGGGCTGCCTTGGGGACTCCCTGTACTTCTAAAATGCCCCCTTGAATGGGGGGAAGCAGAATGAGGTGATCCTACATGTGGTGATCTTCCACCGTGGAATTTTCGCTGTCCTCTTGGACTACCATGTGGGCTTGGACATGGGCTTGACTTGGGAGTGCCAGACGGACTCAGATGGTGCGAGTTTGGAATTGGAATCGGTTTATTGGTGTAACGTCTGTTTGGACTTGGACTATTTTCACAGTCTGAAGAACTGGGTGTAACTGATCGCCCTCCGTCTTGGGTCAATTCATCGACCCTGTTTTTGTTTTTATTTTTTTTCTTTCGTCTTGACTTACCCTTTTCTGTTTCTGCATCTCCTCCAGATAGGTGGCCTTGATCAATTCTTGAGTGCTCATCTCTGCCTTTTTCCTTACCTTTTTTCTTGTTTGTAACTTTAACTAAATGCATAACAGATAATCCTGAGCGCCAATCATCATCACTATTCATTGTCTTGACAGCTTTCTGAGCTGCTTCTGCTTTTTCAAATTCCACAAGACCGAATACTTTGTCTCGCACTTCTAAATGACTTTCAATGTGCTTTTGCACATCTGGTGGGAATGGTTTGCTGGGCTTCACAATACGAACTAAAGTGACATTACCACAATGTTCAAACATTTTCTTAACAGTTTCAACAGTAGGGCTCTCCTGAAAATTAACTACAACAACAGTACGAAGCGGAGCTGACAAATCAATTTCTGGAAGAGGCTTCTTTCTTTTCACTTTTGTTCCTTCAGCATTAAGCTCAAGCTCATTTGATGACTTCAAGCTGAAACTTACAGTTTTCCAGTCTTTTGTAAGCTTCTTTATCTTCTTAAAGGATGAAATAAGTTTGATGCTGACGAAGCCATGCTTGTTTCTACGAACATGCTTTAGTAGAAAAGCATCCCTTGTAATGTTAGCATCTGAGAAATAGAATTCAACTTGTTTTATAATCTTATCTTGCAATTCACTTTCTGGTGGGATCCACTCTTTAGAAAGACCATTATTTTCATCATCATTATCATCTTTCTTAGATTTGACTTCATCAGTAATATTCAGGTTTGACCCTACCACAGGCTGAGAGTGAGATGAATTTTGTGAGTCATCTACAAGTTCTGTAACGTTAGACCTATCGTTTGCTTTTGTAACGTTAGTTGGAACTGCTGAATGTTCACCTCCGGCATCCTCGTGTTCGGACGCTGTGTCAGGAAAACTTTCGTACTCACTTGAACTTGAATCACAAGCCTCAGGTGGTATCACTGTCACACTTACAGGTGGGTCCGGAGTTAAGTGTAGGCCTTGACTCTGCTCGCTGACATCAACGTTAGGCGGGAGACCTTCATTATTATTAGTTGTGTGGCCAGATGGAGGTTTGGTAGGGTGGAGCTGTTTTCCACCTTCTGGTGGGCCTTCTTTCACCGTGGAATTCATTCCAACAACACGAGCTTTTACGAGACTTCCTGGAAATACTCAAGTCGAAGCGACTGGCAAAAAGGACATCGCAGTTAGGAATCAATGAAAAACGGCGGCGATGCTCCCAACCGACGTGCACATTGCAGCACGTAGATGCGGAACATGCTAGTTAAACTGTGTGCATTGTTCGTACACATACTGCAGTACTTCGTTGAGTCACTTGGTTGAGTACGTAGGCCTACGTATGAAAAAGCAACGCACGTTATACAGTGCATAAGACATGTAGCGCAGCCAGCTGTCAGATCACCATCACCATCACTGTATTGTAATGTAACGTGTGCGACTGTTGCTGTAGAACGCCAAAATTACATAACTACCGTTTGGAAAATATTTCACATTCAAAAAAGGACTTTTGAAAGGCTTAACTTTACTATACTATCAAAAAATCACTGCAGGACTTACGAATGACGATTGCAGAGGCCTCTCAATATGTGGCCAATGTTTGTCAGAGCACCTTTCACCTTTGGGATAGAAAATTTTATTCATTGTCCGAGATATTGTGTAATATCCAGAGGAGGAGGCTCTCATGGCCTCGCCCCCCTTGTTTTGCCACAACAATCATAAAATAGCCGAATTGTAGATTAATATTAACTATCTAGGAGAATATTCACAAGGGGGCTTTCCCAGATTCACCCAGGCCTTAGCCAGGTTTTTTTTTATTTTTATTTTTTTTTTGGGGGGGGGGGAGGTCCTATGTTTGACTTACTGACAGGTTTGAAGTGTTGAAGCTGCCCTAGCACTGTACATTTTGATGGCTTATATTGGACAAACCCAATACATTTTCTCCTGGGATTTGGGGTAACGTCCATTAACGTGACCACTCACACATTGTCAAAGTCAATGAAAGGAACATTCGTTGGCGTGTCCAGTGGTTGTAAGTTGGGACGGAGGCTGGCCTGAAGGCATGTGTGGCAGGACTATCTAAGCGGAGCGCCACCATCGGTTGTCGCGGCGCGTACAAGAAAATTTTGGGCTTTTGAAACCTCCCAGATCATGGCCGGAATGGCATAAGCTGCAAATGCCCAGTCTTGGAATAGGGATATCATGTCACTGCAATTCCTCAATTGATGTAAAAAAAAATCAGTCTTTATGGTGTCGGTAATACATATCATGTAATACATATCTCTCCTTTATTTTCTTTGAGTACTTTCCAATATTTGTGACTGAGTACATATATAACTGTAGGGACTCCTGATTTTTTTTTTTTTTGGGGGGGGGGGGGGACTATTGCCCGAATTTGTTTGTTACTAATTGCTGAGCGGAATAACTATCTAAGCCGAGGAGTACAATGAGTAAGCGCATATACGGATATGGGAATTTCCATGGAAAGGTCTAACGGACAGTGGTTCAAAACTCTCAGGGAAATTTCGAAAAAAAACTTTGATCGATTAGGCGGAAGACTCGAATGTGACTAAAATGTGAAGATGTAAACCAAAATGTTAATAGAAAATACCATAGCACCGTCAGGGTCTAATGATTGGGGGCATATTTCGCTTACACGTCAGCGATATCATGTGTGAAGCCTGGGGCAAAAGCTTTTAGCGCGCACTGTAGGCAGGGCTATCTAAGCGGAGCGCCACCATCGGTTGGCGCGGAGCGTAGCCGAAAAGTTTAGGCTTTACAAAGCTCCCGGATGGTCGGAAACGGCACTTTTCGGGTGTTTTGGACTTCATGTATCCAGCCTTGAAATGATGTCTAGAATTTCTCAATTAATAAGAAAATTATCATTCTATAGAAAAATTGTACTAATTTGGATTGCTCTTATGTATATGCTATCGCAAGTTTCTGAAAGTTAATTTAGCAGTTTTTACTTTCTAAGCATAAGGCCTTTTTCTTTTTGAGAAATTTTCTAGTAGCAAGTGACCTAAATTTAAACAAAATATGGTGAAATATTTTGCATCTATTGCAGTAATATTTTCCCCTAGAAATTATGGTTCCAATTTGTGCAAAATCTTACCCAAGTTGTGTCAAGTTTTCAACAACTGAAATAACAATGTGACGTATTGACACGCCAAGGGCGGGTACAGGGAAGGGTCCAAGAGGTCCGGACCCCCTTTTCCCAAAAATTCGACGTGCAAAGATCCGGACCGTCCCCCGTTTTTGCCAAAGTTTTTTTTTTTTTTTTTCAGAGACAAACTACGACAGTTGTGTAGAAGTAGAAGAGTGCTCAAATGGCGTAATAATCAGCCTGAACCAATTGGCCTGCCTTAAGACTTGTCTAAGCGATGTGATGGTATTATGTGTTGCGGTACACGGACATGCACCCTCCTCCAGTCACTCTGGGTTTATACAGTCAGTATTTCAAAGGTTTTAACAACCATGAACCAAAGATTATTTCAATGATTTGAAGGAACAGCCTTTCATAGCAAGTTGAGCTAACCCTGCTAGTGAGGTAAGCATAACGCCATTCAACTATATTTTCCGAAAACAGTGAATTAAGGGATTTCAACTGGATTTCTGACAAAGTTTAATGACACCCTTGGCAAATGCAAGAGAAAGTAGGGAAATAAGTTTCCCTATGATATTAATGAAATTACTCCCTTCGTTTATGGTGTCGCCCTAGTGATGGAAACTGAAGCCAAATTTAAGCTTATGTCTACAATAGAGACTACAGTTGCCCTCTCCTTACAAAAGACGAATCAGTGTTTATTTCACTTTAAAATTTCTATATAAAATCACCACCACGTCAAATAGGGCAAGTATCGTTTTTCGATTGTTCGTTCGTTCTATTTTTCTTTTTTTTGTACTCAGTAACAAATGGAATAAAATAAATAACAAAAACGAAAAAGAGAATGGAGAATCTGAAAAAAAAAGATAGCTTGTGCGAGGCAGATCCATCATACATAGACACAAGAAAACTGAAGGAGAGACAGGAAAACTCCAAGTCCCTCCCATCTTCCCCACCACCCCACCCCCATACGAATAACAATACGAGAAAAAAAAAAGGTATGCAGTACAGGAGAGAAAGAACATATTATGTGATGTTTTTATTTAAAAGAAATATCTAAAGGCTTTAAGTTTGCTGACGTCTTTAGACCAGTCACAGACCTGCTGCTGTTCGCGATTGGTCGCCCAGTCGAAATGTTCACTGATGAGGTCACGAAATCCAATCTTCTTCCGGTAATATCGTACCACTTAACGAGAAAGTCAAATGACTTTGTGATTCCTTGCCATTATCTCATTATTTCATACACCCACAAACACTTTAAGAAAATAAACTCCATTATTTAAGGGTTTGACGTAAACTTCATTGATTCAGCGTGATGAAAATTCAAGTGTGGTAATGAAGGATGGGACAAGGTAGTTCACAAGTGAAAAGAAAGTTCCTGACAACAAATTGTGGTTAAAGGTTGCATGTGCATGACAACTTAGGCAACCTGGAAAACATCATCTATTTTTTCTCCCTTGGGAGTCTTGATGGCGGGTAAAACAAAGTACTCTGACATAAATCTTGACAGGGAGTTGCTGGCGATCTGGGATATTCACTGATTGCTTAGAGAAGGTGATAAATGTAAAGAGCAGAGGTTTTTAATATGAGTGACATTTACCTCTTCATACATTCACATTTAGGACATGTAGCACTTTCAAAGTATGTAGAGCTTTTGACTCCAGGACAGATCTTTGGAATGATAGAACATGTTATAAATTCATTCATTTCAACATATACGGTATACAGTGGCGGCGCCAGGATGTCAGACTTGGGGGGGGGGGGCAAACTGAGGGCAGAGGAAAATGTCGGGGGGCAAAGATTGCTGCCGAGTGCGAAGCGCTAGGCCTTGGGGTTGGGTCCAGGGGGCGAAGCCCCCTGAAGCTCTGAGGTTTAAGCATATCTCTGGGTGAAAAATTAAGTCCCAACAGAAGTATATTATTTATTTTTATATTATTCATTTTTTCGGTAGACCGTACTCCAAGGTTCCCAACTTTTTTCTTTGGGGGTACTATTTTACATTTACGCGGTGCCACCGAGTACATACATGTACACATCCACACACACATAGGCTACATACACTTTCATTCCATTCCTATATTTAGGTAAACAACCACCTGCCCGCCCTTTCCTTATGCTGGACGGTAAACATTCAAGAGAAAATTGGTCTGACCAGACTGGCCTACTGTTGAAGTGGCTATGGGCATGATATAAAACTGGCAGCCTGTGTAACATAAATTAGTCATTTATCAATCATGGTTCCCCGGAAGCTGTTCTTATTCAGTCCAATGCCAATACATAATTTTGCGATTAAATTAATTTTGGATGAGTACAAGATCTTATTAGGAAGGGTGAGAGCAACTGGGGGGGGGGCAAGGAAAAAATCTGGGTGGGAAAATGCCCCCTCATGCCCCCTCATACCCCCCCCCGGCCGGTAGCGCCGCCACTGACAGTATACAATATGTTAAATATAATATGTCTTCTTGCAATAAACCTTTAACCTCTATAAAAACAGTATAGGAATCAGGCTACTAACAGTGCCCTTCCCTCCTTGAGATAATGTGTTTAGCAGATTTTCAAGCTATAGTCCTCTATTGACCTCACATTACCTTTGACCTCAGTAAAAATAAGACACACCTAATCTATCAGTGATAACAGTTTCAAGTTCCAGTAATATGCGGTTGGTGAGATATCTCCCTTGATATGTTTTCATGCTTTAAAGGAAAATAAGGCGTTTGTTCCACAGTAAACAACCATATTTAAAAAAAAAAAACAACGTTTGTGGACATAGAATGATACATTATACAAAATAAGGAAGAGCACTGAGTAGCCTTCTTTTTAAGAATAAGTTTCTTACACATAGATATTCAGTTATGTTGCTAAAAATGATTTGTTTACCCAAACTTTCCAAAATTCAAATGATACATCTTCCATTCCTTATCCATAAATAACGTTTTGAGGAGATGAAGCTTTTGCTATTTTTTTTTTATTATGAAACTGAATAGTTTAACAGTGATGAAACTCTTTGTATGCCATGTTGGTATATTCTAAACGCCCTATTTCCCTTTAAGCACTAGTGACCTCAAATGACCTTTGACCTAGGTACCTGAAAACTCGGAATAGGGACCATATGGACAATCTATACACCAACTTTGATGTTCAAGCAACTTTCCTCTCTTGAGATACCGTGTTTACAAGTCCATGCGTCACACACATACACACACGCCATCACCATCGCATAGATTTTTTGCCTGCCTTCGGCAACTGAAGGAATCAAAAGGAAAGGAAGTTTCACGGAAATTTGAGGACTGACGAAAGTGTAAGCGTAAGAGGCTGGCTGATCTGGGCCTTTGGGATAAGGCCCAATGAAAACATTAGGGGGTAAATGAAAGAGCCTGATGCCTATTCCTTAGGATTCTTTATCCTCTCAATCAATCTGAACGTATTACGGCACTATTTGTAGAGGATTTTTGAGAAATGGCGGATGTGACATCTCTTTTTCAAGACTGGTTACATTCAGCATAATGGGAGAGTGCCGCTTCCAGCCATCAGGGGGACTTGTAAAGCTAAAATTTTTCTTGTACGCTCACACCAACTGATTGGCGCTCCGCTTAATAGATGAACAAAATGTGCCCGGCCTTCTTATGGGTTGGACACTTCCCCTTTAAAAATCCGCTCAGGCACGCGAAAATCTGTGGAATATGTTGCATATTGCTTGTGCATAGAAATGTCTCACAATATCTTGTCCTGACAAAAACTTTGAGAGCCTGGGAAAAACACTTAGCCTATTACTTCTTTACATTTTTGGACTTGCGTCGGAACTGGTTAAGTATGGTATACACCGCAAGTTTTATCTATACAGTACTATAATTTGTAGCCTGAGTGTCTATATCGTTGTTTGCACTGATAAGTAGGTTGAGTTCTTGCCTTCCCTTTGATAATAATTCTGGTGGTGCTGCAGTCAACTACTCTACTGTAAACACAGCGTGGAATTATTGTTTATATATATTATACATTTTTATTGTGATATCTTTTGCATCAGTGCATCCGGTTCTATGCACGTGTCGATATCTAGCTGAATTAAGTACTCAAGTTTACGCGGGAAAAGGTGAAGATATTATTACATTGCGTTGCCACAGGCGAAATTAAAGCGAGATGACTGCATATGCTGTGCTTGCAACGCAGTATACAAGCCAAGGGCAATAGTAACACTAACAACTGTACTGTATTGTGTCAGTTATTAAGTCTGAGTATCTAGTACTGTACGGTGTGCATGCAGCTTCTTGCCTGCCGGAATTTCCTGAAAAGTCAGGCCAGTCAGGTCAAGTTATACTCGTCAATCGTTGCTCGATTTTGAATACATTGAAAATGGGGTTATTGCAAGTAATCGCCGCTACTGTTGCATGCCACTTTCTTGGGTTTGTTTGGTACACCGATCAGCTTCCATTGGGCAGATACTGGTTAAAACATTCGTCATTGCGTGGCAACCTTGGAAAAGATAATGTCCCAATTCTTGTCGCTTTTGTCTGCAAAATTGGGTTATCAGTACTACTGGATGATCGCCTTAGGTAAGCAAGTGCTCAAGGTATGATCATGTTATCATCTGACTTATCCAGCTGGAGGAGTGGATAGAGGGTGGATAGAGGTAGCCCATCCGCCTTTGTTGAAAAATTTGGTACCTGCAAAGCCTTACTTTGAACTGAGAGTAAGACCGGGCTAGTTTTGATCAGAAGACAGCTTATGTGCAATTCTGCTACCGGATATTCCATGTAGGTCAATTACTTTAAGTAGGCCTAGGGCCTAAGGGTATAGGCCTAAGTCAGAAGAGAGGAGCAACACTATCGTTGACTTTCTGTTTAGACCTATCACATGAGTTTGAGAAAGTCCTTGGTAATAATATTTGCTAATTTGTATGTGGGCAGCAGGCCTAGCCGTACTTAAGGGTAATTTCAATTTGAATTGCATCCAAGGCTGTACACAGATATTTTGTTTGAGTTTTGACTGGGGAATTAAGGCAAACTGCATGGGACATTTTGATTTGTTGCCTGGGGAGGGGCATCTCCCCACCCCGCCCCCTTGGGCAAGAAATGTTATTTCAGTATGCTTTCATAAATAGTGCAATGTTTGGGTGGTTTTCAGCTTGAAAGTGAACATGATGAAAACCAAAAAGTGGTGGTCGCCGACCGTATTCAGCTTCTTCAGCAGGGGCTGCGGGGCTCGATTTTTGGTTTCGATGGTAAGAGAAACCTATGCATTCATGATGGCGTGTGTGTGTATGTGTGTGCGTGTGTGTGTATGTGTGTGTGTGTTTGTGACACCTCTCGTTAACACGATATCTCCAGATGGGAAAGTCTGGCAGTTGTCAAACTTGGCACATAGATGCCTGATATAGAGAGGAAGATCCCTATTGTTTTTGATGGGGGTCAAAGGTCATCTGGGGTCACCAGGGGTCAAAACTTGAAAATCTTGGTAACACGATATCTCAAGGTAGAAAGCGCGGATAAATTTCATACCTAGTATGTAGATGTGTTATGGTGAGAGGAGGAACCCTATTGTTTTTCATAGGGTTCAAAGGTCATTTGGGGTCACCAGGGGTCAGACTTTAAAAATCTTGTTAACACAATATCTCGAGGTACAAACTGTGGATAAATTCCATACTTAGTGGGTAGATGCATTATGATGGAAGGAAGAACCCTATTGTTTTTGATAAGGGTCAAAGGTCATCTGGGATCACAGGGGGTCAAACATAACATTTCATGGTACTGCCTAAAATTGGTACCGTCAGTACCGCCACAAATGGTACTGGTACCGTTGTGATACCGGTACCCAGAGAGAGAAAAACGCGGTTTGATTTTTAAATCAAGAAAATATTCGGAAAACATTCTGCGTTAACGTATTTGTAGTGTGCTAATTACTGTACAATACTTACAACTTATTTCATAGCATAAAATCCTGGAAACTTGTTTTGTCTTGTGAAAACATTCTCTAGAATTCGCCGACTGTGCCGGTGGATTGTATACGATAACAACATGATGGAAATACTACAATGCATTCAACACACACAACTGTACGTAAATTTGAGTAAATCTGCTGCTCGAAGCGAGCGAAGCACTGTACTATTTCAATGGGAAATTTTCAGCTATTGGTCGCCAGCTCTGAACGAGTCGATCGAGCTACGCCCAGCTCCCAAAGCTGCAACGTAGATTCTAGAATGACTGACAGTCATGAACTGAATGATTTTATGTGATCAACAAGCCTTAGATCTTTTGTTGACCCTTTCCCGCGATTTTCGACAGCTAATCACAAGTTTATAATGCTAGTGGCAGGCAGGACTTTATTTCTTATTTAATTAGATGGAAGGCTAGGGAGAAAGGGTTTTATCGTTGCTGATGCATGCCTCTCCGGAATTCTCATTTATGTGGAAGAGATTTTCAATATTAATGAGGTCAATTCAGTGATTTATTTGCATAGCTCATACCCTCTTAACCATAAATGAATTGTGCAGAGTATAATCGATTAATTATTAATGAGATCAATGAGATGACATGATTTTGGACCTGATGGCCTCGATTGTGACTGAAACTATTACTGCCCACGTGTATCGCTACTAATGGCATACCACTTCGGTGTATGTTCTGGCGACTACAGACTTTGTATTGGCATAAGTAGAAATAAATATTTTGAAACGGTGAATGCTAGCAAACAATGCGTTAGGAACTTCAAGGAAATGGAATGAGGAAGGAATAACAATTTTCGTAATAAATTGTGTATTTCAGTACCCTTCTAAAATCTAGCCAGCTTATTTTCTGTGTGAAGGAAAGACTAGACTCTTAATAATAACAAAAATATGTGAAAACTTTTAAATAGCATTACAGTTAACTTGTCACTGCCATTCTCCCGACTGTTGGCTTCGGCCCGACTATGTACTATTGAAAATGGAATACTAGTACATGGATGTCAGTAAATGGTTCCTTAATTGGACTCTTATTAGTAACATCTATGGAGTGGCTCCGCCATATGTTACCCCGGACTTGGCCCGTTATGTGTCCACAGTGGTACTATGGTAGAGGGGATGAAACAGAGTGCCAACTCTTATCCCTTAAGGGTGCCATTAACTTCTGTGTGTCCAATGCCAGCTGCATGTATCCAGCCTTGAAATAAGGATCTCATGTCTAAATTTCTCAATTAATGAGAAAAACATCAATCTGTGAAAAAATGGTAGTAACTTGGATTGCTTTCATACAGAATATTTGGGGAGGTTGCCTTCTTGGTCAACTCCTGTCAGGCCCATCCACTAGCTTCGAATTTGTCAAAACTTTGCCTTACTGTAACTGCCCTGTTGCTCACTTTTCCTGTTGTAGAAATGAGTTGATCATGAATAATCGGGATGAATGGTAACCCACCGGTACTACATGCCCTCATAAAGCTTAGGTAGCTTGTGACACATCCTAATGCCATAATGTCAGATTCAGATTTCAGAAGAACCAAAAAAATCAGATAATCAAAACAGCAATGCATTGTACATTCTGCTTCTTTACATGTGTGTGTGTGTTTTGTAGCCAATATTGCAGGATGTCATATCGTAGCCTTTTCTCGATCTTCTTTCACCAGATTCATGATCGCTGGAAGTTCCTATGCAGCTACAGCAACAAATGCACTCTGGCTTTCAGCTATCTCGGGTCTCTGCTTTGTGACACATGCTGTTTTCACTGGAAAGGGATGGCCCGCAATCCTGGTCGATGTCACCTATGATTCAGTCTCACTTGTTGTCATGGCCCTCATACTGGTGCACCTGTAAGCTGTATGGACTTCCATGATGGATTGGAAGAGTATATGAGCCTACAGGAAAGAGAAAAAGAAGCAAAAAGTGCAAGATCCATGCATGACCCATGTATTCCTTTCATTTCTCCTTTTCAGTTAATTTGCTTGCCAAAGCTATCTTCATCATACACTTTTTCAGTTTTTGTCTAGCAACTCATTTTGTACACTACAGTAGTCAACTTGTGCTGTAGAATGCAACGTTTCGCATTCAGAAGTTAAACTGAATGCAACTTTTGCCCTCAAAATACATTCAGGATTTTGCCTCCAAACCACTGAATGGCTTCAGATAGCCTTCAAATGCAATTTTTAGCATTCAGACGGCAAACTGAATGCAAATATTGCATTCGTGTTTGGTAAGGGCATTAAGTTTGAACCATCATAATTAAAACTTCTGAATTTTTGAATTTTTCAGTCTTCATCATTGTCAAGTTAGACTTAGTTCATATGTAGGCTTGCATGTATACTACAGGATTAGGTGGCTGGTAAAACAGCATGGTATGAGGATCATGTGACGTATCCCACTGGTATATTCTTTCTCCATTTTCTGCAAAACTTTTTTCATTTTTGGCTAGTACTGTATATTCAGTAGTATTGTTGCATCAACCATTATTTAACTAATGTAGTTATGAAAGTGTAATATGTAAAATATTTTTAGGAGGGGCTATGTCAATGTTCCCATATGTCAGTGTCCCTAAGGTTTAGTGGTCCTAAGGTTTAATGTTCCTGAGGATGATGTGCAGTGTTGCAGAGTGTCAGTATTTTTGTGAGGCCTATGCGTACTGTCTTGTAATTACTTACAATCTAGTTTATACATTGGTGAGTGATATCAATCCTCTTAAAGAAAAGACATGCTTCCAGATTAAAACGTCTGGGCATAAAACATTATCAGTTGTCTTTGAAACAAAGGTTAAGTAAACAAAGAATAAAAAGGACATATATAAGTCTATCTCTTGACATCAAAAATTTGCATAGTTAATGGGATATTCATGACGCAGGTGTGAGACAAGAATGTTCCTGTCAAATTGTCAATATTTGATGGATTCGGTGGAATGCAGGCAAGGTATCTATGCGACGGTGATGGCATGTATGTGTGTGTGTGTGTGATGCCTTGGCTTGTAAACACGATATCTCAAGAAGCAAAAGTTGGTTGAATTTCATAGTTGGTGTGTAGGTAGTCCATAGAGAGTAGATGATCCCTATTCTTTTTCAGGTAGGTGACCAAAGCTGGGGAAAGTATAAAAGTCTATTAAGGAAGATATCTCAGAAGCTTAAAGTTGCTGGACCTTAAAACTTTTACCATTGGTAGCACTTGGTAAGTAGAGGAGTCAACTTTTAGTCAACTTTGAAGTCAACTTTTGATGAGGTAAAAGGTTGCATGCAGTCAGTAGAGGACATGGCTTGAAAAAATTGTAAACACAGTATCTCAGTGAGGGAAAGTTGCTTGAACTTGCAAAGTTGGTATGTAGGTAGTCCATTGTGAGTAGATGGTCCCTTTTTTTTTAAGTAGGTGAAAGGTGGTTTGAGGTCACCAGAGGAGAAAGTCTGAAAACCCAGTGAGGAGGATATCTCACTCTCAGCAACTGAAAGTTCAGTTGCTGGTACCCCAAATGAAAACCAATGGTAGCACTTGATAAGAAAATTATTTCTGTCATGCTTTGGTAAGGTGAAAGGTCATAGCTTGAAAACCTTGTAAACATGGTATCTCAATGAGGGAAAGTTGTTGAACTACAAAGTTGGTGTGTAAGTAGTCCATTGTGGTAGATGATCCCTTTTCTTTTCCAGGTGGATGAAAGGTCATTTGAGGTCACCAGAGGAGAATCTAAAATACTGTCAAGTGAGCTATCTCAGCAGCTGAAAATTGCTGGAATTTCAAACTCTTCAGCTTGGTCACTCTTGAGGATTAGATGATCTCTGTCATGTTTTAGGGAGGTCAAATGTCACACAATACTCAGTAAAGGTCATAGTATAGAAAGCTTGCAAACAACCCATCTCCAAAAGGAAAAGTTGCTGGAACTTCAAACCTTGTGTATAGGTTATCAGTTGTGAGTAGATGTTCCCTTGTGTTTTTCATGGAGGTCAAAGGTGATTTGAGTTAACCAGCAGTGGAACTTTGAAAACCTTGTAAGGATATCAGTAACTGATTGGTGCTAGAACTTCCCACCGGTAACACTGGCTGCTCTTGATGAGTAGATGATGTCTTTCATTTTTTTTATGCTGGTCAAAGGTCACATGAGATTAGCATAACTCATACCATGGTATCTCTCAAGAGGTAAGGTGAGTGAACCCAAAAATTGTATGGTTAAGGAATATGTGAACTATTAGGGCAATTGATTTTTTTTTTTTTCGACAACGTAACGATAACATGCATTGCTACCTTGCACATGTCTCTGCAAATCAGGGAAAGAGCTGATTTCTGCTTGACACCAAAGGTACATCAAATGTTAATGGCTATACCATAGGTTATTCAAAGCTCTATCAGTTGAGAGTAAAGTAGGTATTTTTTAGAGGTACTCAGTTTGGAAATTACCACTGAAACAAGTTAGGAGAAGGGTTTAAACTGAAATATGTTAGCTGAAGAGTTTCCTGTAAGCTGGCAATCAGGATTTTTGACAACGTAATGATAACATGCATTGCTACACTTGCAGCATGTCTCTGCAAATCAGGGAAAGAGTTTTAAGTAGGAATGAATGATATATTTAATGAAGGCAGAGCTGATTTCTGCTTGACACCAAAGGTACATCACATGTTAATGGCTATACCATAGGTTATTCACAGCTCTGTCAGTTGAGAGTAAAGTAGGTATTGTTAAGAGGTACTCAGTTTGGAAATTGCCACTGAAATAAGTTAGGGGAAGGGTTTAAACTGAAATATGTTAGCTGAAGAGTTTCCTGTAAGCTGGCAATCAGGATTGGAGATTTATCTAAACAGATTACATTTGAAGTGTTTAATACCTGTGCATGATCACTGAAATAATCCCACCCTGACCAATAAAGTTAGAGCAGATATTTTTTAATGTGTTTTACAGTGTTTAATTCTTCCAGAAACTACTGTTTCTCCTTCAATTTGATATTTTGAAACGAATACTTTGATAAAATAGAAAGCACTTCTTATTGACCAAAGATGTCTGCAGGCAGTCATTCTACAGGTACCTTTTGGAGAAAAAGTCAGGCCAGTACTTAAAGAGGGAAACTTCAAACATTCTTGGTAAGGTTAGATGCAACTTCCAAATGCTGTTTTTTCCCCTTCAAATTTCTACTTTTGAATACTTCCAAAGCTTTACAGTTGCAAGATGTGACATTATACAGTAAAGAGGAATGGAAGCAAACTAATGTCACCAAGCCTGGTCGGGAGTTTTTCGGCAGACGAGCAATGGTTGCCCGTCTTTGGCATCTTCTAACAGTTACTTTTGGGGGCCAAGACGGGCATTTAGGCAGGCACGGGCCTCATTGCCCGTCTTCTAATGCTAGGCCCGAATGTCACAACATTGTCTCTTGTCATGATGCAAGGAAAGTCAGTTTGTTATTGCCTGAAAGTTAAGCCCAGGCCATATCCAGGGAGAACAAGATGGAACCATCAACAGTGATCACCATTTCAGTCTAATCCTTGAAAGGGTGAGAAACTCTGGATGATCTTGGGGTGTCAAATGCAAAGGCTAGCAGATCGGTTCTCCTTCCTCCCCCTTCCCCCCCCCCCCCCACTTGGATAACGCTTGTTCTGACAGTCTGTCTGTTGTTTCGACTAACACTTGGATCTGGTTTGCATAAGGGATGTGAGACCTCCAAAATCACGTTATTGAATATTGTCACATGAAAATTGTACGGTTGAATCAGTCTGCACTTGACCTTAAAGCAATCAGATTGATCGATTCAGATGACACTGTATCAAGTAAGTCTGGAATGACTCGTGGAATGTTGACTTTGGTTTGAAAGATAACAACTTTCAGGTGCGTTAGTTTTAGGATCTGCATTGGTCCCACTTACAATATGCTGTAGCTAGGGAGGTTAAATGGTTCAGTTAATTCTGCTGCTGTTACCATTACAAAAATGAGCTTACCAGTTAGCCTGTATAGCTTCCTCCTTGCTTCAGAAGTTAGCATGCACCCACCTTTGGTAAATATCAAATCAGTGACTAGCTTAGAGTGAAATCTTTTATAATGCTGAATTTCAACTTTTGGGCCTTTGAATAATTTCACTGGAATAATGGTCCAAATATACTACAAACATAAACTGGAATGAGACCTTTGAATTACAAATTGTTCAACAATCTTATAATGACTGTGGGTGTTCAACTTATTTTTTCCATCACTTTTAGTACATTTGAAATTTTTTACCATCTTAGCTATGATTCCATTTAACCAAATCAGGAAAGAATTAATTTACCGTAACTGATTTGTGCCACCTATTGTACCCACATGTGTAGAGTGACGTTTATAGTCCATGAAATATGTTTGACCATTTCATCTGTGACTGTATTTTATCAGTTCAGGAATAAAAACATTCTCATAGGGTACCACTTTCATTAAAGTGATAGTGTGAAGGGAAAACAATAGGTTTTCTGAAGTTTTGTAATAATGCCATTTCACCATCCTGTTATCATCTGAATAATCTAAAAGATTTCACAGTCATCAATATCTTTGTCTCTGTACTCATTATGTGTTATGAAGATTGTCAGGTCACTGAAGAACGTAAGGACATTCATCGCCTTTCGGAGGGTTGGATCAGAGCTCTTGCAATTGCTTACAATGCTTTTATAGTGGCAGGTGCTATGTGCACATTTCTGTGTATAACCTTGATCCTTTACTCTTTGCATCACAATGAGACATGCAGATCAAGTGAGTCTTGATTTGACTTGAGGTTTCTTACAAGTTCAAATAAGCACCTGTCACCGAAAGAGTATCAACCACAGTAATTGCATTATGTATAGATATGTATATATATTATTTCAGAACATTGATTTTACACACAAAATGTACACTGCATCTTGTAAAACAGCAAATGTTGCCACACTTCATGTAGGCTCCGATGCTACTGGAATGATACAGAAAAGACAAAGTAGCAAAACAGTTTGTCATTCCCATGCTAATAATGGTTTTATACGGACGACAGTTTTCATGAGGATTAATTTACCACTCGAGCCATTCATTGCCCAAGGTAGTGCTCAATCAGAACAACATATCAAATTAGGTGAGGAACAAAGTACTTTTCACACTAGCTAGTCAAAGCGTCCCCAACCAAAGGTCCAGGGTGCTTTGTAGCTACCATAACACCCTATCTTTTCACCAAAATGTGCCTGTGGTATTGTATATGGTCCCAAAAACTGCTCTTGCATATGATAGGAAATTCTAATGTTAATTAGATATCAAACTGAAACTTCCAGAAGGAAAGGTGAAAGGAACTTTAAAAATGAAGCGTAAGGACAGATTTAGGACAATAATTAGAAACAATGGAAAAGACTACTCAAATGCAAAGATAGCTCAGAGGAAATAGGCTAAAGCTGGAATGTGAGTTGACCAGGCAATCGCCTGGTCTTCTATCTTTGTTCTTTGTCAGTGTATCAGAGAAGAGAAAGTAGGACAAAAGATCACCCATCACAAAACCTGAAAGAGAACTATGCACTCATCCCTCAGACATGTTAATGTGACAATTATCTCAACATTTTTGTTGGCCCTTCAAAGTCCGGATGATTCAATACAGCATAGCAACTTAATCCCTGTTGTTTGAAATCAAACACTGACGGAAATGGATATGAATATTCATTTATGCAAAAACTGGGCTTAAGCAAAGTTTTTTTGTTTCTATGACATATTCTACTGAATTTGACTTTCACTGACAAATATTCAACTCATATTCCAGATTTAAAATTGATTTGTCGATCACAGATATTCAGAAATTGCACTTACATTCCCAGAAAATGACTGTGTAATATCTGTCATACCATCAGCTTGTTTTACAAGACTAGTAGTAACTCCAAGGACGATTTGGACATATTGACCAATAGGAGGGACCTATTGGTATGGGGACCTTTTGGTCTGGGGGTGTTTTGACCGGTAAGCCTTCACACAATACAACAGAAAACAGGGCACTGGATGCGCAACAGCACAAAATTTGAAATGCTATTATGTAGAACTTTAAATTGTTTCCTGAGAAAACACCAATTGGTCACCGTATACATACAATCGTTTGTGGAGATGGCACTCTAGAGGCATAGTTACACATGACCAAGTGCAGAAAGGATCAAAGAGTGAGGATCTATGCCACATAAAGTAAAACATATAAAAACTGAGACATCTATCTTCCCAGACATGCTTAAATGGAAACTTTCCTCTAAGCTTGCACAAGAGGCATCTCTCTGCTGGCCTATTACAACAGTGACACCATGAAGATAGCAGATGCAAATCCCTTGACTCATTACTTCCAAGTTGATTTACTGAGTCACAGTGAGAAGAACTGCCATCCGAAAAAAAAAACCTTGAATCTTTACTAATTGTGATGGAACAATATAAAACTAATCCACCTGTGTGGGGTAGGGGAATGGTTGGGGAAAGGTCAGGCATAGTCACTGTAAGGCATTCGGCATCAAGTGATCTTTATGTATCACTTGTATTAATTAGCATTTGCACCGGGTCCAAAAATCTGCAAGATCCACAGTTGGTCGGGTACTGGCAAACATAACTTTCTTTAGACTAAAATTCTTTATGAACCCATAATACGACAATTTGCTTTGTACATCAATAAAACACCATGAATCTTACATTCGGGCATGACAATGAAATGTTCCCAATTAGGAAAAAGTCATACATTTTTCTTTATGACGCATACAATGTACGATAGTGTAAGTTCGGAGCCTAACCGGATCCGGGCATAGTCGTTTGGGCACCCGATGCAAAGACCAGTTTTGACAATTTGATGAGACTGTTATGAAGACCAGTTTATTTATGGGAACGGTGTTTTTGTGACCTTTGATAAGTACATGATGTAAGTATAGCACAACAGAAATGAATCATACGACCATTCTATTCCATGCATCATTGCAGTTGATAGAATGATTTCAAAGAAATGACGGCTGGATGATGCATTCTTGAGGACTAGAATTGAACATTTAAAGTGGAGACACATATGCATAAATTCATCTGAAGACCTGTAGTTTTACAAGAAATATTTCCACCTTGCCTTTCCACACTGTTTTTCAAACTGTCATTTTATTGCTGTCTGCCTAATCCCAGACAGGTTTGAATGCAGACCTCTGCTGTGGCATTCTGACCGGTGTGTCTTGAGTGATGGCTCTACTCTGTGGTATCGGTCCAAGTCCATCAGTGATGGCCCTGTACATGGGTCCAGCATCATCCTCATCTCCTGTTAGGGCCATGTTTCTAAGGTTTGGCATTTCCGCAAATGGAATGTAGTCTTTACCTGGAGGGAAAGAATTCAGTTTTATTCAACAAATAAAGATGACGAGAGATTTTATACGCTGGTAGGATCTAAGGCTCACTTGGGCGTTCTTTACATACTAGAGTCAGTTATTTACTTCATTTTTCTTTCTGCTCAAATAAAGTTTCCTCCAATACTGGGAGACGTAGATGTTGAATTATGAAGTAAAAGAACAAAAAGGATAAAATTATCAACGACCCAAGTGGTCACAGTACTGTACTAAACAGGTAAAATGTTTATGCAGGGCAAAAAAGTGATTTCATCTTAGGGTGAGAAGGATAGTGTTCTGAACTGTCAATAACATTGTGCATTCGGTGAACCTTTTCTGTCCCGTGTCTTGCCTTCTACCCCATGGCGGGGAGGGGCAGAACCATCATGAGTACATCAATATTGACTTTTAACCAATGTGAATTGGCTCAATCATGTACAAGAGAGTTACTGATACATAGCATATTCATACAACTTAAAAAAAATGACCCATTGCAAGTCAATCTTTTCAAGTTTTCCTCCCATACTGAAGTACTGCAAATTCACTTGGGATTAGAGATACTGTAAAGCATTCCCCAAACTTCCAGTTTCACCAGGCATCATAAATGTTTCCATGTTTCGACCAGCAGCTGTCCTGTCACAGTTTCTACAAGTCATTTTGCATGATGTAATTTTTAAAAGTGTAAGAGGCTTTAACTGACATCCATCGGCAGCTGTTTTAATCAATGAGCATCCTGATATAGTTAATACTAATCGCTTACTATGTTATTTTATAGATACACTACTGCACTAAAATCTGCTAGGTGCAAGTCTGTTGATGTTTTGCCTACAAATTTTTACAACATTTTGTCATAGCCCTAAGTTCCACAAAGTTTCTGAATGAGACTGAAACATTCTGATAAACTATGCGAAGTTAGTGAAGTGGGGTGTAGAAGGAAAGACACACTACAAGTCTGCCTTGCCATTGACACCTACCACTGTGAATACTGTGGGTCTATAGATCTCCAAGAGTTTACGTTCTCCATCTCAAGAGACCAAAGTGCCCCCCCCCATCGAAGGGGAGCTTGAGAATGCCCACGACTTTTGCCACGATTTGGTAGAAATGTGGATTGAGGGGAAAACTATCGACCACCAGATGGTCTCTGTCCGACAGATTGAAGTCCGAATCACAAACTTGGCCAATCCTCCAGCCGGAGGAGGATGAGAATGACAGGGGATAACTACAAATGCAAGCCCCCAGACCTCCAGTTTCACAGAACATGGAAGCACTGCACAGACCCTCCTGCAGTCTGCTTCTAGAACTGGAATAAGCTGAAACCACTCAAGGGCTGTCTCTGGGTGAGTCCTGTCTTTCAACAAGCTCACTTTTAAATTGAATACCAGCGGGAGTTATTGCCACATTGTTATGGAAAGTAACTTTGAAGAATGCAAAGCAGAAAGATGTACTTTTCGCCTCTAATTTCACCATTTCATACAGAAACTCAGTGACTAAATTAGCTCATAATATCTTCAGACATGGTATTTTACAGTCTATAACGTTGTTAAAATTGCAGTGACAGATGCAAAACACTGCATTAAAGGCTGCAACACACCACCCTAAGCTATATTTTTACTTCCCGGAAAGCAAAATTCTCAACTGGTTCTAATTACAGTACTCTTTGATTGACAGCAAATTCGAAAGATGCAGAGCAACTCGTATTACACAGCGTACACAGGAATCCATTGTTTTGATTACACATGTGGAGGGAGGGACTAGACGTTGGTTGTTGGGAGAATTGAAACTGTCTGGGGTAATGGGTTTTTGTCTTTAAGTTTGACCTTTACTCACACATGAATAACATGGCTGTAGATATGTTTTCACAGTACAGGTTCACACTCTTTTAACATGCTTACCATAAGGTATTCCATTTTGCCTTCTGTCCTCCTCCGTTTCAAATACCTGTAACGTGTTGCTCCCAGTGTTGGTCGCAGGCTGCACAGAGAAAATTAGAGGTGAAAGCACCGCATCCACAGCCTGCAGAGAGGGGAAAAACATATCCCAATTTTTTAACAATCAATGACAATTCTACAACCATTTCAGGCTAGACCACTTTCATTCTTGTATCCTATGTCCTTGCCTACCTGAACACATTATACTGACTTTTAGTTATCATATTTATCATCAGATGTTTAACTTTGGCCAAGGAATCAATAACAAAGAGTAAACATGGAACAATGGTCTTGGCTAAAGGGCTACAAGCAGCTGGTTTCATTGAAGTAACCTCCTCGTTCTTATTATATCTTGAAAGTAATAAGAATAATAATTACAATAACAAATTCAGACTAATATCCTACCAGCAGTTCATACCTGGGTACTTGCATCTTTTCAGACTAGTTTTGCATTCATGTTCTTCATGGGTGTGCTTGCATCTGCACTTTGCCCTCCAAGACGATGGATCAAAATCCCTTCTCTTCTGGTGCCAAAATTCCCCAATGTCCTCTACCCTACCAGGGATGAACTGAAACGCTTTGCACTGACACCCATGGTGTTTGCAAGGGACCCTGTTGCTTTTGCCTATTTATAAATCCACAGAGGAGAAGAAGCAAAAGAGTTTACAATATTGCAAACTTTTGAAAAAAAAAATTGTAAAAGAAATGTAAAAGGAAGTGGTAGACTCTGTAGAACACAGTGACATGACCAAAGTGATGATATGTCTAGGTAAACAGTATTAAATAGTAAAACCTGTCAAGTGACCTTTGGGTACTAAAGGGAAGAGAGAAAAGAAAACCAGGGGTGGGTCTATTTTTAGGATAAGTGACTTAACTCGGTGGTAAGTCATAGCTGGTAGGCTACCACTAGACGAGTTTCGACCCTGGATGATGATTACTGGGTCTCATCAGTAGCGGTATGGATAAAAATGGCAGTGTAAAGCATTGGAAATATAGTGTCACAGAAGGATATGTTGTTTAAGAAAAGAAACTAGTGGGGTAAGACGATTCGCAGCTTGAAGCAGAGAATTTTCTTTGTTTGTAGGGGTGTCTGGATGAAACCAGGACCTCAAGGTAATCAGTTTACAGGAAGATTCCTGATAACTCTCAGAATGGTATCAATTTGCTTCCTAAGAAATGAACATTTTCTCTTTAATTTCACGATGGTGCAGAGTGGCTGCTGTCAATTTAATGCTATTTCACGCTACATTGGGATGGTATGTCCCTGCAAAGCCTCGATTGAATGGTATAGCCAGAATTCCAATTGCCCTGTATTGCAATGCTTGCAAATTAGCCAGAAACCCATGCTCATGTATAAGGGGAGTAAAGCAGAGCGGATGGAGCTGCTTTCTTAGTACAGTGGGCTTCGGTTCTTTGAGAACTAGTAGGTCTCAGATAAGGTTGGCACATTTTCTTTTGTAAAAGACTGGGTTGCACAATCTGAAAAACGTTTGTGCAAATGCCCATACTACAGTCCCCATACCTGAACCATTCAAAGCAGCAGTCATAGTTCACCACTTATTACTGTATTTCAGTCCTCTTTGTGTGGAGTGAGTAAACTTGTTTAATAATTCAATCAGACTTGTTTCTATTTAATCCTGAACCAAATAAGCTTGGCAAGCGAAATAAGAAAGAAAAACCCCTGTAAAAGTCAAAGTGGTCAATTCTTACTCAGTGTACTTGTACCATATGTCAATTTCTGTGTTTTATTTTTTTTTTTTTTCTCTTTTTCAGTTACTACAATGCTTCCCATATGTGGCTCCCACTGAGTTGCAGTCATATTTTCGGTAATAGGCCTACATTGTGGTACGGCCACTCTTGTGTCATAGGACAATGAAACCATTACCATTGTAAGGTGCATGCTGTCCCAACAGATGTCCACAGAAACATCTTGACTGGCTGCTTACTCTGATGCAATCCCACTTGAACTCTGAGCATCGCCAACCAATATAGATACCTGGAGAGCAGAAGCGAAAAAAAAAAAGAAAAAAATATCTAATTCGTAAGAATCTGGAACATGCACATGAAAATAATGCAATTGATGGGAGACAAAGGTACAAAAGATACCTAGATATGCTAAATGTGGAGTTATGTATTTGAATACCTATACCTATATATATAATATCACAATGTATGACAGATGCAAAAGTTGCAATAAAAGTTACTAATAATCTTTTATAATAATCTAAAGATGAAACATTACAAAAGAGAAACCTTTCTTCTCTCCATTATATGTCATTGCATATACAGTACTGGGTGACCCTGTGACCAGTACTGAAAGAAATGGTTTATGTTTATTACCTGAGATGTAAGTCTACATTTGCCATAATATCTTAAGATATTTTTGTACAAAGGAAAGATAAATTTCCCTCAGGTGTCAAATTTTTCCCCAAAAAAATTTCCTGGGAAGGAGTAGAGTCCCAGCTTTCCAAAATTTTCCCACCATGCCCAGTAACCATGCTAGCAAAGTTTTGGTCTAGATTCTCCTTGGGAGGCATGATGAAATTTTTATACAAGAAAAGTAATTCTGCCTTACACTCAGGAAGGGTCTTTAATCTGAACATCTCATAATTTTGAGGTTGTGGTGACGGTTTATTTTCTTTAAAAAAAGATCATGAATTGAATCAGTGACTTAGATGAAACAAAAACTCTTCAATCCACACACAAGTACACAGTCTACAGATGTGACAGAACCAGGACACATGTGACAGAACCAGGACACATATACCACATATTTACACCATGGGGCTTACAGCAACAGACAACAACCGTATGCAGTACACAAAAACCCCATTTATACAAATACGTTTCATACAATGGTATGGATAATGAAGGAACCACTTCATCCAATAGCAAGATGCTTTGTCATACCTGTCTGGACAGCTGTGATCGCTGCTTCGGTTTCTGGCTGAAAGAGATTCTGTAACCTTGATCCCATGTCTTCTCTGTGCATCGCCTTAGCTACTGATATCAGTTCGGCCTTTTCTGCCGGTATGATTGGCTTCACAGTGTACCTTCCTTTTTTTATTTCGGAGGGGAGGGGGGAGAGGGGAGGAAGAAAGTGCAAAAGAGAGAAGGAAAATATGTACACGAAAGGTGCCACTTCACATCAGTTCTCTCTTAAATTTAGATTTACGACAGTAGATAAGTTTTACCCAGTAGTACTTGTGCCGAGGAGAAAATTTTATTGCAGGCAGTCTTTCTCCTCAAACGAGTGATGTTATCAGGTACAAAGTAAAAACTACCTCCCAGAGGTGGATACTGTAACACAAATCAGATTGTGTGATTTGTGCATTTCGGGTTGTCCGGGAAACTACTGGGCATCTTCAGAATGTGGGGTCACCTCTCATTTACTGCTCGCACAGAAACTTCAACATCATAGCAGATCATGTGACTATCAAAATTCAGTACAAATGGTGTTGCAATGGGTATACTAGACATCCTACAGTACTATCAAAACAAAATAAACCAGAAAGCCAAAAGGCTTTGTGATTCCTTGCTACATGGTTATATTACAACAAACATGAATTATTCAAATGACAAGTATAAGATCAACTGCAGTTATTTTTCTTGATACACCACAAGCCTTTAACCCAAAATGACCTTTATTTTGGTGACCTAAAATGACTGCCACATTTGATGTCCACCAAAAGTAATAGGGATCACCTACCCAGGCCATACAACCCACACATCGAGTACAGTATGAAATCAGTCAACATTATCTCTGAGCTCCAAGAAACACACAAGTAATCAATGCTACTTCTTGTCTTGCCTGTTGTTAGTTGAATCAAATAACTCAACCTTACCTCATCTGAACTCAGCTTCTCTGCCATATTTACCTCAAAATTCTTCGTAAACCACCAGGATAATTTCTTCCTTGTTACAAGTAGCTTTTAACACACTTAAAGTCCTGGTAAGTTGACCCTAAGTTATGATTTCTCCACAATATTTTTGCTTCCTCCATCTTTTCCGACATTGTGAAATATGATTGAAAGCACTCCAATTTGATTGTTAAGAAACCTTGTTCTGCTACCAGCTGTTCCTCTGGATATTATCCAAATAAATGACAGAACAGATGGTTTTTTTATTTTTCTTCATTTTTTTCATAAACCCATTAAAATTCCATTGCATGCTTTTCTATCTGACCCCATGACCTCCCATACCAAGACTCTCTCTCTGGACAACTTATTAGCCCCCCACACTAGAAGTTACTCACTAAGTTACAAATGCAGTACTGTAGGGTGCAATCCCATTGAGTTAACTGTGTTCAAGAGAATAAACACCTGCTACTGCACGATGTAGATCAATATATATTTGTACGGTAGTTTATAATAACCACAATAATGGTGTTTAGGCTATTATTATTGTTTTATAGTGAAAAATTATCCCTTCCTCTCTATTGATAAGCATTAAATTTCACAGGGTCGTGAACCTGTTAATAACAGACAACCTTATCAAGTTTAAAACAAATCTGACCCATGGATAAGGAACTATGGCAGTTTTAAAATTTTTTATGTTTTACCCCATAACCTCATTAATATGCAAGATTTGGACACCAAAAACAATAGGGATCATCTACTCAATATGGGCAACCAACATGCCAAAAATGAAATTACTCAGAGTTACCCTTCTTGAGATAGAGTGTTTACGAGCAACCGTCACACACACACACACACACCCACCCACACACGACATCAGGACTGCATAGATTCCCCTGCCTATGGCAAGGAATCAAAAACTAACATGCTAGTAAAGAGAGATATTTCTACAGATGTTTCCCTACTTATGGGGCAACCATAACTCACCTGTGTATTGTCTATCTAATGTGACTGCTGGCACAGTTGAAAGCTGCATTTTGGTACATTTATTTGTCCATGCAGGTTGGTGTTCAGCTTTTATTGGGAACTTTACAGTCCTATTAAATTCTGCACAAACACTAATTACTGTATGCTGTTTAGAATGACCATTGGCCTTGGGCCATACAAAATAACTAAAAAGGAATATTTCATGCATAATTCATAGATTAAGCATGAAAATTCTGTAAGATCAGGCTGCTCACCGACTGGTGTTGTCACAGTATGTTCTACAGATCTCGTAGCCATGGCAGCGTTTTTTTTTGGTGCCCGAGCCGACTTCCTGGCAACGACAGAACTGGATGCAGATGCCACAGTCTGAGAATTAGAGACATGTTTCTTTCCTTTATCGCTAGAGGATCCACCCAGTGACCCTGTTGATGGTCTTGCTTTGGGTTTCACGGACCTCTTAGCACGTTGTTGCTTCTTCTGCTCCTCCATATTTATTGCAACTCACAAGGCATCCAGCATTTGAGGCATTCAGTAATGAAGCTTCTTCATACTGGCACTTGCAGTACCGCATTTCTTGTAACCTATTAGGACAGAGAGTTACAAATACAAGGCATGGCGAGCACAGTATCAAGTTAACCACGTAACATTCTACCAGTTTTATGTCTTTGCACATTGTAAATTCTTGTGACAAAGCAAACAAGTAAATTTCCTACAAATTAAAGCTAAAGCAGCCAATTCTCCCATTGGCAGTAAGAACTGATTAGGCCAGGGGAATTGGGAAAATAAAGACACATCTGACATCAAAAAAACCTTTGAAGTGTTCTAAATAGGGTTTTTAGGGGGACACCTGCCTGGAGTGAAAGTTGACACCACCTGATATAGCGACTTTCCCGATAAAAACAGTTTCCTCCACCATACAAGAGCTCCACTTAGCAGCAAAAAAAAAAAAAAAAAACCAAAGTAATAGGCTACTGCTTTATCTTAAATGCAAGAAAAATCATCTCTAAGTAGTTCTACCATTTTGCACTAGGTCTATGTAGCACCTCATTTATCACACATTTCTGGAGGTGATGGAGAGACCCTTCCCATTAAGCCTATCCGAGGGCCGAGGAGAAATGCATATATACACTTCACAAGTGAACTGACCCTCTTTGGAAAATCTGTGGGGAGTCCTGATTTCTTGTAGTTGTATCTGAATGATGAGAGCCACAAAGATCATTCTGAATGTAACATTCATTGGATCATGAAGTTCAAGTTTCACATGAAGTGTCTGGAAAAATTGTATTTTCAAATCAACTCTTGACATTTGTCCAACGGAAGATAGATCATACAACTTTTCAGTTCATCGGCAATGGATATACTGTACATACCCAGCAACGGTTGAATACCAAATAATAACAACTCATAGTATCAAACGGATTAGCTGACCTGTCTGCTTTCAAGCGACTGTTAAATCATCAAAGACCAACTTTTAAGTGACATGCATCTAGAAAAAGTTGGCTTTACTCAGAAGTTGCAGAGGGAAACCCTTTGGGTATTCAAAATTGTCAACTGTCCTTTAAACAAAGGCTAAGCAAACAAAGGATAATAGAAGGCATATATGATATGAGTCCCTCCCTGGATGCCACAAAGTTACAGTTATGGGTTACACGTTTATTCATGATGAAACTGTAAAACAGAACTTCCTTTATAAAATGGTCAATGTTTGATGGATTTTGATGGAAATAGCGGTAAGTTTCAAACTATGTGAATGATTAAACTTGGTCGATACTCGATAATGTGTTTTTGTTTTTAAGTCTTAATTGGAGAATGTTATAGAACTAGGCCTAATGTAGTGATGTACGATGGGGTGCAAAGAAAAATTAGAAGACACATGAAATTACAGGACTGGGGAATAGTGTACTTTGTCCTAGGTTACTAAATCAAACCAGAAAGCCAAAAGGCTTAGTGATACCCTGCTGACCAAATATTGGTTTGAAATCTTGACATACCTATCCAGCTGGACTGTGCAAAAGGTGTCATGTTAACTGGTAATTGTGGTAACTCATATGTTCCTTGATTGCAAAGAAGGTATACAGGTAGCTTTTATGCAGTACTGGTAATAGTCAATACGATGGTTTGTAGGAACTTGAGATCTACACAATAGTTTAGTTTTAGTTCTAACGAACCCAGAATGCAAGGAATCAAAAGCCTCTCAAAATACTTTCTTTATATGATATACTTCAACCTATTTGTGTTTATGAAGAAATTTGGTGAAATAATGGCACTGTTTGTAAGCCGTATTCAAGGACGTTTTCAGGCAGTCAAGCTAATGTTGCCCACTTATCAAAGCAATATTGCTTCTTCAGTACTTTAACACAGTAAGTCAATGTCAGTATTTTGACATTGTTCTCAGAGAAACATCAAAACAGACTTGCTTCTAACCTTTCTCAAATTTCGCGACAGGAGGGAATATTAATACTGTAAGTACATTGTAAAAACAGTATTCTCCAAGTCCAAATGTGGACAAATGCAAACAGTTTGACCTCAAATGACCTTTCACCTCCACAAAAAATGATAGGGATCATCTAATCAGTATGACCAACCCACACACACGTACAAGGTCAAAGAAAGTTACCCTTCTTGAGATATCGTGTTTTCAAGGTTTTCATAATTTGACCTCTGCTGACCTCCAGGACCTTTGACCTCCAACAAAAACAATAGGGATCATCTACAAAGTATGACCAACCCACACACCAACTATTAGGTCAGTCATGGTTACCCTTATTGAGATGTCGTGTTTACGAGCAAAGCGTCACATACATACATACATACATACATACATACATACATACATACATACATACATACATACATACATACATACATACATACATACATACATACATACATACATACATACATACATACATACATACATACATACATACATACACCCACCCATATGCACACATATATACACACATACATACACACATACATACATACATACATACCTACCTACCTACATACCTACCTACCTACATACCTACATACCTACATACCTACATACCTACATACCTACCTACATACATACATACATACATACATACATACATACATACATACATACATACATACATACATACATACATACATACATACATACATACATACATACATACATACATACATACATACATACATACATAAACACACAACTCGCATGCATGAAAAATGCGTCTGCTTTTGGTTCCAGATTTGAATTTCTTCTTTTGCTTATGATTAAGACGTAAATTTGAACAAACTTGAAGCAGGCAAAGAACAAACTGAACATACTACCCTCAGTTCTGAGTAGACAAAAATCATGTTTCACTTTTTTTGTTTTCAACAATTTTTTGACTAATCATGACAAATTTGTTCAAGAATAGATTATTGTGTAGAAATGACATACAAGCAGATTTTGCACTGAAGGTAAATGATCATCAATCTAGGCCTACAACATTTTGTGTGTATAAGTAATATACCAGGTTAGTGAAATAATGATCTACTGTACTGTGGGTGGGGCCAGTTACCCCGTCAACTCAAGGATGTAACAGCAACTATACAGCATTTTCAGACTTGTTAAGTTGCATTTTCAAAGTTTACTTCCTAGGCATAAATTAGAGTAGCAGTTACACTGTAGGCCTTGACTAGGGTCTAGATTGTTATAGGGAACTCAACTGCAAGATATTGGTCCATTACGGAATACTGCACTTACTCCAACATCATCAAATATACTGTAACCTGTTAACTGTAAGTTAAAGAATAAAAAGTCCATCAAAATGTCTTGGGGTGCACTAGATTCTACATAAACATATAGTTTGCAAATTCAGATTATAAATTGTATTTTAATACACAGTGTGCAGATCAAGTAACAATAAAGAAGCAAATCACAGTGAAGAAAAATGATCAATTGATTTTTATAAGATCTTTTTATTTCTGTTCTTGAATTTCAATGCATTGCATAAAGCTATTCTGTATTCTTACCACATAAAATGTATAGAAGAAAGGGAACCATAGTCAGTCAGAATAGTGGTGCACTTTGAGCTGTTCATTGCCTTGAGTTTGTCTAAAAAAGTTTGGTCTAAAAAGATTTAGACCTAAAAGTTGCTAACAGTGGGTCTTTTCCAATAAATGTAACCATTTCATGTGACTTTTTAATTTGAGATACAAAAATTAACCTTACAGAAATGGTGTCACTTGAATTTAAATATATTCCATAACAACACTTGTATGATTGTTGGTCAGTGTACCTGTGGTTTCTGTCCCTTTTTGTTTGAGGAGTGATTTTATGGAACTCCAAAAGAGCAAGTCTATTGATGAAAACTGGTGAAGCAATTATGGTGCAAATTTACATAATGAAAGATGCAAAGTAAGATGTGATGATGGTGCAATTATGTTTATTAATAACAAAACAAAATGATGCAGTGAAGAGTGAAGACTAATCAAATGGTGATGAGACAAACATGAGTAATTTATTTTATCTATTTTTTACTTAAACCTGTCCGGAAGTGATGTATTCTTCCTAAAATCCTTGTGTTTGCCTAATTCTACCTTAACCTTAACACTAACTCTCAATTTTAACCATGTTTGGTGGTTGTTTTGGTTAAAGCTAGGCCGAAATAGCTTTTTTTTTAGCTAGTCTACATGCAGTTCTCTGGTAATTTGACCCAATGTGCTATGAATATGATTCTTATGAATTGTACCTCGAAATCTGTCATTTACTTGAGTTAACAATACGGTGTACACCTGCCGAACTTCGCGCACCTCACTAACATAAGCATGAGAATCACTACATGAAGAGTGTCCTTTTGGCCAAATTGCAGTCGCAACCATTGATTCTGAATCTGATCAGTGGTCATAACTTAACATAATTTAATTACTGGTCTAGCCTAACGATGCTAAGGACATGCATACACTACGTTAATGTAAAGCCTATCCCACCTGAACTTTCGTTGCTAATGACACTTTGCTGCTTAGTGATGAACGATAAGCGTTATGTTTTCCTATCATGGAACCTCCACCAAAGGGCACCCATGGTAGCTGGGCATTTATAAATATCAACGACGGCTTCACTGACGCAGAACGTAATAGTTCTTACAAACGGTCTTTCCTTGCGGAAAGAAAACTTTAATAATGGGTAAAAGTTAACACTTCAGACTGTCAGAGTTAAAATAAATCATATGGGACGCCAGCAGTGCAAATATACGGTGTTTCTTTAATCGCAAAAATATGCAATAATTAATGAAAGATGGAGGGATACGCATTCAAGTGAAACACGTCCTTAATTCATGACAAGTTAAAAGTAAAATTCCTTAAGATTGCTGTACAACCAAATAAGACATTTTCTCTTTTCAGGGGCTCCCAAGTCTGCTTGTAGTAATCTACCCCTGCAAGTACAAGTATACAGTAGTCTACTACAGTAGTCTACTATCCTAAACTTGACTACATTTTTTCAACCGCATAAAAAATACCCCCTAATCCAGTATACTTTCATGACTTTAATAAATATCAGCCCTAGATCGTATAATTAAAATCATATCATGATGTTAAAACAATTGTATACAATCACAATTTGTTTCACTCCCTACCAGCTACAATTGCTTATATATCTACAGCATATTTGAGCAAAACCAATTTAACTGTTTGATGTCATGTTTTACTAAAAGGAGTACCAACATATTGGCTGCAACTCAACGGGCGTTGCATCTGGAGATCAACTCATGAGTCTCTTCAAAATCTTCTGCGAATGAACTTTATCAACTTAATTTAGACCCCTGTAATTTTTTATGCATGGACTAATTAGTCAATGACTCAAATGCTAACTTTGATAGAAAAATATGAATGAATTAATAGAGATTTTATTTCGGTAGTCTCTTCCAAAGACATGATGGAAAAAGACAATCTGACTTGATCATTTTGCACTTAAATTGGAAAAGATTGCACCAAAACTTTTAAAAGGAAACAATAAAAAAGAATTTGTACATTGCCCATAAACCCGCTTTTACTCGAAGCAATGTGGTAAAGTTTACACGCCAGGTCAGCCTCTTATTCCCACTGCCATTTTCTATTGCCAGAAGTTCTCACCGTTCAGTTTGCTGCAATTGATGTAGCACTGATCGAATAACTTATGTCGAGGAGTTTTGCACCAATTGCAAAATTCAAACATTGGATTGGTACAGGGTTCAACTTGATCTGTTAAACACTCTTCTTAGCATCATTTCATCAATCACAGAGGAAATTGCATTTTCGAGACCAATTGAACTGCTTTAGTCACTTTGTCGATCCTTCTCGTTTTGCCCTCTTCTCCACTGTTCTTGTTGAATACTGAATAATACATGGAACAACGGTTACTATAACAATTTAAATCCCAAGGCAAATTGTGTCCCCCTCATCCCTGACCATGGACTAATGCCCGTGCTTTGGCATATCTAACCACAAGAAAAATGCATATCTATGACAATCCAGCTTTGTAGATCCAGAAATGTATCATTTCTGTCGATACTAAGCAGAAACGAAATGATAAGGAATTAGCCGGATCGACAGGCATGTAGGAAGCTGGTTATATGACATTATTCATATCGCTTGTTGCATGATTAAAAGGATGGTCTACCCACAAATATAGCTTTGATATGTTGAAGAGTAAGTTAATTTGACCATTACAGTGAAACTTCCATTTAATTCCCATGTGTGATTCCCGAGATATGAGCAATTGAAGTTGCCACATTTGTTACTGACAGTAAACTTGAAGCAAGCAGGAATGATGTCATCTCCCCACATTGATAAAGTATTTTATGTTTTTCTTCAAAATATACACCAAATTTAATACTTCAATATATAGTGATATCATAATGTGAATGTAGGAGGGGTATGAGAGTTTTGTGACCTTCACGTAACCTGTATGTAGGCTGACCACCTTCTGATTTCAAGGTCAAAATAGTAAATTTAAAAATGCATTAAACAAAAGACTCTTTAGCAATGTGAAGAGATGATGTCATTCCTGTTTGCTTCAAGTTCCCAGTTAGTAGCAAAGGGGGTAACTCGAACTGATGAAATCGCGAGAACCATGCATGGGAACTGAATGGAAGTTTAACTATAAGGGTCACATTTACTTACTCTTAAACATATCAAAGCTAAATTTCTGGCTGGACTATCCATTTGAACAGTATGAGGCATGTATCTTTAAATTAAACAACTGCCATATACTCGGCCCGTCTCAATTTCTTTAGCAAATCCTTTCTCTTTGAAAAATATCATGTCTAAATTTCAGATCTGAACAACATATATACAGCGCAAGGGGTCAATTGCCAATTGCTTTAAAGTCTACAGAGAATACCTGAAAAGAGGAATATCTGAGAACTGGATTTTCTCTTCAGCATACATATGGTAGTATAAAACACTGCTACGATACATTATTGCGATAAATTTGTCTCAATGCCGGATTCGTCGGGGCCGACGGAGAACTTTTCACCACACAAACACGTTCTTCTTACGGAAGCTATGCTGTGACTCCTTGATTTAAAGGATAACTGTTCACTGTTCAGTCGTGCAAACAGTGATCAAGTTTTATGAGGAGGTATAAACTGAAAATGAAAATCCAACAAAATGACTTAAAGTGACCCTCTTATCAAAGCTTTAAATTATAGCCATTCCCCCAAAATAACAAAGAAACAGCCCAGATAAAAATCAAATTGCATTTATCTTTTGAGGACAGCTGAATCGCCATCTGGATCTTTCGTGCCTCCGTAATGTTGTCATAATACGCCTACCGAATTCCCATACCCCCGTCTAGAAAAAGAGAGGAAAAAGGAAGTTTGGGCCGGGGTAATTTGCAAAATTGTAGAAATTATTCAAGGGAGAAACGAAGAGTGATGATCTGGGTTTGGTCAGAAAAATGTGAATGGCCCCATTGCTCTCCAGAAGATTGGACAATACGGTAGCTAAGTCTATTAGTGGTATTACGCCATGTCTCAAATGCATTCGATTGTTTCGACCTGTCCGACTAGGTTAGAAGCAGCACTGGCAGTATATGACTATATGACATGCATTGTGCAATGGCTCTCCAACCACCGGTTGGACGGGTTCCCTTCATCACAGTGAAGAAACTTCCTAAACTTGACTGGACAACAGAACACAGGAATCTCGTCAGTCACAAATTAGTGACTGTATTCCAGCGAGACAATTGCATGCGATTAAATGTCTGCGATATTAGTCGACCAGAGTTACAAGTTGATATTTTGCGACTCGCAGAAGACGTCCAATGGTAACGTTCACACACCTAGGGCCTACATCAGAATTTGTACTATTTGTGCATTTAGTGGTCTGTTGAGAATTGTGCTTGTAGTAGGCCTAACTTAGGTCGAGGTCAGTCTAGCCGTCTCCTAGTTATTACTATTAGAATTATTGTCTTATTAGACCATTCTTGTCTTATTCATTTTTGTTCGGCTTGACTTTAGAATCCCCCTTACAAAATCATAAGCTATGGGTCTACCAGTGCTACGGATTTTGAGAATTTGAAGAGACAGGAAGTTTCAGTGAATCACTCGATCTGCAGTGCTAAGTTTGCTTTTGAAAATTTGAGCGTGATATTGCTTCTGATATTAAGGAGAATTGAAGGGCTTCCTTCTCATATGTTACTTGTTAGGTCTAAACAGGAAGTCAATGATACTGTTGCTCCTCTTCAAGATTTTCCTGGTCCCATAGTAAGTGATAGTTAAGGGATTGCAGATAGTTCTACTAATTACTTTATTTGTGTTTGCTTCTGAGAGTTTGGATGGCATTCCTTTTTTGGATTCTGGGGGTCTGTGATTCAGTCTTGAGTGAAGATGCTTTTTCTGAGGAGATTGTTTTAAGCAAGTTACAAAGATTAAAGTTGCACAAGGCTCCTGGTCCTGATTTTGTCCATTTCTTTGTATAGTGCATACACCAAACTTCGCGCACTGCCAAACTTCACGCACCCCTTAAATAATAAGCCTCAAAATGCAGAACCCTAATAGCTGGAAAAATTTTTTACTACAATGCCTTGAAATGACTGAAGAGAAAGCTGTGACACTGTTTATTCAATCGCCCTTGCCTGTTTAGTCAACTTTACCATACTGCATTTGCATAGGGGAGGCAGGCTAGGCCTAGAGCGTCCTATTCGCAGTTTCCGCTGAATGTTACAAATTTCCAAATCATGATTTTGACTTGTCAATGGAATTTTTTCTGACCATTTTGTTGCTAGCTTGTTCACTGATTTTTGCTGTAGGTTTAGGCACAGGATTTGTTTAAAAGGACACTCTACATGTACAGTAATAATCGCCATGCTAACGTTTGTGAGATGTGTGAAGTTTGGCAGGTTTACAGTACATCGTATTGTGAACCCAAGTGAAGGTTGGTTAAAATAACATATTGGATCAAATTTCTAGTAAAATTGAACTTTAGACTTGCAATTAGATAATTAGATTTGTAGAGAGTTTGAATTTCCAGCAGCAAGAAATTCCAAGGTTTTTACGTTAGATGCGCGAAGTTTTATACATCCATGCATGATGCTACTGAATAAATTTACCCATGTTCTTTGTTATCCGCTCTCTAAAATATTCCATATATCAAGGCATGAGTGTTCTGTTCCCAGTGACTGGAACTATGCAAATGTTACCTCTATTTTTAAAAATGGTAAATGTACAGTAGTCTTCCCTGTAACTATAGGCCTGTGAGCATGACCAGTGTTGTTTCTAAAGTCATGGTGTATATTATTAAGGACGTGGTGATCAACTATTTGTTGGTGAATTGTTCCCAACATGGTTTTGGTCAGAAAAGATCTTGTTTGACTAACGTTTTGGAGTTTTTGGAAGATGTTTCTACCTAGTTCGTTGATGTTGTATTTTTAGATTTCCAGTTGCCTTCGATAAAGTCTCTCATAGTCGTTTACTACTTAAATTGCAAGGTCTGGGTATTGACGGTCGGCTTTTAGACTGGATCAAAAATTGTTTAAGTGATCAAAATCAGAGAGTGGTCTTTAGCAGTCACACCTCTGATTGGGCAGATGGTTCTAGTGGTGTGCCTCAGGGTTCTGTTCTTGGTCCGTTGTTATTTCTGGCAATGATCTGGATGATACTATTGGTTCTTCCGTCGAAAAATTTGCTGATGATACAAAAATACATTCTGATGTTTCTTCTATACATTATGGTAAACATGTTCAAAGTGATCTCGATAAACTTTACAAATGGTCTGTTAATTGGCAAATGCTGTTCAGTTTAGAAAATGTAGAATAATGCATATTGGTCATGGAAATCCCAATACTAACTATAGTCTTGGTGGTATTAACATCCAAAAAGTCAAAGTTGAAAAAAATCTTGGCATTTTTGTAGATTCTTCTGTTAAAACTTCCAGGCAGTGTGCAGGAGCAGCTAGGAAAGGGAACCAAATTTCTTCATAAGATATTGTCATGGAGACTATACAAACAGTTGGTTAGGCCCCATCTGGAGTATGATGTACAGGCTTGGAATCCCTATTTTTCAAAGAAAAAATTTATTTTGGAAAAAGTTAAGAAGAGCTACTAGATTGGTTTCATGGGAAGTGTTGGGTATCATTACAGATTGAAAAGACTTAATCTTACATCCCTTGAGCTTAGACATCTCTGGGGTGATCTGATTCGAGTGTTTGAAATTGTTTTGGGGGTTGAATATTTAGCTGTAATGATTTTTTTCATTGGTCTAATTTAAAGAGTTCTCATAAACCTCAAAATATCTGCTGCAGGCTGGATGTTAGAAAATACTTCTTCTGGCGGAAAGTTGTGGATGAATGGAATGGTCTGCCAGAGTCTGTGGTGATCCCTACTGTAAGAGTGTAGATACCTTTAAGAATGCACTTGAGAAATATTTTCGGTAGTGTGAGAGATTTTGGCTGTTTCTCTTTCAGGGATGTCTGCACTTTCTGGGTCTTTTTATGAGGACATTGTTCTGCCTGACCCTTTGCTAACTAAACTAAGCTAATATTACATACGATCAAACAGTTAACAGTCAATCTACGTAGGCTAAAACGTAGTCTAAAATCTGGTGACCAACTAATCTGAGTTTTTGGAAGCCAAAATCAGCAAGTAGGCTTGGGCTACCTTGAAGTTTCAGCGAGTGTTGCATATTTAAACAAGTCTTAATGCTGTAATTTCGAAACTGTAGAACTGTAGGAAACTGTAGAATGTATACAATATCCCATATAAAGCACCGCCGGAGGAGCAGTTATTTTGAGAATGACTGCAGGCTAAGACTTTGTCCTGTGTAAATTTTCAGAAAGAAGTATGAGTATATACTCCAGTCTGGAGTGGAGACACAGTTACAGTAGATGTACTGTACATGTAGTTGCAGTTATTTTGAGAATGGTTGAGCATGCATGTTGTGTGTACATATAGAAATGTGTATTTGGCTGTTTTTCTCTCATTGATGTCTGCACTTCCTGGGTCTTTTTATGAGGACATTGTTCTAAACTAGACATAATATTAGGTATAATCAAACAGCTAACAATGAGTCTAGGCTAAAACCTAGTCTAAAATCTGGTGACCAACTCAATCCGAGTTTTTTGTAAGGCAGTGGTTGTTTGAACAGTTGAGCTGAAGCCAAAATCAGCAATAAGCCTGGGCTACCAGTGAAGTTTCAGCAAGTGTTGCGTATCCAAACAAGTCTTAATGCAGTAATTTCAAATGGAAATAGGGGTAACTGCAGAATACAACATCCCACATAAAGCACCACTGGAGGAGCAGTTATTTTGAGAATTACTGCAAACTAGGCCTATGTCCTGTGTAAAATTTTCAGAAATAAGTATGAGTATATATACTCCAGGCCAGGTAGCCAGCCCATGTGGAGGGGTGGGTCTTTTTTCCAAGATGTGGACCTTTTCCCAAATATGGAAGCGGCTGGCGCATGCCGTAAGCATGCAGTTGCTAGGGGTCCAGGGCATGCTTCACCGGAAAAGTTTGAAATCTGCAGATCTCCTGCAATCTGGAGCATTTTAGAGGACTTTTGAACACAACAGAAGTCCTTTATCCCCTGGAATTCCTCACAGTACACCCTTTTTTTTTTTGAGATAAAAATCATACATGAAATCTGGTAGTAGAATAACCTACATGTACTGTCAGACTCTCTGGCTTCAGATTATACTGATTTTGAAATAAACCTTTTCAAAGCAAATTTGTTCCATTGAAACAATGTTAAGCACCGGGTAATAAACAATAAGAATGATCATGCCACTTGGTTAAATTTCGGAAGTGCGGTTTTAAAAAACATAGCTTAAAGTACATAGTTACAGCCTCCATTAAATGTAGTCCACAGAGCACAACTAGTACTATTGCAGAATCTCAAATATCCATGTGAATGTCTGTTGTCTTTGATGCTTTTGAAATTATGGACCAGGAGTGAGAACACTGGCTAGTTCCAGTTTTCTAGGATGAGTCTTCGAGAATATTTCCACCACATCATCAAGGTCTAAACTCATGTCATAATGAGTGTCGATCATTGTGAAGGATGCAGGGGCGTAGCCATGAATATGCCAAGGGAGGGGGTGCGAACTCGTGAAGACTATATAAGCGGAGCGCCATCATCGGTTGGCGCAGAGCGTACAAGGAAATTTTGAGTTTTACAAACCCCCCAGATAGCCGGAAACGGCCCTTCCCAAGTCTTTTCGGCTGCATAAACCCAGCTTTGAAATATAGATCTCATGTCTACAATTTCTCAATTAATGAGAAAACAATTAGTCTGTGAAAAATGCCGAGATGAGTACTCAAAGAAACGTTTGACTCTACAAACCACTCAGATAGTAGAAAATGACCCTTCCTGGGTGTTTTACATGCATACATACATGCTGCCAACACTGCATCCCACCCCTGCCTTGGCGACATCACTGAGCATAGCACCATCATTACTTTGGGGATGACGTGGGATGTGGTAGGGATAACAGCTGTATGTCCAAGGCTTTATTTTTTATCTAGTTCAATGATATCCACATCCACAATGACATAACCATGCATGCACGTTTTTGAGCTTCTTATTTATCTCATCATCCTACGTAGTATAAGTATGTAGTGATGAGATATTGTGGTCAGTTTGGGCCTGCATACATTTTATGACATATGTATCCCGTTTTATCTTCCTGCCAAAAGTGAATGGAAATCTGGCCTCAACATGTCAAGATATAAAATATTTCATAGCTGACCCTTCAAACACAGGGCTGAAAAAATGGACCTCCCTGAAGTTGGGGTGGGTCGTTCGAACCCCCTTGGGTATGAGCCTCTACTCCAGTCTGGAGTGGAGACACAGTCACAGTGGATGTACTGTGCATGGAGTTGCAGTTATTTTGAGAATGACTGAACATAGATATGTTGTAGTGTACATAGAGAATACACTGATCACCTCCAGTCTGGAGTAGAGGTGCACTGGTAGTTGCAGTGAACACATCTCAACAGCCATACGGTACATCAAGGAACTATGATTCTGAGAGTGGAGGCGCAGACTTGCAGCGGCAATTTATCGCATATCAAGGTGTTGTTACTTTGAGAGTTGGCAGCCCTTGCATACTAGTCGCAGTGAAATATTCTGAGAGTGGTGTTACAGTCGTACTTGGAGTGAATGTACTGTTATTTTGAGAGTGGAGGTGCATTCAGTTTGACTGTGCCTCCTGAGTCTCAGTGGTATGTGTTACGGGGATGCTGCACTCTGCAGCTGTACCTCAAAGTACTGTAGCTTTTGTATGAAAAAAAACCTGTAAATGGCTATTAAAATTTCATTAGTCTTAATATGAAGCATACTACTGTAGCAATGTGTCTGCTTACAAAAATAAGTGTAAAGAATATACCACAACTGCCATATACCTCAACACTGAAGAGAGCACTCTGAGAGCAAAACAGTGTGTATATTGGATTTGTTTTCTGGAAAATTATTCTAAGCTTTCTACTGAACCTCCCGTTTATTGTGGAAAGGCAGTCTCCGTGCAGTTGAAGAGCAGTTCAACCCAAAATTTGTGAAGGTCCCCTGAACCTCCAATCTGGTATGGAGGTGCAGTTCAAGTGTGACTGTGACTCAGAAATGCAATGAGGTGTCCAGCTGTCACACTAAAGTGGAAGTGATCCAAGTTTGATTTGATGGTGGCTGTGCCTTTGGAGGACTTTGGGGACTTCAAGGGAAAGTTGCTGTCCCTGCTATCCTTTGGTTTCAGGGATAAATATCTTTGATTTTTAAGGAATTGCTGGTTCTCAGTATTGCAAACGCTCCTGATGCTACATCTGTTTTGATTGAAAAGTTTTCCTTATCTTGTAGGTGTTCCATTTGTAGTTGTCAAATGGTATTGTGGTGAAAGTTATGTTCCGTAGGACTGGATTGTTCCCCAAGGTTTGAGAAAGATGATACATAGCTCAGCCTTGTGAATATGCAGTGGTCTCACTATTATTGTCTGCAAACTCACAGGGTCTGTTGTGAATAAGTCAGCATCTGACAAGATGTTCATCATCTATTCTTTAGTCATGGAAGTACTACTTCTGATGCAGTACTTCCATGTATGCTTTAATTGAGACCCAGTCACATCGTGGCTTTCATCAGCAAAGGTCTTGCATCGCAACTCATCACGATTGTATTGAAGATATCACAAAAGGTGGTCCACAGTAGTAGGAAGGCTGAATTGATGTCATATTATGCAAGTTATCTGCATAAAATGTGACATTGTTACATTCTCATTTTTGGTTCCTTGCATCAGCAAAGGAACCTATGCAGTCAGGTTGGCATTTGTGTGCATGTATGTGTGTGCATGTATGTGTGTGCATCTGTGACACTTGCTTAGGTACGCTCTAACTCAATAGGGGAAAGTCAGATGAAAGTCAAAATTGGTATGTAGGTTTGCTATATTGAGAAGGTGTGCCCTTATTGTTTTTTGTACAGGTCAAATGTCATTTGAGGACATTGGGGGCAAAACTCTCTGTTTCTGTGACATGTGTTTGGGTATGATCTAACTTAATAGGGGAAAATCGGATGAAAGTCAAACTTAGTTTGTAGGTTCGTCATATTGAGAAGGTGTGCCCTATTGTTGTTGGTGGAGGTCAAAGGTCATCTGAGGGACCTGGGGGCAAAAGTCTGAAAACCTTGTTATGCTACGGATGCTTATAAATATGTTTCATCAGTCCCCCTCCAGTGAATCATGGAACTGCTTGAAGTACCAGTTTCATGATCAAATGAAGAAGCAGCAGTGCTGTTGGAAGTACTGTAGGTGGTCACACCAGACAAATTTTGGCTGGATCAGTTTACATCCTCATGCTCCTGTGCTGATGTGTGCATTGTTGTAAATGGCTTTTAATTAGTGAGATGGGCAAGACAGAATGAAAGAAAATAATTCAGTTGTTGTCCTTACCAGTGGAAATTAGACTCCAGGAGTCCCTGGGCATATGCTGTCAGTGTTGGGTGGACTTTAAAGGGGCATAGATGGGATAAGCCCTTATTGCAATTTGCAGAACCTCTTCTTTAGGGCTTTAAATGATTGATTCACAGCTGTTTGTGCTTTGTAAAGTGAATGGGATATTGCTGCATATTGTAGGAATCAACATCTTCAATTCATTGCATTAATTGAAATGGCTTTTTTGATATTTATGAAACCAGCATATCATTTTACAGTATAGTACACCCATAGTGCCCATGGGCTGGTGTGAAATCATGCAAAATACTTCTTCGCTTACAGATTGTATGTAACACTGTTGATGGTTGGTCACATTAGTGCTATGGAAGTGGTTCCATGTGGGTGCATGTCTGTCACGTTTAGGTCCAATGTCTGAAATGAGCCATTTTACAAGAGCCTGAAATATCTTTCTTTTTCTACAGATTTTATGTTGCAAAAGTGAGGGTTCATAGTCAGAAATGGACCATATGGGCTATTGTACAAGATAGTGCAAAATGCTCCTTTTACTTCATAATTAACATTATATACTGTACATCTGTGCATTTAACCACAGTGCTCTTGGGCTCTTGTTTTTCAGAATTGTCAGAGTTGTGACTACATTCTGACCTTGAATACACTTTTACATCCTCAGTTTTTAATTTCACATTGACACAGTGACACTACAAAAAATAAAAACTTACATAACAATGTCTGGAGTGCTCTATTTCTGTTTCGCTCACTTGAGGGGATACATAACAACTGTCGAAGACCAACAATTTATCGTTCCAGGCAGCCACCGTAAGTGACGCCAACTTACTAACAGACCTGCTTCTGGGTAATGTAGTGTCGTGTCAGTGATGCCCCTGCAGATATTGCATCATCAAGAAAGTCACTCTTCCAAGCCTGATACAGTTCTCTGTTATGGATCAAACATTTGATGTATGGACAGTTGGGAGATATTAGAGAGAACCAGCCAAGAGTTATCCATGGGTAGCTTGTTTTCTTACTTGAGCAAGCAGTCACTACCCTGGCACTACAAATTCCATTTACTTTAATATATTTTTTTTCTTTTTGTTTTCAGTTTCTGTGCAGTTGAAGCATCAGAAATTAATGATGGCAGTGTTAACACAGTCTATGTTTTGGCAGTCACTGGTAAAGATATTTTCAGCCTAGAACTGGTAAGAGTTTGGAGGGACAATGGTGACTTAAAGTATGACAAGAACATCGCTACTCTTCCAGCGGATGCATTGTGCAGAGAAGAGGAAGAAGATCATGGAGGTAAAGTTACACTTTCTGGACAAAGATATCTTTTTAATGCGCACATACTCAAATGTATATAATTGTGTTGCTGTTAAAAATACAATACATAATTGAAAGAAAATTGGTTTGGTCATACAGTAAGTCAATATCTCTTGCCAAAGATTCACTATTGTATAAAGCAGTTGTTCTGAAGTACAAAATTGTTCGTCGAGGTTACAGTATGATCAAATACAGGCAGTTTTGTCTGGTTTTTTTTCAAAGTAGATTAATCGTAGTGGCTTTAGGATGTTTGATATCATGTCAATTGAAAATGCTATGCTATTTGCCTCTCAGCAGAATTTCCTGATACCTCAAAGTCGGTGTGACAGTGATGGCGCAATTGAACAGCTCAGGTCAAAGTGTAGCTGTACTCAATATTTAACCTGGACTGCAAGACACACAACTGTTTTCCTTTATAGGGCCTCATTGTGTAAAACCTTTCCACAGTGGTGTAATATATCGTGGAGAATATTGCTTGAGTCATATTACAGTGGGGGAATGTCTGCAGATATCATGATCTTGCGGAAGTGACAATATCGTTGACATGCAGCACATGAAAAGTGGCTTAAAGTACTGCTTGTGTAAAATCTCTTTCTTTGACACAGAGACCTCATCCTGTAAAGCACCATTCCTATGGTTCGATAGCTCGTCCAGTTACTTCGCCATGCTACATGGTTCCAGAGTCTTCCGCATTTTGGTGTCCCAGCATGGCCGTTTGAGCGTGTCTGACCATTTTCCTCTCGAAATTCCTGGTTTTTGTGATGATGTGGTCTCTGTCCACCAGGGAGGCGGCTTTCTCTTCCTCTTGCATTCAACTGGGGATGTGTGTATCCTTTCAAATAGTGGTGAAATTGTTCTTCTGTAGAATTCAATGTCTGTTTTTGAAAATGATGCAATATCATGAAATACTGTACATTCATGCAATAAAGTGTGTCCTCTGCTTCGTATTACTTACACTGGGCTAAGCTATCCCATAATGCATAGTATTATAAAGCTATCCTGTAAGCTAAGGCAGTAGGTGTTAGGATTAGAAAGCTACCAGGGGTGGCTGTCAGATTACATCTTTTCTTTGCAAATTTAGACCGTAGTGAAGTTGTTATGTATACCCTGCAGGAGAATGTAGCTGAAGATGGTCATTTTCCTGAACTTGTTCAACTTATAGCAATATTCAACTCAAGGTATTTCTATCAAGCTGCAAGAATATCATTCAGAGATTATGTGAAAGAGTTGTTCAAAGAAATTTCCGCGGGGATAGATGACGTCTGCACCGGTCAAGCTTCGGCATTCGCCGTCTCAGCAGATTTGAGGACTGTCATCCTCACATTCACAGGCACAAAGTATGGCATCTTCAAAATACAGCTCAATGAATACTTTGCACAATTTCCTAGTCATTTGTCCTGTGAGAACTCCAGAAATACGGAAGTCAGCGGCACAGCTGTCCCTTTCACCGAGACTTTCCAAGCATTGGATAGGAGTCAAACTTGGCAGGGTTTCATGAAGAGGACTCAGTCACTGGTGGGTAGCGACCCACGGAGCAGATCTTGCAAGTATGGAGTCACTTGTAAGTGTGCTCATAATTGGTTTGAGGCAATCCGCATGCCTTCAGCAGGGTTCCTCCTCCTCGAAGACGAAACTGTTGAGGCAGTCTTCCTCAAAAATCGCTGGATTCTTAAGCAAAAGGGAGAAACGAGTCATTTCCTCAAAAGATGACAGTGTCTTTCAGCACAGCACAGCAGTCAAGACGCCCAAAACTTGCCGTGATTTAACAGTGACCGGATTGTTCCTCACCGAATCGTCTGTCGTCATCTGGTACAAGGGACAAAAAGGAGGGAAGCATGGCGGCATTTGTTGCGGGTCCCTTGAAGAACAGGATGTGAACTTTTACAGGTTAGTGATGATCGGTGAAGACGTCTCGGTCATTGAAGTTGGTGCTAGTCTCCGATGTCTCACTTACCTTGAATGTTGTTACTTCTTAAAAATTTCATTCCATACACCAACAGTTTCCACATTGACGACTGACATACTTTGTATTAGACTCGGCCTGCATCTAGCTCGTTTTTGTGAAGGGATATCATCTAGTGACAAGATTCTTGAAAGCTGCCATTCTTGTAATATTTGTGTGTTATGATTAATAAATGTCTTTTAGTGTTACTCCAGACGCTGATCTCATTTCAAACCTCATTTCCCAATGAACTACTGAAGCCTAGGCTTGACGTCTGTTTGTGAAAAAAGATTAAAAAGTTGGACATTGCCATTACTTTCCTCACATGGTCGGGCAAACTTACATTCCGTGAGATTATTTGTAATACTGTCATTTTGAAAATGGCATGACAGAGCACCTTGTGATTAATCTTCATCTTCCTTGTCCTTGAAAAACATTAAAGTTGTCACCTGTCAGTTTTCAAATGTATCTCCATCAAGAAAACTTACACATGTATACATCCACTTCAGCAGCAAAGTTTCTTTGCTCCACATTTTTGTTTGATAGTCTCGCTTAATAGAAAAATGTAAACTTTTGCTTGTCAGTTCGTTCACTTTTAAGTCACTCTTTGGCAAGTCTCTGGTCATAATCTCCCCATTTTTTTTCCCTTCCTCTCAGCTTTACAGAGCCAACATTTCTTGCCCCATCTGTGGAGCCAGCACAGCCCATTGGCATGGTCTGCAGAGATAAACTTAATTTTTTAGCAGTTGGCATGAACCAAGACACACTCGTTAACAAGGTACTGTAATTTACACTCCTTTAGCATATATGAATGAGAAACAGGGCGTCTCTTCCCCATTGTGCTACCGCAGAACTTTTTTTGTGCAATGAAACAGTCTATGCATAGAATTTGCTTTATATGTTTAGTTTTGTCACTCAAAGCTGTAAATTGCTATGAAGTAATGATGAGCATTCATCTCATGCTTTTGAAATCATGATTTTCTCAAGTGCTGTTTGCTTTACTTACTGTTTGCTATTCGAATGTGCTGCTGTCATGACGTAGTCATGGTCGCCTGCGTTTGGGGTAAGGTGTCGCAATGGGTTTGTGGACCTTGTGGTATGTTACTTAGCAAGTCACCGAACAATCTTTGCCATTTAAAACTTTACGAACATTCTTAACCATCAGTATCCCTTACCACTGATGGAAAGATGCTTTACTTATAGATTGAATTTTAACAAGGAAAAATTATTTTGCAGTAGATCTGAGCAGTTGTCAGTTGCCCTTGTTTCTTTTTAAGCTATTTCACATACTTGATTGTTTCATGATTTAATTATTCTGAGTAAAGGGGCTTAAGTTTCTGCAAGAAATGCCATGTTAGAGGAGAACCTTTATATATTTATTGCTTCTTCCATTTTTTTCTTCTCAATTTTTATTTTTCAGTTGATGATATACAAAAATGCATCTCTGGCAGAGAATGTAAGCCAACTGAATCAGTGGGACCATTGCAGCATCCCAATCCATGCATTAGAGGTGGGATTGAGACATAGACAGCTGGACACAGTGGCATTCTTTTTGAAAGGAAGAGAAACAGGTTGGTGTGTGCAACTTTGAACACCAGTTTAGAAACTTAAATTGGAATTCTTGTATTTGGCATCATTCTAAAAACAGCTTGGTACGAAAGAGCATCCACCCATCAAAACAAAAGAAGGTAGATTCTTACACTCTTTCCAGCTGCTACTTAAGCCTACCATCACTCAGTTGTGCTGTCGCTTCAAAGTAGCTGGCTGTATTACAAAAGTTTGAGCAAGACAGACTGTTAGAAATCCTGAAAGTCTGTTAACACATCTGAAAGGTACATTTCCTGTCCCACGGACACTCCCTGCAGTTTATTGTGAAAAGAAGTCAAGATCTTATTGTTTGGTTTTTTGTTTCATTTGCATGATAGTTGATACTGTAATTTCTTTCCAGAACATGTTTGTACAGCCTACCTTGAAAATGGGTTGTGAAACTGTTGTGTATGTTGGGCACCAACTTTCCAACCTGTACCAGTGAACCAAGCTCATGTGAATGTTATTAGGATAAATGGGCTGTCTTTGGGGGAGGTTATCTTAGTCTGTTGCTAGACCGTGTTTGTTCTTTAGTCTCATTGATAAAGGCACAACATGAATAGCATGGGTTTTGATCTGTTTCTTCGCAGAATTTCGTCTGCGGGAAACTGACACGGATGCAACTTCTGAACTAGAGACCAGCCAGCTGTGGACTGCTCTCAACCTTCTGTCGTCTACAATCTCGGAGAACATGAAAGACGGCCAGTCTCAGCAGTATGCCTGGCAACTTCTCAACCTCACTCTTTCCCATCTGAACAAGTTAATACAGAATGCCACCGAAAGCAAGACCAAGGTCTCAGAGATGGGGATTGGTCAGCAGGTGGAGGACCTCTCAGAAGTCATCAGTCGACTGATGCGATACATCAAGAAACTGCGGAAATATCTGAAAAATTACCCGACGGCTCCGTCTCACGCTGAGACTGATGGCAAGGAGAGCGAGAGCGCGCTCAGCAGCTGTTCTTGGGTAGGCCTGCATTCACAGCCTGGGATCACTGTTTTCAAAATGGAGGACTGTTACCCATCAGGTAAAGCTTTCTGAACTTAACTTTTAGTGACAGGGTGCTCCTATACACATAGTGATGATAAATTCTTCAAGTACCTAAAAATCATTGGCATTGATGATAGTTAGATGATGATATGCATGATAATGATGACATTGATGATACCATCTTGTGGTAAGTCTAGTCTGTAAGTCAAGTTGTACCAGCTGATATTGGAAACTGAACTTAAAATAAGGCCTTTTCTGTTACATCTGCATAAAAGAAACATTTTCAGATATTTAACTTCATAATCATAACAATTGGTTGACCCTAGAGGAAGGTGAAAGTGTGGCACTGCCCTCAACACCACATGTCCCTTGCAAAATCTAGTTTTTTTTAAAAGAATTTTACCTGAGGCAGCTCAGATGTTTTATCACAGGTAGGGTCTAGTTGCAATGCTGTATTGGTGTGTTAGCAGCGAGTACATCTTGCTGACATGCGCCCTTCAAAATGTAGTTGGTACTGATAAACACTGTGACAAGAGGAAACTTATGTTCGATACAATTCAAAGTTGGATGCAGAGGCACGCAGTACATCAAGTATGGGCAGATCTGCGAAGAGGGAAACACTGTGAGATGCATGTGCTTGTTGCATTCACTGTTTACTTGCCATTGTGGTAAATGTGTACAGGCACATAAGTCAAATTATGTCATACCCATAGTCTGATAGGGGCAACATCTCATGCTAAGTCAGAGTTTGATTACATGTGGAGTGCATTCAGAATGTTTTAAAGTTTACAAGAGTCAGACTATTATAAAGACAAAATATTACAAAATTAAGTTCAAAAGAAGTTAAAAGTAAGCAACCATAGTGTAATGTCTTTACATTACAAGTAAAACATTGCATGGATTTTTTTTTTTGTAACAAATCTGCTAATACCCCTGCTATTCAAGATCTCATCCCTTAAAAGCATATCACCATTTTTGTCTTTTTTCCTTCAACATCTTTCTTGCTTACTTGACTTTTTTCTAGGAGATAATCAAAGATGCAATTCTTGCCAGAAATATTCCTCTGGCACAAGCCCTCCTGAGAGAGCAACGAGGAGAGTCAAAATTGGGAGACATCATGAAGGTTGGCCAGACCATTGCCTACAGTGCACTCGTAGAGGGCGACATTGAGACTGCTCAGGTCGTGTTCCACAATATGGTGAGTCAAATAAGTAGGAAAATGGACATTTTGTCACTGTCAGTGCTCCTACTCCCCACTGTATGGTTGTTGACCTTTACCTGGCTTTACGCTACAGTCTTTAAATTTTAATACAAACAATGATGTTGTCAGAACTGGCCCCTGTGGTTAATGTATTCAAACATTCCTGGCAATAATGAGAACATTAATTTTAAGTCAAACAATGATTTTAGCAGAACTGGGTCCTGTTCAGGTAAATAGGGGACTAATGTGCGAATAACTCGTACAGGGTTTTTCTTTTACCCTGCTCATAATTCTAAACACTGTGCCTAACCCTAACCCTAACCTACTGTATGGAATAACCCAACATTAAAATTGTGTTATGTACAGTATAATCTAGTACAATACTGGCAGATACTTTTCAGCAGTTATCGTTATCGTTACTTCAGCCGACTGTAAGTAGTGGCACAATTGGTTAGACATGCTACCTTAGATATCACTATTACCATTTTATGTTTGGTTCTGCTGCTTACCAACATCTTATGTTGGAGGAATATTTTATCCAATATTGCTTCAGGCAGAATCATATGAACAGCAAGGCTTGCATTCTTCTTCCTAGATCTCTGTGACATGGGATTACAGTGAACATTACAAATTGCCATGTGTATGCCCAGGTTTTACATCTTTATAGAAATCAGTGCATGACAGTGATCAGATATTGAACTCTGTGGATTTCCCTCTTGTTGTTACAGTATATATTAGCCAACATGAATGTTGGATTGGTGCATGTGAAGTGTTCAGGCTTTATTCATAACTTAAAAGACACATTTGGCCACTGAAATCATTATTTAAATATTATAACTGGAAATTTCACTAAAGACGATATGCTGATCTCAAAAATGTTATCAAGGTGTACTCTAAGGTCTTGCATCATTAAGCAGCACCAACTGCCAAGTTAGGACATGACTTTACCCCTATACATACACTCATTATGGACACTGCTGCCGAGTGAAGTAGTTTTAACTTAAGGCTATTTTAAGAATGCATTCATGAATTGTTTTTCATAGTGATGTTTGTGGGGAATATTGTAAGTTTCAGTGAAAAGGAAAGAGGAAAATCTAGTATTTGGTAAAACTTCTTGCATTTGACAAGAAATCACATGTTACACGTAAACACTGAAATTGCATCAATAATCTTTCATGAACAGAGAACAGAATTCCAGTATTTTGAAAGTTTTAGCAAATTTTTGTAAAAGTGCTTAAACCTAGATGTGTAAATTCCATGGTCAGTGGGTGTCATTGGGTGTCTACAGTTTTAGCATGGGTGCTGAATAATAATAATTGCAACATGGACCTGACTGTTTAACCTTTACACTTTGAAAATTTTTGTGCATCTTCTAAAGGGTTTTGATGTTCCGAGTGAGCTGAAAAAGATCTGCTACTACTCGGCTAACAGCAATCTCAGGGACTACCTGATAAAGAAACTGAGAGAGACAGGCCACATCTCTAAAGAAGAGGACAGAATTTGCCTCTTCATCAACAGTTTGGAAAGACTCTACACCTGCCAGTCATTTGAGAAGGCCAAAAATTTAGCGGAGGAAGGCCTGATGAGGTACTGTTTTTTTCTATTGTTATTTTTTGAAGAGATTTAAAAAAATCGCATATGCTTCTGACATTCAGTGTTGAATGTCTGTATATTTTGCTTTGAAGATTTTTATGTTTTCATAATTTGTATGAAAATGGAAAACTTATATCACCGCTTTTGGCATGTTGTATCATTTTTGTGTGTGTTTGTGCACAATTGCAGACATCTGTGTGAGACCCCTCAGGTACCCACTGTGTTTTCATGGAAGGAAGATGGTCATATTTTTCTTGGTCATGTCAACATGCTTTTGTTCAAATCTGATGAGAATTCCATTTCTGCATATACTTCGCATAGCGATACCATTTATACTCAAGCATTACAATGCAGATTGGCAAATCTCATATATACTTTGGATAGCAATACCAATTGTATTCAAACATTAGACAGCAGATTGCCAAATCCCCTGTATGCTTTGCATAGCAATGCCATTTGTATTCAAACATTAGACAGGAGATTGTCTATTCCCATGTATGCTTTGCATAACAATACCATTGTTATTCAAACAGACAGGAGATTGCCAATTTTGTTCAGTGCATTAATTAGCCAATGGAAAGAAAAAGTGTTACACTGTTGGACATCACAGATATGCAGGTGTATACAGCACAATTTTAATGAAAAAAGCACACTCTGCAATTCTATGAAGAAAAAGAGTTTTGTGGGTGAGTCATGTTTGAACTGTCTCTTTGTATGTTGAACACTCATCTTGTGATGACAATCGTTAAAGATTGTGATGGTGTTACAAGTTATCCTCTTTTTTTTTCAAGTTCTTGGAAAGACGATGCCCTTCAGCTGCCATCACTGCAAGATCCAGAATCCAAGAAATTTCTGGAAGACAATCTGAGAACCGGGGAGATAGTCCCTTCGTCGGAGGCGACAAACTGCGAAAACTTCTACTACGCACATGTCCTCTTTGATTGGGTCAAGCACTGGGACAAAACGACGCAGGACTGCATCCTTCTCGAAAGACTTATCCATTCCAAGATCATGGGTGAGCAGGTGACAGTAAAACGAGAGAGTTCATGTCATCAAATGAAAAAAAAGTTTAAATATTACAAAGAAACTGAAGAGAGCTGGAATGGAATTTGAACTGGAAACCGTAGGAGGTTTGAATTTCATGAAACTTTTAATTCAACAATTTCATCGCACTTTAAATGGTTCCAAGAAAAAAATAAGTCTCTGCCAGTTATCTCTTGACAACTTTTTCCTTGAAAAAGTTCTAATTAGCAAGTAATTCATATCAGCTGTACGTGGGAACAATATGTCGTTGTTTTTTTTTGGGGGGGGCCCTGTAAACCTTGAACAACCTGTACAGAATGTTTGGACTCGTTTGTTATAATCTTAAAAAAACCTTTGTGAAAGTCTGATTTGTATGACTAAAAGTTGCTTTAAGAAGCCATGTTTTCTACTGTACATTTATTGATGAAACGGCCTACAATCAACACCTTCACATGGATTTTTTTCAGTCGTTGCTGATAGGCAGCCTATTTTCAACACCATCACACTGATATCCTCATACCATTGCTTGTCGGTAGCCTACAATCAAGACTTCCCCATTTGCTGTTATTCCTTTCTCAAATTTTTGACATCTTCTCATGGTTTGAATGACTTGATAAAGTTAAACCAAACAAACACCCTCTATATTTTTGTGCATATGCAAAACTTTGTTGTACTTTGTAAGAGGTACATTGTAGACTTTGAATATTCTCCTGTTTTCACAACTTACTCTCCACCTCTCTCTCTTGATCTGAATTCTGACTACTGTTGTCTAAAGATCATTTAAAATGACTGATATTTTGCACCAGTATCACAAAGCTTTTTCAGCTTCTGCACTACTTTTTTATATTCTTTCCACCTCAGATTGAATGGGTGTTGTTACTCACAGTGTTTGATGCAATATTGTTATACTTCTGATGGTCCACGGGGCAACTTCTTTCCTTCTTTTGCACGACCTCATCAGGCGATGACAAGTTTGCCAAGCTGGTCATTTGATTTCACTTCCTAGATGACGGTGATCAGCTTTTTGTTTTTATGTGTAGATATATCCACAATGTGGTCCATTTCATCTGAGTCCTCCTGGAGGTTTTTGCTGGCCCATGAGGAATGGACCACTCTGAAGTGTTGGATAGAGCACAGCTTCTTGTCACCGTCGGAGGCCTGCAGCGCTGGAAGCCTTCCCCAGATTGCGCCCATCCTTCAGGATCTCACCCTGGAGAGGGATTTTGTCAACAGAATGGATTATTGCACCAGCTACTTTAAAGAGAGAGTCCTTGATGAAATGGCCGGGTAAATGCTGATTCAAGCCTAAACACATAAGTATATGCCTGGTATAAAATATAGAAAAGATACAAGTTAGCCAGTGTCTCTTTCTCCTCCCTCCTTCCTTTCCTCTCTCCCTCCCTCCCTCCCCTCCCTCCCTTTTGTTACCCAGCGTACCATGTAGACATCTCACACAAGGTTTACTTAAATCAGATACAAACTTTCTGGGACCTCATGCAGAATTATTTTCCCCACGAACATATCTTCACAGACATGGAATCTTCTCATCAGCAGAGCTGTCTTCCTTTGACAAGCTGCTCAGTCGGCTGGTGAGGAATGGTCAACTCTTGGTGTCTCCTCATGCACTCACCAGGTTTCCAGAGAGCCAGCCGTTTGTGGACAGTTTCAACCAGTGGTTTATCATGTACTGTATTCACCAACAGTTACCCACCTTCCTGTATCACTTCTTGGAATTTTACAAGTAAGTTAGTCATACTGCAAGCTTTGAGTACCCTCAAAACCGCAACCTAAGGAAAGTCTCACTGTCTATGAAAATCATTTCCTGGTGGAGTGTAATGTTGTTCCTTGTTTGTGACATCAGGGAAGGGGATTAGTTTATGACTGGGCATCATTGATGTTCACTACGGTAACACAGGTAAAAATAGTACTAATGATGTACTAACAAATTTAAGACATACAGTAAAGTATCTTTGACGAACTGACAATGACAATGACAGCAGTTTATTTCCAGTACATACGTAAACAATACATAACAAGGGATTCACCAGAACGAAAAAAGTACCAGAAAGGGAGGAAAAGGAAGTAAAAAACTTAAAAGCATTTTCCTCCAGATAGTATAAATTACATCAGATAAATAATATTACAACTTAAGGTTTCATGTGAGATAAAACGATAAATACAGGAGATGATTACGGAACTACACCTTTATAGCAAAGTTAGGTGACCCATCACCATTTTCTGGCTTTGTGATATCTCGCAGTGTGTGCCTCTCTGAAAATGAAGTATCCAGTATGCAGCCTACCAACAGCTGATTTGCCCTGGCTGGACATTTTGCTCAACTTCAGATGGGTCGGAAAGCAAATTTCAGGTAGGATTTGTGCAAAATCCCACAGGAAGTAGATTACATAATTTTATCTTAACAGCTGCAGAAAACATTTCTCAATCTTATCTTTGCTCATTTGTACACACATTTCGTCCATTTTCACAGTAATGTTCGCTGAGATATTTTTGCAGTGCTTAAAACGATATGAGCCAATTCTGTATTGAGCTCAAAAGCAGTTAGAACCATTATCTGTACAACTGCATGGGCGGCCTATGAGAGGAAGACAGGGTGGGGGGGGGGGGGGAAGTAAAGACTTTGGGACTCAACACAGGCCTAAGTAGATTCATTCCACATGGATCACATGGCCAGTTTCACCGAGAAACATTAGTGATTGTTTAGTTTTCATTGTGTCATTCGATTTGAAACGTTGCAAATTAGACAAACCAAACCTGCAAAGAGAAGAAAGTGAAAGAAGTATGGTATGGGCATGAAATTTGTCACAAAATTTGTTTTAGTGCTGAAAGAGATGCCTTCGGTTCACCGGCGCTCGTAAGTTTGCATTCACTATAAAACATATAACCAAAACTGTAAAGAATGAATACTGGCATATATATTTTTCCTCGACAGTATCAGCAAATAGAAGTATTCACTCTACTATCTATCATAAGTTGTCACCACCATAATTCAGGCTTCTGTTTTTACCGCGTCTGGTGTTTTATCTTTTTCAGGCAAGGTTAGGATTGGTCACATTTAGAGTGACGTCTATCATTTAACTTTCTTTATTCAGACCCAGCCTTCGTTTTCCAAGCCAGTCTAGCAAATTCAAGACTCCTTCAAGCAGTGACCCAACCGTCTGTTACAAGTCTCCTTCAAGATGGACACGTTATGGTCGCCTTGACGACGTTGCTGTATGCACCAGGGACCATCTCTGAGGTAGGAAATTTCACAGGAAGAAAAAATTATTATTAGTTTGCAAGGTGGTATAAATCTGATTGCATTCTGAACTTCGGAGAAAAATGATCTGGAGGAAGTTGTGGGCAAACTGTCTTCAGGAATGTACAAGTTTTTAAAAGTTGAAGCAAATTTGAACCCTTTGTAAACTCATTTTCTGAATGTGGTTTGCCATATTCAATTATTGATCCAGGAAAAATATATTATGTTTATCCTTCTCTGTAACTCACACCATTAAAGGCATTCGAGAAACCCTCAACCAATGCTGAGAAACTTTGGAGAGTGGATCCCGCCATTTTGGAAGAATCTTTGAAACCGTATCCTAAACTTCGTAGAGCGATATTCCCCCCACAAGAACAGGATGGTGTTCATCCTCAGGACATTACTGTTTACGAACTTCTTAAGGTAAGCGTGTTGCAGGATGCAATTTGTCGATACTTCCAAGGTAGAAGGGACTGTCCTCCTCCGATTTGTCGATGTCTGCCAATGTTGTGATTTTCATTGACGAATGTGGTACAAATAAAACACTGTTAGGGAGTGTAATACCCAACCGATGATATCAGGAACTGGGTTTGAAATTGCTATCTGGATCCAAAATGTACACAGTCTACATTTGACAAAATTCAGCATGCATGCTTGAAGGGCACTTCAGTGTCATGCCCCCACCGTTCGCAAGTTACATGGTGCTGTAGTAACGTGCAAAGCAAAACAATGTCATTGTATTATGACCGCAAAATGAACTTGTAACCTGAGAGAAGTTATACTTTTGGTTACCAGACCGAAAATGGACTCTGGGTACCCAGGTCCAAATTTTGGACCTGCTTGAAAACGCTTGATATGAAGACCAGGTTTACATTTGCAGTAGCAGGTTCTTTTTTAGTTGCAGCAGTGGAAGGGACATGTTAGCGACAGGTTTCTACATTCTTCTCTAGGCCGCTAATGCCTGCATTGATGAGAGGGGAAAGAATTCCCAGTTGATTACTTCTTTTCATCAGCTGATATTGTCATTTTCCTCTTCCCAGGGCAATATCCCAGTGCACCATTCCAAGACATTTTCATGGCAATCTTCCAACAATGTGGCAGGTAAGGTTTTGATTGTCAGAGCTTTATGCTATCATTGAATGAAAAGTAGATCTTCGTTTGCGAGGAAGTACATTTAAAGGCCCCTCTTGCATGTTCCAATTCGAAGGATCGAGACGAGTGTGTCGAATAGCTTCAGTACATCGGTACTTGTCAGTGAAAGTTGTTTCATATCAGTCAGACATGGCAGTCAGGCTTAATACTTGGGCAAATTTTCTCCATTGGAGGGGGGCAGGGGAAGAGATTGTAATGTTTCGAAACCTCTGTTCTCTGTATTTGAGGTGATGGATAAAATTCCTTTCTGACATAAGATTTCATTGTAACAGAGTTCAGTATGCTGTCACTTATTTTGCTATCATTCATTAAATGCACTCATCTTTTTATGATCTTGATCTTTATGCACCCAATGAATGAAGAAATCTCTTTCCATCACTGACCTCCTAACAGCAGCTATAGTGCACAAAAAATTTTTTAGTGAAGTGAGTGAAACGTTAAAAGCCCCTCTAAAGTGATCTCAAATTTCAGATAATCTCTTTCACTCCGATCAGAGAATACCGACCCAGTGCTCAAGGAGATGCCCCACTTCGCCAACGCTGATTTGGTGAAGCAGTTTGCATACACTGAGAGCTTCAGCTTCACCCACTACCTCCGTCAAGGGAGACCGTCCTTCGCCTTCTCGGCTTTCATCATCAATTTGCTGCAGGAGGGTGCAACCATTTGCAAGTACAAGTATGTATTCATTAATGAGCTAGGGTTGGAAAATTGGTGGTGAGCTGGATTCTTTCTATGAGGGGAGGAGGGGGAGGGAAAGGAAGGAAGTGGCTTATGATATGATGTTTTACTGAGATTTTCTTCTAAGTTATTTGCCTGATGTTCCCCGTATATTCTGTTTCACATATTTGTTAATTTTAAAAGTCGTCAGTGTACCTAATAGCTCTGCACACACACACACATTTGGGAATGGCAGCAATAGCTTTTATTAATCTTATCACTGTATCTCCTAAGCAGTTTCTGCACTGTTCTATGTTTTTAGTATTGAAATTTCTTCAGTTCTCTTCTGCACATTTTATTTTAAATGTGTGTGAGCTCATCTTATTATTAGTGCGTGCATGTGATAAATGAGGTTTTTCTCAATGAGTTAGTGATTATGCTGTTGTGTGGGTTTCCATGATCCTCCTGCATCCATCTTAGAAAATATCATAATCCTGGATAAAATCATAGAAACAGATATTGTACTGCAGCTAGTGCTGCTTTGGTAAAGACATTTCCATCTCATTTCATAGTGATGGTTTAATTTGGGACATGTATTTTGTCTGTATGTTAATAATACATGATGATCATTGTCTGAAATAGGCTATGTCTGTTTATCGAAGCACAGCTTTCCTTAAAATTTTATGCTTACACCGAAGCAGGCAAGCAAAGATCCTCCCTTTTTTTGATGACCAAAGATTATTTTATTACCAAAATGAAAATGAGCAAATAGATATGGGAAATATGCTTCCCAGATGCTGGGAAATGGCATCTTAGCACATCTGCAATTCAAATTTTCTCAGCCAAGGACCCCTAAACTCCCTTCCATGGTTTTGCTTCCTCTGAGCTCACTCGTCAGCCTTTGGCAGATGGTGTGTGTGCCCCCCTTTCTTAAAATCCTGGATTTCACACCTGGCAGGTCACATGTCCTTTGTTCTTTGTTCAGAGTTGTCTCCAAAAACCATTATTTGATAGAAATGATTTTGGTGTGACAACTTAAATGTCTCATGCAGATGGCCAATGATACGTCTATAAGTGAAATAATAGTCTGCTCACCGAAAATTCTTGGTGCGAGTGTCTTAATGTAGAAATGTCCGAACGTGAAAGCTTGGTAGTCAAGATTCACTCGCTGGAGAGCTGGATTCTTCCTCACCATCCCAACCACACTACCTCATCTCAGGAGAACATGCAAACACATCACTTCAGTACATCTCATTGACTTTGATGTATCCTGTGTGTCTAGATACTCAACAACACATCTCTTAGTGTGATTATGCTATATGCAGCTGTGGTGTTGTTGTTGTTCCTGAATATTTGAGTTGTTTACACAGTAATCTCTGACCCGTATTGGTGGTCATCCCGAAGCTCCCTTGTCGGTGGAATGAGCACCACGGTTTTTGTATTTTACGAATGCAGCTTGGTTCAGTTGTGACATTGCTGTGTTTCATGTTGGCTAAGCTGCTGATCTTTAATGTATTTATCAGTTAAATCTACACCATGCTCACAGGCTAACCATCAGAGCAGTTGTCTCCCAACTGTTTAGGTATAATTTTACTTAGATACAAGCAGTATTAACACAGTTCTAGACTTGAACCTAGGAATTTATTGAGGAATAGTGCAAGTGAAAGTCAGACACCATGCATGTGAGTGATGTAAATTGTGATACTTATTTTCAGAACCAATTAATTACATGAACAGTGGTTGTTGATCTGTAATCACATTTCAAGTCCTTTATGGTGTATAAATGTACGTTAGTGATGGCCTGTAATGATGTGTACCTATGATGCATTAGTACATGTTCTCTCCTGAGTTTTAACTGTGTAGAAATGATAGTCTGCAATGTGGGATACCCTCTTTGTTGTCATGCCGATGATCTGTGATGAGGTACATCTCTAATATGTTATGCTAAGACAGAATGATGGTTTGTAATGATGCACATCATTGGTATGATACAAGGGATTGGTCTGCATCTTAGCTACCACTGTTATAAGTGATAGTCTACGGTGTGTTAATCTGTTATGTGATTCAAACACTGCAATATCCGTCTGCAATGAGAAACTGTGTGTCATGGTAGTGGTCTGCAATAAGATACATTATTGATAAATCATGGTTGTGCTCTGCAATGAGATACAGCATTAAAATAGCATGACGTGGTGTTCAATGAGAAACAGTGTTAATATAACATGGTGGTGATCTGCAAATGCCAAAGCAATCTCTTTTTGACCTTGTGCAAATATCGCACCACAAATATTACAACATGTCTTCCCACAAGAGGAAGAGCCTTTGGTAGTGTCCTTTTGATTGGTCTGAACAAATATTTTTCCACTTTAACTGTACATCTCTCACATTCTGCTTTTGTTTTGTGGTAAATGTTGACTGCCTATCAGTTGAACATTTAGTTCAATTAGAAAGTGTCTAAATAATTTTTTCTTTTTTTGTTCTGCCTCTGCCATACTTTCACAGAATAGCTCAGGCCTACCTGAAATCCTACTGCACTGCCATCAGGAACATTTCCAAACCGTCGGTCACGGCTGCGTGCGTCGCCTTCGCGGAGATGCTGGGCAAGAGCAGTGCCTTCATGAGGGTGGACATACACTGTGCCAGCGTCATCATGGACTTCCACAAATCATCCATTGTTCCCTCCAGCAGGGCAGGGAGGAAGATGGAGAAGAAGATTCAAGAAGAATTCAGAAGCAAAGAAAAAGAACTTGGTGAGATAAAATGTACCTAAAGTCAAAAGTTTATGTAACAAAGCTTAAAAAATGAATTCAAGGGGTCCAACTCCCATCTTCATAGGACATTCCTGAGCCATAAAGTTGAAGATTATTCATTCAATTTTAAAATGGTAGCTTGCACAATAATTTGTGATGTCATTCTGGTATTACTGAAATAATACTTCCTTTGTTTTTTCAAATGCTGTCAGACCTGATCACAAAATGTGATCAAGATGTTACCGTCTTGGGGTGACTTGACTGTACGAGCCATCTCCATGCAACATGCTATGCAGGAGAAGAATAAACTTTCAGGTTTATGTAAACATTTTAATTTCAAAAGGATACAAAAGCAGGCAATGTGAGTTGTTCATGAAGGATGTCACAGATTATTTTGAAATTGACTGTTTCGTGTAAGTGAATACCTTTCAACGTTTTATATCTCAGCAAAGACACAAGCTATGAAGATGGGAACCGGATGAATAGGATCTGTTTTCAGTGTCTAGAATAATTTTCCTCGCAATTCTAGATTAACCATGCACCTTAAAGGAATTCTCCACCAACATAAAAACTTCACATAATATAGGAGATTCTTTACCGTTCTATCAGTTAAACGTAACTATTTTACCAGAGAACGCTTCCTTAGATGTGAAATAACACTTTGAAAGTGGGGCTTCAGCACGAGCCTGAAAATGTGTGACGTAGACCCTACAAAAACCGTTTTCCATTTTTGCACTCTTCCCGTTTCTGGCAAGGTCTTGAACGCACAAACTCTTATGTTGAGAGATAAAGAAAACCCTATGAATGTCAACATCTAGTAAGATACTTTCAGTAAGATGCATTCCGTAAGATACTAACCTACTAAGCACATGAAACGAGCAGAGCTGTTATTGTGATGGACATAAAATTTAATTGCTTCTCATACTTTAAGACCCACCAAACCAAGCAAAGGTGAGCTGCTTAATTAGCTCAAAGGTATTTCTATCCTTTATTGGTCGGTACCAGTTCAATTTCATTCACAGACCAACGTCATTTAAGTCAACTAATCCTTAAACAATTAGGTAGCTCCAAACAATGCTTTCAAAGGTAGGTCTATGCCACTCCCTGGTGAAACGTAGGTTTTATCAACAATCAAGAGATCAGAACAGTACTGTAACCTAGAGCTTGAGCTACAAATCAAGGGCAATGTTCAATCTAGATTTGCCGGTACTACGTCACAACCGATTGATTCCTAGCAACAGGCTCGTACCTCGAATATTTACTAAAATAATTCATTTTGCGAATTCTTTAAGATATTTCCTGAAAATGAGAACGATGACTTATCTACAATAATGTTTGCATCTTTTTAAGAGACATAAGAAGTGATGGTGGAGAATTCCTTTAAGGTCTAGTCATGTCATGGACAAATAATGTTCACAGGAGTAAGAGTTAGTCCAGTTACGTATTGAGTATTGCACAGTAAATCGCCCAGTATGTTTAATCCGTAGTAGTTGAGATAGTAACAATAACGACTTCATATGACATACACCGAAGCCATGCGTGCATCTTGCACTCAGTGTTTCAAGAAAGTGACTCCACAGGTAATACAAACCCAACGTCAGCATTCACCTCTTGAGATGGGTGACATTCCTCGCCAAATTTGCTTTCAAAATAGCCGAACTGTACATATTTAGATAGCAGTTGTGACATGCAAATTTAAGAATTCTTAGAGAGAAATCAATTTGGCAGCAACTTCAGCCAATTAAAACTTAGTCGTCATCTCCTATGTATTGCAGCCTCGCTTCTGATGGGATGTTTGAAGAGATCGAGGAACAGTGCGCAGTCAGTGCTCCTCCAGCTGGAAGCAGCAATAACAGATAAAGTGAACCAGCAGTACAAAGATCGGTAAGATATTGGATGAAATGAGTCGGTGATACTAAGATAGTTGGTGACCTGGTAAACTGTTACGGGGATCTGTAGGAACGTCGCCTCTTCTTTATAGCAATATCACATTGGGTTATGCTGACTTTGACTTGACTCATGAAAATCAATGTCAGTGTTACATTTGAAGGATGTGAGTCGTCTCACACCTAACAAAGCTAGATAGTCACTGCCTAAGGGATATTCTGATGTAAGGGATATCCACCGCCTAAGGGATATCCACCTTTGTTCATGTCTGCAGTACTTCCTGGGAGGCAACTGAAATCTGGGCTTTGGCGGTTCTGTTCTGTCAGCGACACAGCCTTCCATATTCTACCGTCTATCTCCGAGAGTGTGCTGAGAGGAACCAATGGTTGTCTTTCACTTGTTTTGCACAAATCCACCAGTACCCACAGAGCCAGGTATGACATTGTTGTACAACAATGCACAAGACATGCACTCCTTGTCCCAACAGGTGTTTTGTCTGTTTGAATTTACCTTTCCTGTTCATTAAGTTCATTAGTTGTGCTGCAGTCTTAAATCGTGAGATGTCAGAGAGGGTGATTTCTGCTTATGCTATACAGTAACCAAATATTTGATATCACGTTCGATTCTAGAGGATAATTCGTGATTTTATGGTGGGAGTCGATATCAAAAGTCGCTGAGGTCATCATTAGAGTGCGAGAAATTCGACCCCCATCCCAGGACGAGGGTCGAAGTTCAAGACGCCTCAGTCTGTTGTGAGAAGCAACCTTTAAATCAATGGTGGCGATCTGGATTTTGTCCTCAGATTCTAGAGCTGGTGAAGATGTTCACAAATTCGGCTTTAAGGGATCATCTCAGCAGTGCATTCGAGAACATGAAATTTGGATCAGCTCCATCTAAACCGGAACAGTCATTGGAGAGGAAGGATCAGTTGAGGTCCACGAAGAATATCAGAGCTAAATTTTATGCCAGATCAGGAGTCTTGCCAAAAACAGAGGGTAAGTTAATTTATTGCAAAAACAACACTTGTTTTTCAAAAGGGAATTTTCAGACTTTTGATATCTTTTATTATTTTGTCCATTGACTGATGTTGATACAAAGTTAAAACAATTTGGTAGCAATGGTAGCTAGTGCATATATTTAGTACACATTTTTGTGGTCACTAAATGGTTGAAAGCTGCAGGTACCTCTCACAACAAACGTTGGGATACTCTGTTCCCTGTCAAGGGTTGTCTATGATTTTGTTCTGTCTGGGACGTGTATAGATTCCTTCTCTGCACTCTTCTCAGGGTAAATATTTGGAAGGGATTCTTGGTAGCCTCAGAAATCAGATTCTTGAAAACTTTTACAAAGTGTCCTGATAGTTTTGCCCAAAATTGAAGGAGCATGCATTCGCTTTTTTTTTGTAAATTTAAAACTTTGTATTCAGCACATGGGAAGAATACACAACATTATGCTTGACACATTGTGCCATTATTAATGCCTTGAAAAATGGACAAATATGTGCAAGAAAAGGTCATTATGTGTCACAGAGGTGTGTGAGGTAAGACATAAATTTGCTGTTTAGTCAAGAGGTCACAGCACACCAGTTGTATGGATTGTCATATGCTAGCATTGGACTGCCATATGGCACTCTGTGAACCTACCCTTTCCCCATTAATATATGTTGCTTGATTATCTTAAATGAATTTAGTTTAAATGAAATTGATACAGTCATTTACAGCCGGGTAAATACTCCGATTAAGTGCAGACTATTGTGAAGCAGTCTTAATTGAAAAAGATTATTTGTAGTTAGTTAAATCATCAAGAAGATAAGTTGATGTTTCCATGCAAACCAGCATACGTCAGTAATGAGTATAATCCAGGTCAGAGTTAGAGATAATAATATTATAATGGTATTATAATGATGTGATGGCAAAGGTCAAATGAGTTTAGAAGCATGAATATGCATGACATCAACCGTGTTCAAGTTTTTTGTGAAGCCTACTCCAAGAAGTTTGATAATCCTGGTAACATGAAACTTCACAGATATTACCACCACACATAGAACAATAGTATAATCAAAGAGTGAAGCAAAATATTCATTTCTTAATAAGTTCTGAAAGTTTGAGGGAAATACTGCGACAGTAACTTTATGAGTAATTGTCTGATTTTTTACCCTCCGAACGAATGTTTCCTCCAGAAACTTGTTTGTGACTCTGAACTGACTTTCATGTTGTACTTAGTTATTCTTCATGAAGTGATTTAGCTTATTCACTTGATCCATTTACTATTAGATCAGATCAAGAAAACTCCTCTCGCTGTCGAATCTGACGACAAATCAGACGAGGGGCTCACCATGGAGGACCAGACAGACGATGGTGAAGTCTGTGATGATGAAGACGTTGAAAGTAAACCAGAGGGTATTGGCTTTTTGTTGTTTACCTTAAATCTCCATCCAGTAAGAAGCGGATGAATCGAAAATGATTGCTACTTTGACAGTCAGACCATCCCTCGGAGAAACGGCGCTCGTGGAATCAGCCATACTCTCTTGTGTTAGAGCAAATCTTTTTGGTCACTGGGTGGGCATCTAAGATATTTTAATTGATACTCAGTCACTTGAGAGGGAATTTGTGCACCGACCCGCAGTCAAGATAGCAGTACCAACGCGGGTGGATGTTAAGTCTTCCCTGTTTTTGGCCGAAAACAGAGAACTCGGGTGGTTTATTTTCCCATGGGGGAGAAGATTGTAATGAGCTGAATGTTCATGAGTATGTGTTGAGGATGTCCATTAGGATTAACTAAATAACCATGTTCATTAGGGAAGCAATATTGAAAACATTTCCAGATTCATCCAATGTCTTTAATAGTCTATTGGTATGTAATTTTAATCGCTTAGCTTTTGTCAAATCAGCTTCCTGATTTCGAGTCCATTGTACTTGCTGACTGGCAAAAAGGTAGTGACAGTTACCATGGCAACTGTCAAATGTTAACAGAGACGTGATCATAGTCACATACTTTTGCTTCTAAACTTGAGTTTTAGATTGAATCAGATAACTTATTTCATGCCTTTCTTTATAATAATTTCAAATTTAGATTTGGACTTAAAGGACATTCCAGAGGATTTCTTTGGTGTGATTTTTCGCTGTGATGCCCACCCTCGACCACACAGCGCCCTCCTAGCTCATGCAGTTGCTCTTGGTCAACCGATATTTGCTGTCATTTCCTCCTGCTACCAGGTACCAGACCAACCTTTGCCCAAATTGCTTCCACCATTCATCAAAAACCACCACAAGAAAAAGAGAAAAAGATAAATATATTTTGTCACTCTTTGAGGTTTATGTGCATTTTTCCAAGAAAATCAGAGATCTTTTGTAACTATAGATAGAATGGATATTGTGAGAGAGATTAAAAAGGATGGAAGATTTTTTGCAACATTCCTGGTTTTTAGGGGGCAGGTCTGTCATTAATGATATCTCTATTTTAGATGGCAGAGATAACGTCAGGGTTTTAGGCTTCCTATGTTATTTTGTACTTCCTAGGACTCTCCAATTCAACCATTTCCTGTCCTTTGCACTCACTAGTTAGTTGCATAAAAGGAACAGTAGCAGTTTGATAGTGAGCTATCGTTAGTTTGGTACATGTGTTGTAGTATTTTCGTTACATCCTGTGATGTAACCTGAAACAAACAATTCTCAATCTTTTTTAAGTCAAAAATCTGTCGTTTGAATCGCTTAATATTTTTTCAAGGTTCCTCTTCAAATTTATCATTATGTTTTCTTTCTGACTGGTCCGCTTTGTTGTCATGTTACTGTTTATCGACCCTGTGATTAGAGCAATTTTAAGTCTGTGCAGACCCGTGTATGCTAGCTGTTACTGTCGTACAAACATGCCTTACTTGTCCTACCTTTTACTTTCCTTTTTTATCGCATCTTTCAGAATTCGTCTGCCCTCGATTGCCTGTGTACTTGGCTGTATGCCATCATCGGCCATAATGCAAGGTCAAAGTTCATGACCTCATTCAAACCTGAGGGTGCACCGTCCTTCCAGTGGCACCCGTGGACTCTAGTAGAACTCTACAGACTGATTCATTCAGCTGTAGCAACAGGAGCGATCAACTTAGTGTGCAAAGGCTTTTTCATTTTTGACAAGGTACAAATTCCCATTTGTCCAGTGCTATTGAATATGGACAGAGGATTGCGTTTATAAGTTTCTGTCCAGTGCTCAGTTATAAGCATGCCCCCCCTTTAAAACAATGACCTCCCTTAACACAGTGTATGAAGGTGGTTGTATTTGAACTGTTTAGTCCCCTGCTCTACCCCTTTCCCTTTCACCTCACCTCTTAGTTGCCCTTCTAATTGTATATGTTTTGAAATTCTCAGATCACGACTACAGCGTTCCAATATTTGTCTTATTTTTATTAATCAGAAAATTTGCCTCCAAATTCGCAGGATTGCCCGTTTAACTCATTCCTCAAGTTTTGCTTCGAGTTCCTGCTGCACTACGACGTCACCGCAGCCAAGGACCAGTTGGATTCATTCCACTCAGCTTTACAAAAGGTAACCTTTAACAATGTGGCTCTCTGAGCGATTTGAACTCTCTGGTGTTAAGTCTACGTCCTGATTTTGGACCGCCGGTACCCTGTGATGTGGTAGAAATGAAATATGATTAAAGTGATACATTTTCATGTGACTGAACTAAGTTGTGTGTGTGTGTTTACAATGCACCTGAGAGAAAATGCAGACCTTTGAACTGCTGAAATGAAGAAGATATGGCAGGTGTCAGCTACCGTTTACAAAGTCAAAACACATCTGTCCTGTCATACCTTCTGGATATTTTCAGCTTAAATACAGAAGGAAACCCGACTAAAATGTAACTCCTGACCGATGCCTTGAACCCATGTCACTGCCAGTGAGTGACTTTGCACAGTCTATGACTGTGGCATCATCCAGTGCAGGCTTGCACTTTTTGTCCAGTCCAATGCACTAATGTGCTTAAGTGCTTCAGGCCAATGCACTTTTCCAGTTTCTTCTCAGTCCAATGTTGTATTGTGCCTCAAGTATGCAGACCATTGTACTATCGCACTTCATACTGAGTGCAATGCACAATGGTGCACTATGGTGTTCAGACCATTGCACTTTTGCAGTTTGATGCACAGACGTACTTCATATTAAGACCAATGCTCTATTGTACCTCATATTAAGACCAATGTGCTGTTGTGGGAAGCATTCATACCATTCCACTTTTGTAGTTCATATTCAGCCAATGCACTGTTGCATGCAGTATTCAGTCAGTGTACTTACCATCCAGTCCAATGCTCTATTACACTTCTTATTTAGTCTGCAATTCTCTCTTCACTACCCCGTTTATTTGTATATTCCTCATATATCATGTGATCACCCTATATCACCATCCTACGTCACCATGTGATCACCCTATGTCAGCATCCTACGTCACCATGTGATCACCCTACGTCCCCATGTGACCACCCTACGTCACCATGTGACTGCCTTGTTTCATTATCCGTGATTGATTCCTGGGTGTGGCTGGCCCCTCAATGGCAGTGGTACCTGGTTCCATTTAACAGGGATAATGTTGTACATTGTATTTATCTGCTATTAGCTGGATATGTGTACTGTATAAAAAAAAAAACAAAAACATTATTGCTGTCACTGATTAGCATCATTTCATATTTACATCACATTTATGTACATTCAGTCAATGCACCATGTCACTACTCTATGCCATGATTATGTTTAATCATATAAATTTCCTTGATGGTTCTCTTTTCTTTCCATCCTCAGTGTAAGAGATACGAAAGTGTCCAACAGACACACTTCGATGCATCGCACAGACCAAAGGTCGGAAATTTGAGGTGGTATCAAGAATCAGCCAATGGAATTGTCAGATTTATGCTGTCAACGTGTTCCAGCCTTTGGGAGTTATCTAATCTTCTCCAAATTCTTTCAGAGGTCAACTTTTCCTTGGTCATATCATCGTCATGTGAGTTTCAATCGCATTTGTCACAGGAAAAGATCTTGCGACCATTACTTGTTACTGAAAAGACTAAGGGTAGCATTAGACCATCAAATGCATTTGTAGAATTTAGGACATCTTGTAAGTATGAAGTGCCATTTTGAGAGGAAGGGCTTCTCAAAAGTATTCCATTGCAAGAAGTAGGCTATTTGAAATGAAATACCTTAGTAGCAGTTTTCAGATGGTGTGAGTATCAAACACTTTTAGTAATAAGGAAAACAGTTAAGTATAAGAATGATGTTCATAAGGGGCAATGAAATAGTATGTCACTGTATTCCTAATGCTTTTTTTTTTGGAGATTCTTGCTCCCTCCTGAGTTGTATCCCTGAGCAGTTATTTTTCTTTTGGCTGTGAAAGTTTGCATTGTAGTTAATCATCATTATGTTTTCCTAGGTTTGATTCAAAAGAAAATTTGCTGTCGTGTGACAGAAATTCTCTGCCTTAATGTAATTTCCACCAGATCCAGATTACAGCCTCCTCCATCAGCTGAATGTCATTTTGAAGGATAGCAAGGAGGAAGAAAATCATTTCAGAAAGTTGGTCAACTGTTCGGAGGAGTCCTTCTCCTCGGTCTCTATGCTCATCTTGGAGATGTTGAGAGCTTCAGATCAGTTCAACAAAGCGAAGATGTTTGCCCGTCTGGTCAAGTTGCCCGTCGACGATCTCGTTGTCGGTCAGGTGCGTGGGCGGCTGGTTTGGGTCTTCTCGGTGTTGCATCGGTGGTTAGGATTAGCATGGTACAGTTTACCGATAGCTCGCTCTGTTCCAGGGATGATTTAAGTCGTCGGGTTTTGTTTGCTGGAGCGTTGTCAAATTGTTTATTGGTTTTGATGCCATATGAAAAGACCACTCTCACTCTTAATCACCTGTAAAACCTTTCGTCGAGGTGCTCCCTCTCTACATAGACATTCAGCATTTTACATCTGTGCCGAGATCCAGCCATCCTTTCATGTGGCATTGCTGCCACACCATTTGTGCCTCATTTTCATATACCTGTATATATACTCATATACATTTTGCATTGTCACTTCTTCCATCCGAATGGTTTGAGTCCTATCTACAATGTTTCACATCTTTTCAGGTTGAGAAAGAACTGTTCAAATCTCACCCATTGAGGATCCAAAGACATGACAAGGATGAACTCTCCTTTTGGCAGAAATGCAATGAACTTTTCAAAGCCAACAGGGTGAAACCAAAGGCTGTAGTTGCATTCTATCAAGTGAGTTCCCATATAAATTGTTTTGTAGAAACGTTTTGAATTTGGTTCCCTCACAGTTATGTATTTTCTCTTTGGCCATAACTGGATCAAACAACCATAGCCTGTGACTTGTCCACCCTTCAACACTTATTAAAAAGAAATGCACAGTTGACAGGCATCATAATTCATCATACAGCACTGGTGAGCATTACATATATATATATTCTTTCCTGAACTAGGGCTGGGTGCACAAAGAAAGTGCAGAAGTAACTTTGAGCTCCAATGAGAAGGCATTCATACTACACCTTGCTTACGAATGGATGAAAAAAGTCTCACAGGGTTCAGAGGTCAGCCAGCTCGAAAGAGAAATGTGGACATGGAGGCTGAAAGTTGAATCTGAGAAGGTATGATGCCTTATGGGTAATTCTGTTTACAGTCTGGTGACCCTTGTTACTCACAAAGCAACAAGAATGAATTTCTTTTTTTCTTCCATTCCTCTGTCTGTTCTCTCTTTTTGCAAAATTTGAGATTTATGAGGGTTACAGTTCTTGACCTGCTATGTGCCTCAAGTCTTGAACAGTTGGATTCATATAGCGAAATTTTGCAAGGGAGCCCAAGCACAAAGTGTCCAATATAAGAAGGGACTCAAAATGTACCAAGATTGGCCCTTTAACCAAAATCACTGCCAAATGGAGGAGTATCAGATTGGTTGAAGATACAGTGATATATTACATGATAATATTAGGTAATAGTAGAGTGGTATGTTACATAGTTACAGTGTTACGTAACAGTGCGATGTTGTCTGTGATTGTTATTTAATAACATCAGTGTGTACTGATGCCATGTTCTGTGAATCTTGTTATGTAATAATGCAGTGGTGTTGTGTATGGTTATCTTATGTATTAACATTATCATGTATTTATGCAATGGTATGTAGGTCATGTTATGTAATAATACAGTGGTGTATTACATTGATTGCATTTTCTGTAGTAATCTGCTTAAGAGTAATTGAATTAGGAATTAAATGCACCAGTTATTTATTTTTTCACATGGTTAATTACTGATATGTGCATACTTCATACAAATATATAAACCAGAATTATGTCATAGAACAATAAGTGAAGCCCAAACTCTGCATGGCAAAAGGTTTTCTCATGAAACTGTGTAACATAAATTCAATGGAAATTTTAGGATAACATAATTTGCAAACAGCTAAATGTTGGAACACAGTTTTCCCTGGATATTATCAGGTTATCTCAAAAAGTCAAATGAGGTGCATTTACTTCTGTTTCCCCAAATTTGAAGTTAGATGTGGAACAAATTCTCCAGATGTACTTGCATTATATATGGCAAGTATTGAATGCAGAGCTGTTTTGCCTTTCAGAGCTAGGATTGCACGTACTATGTTCGGCTTCATTTGTTCAGTTTGTGAGTAGTTAGCCTGATGTCGTTATGGTTTTTCCTTCTTTGGTGTAGTCGCAAGAACAATCACACTTGTTATCTCAGTACGTTACATGTATAGGGATACTGTCATGCCAGCTGGCCATTCTGGTATTCTTTTGAAATGGTGTTAGGTCTTGATTCATTTTCAGTATATATCTAATTTCTCCATCTTGTTTCTTTGCATGTTAAGGTGTGAAGAAATATGTATAATAAGTCTTTTTTGCAAATTATTAACCAAAAAAAGTGCATGAAACATGGAAAAGGTAGATCTTTTCCCATAGTTGCACACATGGTACTTGCACAAATTATAGATGTTTCGATCCGTTTGTTTGGATTAGTGGGCCTTGGGCAGTAGTTATTTAAGCTCCTTCAATTTGTGATGGAAGTGTGTAATAGTATAGGACAGAGTAGCATTGAGGTTTTCAACTCAGTTATGTGTATCCTCGTGCAATTATTTCTCAACTTCAAAAGAAGAATTATGTCAAGAATGTCATGAAGGAAGAAGTACAAAGAAGAATGTCAGATGCCAGGTGTGCCTTGAATTTAATTACTGTTAATACTTTAAGACCCACCAAATGGAGCAATGATAAGCTGCTCAATCAGTTCAAAGGTATTTCATTTAGTTTATTAGGCAATTCCAATTCGATAACATTCACCTTGCAACATCATTTAAGGAAACCAATCCTTGCATGACTAGCTCTCTCAGAACAATTCTTTGATCCCAGGTGTTTAGCCACTCACATTTTCAGAGAAGGTGAGGCAAAACTCAAACCAATTGTTTAATTGACATAAATGAATACATTTACTTTGTTACATCGTTAACAATGGATGGCATGCAAATGAACTGAAATGGCAGAACTCTAATATTTTGTCAACATGAGATAAATGGACCCAACTCAAAATTCTCTGATTGTCGTTGTCAATCTCTCCAATCACAATTGAACTGTTTCTAACATATTCAGGACATTCCTGCAAAGGAACATTAAATAACCAGAAGTATTGAGATTCAGTGACTTTGCTGCTCCAGTTTTTACCTTAAGTTCAGTGAGGTTAATTCTAATCCTCTGTTTCATTTTGACAGAGAGTGGGTGCTGGTGGACAGCTTCCTGGTCTGCAGAATGAGGAGAAAGATGTCTGGCAGTGTAAATCTCAGGGACCTCAGGAGCTGCTCTTTGTCGACAGACGAAAAGGCAGGCATGATAATGACGATGAGGAGGAATTTGAAGTTCTTTCTCAGGAGGTAAGCAGAATTAAAAAAATTGGTTTGAATAGCAAACAAGTCGACGGTTTTGGCATCAGGGAACTTGATGTCTTGGTATTTAGGCGCACACTCTTTGTCGTCACAGAATGAGGACAGAAAAGAATACGAATAAATTTGTACCTAAGCAGGTGAAAGATTGAATGAGAGTGTTGGTTTAATTGTCGATTTAAGTTTCCTTTCAGACTTCAGCTTCGGACAGATTCAGATTAAAAAGTGCAAACTATTTCTGGATTAGGCTAGATGATGATGATATTCAATTAGCTAAAGCTCAACGATTAGTCTTAGTACTACAAGAGTGGAAGTTGGTTGCTGGTAAGAGCTCTAGACTTCAGATTGGGGTTGTCATAGCAACACTGTAGTTAGCCTAGCCAGACAGGACAACCGCAACACTAAAGAGAATGACAGGCGCCAGTTGGTGTAAAACGGTGACCTGCGGTAAAACACAGTCTATTAGTAGAACCGATTATTGGATGCGGGCAAGGTTGACAATAGGCAGTAACGCGTCAGATGGTTAGCCTTCGGACTGTTGAATAAGCAGTGTGTCCAAATAGGCAATGGAGATAATGCAGTCAAGTTGAGAGTAATGCCGAACATTCCTAGGCTAGGCAATGATTAAGACACTTGACTAAGTTTAGCTAACATTAGGCGATGATTATAATGACAGTTGACAGGACGAATATATACACAGGAATGGTCAGACTGATGGGAACTTAATTTTCAGATCAGTTGATTAAAAATGATCAATCAATCATTCATGGACTGCCAGCTCCATATGTAAGTTACTGAGTTTTTGCAAAATTAATTGATCACTCCTGAGTCTTTGTTACAACAAAACTTCCAGGATTTTTCTTTGAAGGTAGTTGAAGGCCACCATGGAATTCTGCACAGACCATTCTAGAGCAAACCTGATGTGCATATTACAATACCTTAGTGTAGATTCCAAGCGCATCTGTGGCAGCAAGGAGGTTCTACCTCCTTTGTGGCAGTAAGTTCTGTGGCAGGCATTGCTCTGTCATTAGCAGTTGCCTCTATCTTGTACATCTTTCAGTTTGTGTTAATGGTAGCAGTGGGTCAGGTTTTGTCTTAATGTGAAAGTAACAGTCTTGGAGACTTTCTCTTCACATCTGTAAATGTTATGGATATGTTCAACAAATTTACGTAGGTTTAATCCCTTCTTCAGTTGTTTTTGGGTCATTTCAAGATTAAATTAGCTTTTCAAGGTTAATATTTCTACTGTCATTCAGGAAGGTGCTGTTCAGGAAACTTTAGGTCTCTTGTTATGCTTGCCAGAAAGCACTCTTAAACGCCGACATGGGAAGTAAGCATTTCTCGATGTTTTGTAAATATCATGTGCATGTTTACTCTCACCAAATACAGTGAAAAATGGCTCTTCATAACTAGCAGCTTCTGATTCATTGTATATTCACTTTGTCTTCTTGGTTGGTCTTTTAAGGTTTTTTTATTTTTTCATTTTTATTTGCAAAAAGCAAAAACTTTTGCAGAATTTTTATTTTCATCTGATCTGGGTTGCTTAACAGTTATTCTCAAATTTTGTTCTTTTCTATTTACAGACTTGTTTGTTTATTCGCTCTTCCCTTTTTTTTTCCAGCAATTATCTGCTCTGAGCAGCATCCTCTCCAAGCTCCTCCAGAGAGGTTGTGTGATCCAGGCTAATCACCTGGCATCTCAGTTCGATCACTACTGCCAAGATTTGGAGATCATTTTGTCATGCATCCGCCTGGCCAAGGGAACCATCCACGTACTTCAGCTCGATGGAGACCTCAAGAGACTGATAGGCTCGGATGCTTCTGACCAAAGGCAGCGAAGGACCACAGAATGGCAGAAGCCAGGGAGCCAGCCGTTATTTGTGGGAAGTGGCACACCCCCCATCCTGAGGAGGTCTGCAAGCGGTAAGATTTTAATTTACAATATTTAGAGTTGGTTTGATTCAAATCATAGTCAAAACAAATGTTTTATGGCTGAAATGGAGTAGGAATATTTATCGCCACATTGGCCCTTTTTTATTTACATGTACAACCTCTTTCTATTTGTAGCTATATTTTTATATTTTTGGAATTCCCTACCTGGTTACGTGCAACACAGCACATGCTTAAAGACTTTTAAAAAAAGAAAGCTTAAAACCCATTAAGTTTGTAAACAGTATTAATTCCACTTGTTACTCTTTTTTCTTCTGTTTTTCCTTGTATTTTTGTTTTCTTTGCTGTTTGTTCTCTTTTTCTTTTGTTTGTTTCTTTCTTTACCAGGGGTGATTACCTCGACAAGCTTTTAAAAGCTTTTTGTAATCACACCTCAGTCTCTTTAACTAAATATTTCATTGTTATTTTTTTTAACTATGCATTTAACAATGAGACTGAAATAAAGTTACAGTTACTTCTTTTTTCCTATTGAAAGTTATCAGATATGCAGATGAATGCACTTCCTTACACCTGAAATACAACGACGACCGTTTGGGGTTGGAGGGAGCGGTGAGGGAGGGGTGAGGATTATGTGAAGGGATCCTCGTAGTCTGTTCATTGAGCGGACATTTGTTTTCTTATCTTTTGAAAGTTGTTTCAATGTTAAATTTCGTAATACTTAAACCATAGCTCAGCTCAACTGTCGTGAATGCTACACAGAATGGACATGACTTCTGCCACCCACCTACAAAATTTTGGTGTCCAATATGTGGACTGCTTTTGCAACACATACAGTAGTACAACCAAAGCAATAGCCCATTGCAGGTCTGACTGTGATATCTCTGTTGGAATTGTTAGGATGTGACACTGTGCAATCTAAAAAGTCATCTACTGTTTGAAAAAAAAATTTTTCATAAAGAACACTCAGAGTGGGGCCTATGTCAGTGTTCCCATGGTTCAATGTCCCCAGGGTTCAATGTTCCTGAGGTTCAGTGTTTCCAGGGTTCGATGTTCCCGAGGTTCAATGTTTCCAGGGTTCGATGTTCCCGAGGTTCAATGTTTCCAGGGTTCGATGTTCCCGAGGTTCAATATTGCCAGGGTTCGATGTTCCTGAAGTTCAATGTTTCCAGGTTTGTATATTCTCGAGGTTCAATGTTTCTAGGGTTCGATGTTCCCAAGGTTCAGTGTTTCCAGGGTTTGATGTTTCCAGCGTTTGATGTTCCCAGGGTTCGATGTTGCCAAGAATAAGAACCCTTCGAGAATTACAGTGAATTACAATGACATGATTTCTGGGAATATGGAACCCTGGGAATAACAAATCTTGTATTCAATGACAACCACTGAAATAGTACAAACTGGAGAACTTCGAACTCTGGGAACAAGGAATTTGGGAACATCGGATAAATCACTCAGAGTGTGATTGCTCTCTGGACACGCTTTCTTTCAGCGAAGATTGTCTGCTATACCTGTAACAGCCTACTGGATGAACAGTTTCTCATTAATAACTGACAACTGAATGGTGTTTTCTCTAGCACAACTACTGAGGACATTTTTCAAATACAGTATTTATACTTTTATTTTCTCATATAGTGGTCTCCATGCCAGTCAACTTTGTAGATCAGAATGTGAAGCCAGAGGTCGAAGACGAGACCCTGAAGACGATGAAACTGCTGTCATCTCATTGTGAAGATGGTAAGAAGTGTTGCGAGCAGATCATTACCTGCTACCAGGTCAGCAAGGTGAGTAACTCATGCACGGATGTGTAAGTTGAGAAGCTGTTGGTGATACCACAGACAAACAACCCCTCATCATCATTTTTATGTTGTGGTCGTAGTGAAACCGGTATCACTGTTTGTACTCCTCTGATGTTGTAGTGCAGACTTCTTCAAATAATGGCGTGTCCCCCTTTGCGATGTGGTTTGTAGTGGTGCACGAAAGGTTGTGGGAGAATGTTGACAAGTTTGAACATTGTCAAATCATGCTGACAAAGATTATTTTGTCTCAAAAATAAATTAACCTGTTACTTTCCACAACTTTGAACAATTTTGCATCGTAGCCCCTCTCAAAACATGAACGCTCTCAAAAGGAAGAAATGCGGACACCTTATCTCCTTACACCTCCTAGAACAGCTATCAGTGGTGCAATATATCAAAAACAATTAGCAACGTGGTGCTTCAGTAAAGTTAATGGAGGAAGCCTGTCATCATGTACCCTTTTGTGTGGTCAAGTCAATATTTAACAGATAATGCAATATTTTTTAGCCATGAGGCTAATATATTCCTGCTGTTATAGCCCCAAATATGGCATACGATTCACTACTCTCAAAGTCTTCAATAGCCCGAAAGTGCATTAGCATGCAAACATTGTGAAAGGCTGTAGTAGCCTAAAAGTTAGCATATAAAGCTACTGTTGACAGCTGTAGTATACCAAAAGTTACTATATTACACTTCTGTCAGAGGCTGTAATTCCCAAAGGTTAGCGTGCTGCACTACTTTCAAAGACTTCAATCGCCCACAAGTTAGCATGCTCTACTATTGTCGGAAGCTGTAACGGACCAAAGTTGCCATACCACACTTCTTTTAGAGATTGTAACACCTAATAGTTAGCTACTTTCAAAGGCTTTAAAAGCCCAAAAGGCAACATGCTACATCATTGTTAGGGTCTTCAATAGTCAAAGGTTACGGTGCCACAATACTGTCAGCATGCTGTTACACTGTTAAAAGTCTCCTCTCAGTTGTGTAAGAGATTTTGAATTCTCCATATATACCTGTGAACAATCTTAAACATCACCCAAATGTGTACACTCAAAGACTAAGTGACATTCATCTAGAAAAGAGCATGCTCCGTTCAAAAGTTGCAGAGTGAAACCCCAAATGACAATCCGTTGGAATTGTGTTTCTATCTGTCACCATTTTTGAGGTATGGCTTTTCAAAATTTGATGAAAATGAAAAACAGATGATGCAGAGTGTTTCACAGTGTCAGTGTTTCCTGTTTTAGGCCTTTATACTTTATCTATTAATTAATGGATTTATATTGTTACGTGATATGAATATTTTGTTGAAAAAGACAATACATGCTTCCAAAAAGGGCTTCCAAAAAAAAAAGGAAAAAGAAAAAAGAAGCAGCCTCATACAAGATTCTCAATTGTCCCCAAAATAGAGGTTAAATTAATTAAGGATGACATAAGGCATATCAGGTGAGCCCCTCCCTTGACATCACAAATTTGCATTTTGGGCTTATATTTATTCATGATGCAATTGTGAAAGAGAAGCGATTGATTTTCATGAAAATTGTGGCAATTTGCAACATTTTTAATGCTTCATTCAGTTGGTACATCAACTGTGTCTTTCATGTCACATTTACTTTAACATGTTACTCAGCAATACAATGCTTTCTGAAGTTGTTGTAGACACAACAGAGGCTTGAACTGTCAGGAGCCATTGCCAACTCTGTTGTTTTGCCTCAGGTCATTTCACAACCATGTCAGCTACATTACATAATCCAGAAATTTTTCCACAATCTTGGACAAAACTTGCATATGATTCACTGAAATTATGACAAAGTGGCCCAATGATTTTTTTGAAGATTGCTGTTGTAGCATGCTGCACCCGTGGGGGCAGTATGATTTGTCTTTGTTTACAAAATAGTACAATAAATGTGGCCAATGACTTTTGTCTCTCTAAGACATAACAGTTAAATACAATAGTTAAAACTTTTTATCATCTTGTTTAGCAAAAGTGTCAATAATCCAAACTTATTGTTACTACATAGAGGGAGGCATGTACTGGGATGTACATCACGATCTTATGCTTCACTGTAAAGGTTGGAATGATGGTATAAATTCACAGCTTTTGATGTCACAGCGTACTTTGGTCAGTGGTAGAGAGTCAATTCAAATAATTTACTGCACCATCTAGCGAGCCAACAATTGATGTAAATTCATAATTTGATTCCCATCGATGAAGATACGAATGCGGCGATTGTAACCTACGTGATCTTCTCATCTGCAGGTGTTGAAAAGAAGCTATGAAGAGGTGGTCACCATGTTGCCACTCGACACCCTCAAGACGCTCCTTGACGTTCACAACCAAGAAAGGATTGAACTCGCAAAGAAATTTGTGCAGACCAATTCACTGAGCGATAACGAGGTGGGTTATGTGCGTTGTTCCTCGTTCCTTTGATGAGAGCAATGCATTCAATAAGTACTCTGCTAGGTGGAATAGTAAGTTTACTCTCCCTTCACATGAGTGATACTTATTTTCCAGGAGATGTAATCAGTGACATGGAATGTTACCAGATAAAATGGTGGACTTGTATCTTAAATTCTGACATTTTCCTTCAGTAATGAAGCAAAGATCCTAAAGAAGCCACTTTTCCAGAGTGTTGCAAATGGATATCTTTTGTATCCTATAGGCCTACAGTATTGTTGACTTTTTCTTTGTGAGTCATTTCTCTGTTACTTTTCCAGTTGTATTGAACATTTAATTGTAATATGAAACAACTTTTTAAAACATCTTGCCCATGCCATAAACTCCTGATATCTTGTTCTCCTCGAAGGTGGCAAGCTTCCTGACGGAGCTGGTTCTCACAAGCCTGCGGAAGTCTTCTGCAAGGAGAAAAGATGGTAGGGAAAACGACCCAGACGGGTTTGCTGCAAAGTCACTCCTGCAAGGTCAGCTAGCAAAGCTTATCACCTCAGCAAGCTAAGTATACTATAATTTAAAGAGCTGCATGTTGGAGAAGGGGTCTTGACCGTCAAACGTCCTGCATGCTCAATGATACAAAATGATCTCAAGCAATGTTCTAGAATTAATAGCTATTGCTTTATATGTGCCAATGAGCTAAGCAGATAAGCACTCTTGAAGGTGTGTTAACTATATTGCTGTGTAATTGTTCCATTAAAATTTTCTTAACTCTTTATTAAAGGCAAAGACTCATCACCCTAGACAGTTTCAATTATCCCAACCACTTACATCAAGTCCCACGGCCTGTCTAAATTTCCTCCACACAGATCGTCAAAACAATGGGTCCCCATGTGTGCTGTGTAACATGGGCTACTCTATAGCTTTCGAATTTGCCGTCAATCAAAAAGTGGAACCAGTTTAGAATTTTGCTATCCCCAAAATGTAGCTCAGGGTGATGAGTTACTGCCTGATAATACATTGTCCCTGCATGTCAGCCTGCACGGCTCAACCCTGTAGTGATTACTGCAATTGTTCAGCCTTACATGTATTCTTCCACACCCAGATGTTGCTGTAGTGTGTATGTTGATTAGTCATCTATGTTTTGCCTGCCAAGTTTATGTTTCCATGACCATTTTAAGTCCTTAGTACCTTCAGCAGCTCTCAGTGTATGCATTAATGATACTCAGTAGTTAAATAAATTGCAAGCATTGTCTGACAAATTCCAATGCCAGAACAATTGTTTCGGAAATGAGTTTAAAACTAGCTTTCAGAGTCATGCATGTTGTGAGTATTTATAGCCATTGCTTGCATCAATTTATTCTCCTCAGACCGCAAGGTGGTTTATGTCTTGGCATCGTTGCAATCTATACAAATATTGTCCTATCATTTTGCATGTACTACGTTGCTCATATCGCTGTACAAGCTGTCTGATATCTTTTTCGTGTATGCTCATGCCATGCTACGTTTCAATGACACTTATCTGCAAAGCAAAATTTTGTCCTTGTAGTCATGTAATGCCTGGCACAACCATTTGTAGCTAGTAGTAGTAATTCATGTAACATGTATTACTACTACTAGCCACAAATGATTCATGTTGCAGTTCCATACATTATCAAAGGTGACTGCCTGCCTCCCTAGCTATACTAACCAAAACCCATGATAGCAACTCAGTATAATCACATGGCTTTGAAAATGTGAGACCAGATTGTCTCACCGGGGTTTATTGTTTCTCTGTACTTTCATTGGCTCACACAGGTGTGGTCTCCAGGTTAGCTGTTGCAACCCCACAGCTGTCTCCTTGGGCCACCAGGACTGAATTCTCCAGCCTTCTGAAGTTGTGCGAGAATCCGGCCGTGCTCGGTAACAAACTCATGGAGGAAGTGATATCGCTGATAAGCTCCCACAAAGATCCCACCATGCAAGGTGAGAACGTTGATCAGTTCATTCGTCTCTGCGACGCACGTTTCCTCGACGACAGATCGTCTCCGAGACGGGATTTGTTCCCAAGGGAGCTGTTACCTTGAAAACTGTTCTCAGTTTCTTCCTATTTTGGAAATCGTTGTCCGCAAAATTCAGACCTGGTACCCGGGGTCCAAGGTCGGTTGGGAGGCCAGGTACTCAAAAGTATAACTTTATTGAGAGTACAAGCAGGTTGTAAAGTTGTAGTACAACATTTTCCTCTATGGTTGATATAGCATTAGGTATATCACCTATGGGCATGACATGGAAGTGTTATCAGTTATGCACAGTTGGTGAATTCTGTCTCAAGTACAATACACTGCAAGGTAAAGTGTGTTTGGATTGGGTTTTCGTGAAATGATTTTGGCAGCATAGCTTCGTCTACACCACAAACCGAGGTGTGCGACGTTCGAGAGACATTGACCTTATTTTTCAAAGATCAGAGTCCTGTTTATCTGTTGATTCATTTCACCAAGAAAATCAATCAAAATTTTATGACAGATAATAAATGACAATCAAGCAGAGATAGAAATAAGTTACAAAAAAGACTATGATTCATCTCACCGTGGGATCTGTTTTAAGTATCGGGATCAAGTAAATGCTTATTTATAGTTTGTGTTCATAATGTGTTTTTACATTTTCAGTCATGATGGTGTCAGCAAGTTGCTAGAGTAACAGGTCTCAACTCGAAATGGTGGAAACACAGTGGGACATACATTCTCATAGTTGCGTTATTGTCATGTTGCCTTATGGTAGTGTAGGATTTGCAACCAGCCAGTTACTTCAAGTTGGCAGTTTCAATCCCACAATCAGTATTTTCCTACCTTTACCTTTTTTAAGCCTGCAAATCCATCGTCAGCTACTGCACCGTGGCAACCTCGATCACCGGTGGCGCATGATGGACGGTGGGAGAGGAGGGTCGCCATTTATATGGTCACTATACCTGTCATGGTTATATCCTGTCAGAAGCAAACAATTAAAATCAGTTTTGTGCTTGTTTGTTTGTTTTTAGGTCGTCAGGGTGATGCATGCACCGTAGGTGGGTGACAGACTATCTTTTGATCATCTCTTACGCATTTACTATTCCCATTTCTTCATGCTCATATATTGCCATCGCAAAATTTTTGCATCACAGAGATATATATACAGATTAAACCCAATAGATCAGTTCATTTTCATGGACCAACATCTGTCACTATTAAGACCAGCTCCTAAATGCAGTGTCTATGGTAACCATAACCAATGCAATCATGCATGCTCGTGCATATGTTTTTGGTTACTAATGTTTATAATTTGTCATTTGGGGGGTAAACATGATATCACAAGCAGAGACACTTTGAGACATCTGGTATGCTCTTAGTTGATGACTTTGAGATCATCAAGATACTGATTGCTTTCAGCATATATCAACTGAAGGGGATATTTCAATGGAAAGTCTTGCGGAAAAGCGGCCACATCGACAAAATCAGTAACAATTGGTTTCAATTAACTCCGAATGTGGCATTGAAGAAAATGATAAAGAATCAGCCACACGGTGAAAGCCAAAGATGATCATTTAAGTGTCAAACACAACTGTGACGTATTGAAAGTGTAATGAAATATCGAAAATGGTCATGAAACATTGAAAGTAATCGTGAAATAATTGTGGAAGTATTAGTTTAGCATCAGGAGAGAATTCAGCTGACAGAAAATCAAGGGATGTAACATTGTAAGAATTGTTATGAAAAATAGAGTTGTCAAATGGAAAACTGGGAATAGATAAATGTTAGATGCCTGGTGTCCCACAGCAAGTTCAATGTTACACTTTCCGTGGGGACAAATGTTGTTAGGTGTGAAATCGTGGATAGTCATCGTGGGTCAATATTTGGACATTTTATAGAAAAAGATGAAAAAATGCTTGCATTGCATCATTTATAAAAGAATACATCATTACAATGTGATTCAGTGGCTCATGAATTGGTGCCATCACATTCTCATTTTCAAATGTAATCCCGCCATTATTTCAGTTTACCAGAAATCTGTTTAATAAATTTTTAGTCTCTTGGTTTGGTTTAAGTTGATGTCATTTGGCCATATATTCTGTCCTATGTTAAGTCGATGAAGCACATTCCCATCACGTGGTATGAATGCTGAATGACCAATCATCATTTTAAGGTGAGGAGGTCCCATACCACCGTCTCTTCGGCAGAGTAACACGCTGATGGAGAAAGATGAAAAAAGTTCTTAGATGTTGGAAGCTTCTCCAAACTCATCTTAAGTCCATCTGGTGGTTTTTCCAAAGCTTATCAATTCATAAATACAACCAAAGTTTAATCTCAGACTCATCTGGTGATTTTCAAAGCTCTTCATTCATAAGCATCAGTTTGCCTATAAGAAGGGTGTATCTTATATTGATGCTGTACCTTATTTAGTCAATGATATTGCGTCTCACAGATACTCACAGATCTGTTTCTGACTTAGGGATATTTCCATTAATTCTCTTCTGTTAGCTCAAAGCTACACAATGGCACTGCCATTCCTGTTACCCATAAGGTGGGTCTCAGTTCTTGTTTCATGGTTGTAATAATCAAAGGGGGGCTGGTTTTTCCCAGTAACCTGTCCAATTTTGCTTCAAATGCAAGGACTGTGTTAGATGAAACCAACTTCAGCAGGTAAACCGTTCGAAATGTCGACTTAACGGTGAACAAAGGAATGCTTTCTGATGTTGAATCTAGGACGGATTTTACAAAAGTTAAGATCGTGGCCTCTTGTTGATGGATTAACTTTTAAGCTCAGTGAAATAGGACACTTCAAGACCATACTTCCCGGACAGAATTTTTAAAAGTCCGATCATGTCACCGTGGAGACATTTGTAATCTAAGTTATGCAAACCTGGCAGCTGTTTAGTAGCTCTAAGCTGAACATCACATGTCTCATTTTCTTAGTAAAGAAATGGCTGTAACAAATGTAAGCTTTTTTGACTTTTCAAGAACATTTAATACGGTCTTTCCAAGTCAATCACTCAGTGATCCTTTCACAGTGTACAAAAGCAAGTTGGTATATTCATCGTTTCCACAACTTCTCCACGGGTGGTCAATACAAATTAAGTCGGATAAAGCATTGTCAGAAATATCAGAAATAAAGCTTTGTGTGCCTCAAGCTGGTTTGTTATCAGCTGTCTTATTTACTTTACGTACCGACGAAGTAAGAACAAAGCCTGGCATTTCCATTGCAAAGTATGGGATGATACTGCTCTATCGTGCAAAATTTCCAAGAAGTCCATCGCAACTGATCAGTTAAATGTATCCGTCTACCATTGAGGACATTGCTGCAACTGTGACCACAAAAATTACCAAATGAACGGAAATGTGTTTTGCAAACAAAAATATTAAACATGAAGGTCTTACCCAGTCTAAGTCATCCAGTCCTCGTCACAAGGTATTGTTATTGAGGGATCAAAGGTGCCTAGGACCTCCAAAACTGAGTACTTGGGTGTTTACATAGGTAATAGTTTGACTTCATCTTGCCACATATTAAATGTTTTAAGTAAAATACATTATTTAGGGTCTAGTTTGGCTTATTTTGTCCTGTTTTAATCAGAGTGCTAAGGAAAATGTCTTTAAATGCCCATCATATTACCACACATACTTTATGTAGTGTCTGGCTGATGCCATTTTGTATTACAAAAAGACAAAAAAAGACAAATCAAATTTCTAAAATAAACATCAATTTTCGTTAATTTAGATTTCAATGCACTTTTAGCTAATGTAAATTTTGAAAGAATTGCATAGAAGATTGACAGTGACAAAAATCACCCACTGTACGATGCACTAGAAAGTTTTTTATGTAAATCGAAGAGGGATCTAAGAAATCCAAACATTTTGCCAAAATACAGAAGTTTTAAACATTTGCTTGTCTATCTTGCTGCATTATTCATTCAATCCAAGCGTGTAGAATATTTGCTGTATACAGTTTTCTATTTCTTCTTGATGTATAATAACCTTTCTAGATGCATATATATATACATGTAAAAGCTCACATTATGCAGCAGGACTTCTGCCAGCCTTTATATGACGCTACTTTAAAGAACTATTGGTATTGTAATAACCAGTCAAATCACAGGTGTCAACTGTTGATACTTTTGCTAATGAAAAATTTTACTTTCTGATCGAAGAAATTAGTGTAGTGCTTTGTCAAAACCTTTATCTCCAATGGTTAAAGGGGAACTCCAGCCAAGAAACATATCTTCTGACTTATTTAAGCCATTTCAAACCATTTTCATTCATATTCTTGGCGTTTTGAAATGAACTTCTCATGGGCAACGTGATATGTTTAAACTTCCCTCTCAACTGAGTTTCTATCACTATGTATGTATATGAAGGGCGCGGCCATTACAATGTAATTGACTGTGATCTCTGTGGCTTGTGACGTAGTCGACAACCAACTCTAATCCACGATTACCAACCTGATTGTCCTACATAATTAGTGATTAGATGACTTATTCCCCTGTCTCTGAAAAGATTTACTTCGTACTAAGTAAAGATTACGTTTTCCTTATCTTCAAGGTATTGTTCGCACCGCCCTAAGCTGCGTTCAACTGAGAACTCCCTTTTCTTATGTGTTTTATCTCCATTTTATCGATTGCTAAATCTATCTTGTGATAGCCACATTGAATACACAGTGTGTCTAATTACTAATTATGTAGGTTAATCATGTTGATCATCGTTGGTCGTCGACTACGTCGCAAGCCACAGAGATCACAGTCGTAATGGACGCGCCCTTCATGTATGTGCATGGTGATAGAAACTCCATTAAGCGGGAAGTTTGAACATATCATGTTGCTCATGAGAAGTTCATTTCAAAACGTCAAGAATATGAATGAAAATGGTTTGAAAATGCCTAAATAAGTCAGGAGACATGTTCCTTGACTGGAATTCCACTTTAATTTATCATGTATGTGAATCAGAAGTGACAGCTTGTCAAATCCTTGAATGTTGTATACATAACCTCTGATGTTACTTGCATTACTCTCAATTCAACATTGGTAATATGCTGAAAAAAAGCCTGCATCTGCTGAAAATGAATTTTGCCTCCTATGTCGGGTGAAAGTTGCTCTTTACCGTCACTGCTAGTTCAGCTACCCACAGTACTTTTCAGATCTTTTGACAATGCTATCGTTAACAACTGAGGTATGTTGACAGTTAACGCCGTGGAGCCTGATCGCTGTTTTTGTATCTGCCTGCAGTCCTGTCCTTGGAGGTGGAACTTCTGATACGATCTCACGATTGCTTCTCCATCTGCTGCCACATCGAAGGGATCTCTAATGTCCTGAGGTCATCTCGAGAGATATTCAACACCCTGGTGGAGTTCAAAGAATATCCACTGATGGTAAAGCGGTTATTTCAGAATAGTAGATTTTGAAAATAGCCTAGATCTATATTTGCATTCCTTTTTCGACACTTTAGGCATTATGGAATCATAAAACTAGCACCAATTTAGGGAAGTAGTGAACTGTGTCTTCATTCATTTCATCAGAAAGTGCAGAAGTCTATGAATTTGTGGTTTTTCAATGGTTTAACTAGTGTTGCATATGGTGTGGTACAAATTTGGTAGATTGGCCAGATGCCATAAATCCTGGAATTTTGTTAGTGACACAAAGATTGGATGAACAAAAGTAAGAAAAGATTTCAGTTTGAATTTATCTCTGCAGATTGAAAAACCAGCAACAAAACTTGAAAAACAGCTTTAACACTTTTTTTGTGTACTTCAAAGGCTATTCAGCTGTCATGACCATTACTGGATAACATTTGCTTAAATCACACAGCTTAGCAGTTATAACTAAATGCAGTGACCTTTTCTTAAAGTGGCGATAGGGTGATAGGGAACCCAAATTTTGGGAGCTAGTTAACTCTGATAAGAAACTTCTGCAAGGACAGACATGTCATGCCACCCATTCTGGAAGTATGTTATTATATGTGGTAGTAACACAACAGTATTTACTCACAAAATGTAGCAATATTGGACTGTGGAAAGCAAGGGTGAAATCTGTGTGCAATATTCAGATACCCCTTTCTCTTTTGTTGAGGAGGATGGCTGGGAAGGGTCAGGTCAGAGTTCAGTCATCGGTTTCTAAACTGCAGAGATAGCCCTGTTCAAACTCTCTCTTCTCGTGTAGGTACGTTTGCTCCTGGGTGTAGCCAGGTACAGTGAGATGACATACCTGTTCAATGAGCTGCGAGCAAAACAGCAAATCGAATTGCTCCTGAAGAAAGGGTCAAAGGTACGTCTGAACTGATCTTGGGCTGAAAGTTAACCAGCCTGGTTTGATATTATCCCTGATAACAGCTATGATTGTCACAGACATTCTGTCAAGGTGCACCACATTTGTTTTGAGTTTATGTATTTTACTGATGAAATTGTTGAAAGGTTTTTATTCTTCTGCATTTATATTTGCAACGTGCTGGATGTAAAGTCTATTTGCTGACGTGTGATATATCTGACACTGACATTTTCATACCTAGTGAAGTAGGCTTTAGATGCATCTAGCATTCTGTATTGGTTTTAACACAGTATCACAATATCTCACATCTTACTTTGATGGTGACAGTGATGTTCCAAATATTTTTCTGGTTGATTAGAACAGAAGCTTGTTTAGTGTGAACATTCTTTTTCTGTTTTCAGGATAACAGTTTGAAGATCTCGTTGCTGGATTATCTGAAACACTGCGATCCCCCGGACCCGGAGACCTACAACATGGTAGCCGTCAAATTTGGAATGGTCCGAGAAATCGCGACTCTCCTCGAAAAGGAAGGAGTCAAGAAATTAAATTCTGTGTCAAACAGAAAGATGGGTAAGACTCCTCCTCGCCAGGAGATACTATTTCCTAGATATATGTCAGTGATGTCCTACACTTGGCTTTGATGAAGAATACACACTGAAGTGAAAGCCACAATGTGGACTATAGGGTGATGTTGAAAGTCATATGTTCATTGCAATGGTACATTGGATTCAAAGTCATAAATGCCGACTGCAACGAAGCGCTGAAAGCGTTAATACTTCCACTGCAGCATTACATTGTGTTCTAACCTGCAGTGTTGGCTGCGGCAGTGTAATGTTGGGAGTCATATTATTCACATTGAATTCAAAGACATAATGCTGGCTACAGTGAAATGTCAGAAATCATATATTTTAGGTGCACTGTTACATCAGCTTTAAGTTCATAATGCCGATTACAGTGTAATGTTTAAACTCATATATGCAATGTTGCATTGAGTTAAAGTGATAATGTACTGCAGTGTAGTGTTGAAAGTTGTATTTCCATTGCCATGTCCTATCGAGCTCTAAGCCGTTACATCCAAAATCATGTTATTCACATTTAATTCAAAGACATAATTCTGTTCACAGTGACACGTTAGAATTCCCATTTTCACTGCCATGATACATCTGGTATTCCTATCATAATGCTGACTGCAAAGAAATAGTGAAAGTCATATTCCCACTACAATGTTACATCGGATTCAGAGACATAATGGTGGCTTTGGTTACCACATTCAGTGAGTGTGATGTAGTACTATCCTACTCATGTCATTGAACTCCCTGCTGAACTATGATTTACTGACGAGAATTTGGCAACTTCATCAGGCTGTGAGTTGAAGAAAATGTGTGTTTTCTCTTGGTAGTTCAGTCATATCGGGCAGCATTATGTATTCATGATAGTGATAATATAAATGATAGTGAATTGTCATATATGGTACCTCAAGTTGAAGGTCTGATTTTCCTTACACAACATAGGTGAGAGGTCTGAAAATTTATGTCAGACAGATAAAAGCAGGCTTCCTTAATTTAAGGTAGTGCTACATGGTATTGAATAAGGTTGGTGTACTGGGCTGGCACTGAGTGCTGTCCTGGAGGAGTGGGTTTTGGGAATTTCCGTTATTACCAATTGCCTTTTTTGGTCTGTGTTCAGGCTGCACAATGGCAGAGTTTCTTCACACTTCCAAAACTTCCAAAGCCAAAGTTTTCAATAAAATGTATTTATATTTTTAGTAAATTATCGTATTTCTGAGTAAACTTTTGAAAAACTATTTTTCAATATTCTTGAAGTTCCACCCTTTGTTTTTGTGCCACTTCAAACTACAAGTGGTGTGCACACTACCAAGTGAGGAAGCCTGGGTTAGAGTATTGATAACAAATGTTGTTCGGGTGGTACTTATGGTAGCATTTTTCATTGAAAGTTATAACTTGCATGATTCAGTGAGATGTAAAATTGCTTATAAATGTAATTCAAGTAAAATTAGATCTTATGAACTTCATATGTAGTTCTGAATATTCTGAATATTTTTCTGAAGATACTAATTTGGAAGTCCAAAACAGTCTGGAAGAAATCTTGCAAGACTTCAAGAATGCTGCTCAGAATTACGCCAAGGTAAAGTAAATATTTCTATCATCTCCGTAGTCGCAGATTTTACTGAAGATACAACTATTGTCTCTGTAGTTACAGATTTAATGTGTACAGCATTGAGGATAGTCATGGAAACTGTATGTTGAAAGTTAGTGATGATACTATCTTGGTGGCATGTAGACCTCACTCTCTGTGTTGTTGGTGCCATCCCAGTTACATGTGCAGGTAGAGGTAGCCTTAGGTATTGATGAAAGCTAAAAGATTGTAACCTCAGTGGCATGATGCCACCTCGGTGCCACCGAGATGCCGTCTCGGTGGCAATACCATCTCAGTGTTGTGTAAACCTCATCACCCACTGGCAATGCCATTTAATTGCCTTGTAGAGCTGATCATGCCATAGGCAATCATGTGTGGTTCTAGGGAGATTATATTTTTTGTTCTTTCTTGTTTTGGGGGGCTGGGCTAATTTATGTTTTACCATCAAGCAGAGCTCCACCATCAGTTGGCACATGGTGTTCCAAGCAATTTTTGCAAAAAAAAAAAGAAAAAAGAAAGACCTCTCAGATTACAGAAAATGGCACGTACTTCTAGGGCCACATTAAAGGCATGCAAACATTCTTTATTTTGAGAGTTTATGTTTCATAAGCTTACTCTTCTAAATAACAAAGGTGAAGGATAGTTTATAAAAATCAATTGCCTAATTTTGGGGAGGTTAACAAACTTTAAGGGGTTTTAAGCCCCCATACAATCACCCCTTTTGACAATGCCATAATAAATATATTAGGTCATGAGTATTGTCATGAAAAATAAGTTTTCATTCCATACTTAGGTGGCAATGCCATTTTAGTGCTCATCACCTCAGTAGGCAGTGTACTTCAGTGGCAGTTGAGCTTATTTTGTTCATCGCAACACCATTTTAGTGTTGTTGAAAAGTCCAGCATCACCTTTGTTTTAGAGTGAAGCTAAAAATTCTCATTTGTTTTTGTGGCAAAGATGTCCCTTTTGCAGTTTGAGGTATCATTACATGATTCAAGAGACATTACCTAACTCTCTCTCTTCAGGCTGATTGCTTGAGGCACGCCGAGCGTTGTGTGCAGCAGGCTAGATTGGTGGCGCTGCAGCTGCATCTTCTCTCGCATGGTGTCCGGGTGGTAAACCTCACAGATGCTGAGCTCAACTCGTTCCTCACCAAACATGGCAACTTTCACCAGGTAGGTGTCCCGTTTATGGAAACTTTCCTCCTCTGACAGGTATATATCATCGCTTTTCCCGTCGAGGCCCGCAAGCGTGTCACATTCACCGCATTGCTGTATGGTGTATTGAGTGTAATCAGTGTTCTTAAATCTTTTCATTCTTAATTTGTCCATGCACTAGAGAGGAGGATTTCTTTGTCCAAAATGTCTCCCCACACATAAAACCCAGTATGAATCGTGGTTTTCTCACATCAATGAGACGTTGCATCTCATTGGTTTGTAACTTCATCGTGGTCTCTGTGTGTCACAGTGGTCTCATTCGTTCACATCCGTCATTGCACATCTCAGAAGCGTGGACTCAACACCTCTCACTTGTCTCGCAATACTACATTGGTCACTACTTTCACAGTGGTCTCTTTACATCATATTGGTCTCAACATGTCATAGTGTTCTCTCTGTCATAGGGGTCTCTCTGTCACAGTGGTCTCTTGTCTCTTTACATCACAGTGGTCTCTCTATGTCACAGTCAGTCTCCTCACATCATGTTAGTCTTTGTATGTCATAATGGTATCTCTATGTTACATTGGTCTCCTTACATCTCATTGGTCTCTAAATTCATAAGTCCATAGTTGTCTCTCTATTTCAAATCAGATTGGTCTCTAAGACTTATAGTGCTCTCTGACACAGTGGTCTCTTTAACAAAACATTGAACTTGCCATCTAAGGTTGGTCTCTTCAGATCATAGTGGTCTCTCTATATTACCTTGTTCTCTGTGGAATTGGTTGTTTGTCTGTATCACTTTGGTCTTTTCACATTTTGGTCTGTCCACCTTATAATTTTATATCTTCATTATATCTTGCTTTTGCAGGCATACATCGTGTATGAGGCCTACGGTAAGCAGTTCGATTGGTCCAGTTCCATTTACTACCACGTGATAGAGAAAGGAGACTTTGCCTACTTTGAAGACTATCGGAACACCTTTGACCTCTCAGAGAGCATCTTCACGGAAGTCTCGCAGTTGTGAGTTTGCCGAGATATTTCGAAATGTTATGAGATCTTCATTCTAGTTGAATGGGTGGTCGTAAGGGATGGCTCTGGGAGAAGCAGCTTACTATGCTTATGTACCATAGTGAACTGATTATTTTCATTTGTATTTTAAGAGAAACATCAAACTGAACCATAAGTGCATTGACAAGTTTGTGACTTTTCTGAACACTGTTGCAAAATATCTCCGTCTGAATTGACAATCTTTATAAGTGTTTGCACCGAGGCGCTTGATTGCGTGTACCCTCACATTTGTCTCCTGAATCCCGCACAAAGATGAAGTCTTGTTCAGGAAAATCCTGCGCCCTTTTCCACAGCTGAGGTCGTAGTTGCAATTATGAAAACACAAATTGCAACAGAACCTTAACAAAGTGACAACCCCATCCTTGATTTTGAAAATCTGTCCCCCCCCCAAATTTTTTTTAGAGAGGGATTTCCCTCCCAGGTTCAATTCCTTTGTGCGAAGACTGATCTTTAGGTGTTTTGTATGCGTAATTATTGGCTACTTTAAGATGCACGGTGTGAATCAATCGTCTTTGTGTACTCCATTTATGAAAAAAAATCATCTGTCAGTGAACTGCAGTGGTAGGACTCTCTGAAGATGGTCATTTTGAGAAACACCGTCTGCTGGTACACTTAAGTAAGGTCATATTATGCCACTGGAACCTTGTCTCACAAAGGGTCAGTATCTTGTTTTGTTTGTGACCATCTATCGTTTTGTTTTCTGTAAAGATACGGAAAGGAGAAGTCGAAAGGCAGCGCAGTCACCAATAACATGAAACAGCTCGTCATGATCTGTCCCGATATCGTGGCAAAGTACAAAATAGCGTCAGAGCTCGGCTTTCAAGAGATCACCCTTCTGTTGCTCCAGGATGAGAACGGAGCTTACCTCAAGGACGTCGCTATGTTGATGTAGAAAACAAAGACTCTATGATAAGGCAATGTAAATGTTAAATAATGATATATCTATGCATTTTGTACAAATGAGAAATAGCAATAAAGTAAAATGTAAAAAATGATTAGTACTTTCGTACGTTGGCATCTCGCCTGTCACTATCATGGCCACTACAGCATTATAGCCATTTCATTATGGCAAAATTAGTTATCATTATTGGCCAGTGATTGTGAGAGAGATGTGTGAGAGAGAATTATTTTTTTGTAATTGCATTATTTTTTACAGATGTATGCAGGGTTCTAGTTAGTCTCGGTCAAGATGTAATTTTCGTTCCCTTTTGTGTTTTCCCACACAATACCAATACAATGCTATTTTAACAGCGCCCTGTTCATCAGCTGTTTACACCTGAGCTCAGTACCAAACCGAGTTATGCCTATCCGAGGATCTGTTCAATATAAACATCTTTGACATTTGTCAACAATGGGTCGTAACCGTGTGCAAAGCTCTCACTCTTCATTAAGTTACACAGTCGTTTGTGAACGGAGCGCTCCCATACTCACAGTGAAGAGCTCGTTCACTGTTCACCCTGATTGGTTGTTCTCCCTGGAGAAGTCATGAATAAACATGAAATTTCAGGGTGTGAACTAAATGATCAAATTTGACTGGTTCTTCACTTCTTGAAGCAAAATGGCTGAAATTTCAGGGTGTGAACTAAATGATCAAATTTGATTGGTTCTTCACTTCTTGAAGCAAAACAGCCAAAAAATAAAGAAAAATTTAAGACAATTTTTAGCAAATGTACAAGAACCTAGTGTGAAGTAGAAATCAGCAAGGAACAGCAGAGGGTGCAGTCAGCTCAGTACAAAAGAAGCACAGTGCATGTGATACTACATTACTAGGGTCTTAGTAAAGCTAGGTTCTATTTGCAAGTTTCTGTATTGTGGCTTTAGCACTTCGTCAGTTTAGTGTGAATGTGTTGGTGGGAGTCTGAGGTGAGTGGGTGTCATTTAGAAAGTTTTGCCCATAGTAAAAGTAATGGCTTGGGATTCTGGATGAATGCCTCATTTTGCATTAAATGACCAACTAAAAATGGGCATTGTGCCATATTTCAATAATATACATTTCCATAAATTTTCAGACATTTTTCATTGGAATTTCCATTGAATTTTGTGCTGGTGGATGTGTTCTTCTTGCCAGTCAGCAAGTGCTAGTGATGAGTGCTGCTGGCCATTTATGGGTCGAAACCTGGACCTTTGTAACGTCATCTTGAGTGTATGCATATCTTTAAAGTCACCATGTAGTCATCTGTGGGAGATTTAATGCCATCCAGTCATCATCATGGGGGTAAACAAATGGAGTTAAAAACCATCCAAAACGTAAGTTAGTTATAGAATCATGTCAGAGCAGACTGAGTTGATTTATCTTGTATAATGACCAAATTGTGTAAAAGTCTCTGGACTTCTTGGTGAGTAAGTGGGTGCTACTGCTTTTATCCAAATCATCATTACTGTGTGTTATACCGGAATGTGTATTTAGCATGCGATTCCTGAAAGATCACATGCCTTCGTCGTAAAAGAATTTCTTTGCTGTCACCAATGTCTGTCTTTAATCTAATCTGCAGATAAAAAAAATCAATGTCGGAGAGTGAACTTTGTTAAAATGTGATGTTATCATGAGATGGAGATAACAGATGTTTAAAATTCATCATTCATAACATTTACTTGAATTCCTCAAGTGAAAATGTTGTCTGAGTTACCGGAGTCATAAACGGCGGAGAACTTTGCCTCAAAAAATCCCATAAATAAACAATAAAGAAGGAATCCCCGTAATGGTCAGTTCATGAGCATCCTTTTTGACACTGAGTAAGGATCATCTAAGTTCATATTCAAAATCTCTTATCTTCCTTCATTAAAACGGCAGACTCATGGTAGAGATGTTCACAAATCGCCTTTGCATCAACGATGCAAGAGTCACCAGAATTTGTCACTGATGAGATGGTCATGAAATAATCATGTCATGTTATAGTCACCAGGGATCACCTAACTTCATCAGGAGTCTGATCAATGTGGTTAGAGTTCATCAAATTATCAAAAAGTGAAAAGACCTCTCTTGCAAGAGCCACCAGAAATCAATCCTCATGGTAGAGGGGACTGTGTGGTGAGAGCCATTCTCTACTTCTGGTCTGTAGTGAAGACCAATCGCTGCTAATGAGAGCTAGAAGCTTTAGAAATATGTGGTGAACACGCTCTGATTGTTGTACTGTGATTGTGATGGCCAATATGCTGCACACTAAGATTGCAATAACAGTGACAGTCGTTCTGAAGCAAAATTCACAGAGAAATTGTCAGTTAGTCAATACCATGCACTCTATTTTTTAATCAATCAGACTGTTTCCTTCCATCTTTACAAAACATAAGTTTTTTTTTTTTTGGTCATGTCACTATGGCCAACATATTCCCAAGACATGCAAAAATATAGTAAAGTGTGTAGTTAAAGTGGCATCTGCTCACTTTTTCAATTTTTTTAGTTCGAGCAGTGCTTAGAAAAATGTGCAAAAGGTGAAAAATTCACCTGAAATGTTGGGCATCGAGGTATACTGCAAAGATATAACTTAAAGTGATGACGTTAGTTTGAAGAAAGTGTAAACATAGAAAATTCATGGCCAACTATATTGTTATTTGTTTAAGTGCACCAAGTAAATAATAAGTGAAAACTACTGAGGTTCAAAATGACAGTTCCTTCCAAAGTCTCTGGATTTTAGTAGAAATATCAACCAAACGTGGGGAAATCTAAAATGTACTGCAGACAAAACTTATTCAGTCTCACAACAAACCATGCTTGAACAGGCCAATGAAAATGAAGCACTATGGCCTTATGCATATTCACTACACAACAGCTGATCGCAGTTGCACCAACAATACCAATACACAAGTTTAGGGCAGCAGCAGACGTGTTGTACAGAACATTGTGTGCTATTATACCTACACATGTTACTATATCATTTAGTAGTGCTGTAACATGCATGAATGTACACTGAACGAAACTTCATAGTCGCAACATTACAGCTTTTTGTTGTTAGTTCACTTCTTCAACTATTCAAGCAATAAGTTCCCATGCATGCAGTAAAAGACCCAATAAGAGAGATTTAGAGGCTTGAATACTCAACGTTCTGCAGCGGAGAGAAAATTAGTAAATCACGGAGGGTTTTTTTCCCAGCCTAGAACATACAAGTGGGCAAGTCTGTATTGTAGCCATGGCCTAATGTTCATAATAATTATTTTCAAAACAGGTGGTCAAATTTTCAACGATTTACACCATTAAGGTAACTTTTGTTTTCAGCATTATTTTGGTTATTGCATAGTTCAAGGCAACTATACACAGCACTAGTGGGGTATTGAGGAATATAGAAAAACATAAGCAGAAGCAAAATGCTAGTTTTTATTTTAATTTCTGCAAACTCATGCCACCACTTTAAAATATTAAGACATGTTTTTGTTGTGAACAATGTATGAACATTGAATAGAAACTTTTAAGCAATAATTGAAATGTTTCAATGTGTCTTGTACTTGCTCATGTGTGCTGACAATAAATAAATTAAAAGAAATTGTGTTGAAGTTGTCCACTAGCCCAACCACCCCCCGCCCCTCTCCCCGATTGTTCTGTTGAAAATATCAGACAGGGAGGCTAACACTGCATTCTTACTGAATTACCACCCTCTACGTGAATCAACCAGGAATCTGTGACCATGTCTTTTATCCTTTGCATCACAGACCTTGCAGTCTCACTTTTATCCCTTTTGCGTTTAACACGATCATGAAACGACCATAGAAATGGACGTAAAGAAGAATGGAAATTTGATGTATTGTCATTTGTTTATCAAGTGATCACCAAGAAGGTAAGGGGGTGGGGGGGAGTGTCGTGCAACAAGGGCCGTAGATGAGCAACCCTGACAACAATCAGAGTTGTATTTACTGTCACGCGAAATACTTGTGGCTGTGACCTGCAGTGAATGGAATGAAACATTGAGAGTGCATTCAAGTGTGAGGTAGACCTCAATGTGTAATGAACTCGTGTAAATAATTTCAAATTTCAGGTGAAACTGCGCACCGTTTACTTGTTTCATATTTTGCCGTCATGCCCAAGTTCGCAGGACATGCGCTCGAGCGATTTAGAATAACGTAGTACATGTAGGGCCTACAACGAACCACAATGTTTCTCACTTGTGGTACCGTACAAACTAAAGGTGTGGCGCAATGTACATATGTACCGGTTTCTGGATATCATACTACTTCCAGTGTCTGCTGTTCTACATTTTAGCATGACGGAAAAGTGGCGCAGCCTACAGAAATTTTGGGGGAAGCGACGAATGATGTTGAAAAATAAAGGAGAGCAAAAAGAAAAAAAAAAACGAAGCGTGGAGCCGGGAGGGATGATAAGTTGACCGAATTTGCGGTTAAAACTGGGAGGCCTAAACTTACGGGAGTGGGGGGGGGGGGGGCACTGGTGAACTGCCGGGTTTCACAAATGTGATTTCTTTTATGACAATGAAAACTAAGACAAAGCAGATTGACAACACAATTGAAACAAGATGTTCATAAAAGGTGTGAAATCGTTGATTCGAGGGTTCGATTGGCCGTACATGCGCCTGTTAGTTTCATATAGGCAGTATACGCATATGCTGCCAGGGGATAGAATCCGCAGCAGAATGGTCGGCATATTTATTTCACGCAGGACACATTACACTGTAGCAATACGCGTTTTCGAGCTATCGATTAAAGCCTTGGATATTAATGATGTCATATATTCTAGAAAAAGTTCCTCTTTTTTCCAATCCTAAGGCTGAATTAAAAGAAATAAATGACCAAAAGCGTTGGTTGTCAATGCCAACTAAAAGCTATTGCCAATATGAACCAATTCTGTCATATTACCATTTAAAGTACGTCAGTTCTACTACTTAAAGTATGCCAATACTACGTACGTCATTCTCATTTTTTTTAAATGAAGTTGAGTATGTTTCAGTCAAAACGGGTGCATGCAACAAGCTGGCTCACGCGGTTTTACACGGGTGGGAAACTTTCAGTCAGGTTCTGCGACGGTCGCTTCGTTGCATTACATAATGTTCAACCGCCTGGCGCAGTTCCCGGTATTTTCAAGCTCCGTCAGACATGCCGTCATTATCAACCAATGAAAAAGTGGGGTCTAAAGGTATGTTCAGCAAGCTCTCCCTCCACTATTTACCATCTTTTCCAACTTTGAAACAGAACACTTTGAAACACTTTGAATAATTCTCTATGATGATTCTTGTATCATCTCAACCCATTTCTTATGTATTACTATTTTTCATACACTGATTTTTATCTCATTAGACCTAATTGAGAAATTGCAGGTGTGAGATCCCTAGTTCTTCAAGGCCCGGGCGGGGTACATACTGTGCAGCTTGGTGCACCCAGGAAGTGCCGTTTCCGGTCATCTGGACCGTTTGAATAGCCAAAAATTTCTTTGTTTTCTTATGAAAAAAAATTCTCAAAAATTTCTCAAGTATTCTCTGCCTAATTGGGATGAGTTAGAGGTTTGTCCTAGTTCCTGTGTTCGTGGCCATTGTAAGAAGCTGGTGAAATGCTTCTTCAGGTTTGATGTGAGAAAGTTAAGCTTCTTTTATAGAGTTGTCAAAGAGTAGAATAGTCTGCCCACTTTATTGAATAGCTTCAAGCACATTGATAAGTTTTATTGTGATTGTAGCCGAATCTGATTGCAGGGCATCTTATGGGGCATATCGAAAAGTTTTGTACAAAAACGATCATTTGTTAATTTTACACCAAAATTTCTAAATTGTTCTAATCAAGGTAAGCCTAATCAGTTATGCTTCATAATGATATGTCTTGGTGGAAGCAACCCATGAAACGCCGATTTTCATTCGAAATACATGATTTTTGACGATTTCAAAATTTTGTGACGTCATAATTTGGGGGAATTTCCCCAAATAATGCGTCATTTCATGTCACACAAACGTGGTTTACGAAAAAAATTATAGACCCAAATTCCTCCTTTTCCTCCTGCTACCTATGACATGCAGCTACCAGAAACGCGTTTAGCCATTTCGATGTATTTGTGGCTAGAAGTAAAAATCCTTTAAATTATGTAAATTTGGGGTGAAAAGAACATTTTTGCTTGTAGACATCATTCCCATAAATTAATGATTTACGACAAAATTAATGGGTGTGCCCAATCAAAAAAGTATCCACTGGGTGTGTTATAGTACGAACATCACAAATCCAACTTAGACCTGAAAACACAACCCCGAGTACTACATTAAGCAAAAAAAAAAAAAAAAAAAACCATCAATGCACCATGCCCCCACACATAGTAACGCATTTGTGAGGTTTATGATCGAAACTTTTCAATATATTTTTGCCCTCCTTTGTTACTGGTTATGCTATGTTGTAGGCCTACTCTAGGCGCCAACCGATGGTGGCCTTAGGCTTACATGGTCCTGAAGGCACTCAGTCTCCTACAACAATTTGTAACCTCTATTTTAGGTTCATGGGTGCAGGTGTAAAAAAATGTGGCAATTTTGCACCGTGGAAAATGGAAGAGAGAAGGGGAAACAAGATTCTCTCTGGGCAAAGTGGAGGGGGTGCCCCATCTGTGTACTGACTGATTGTCTTAGTAAATCTTGGTAGGGCAAACCCCTCTACTTATCCCCTCCCCAGGACGAGTCTAAGGGACGAAAATAGGGACCATGAGTCGATTTTGTTCCCTCGCAAAAAAAAAAAAAAAAAAAAAAACTGGCTACGCACCTATGACGGAGTGGACACTTTGGACATATCCGCTCTACCTAGCTGTGCCCTCCGTCTATCCTCTGCCCCTCCCCTGGTCACCGTGCTCCTTCAGCAATTGAATTTGGCCGGTACTACCTTGCTTGACATATTCTGTACAAAGCCAACTTGAACAACCCTTCTATACCCTCAAACTCAGCAATCGTGTAACGCTTGGTCAGTTCCACTGCATGAGGAGGATGAGCTGTTTACGGACAAGGTGAAGAAACTCGACTTTCAATTTGACTGTTTAAACATGGGGCTCAATGGTTTGAATATGAGTTGTGTAGCTTTAGTTTCCTGTTTTATCATATACTGGAAAATTAAGCTATGTAAATTTTCAAGGGAATTTAGCACATTTTTAAAGGCTGTAATGCATCACCCCAGACAGTTTCAATTCTCCCAACCACCTACCTCTAGTCCCTCCCTCAGCCTGTCTTACATTCCTCCACATGTGTAATCAAAACAATGGATCCCTGTGTACGCTGTGTAATACGAGCTGCTCTGAATCTTTCGATTTTGCTGGCAATCTAAGAGTACTGTAACTTAGAACCAGTTGAGAATTTTCCTTTCAGGGAGGTAAAAATGTAGCTTAGGGTGATGCAATACAGCCTTTAAGGGAACTTACGACATTTCTATATGTGGCATTTCTCCCTGTGATTCCTTGACAGTTACGGTAAGTCCCATTAAATCCATATACTCCATTTTGATATCAGGAGAACAACGGAGACTTGAAACTAATTTGAATTGGTGGAATGTCATAGTAATTACCATGGTGTTGGAATATCTCGGTCCAAAAATATCACAACAGTAAAAATGCATTTTTCATAACGATGTGCATTATGAACTGAACAGAAGTGCAATGTGAGAACTTCAATGGTGAGTTGTTTAGTTCTCTTCTGCCTCGTACATTTGGTCCATGAAAATGACAGTATAAACAGATTTTATTGCTTTTATTTCTTGTGTCTTGATAGCCGCTACATTTTAGCAGCGTTAAAATGAGCTCAATAGCTTTGTCATCTTTGCTAGCCAAAGAAGGAAGGAGGTAAGGTGTATAATATTTAGTATATGTTCATGACTAGATGTACAGATTCTAAAGAAAATTACTGCCTATGATATGCACAGGCAACAGTTCCACGAAACTCGTCGGCTGTTGCTGCCATTAATAGACTTACACTGTAGGCTGTAGTGTGCTGAAAGGTATGATTAGTAAAAGTTAGTGCTTGGATACCATGTCCTTGTTTAAACTTGTCTTGTCATACAGGAACAACTACAATATATACTTGGATATCCATTGTATGTCATTATAATCTTGACTATCTTGAAAGAGACATGATGTGACCTCATTTCTACAATATTTTCATATTTTAGGTGTACTTCTACAGTAAAGCCATATTCTTGAACATTGCTGTCAAATTTGGGCTTCAATTTCAAAGGAAAACAAAGAGTTGACCAGCTGCAATAATTTGCCACTGTTACATGGCATTTTGGTAACCTTGAGACAACCTGAAATCTTTCTTGACCAGAGGAATATCTCTTCACACAGCAATATCTTGAGCTAGAAATAAAATCCTTGTATGGGGTTTGGACTAAATGTCAGGGAAAAATTATTCTTTCCCTTAAGAATCCCTTCACTTGGTCAGTGGAAAATTCCTTTAAAATGTAGATGCACTACATTGATTATGCAGCTCTTAGTTTTATTTTTTATGTATGTTTGTTCTCGGGCCTTAAATTTGATTACTTCAAAAGTTACGTTAATTGACATTCATTTTTATTCAGTATTTCATTATTCATTAAAATGTTGCCATGTTCTATCTCACATTTTTAAGTTTCTTAATCTGTAAATGATTTTGTAATGAGTTTGAATAATTTATAATGAAAAATATGTAATTATATATTTTAGTTCCCAGTTCTTAGAATGGTCCCATGTTCAATCTCACATTTTGGAAGTTTATTAACTTATAATGAGTTTTACACATTGTCTTTTTTTTATGGTATCCTTCCTCCTGCTTTATATTTGTATAATTTTATAGAGGTACCTCAAGATTAGCCATGGCTACCTAAGCTACCCCCTTAAAACAAGGTCAAATTAAAATAAATGAAGGTCAAAAGTCATTTCAAATTCCAAAGGAGTCAAATTGTCAGGGCATGTACAGAATGTTTCAAGCATTGTCTTGTGAAGGGAGCTTTGCTCTGATTTCATATTTACTGTAATTATGACACATTGAATACAAGACTGATGTAGCATTTACCAGAGATTCATTGGGGTCACAGTGTAAGGTCCTTGTAAGGATGATATCTGAAGGAAATTATTATCCAAGTAGGCATTTTGCATTGAGTCTAAAACTTATTTGCTGTTGGTAGAAGTCATTACTGGGTCAATATGGGGCAAATTTGGAAATGACTTTGAGCATAGACCAAAAACATTCCAAGTTATATTTGGTACTTCAATGATGCCAGGTTGTTTGAATTTTTGTGTGTATAATGCAATTTGCCTTGTGCAGCAGGGCATGCATCAAGCTGGCGATTGGGCAATTGTCATCCAAAAAGAGTAAATTCCTTTTGGCAACAAGTGTCAGAGAGAACCATTTCCTCCCAAATGCTATGCAATTAATGGTAAAATGGACAAGAGCTACAAAGCAATAGTCCTGGTTCATGGACAATCTACTTAACTTTATTCAGTCTGCACATGGTGTAATAAACACATACAGTAATGTTTTGTGAATGCAACTGTGTGGAATCTGGTAAAGTCTTCTCCTTGTATCTTCAGGCTTAGTCCGCAATAAAAGGAACTCAGCAAGCTAGGACCCAACAAGGAAATTAATGAGCTAACATTCAGAAGGTACAACCAACTAGAATCAGGCAATTGATCATAAAACTTGCTGAGTAAAATGTGTCTCCCTTTATTGCCCAAATCTCTCCCATAATTATTTTCAGAGAGAAACATTCTCCTAAATTTGAAAACTAGCACAAACTTTGCTGTGCAGTGCTGTTTGCCATATCAAATGAACACTCTGGACACATACAGTGATCAAAAACCACATTATCTGGTTGCTTTTAATGTTTTTGATGTATGAATGATTTATCCATAAAATTTAAAGAGATTTGCACAACTTTGGCAAATTGGTAATTTGTTTAGACTTCATATGATGCAATTTTTCCTTGACAATTCTGCTTTTCTCCACACTGACCATGCATACAGTGTTTGATTTCTGTCTCTTATTGTCACTGACTGTGCATTAAATTTAGAGGTGTCTTCATTTCCTTTTTGGTATCTTCATGTGAGGTGTCTTCATTTTCCTTCGCCATAGGATATTCCATTCCTCAATGCTGTGGAGCAAAATGAGACAGGGCTGTCAATCAATACGTCTCTATGCTGACAACTTTGACGAAGAAGTTGAAGAGGTATATTGATTACATGTACAGTTAATATCTTACAGTTCTGCATACCAAAGCTGTATCGTTCCTTTAACGTTAGAGCAGAAACATTCTTTGCAACAATTTGGCATCTGGGAAGGAGAGAATTTGGACATTTTTTTTTGTACGCTTCACTATGAATTGTGTTTTCATAGTTTACTGACACAGCTGGCATTCTTTATTCTTATAGCTTGGTAGGTTCTTAATGCAAATGATTTACAACCTTTCCTCTTTTAATTCTTAAAAAAACGAAAGTTTGTGTGATATTAAACTTTTTTCTTTTGTAGTTACGAATTCAACAAATTGCTGATCAAGAGATCCCGCCTCCAGTCGATGGTACAGTTCATGAAGTTCTTAACATAAAGGCCTTTGGTTACGACTGTACTCTTGTTGAACATTTTGCTCAGTATGCTCATAATCTGGCAAAGAACATGACTCTCAATGTGTGTGACAGGTAACATTTATTACTTGAGCTAAGCGCTGCTCATATTAGGTTGTTTCCCTTCATAATTGCCAATCTTTGTATGTTTATAAACTATTCATCAAAGCTTGGCAAGTCTGAAAGGCCTTTCTTAAGTGCTTACCACCTTCTCATGTGAAGAAGTGGTACAGATTAACTTTCTCAGTTAAAACATCAAAAAGAGAAAGGGATAATGCATGAACCTCGTTTTAAAAACCTGATGACTGTACTCGGTACATGACTGACAATATCTGGACCCAGGTTTTGAGGCTGCTACCTGGATCCAAAGTTTCATTTTAAATGTTTAATATACGAGTGACAAAATTCAGCATGTATGCCCAACTAAGAACATTTCATTGTCATGCCTTTAGATAAGAGAAATGATGTTATGTTAGTGTATGAAACAAAATGTGGTATTATTACTTCTTAATGAATTTGTAGCCTAACAGAAGTTAATTATTTAGGTACCAGATTTACCAGAGTGACTGTGGACTGTGGGCATCAAGGTCCAAATTATGGACCCGGTGCAAACACCATTGACAGACCTGCAACCTTGGGACACCTGCTCCCCCTTTCAGTGTTTGCTATAGGATTACTGTTCAAAGTGTACAGTCACTCCTATAGTGCAACATTGGAAATGGTTGCACTGGGTTTCGTGTTATCCTCTCACCTAAAATTTAGTATTATATTTGCAAAGTATGGCAAAGTGTCCCAAAAATTTCGTTCAAGATTGTAGTTATCAGTTTCAGTGCCTTCGAATGTCAAACCTGAGAGGACACAATGCAATTTTGGGGTATTGCATTGCCTGGTGTGGTCAGATTACTTGCATAATTGATAAAACTCCTGATGATTGTGGCAATTGTCGAACAGCAGTTTTGTGTATTCATCATCTGAAGTGGGAGCAGGTTGGCCAAGGAATTGGTTTATTAAGTTTTGAATGTTTGTCGGCCTCCCTCGCCAAGGTTACCGAATGTTATTGTATGTGGCATGTGGTACCCACAGAAATAAAACAGGAACTCAATATCAAGGTTGTTTCACCAGCTAGTTCAACCATTGAAAATTGTTTATGGTTCATATGATTAATGTAGGTTGCCCAAACTACCATGTTCGTTTGTTCCCATTGTTTCTTTCAAATGTGCATACATGGGAAATTCTAACTCTGCTGAAGCATCTGCCCAACAATGTTCTTGAGTCCTCAGCAGAGTTACATGATTAGTATTAGTTCATTAGCAGCATCTCTTATCAGCGTGATTGTTCTAAGGATGATGTTAATCTCCTCTTGCATTTTCTGTGACTGTTTTGCACCGAAGTGGTTCTTACTGTACAATATTGGTCTTTGTACTAATGCCCACAACACTGGTACAATTCACAGTGTATACACTAGCCCACTTTCTGTGTGTATGCTCATGTAGTGTAGATTTCTTGCTACAATTACAAAACCCAAGACCAGGCAACACCCCCTCAGAAAACCTCAGGGTCCCCCTGACAATTCCCATCCACACAATAGCCACACTCTGGAGAATTCCACCTTGCTTGAACAACTCCCCCAAGAGAAGGATCAGTGTAAAATAAAGAGTTAGAGGATTTTTTTTGGGGGGGGGGGAGAATTGTCTGAGGGGAGGGACTTGTTTGTGAACCACCAAAGCAACAACAAATCATTTCCTTTTGAAATGGAATGAATTCTTTGTGCTGTACTTGTTTCAGTTCAAGCATGAGCAGTCTGATGACATTTTCAAGAATTATCAAGTGCTCTCTGTAATATCGTTCAGTCTGCTCAGAGACTTTGTGTGAACTGCCCCATTTATTTAAATGTATTCTTCTGGTACACTTCAGATGAAAGTTCATCATCGCCATTTCCGTTTAGCTTCGATTGGTGCTTGCCCTGCGAATGCAGTCCACCTACTGTTATGACAGGGGTCGCTTCCTCTGTGCTAATGAAGAAAACCTGATTGGAGAAATTTCGTTATCATGCCCCAAAACAACTGCCCAGAAAACCAGATGATTTACTTACTGAGTTCTTGGTTTAATAACATTTTAGCAGTAACATTTTACTGTAAGTTTATTTAAGGTAATTATGTTTACTTATGTAAAAAGTTTTCAGTTGGATCTAACTCTACATCGATTTGCTTTCAGTTACGCGCTCCCCTCAAAGTCAACTTTAGTTCATGTAGTCCAAGGTACAGCTCTCAAAGAGAAAGATAGAATTGAAGACTACACTTTAACAAGCTATCAGCGTGTCATACAGGTGAGCTGCTGAATGTGTTCTGCTCATTAAAGAAGATTTTGTTTTTTTAAGTCAATCTGTTCGAATCAGAGTTCAAAGAGTTCAATTAGTAACATCAAGGAGCAATCCGCGATGAGTGGTGGCATTCAGATGTTTTGTGCAGAAGACGAAAATACTTAATTCAGCAGACAAAAGAAGGAGATTGACCTGGCTATCAGAGGAAGATTGAATAATGTCGTCAGTTTTCTTAATTAAACAAAGTCTGTTATTCATATTTGCCTTTTAAATCACAGTTTATTATGCATCAAGATTTCAATTCCTCTTCATTACCTGAAATAATTTATGCTTTAGTATGAAGCGTGTACATTCTTCCATATGATTAATGTTCTAAAATTCTCACTAGTTATGCAGTGCACTTACACTGATGCTTCCATCCAATGAATATGTCAGTTGTATGTCAGTGTGGGATGTGAATCAAGTTTAGCACCATGTCACCACTGCAGTCCATATATAGCTGCAGTATTGGTCAGATGAATTTGCTTGATCATCGGCAACATTGTGTTGTCTGTTTACCATACAAAGTAGCTACAACAGTTATTAATTGTACCAATACTACCATCTGTCTTTTTTATTTTCTGTTGAAATGAAGATTCAAGATTTACCAAGTAAAAGGGCTCCTCTTCTTTTAGACTTGTTGCATCTGAACCTACCAGAGGGCGTCTCATTTACAGTCTCACCGGTAAGCGAACACTGGTAACGGTCTAAAACAGAGGATGTGACCCATGAGTTTGCTACTTAGACATCTGACAGCCATTGACATTCATGTTCTGGTGCACAGTCAAACATATGAGCCACACTCTGATTGAGTAAACATTGAATGCTATATCAGTCATAACTCAAAAGTAAACATTGCTGGAAGTTGTAACTTCAGTATCTCAAGAAGTGAGAAAATTAGAGTAAAAATATTTAATTATATAACCCTTGAAGATGAATTTATATTCACACGAAATAGCCCTTCATAGTAAGGCAATCCCTATTGTTTGAACGTTTGTCAAACATCCATGAAGGTCACCGTTTGAATACATGTCAAACACGACATCACTATCTCAATGTGTAGTATTTCCGTGAACTTCGTTTTTCCAAAAGGCCTTGGCCAGCTTGAGATCCACTGAGTTTAAATTTTATTGACATTTAAAACAGCATCTCCATAACAATAAAGTGAAAGAACCAGAGTTGGTCTGTAGGTTATCAACAATTCAACATCTGAGTTTGAAAAATTGATTATAAATGTTGTTTCACTTTCTAGTTTTGGTGCTCAGGTTCTTTATTTTTCATGTAGAGGATGTCGACTGTGATGTGGCGTATTTTCTCTGGAATAGTTTTTAGTTTATAGACGTAAGATCCTGAATATTCTCTGAGTTTTTTTTTTTTTACCTTCAGAGATGATTTAGGAGAAATGCAGTAGCTTTGCTTCAGGTTATTTTTACCCTTGTCGTTGGAACGTGTTCTGCAGTGAGCCCTTGGCGAGAAGATGATCACTGAGGTCGCCCAAATTCTTTATTACGTAGCTAATCCCCGATGTGTTTCATATAATTCACATTTTATTTAGTGTCAATATTGCAAACAGGAAGTCTCCAGGATCAAAGCTGAATGAAGTTCAGACTTAGTATGTATGTAACCTTAGTGAGGAGACATTTAGTAGAAGTGTAATATTTTTTGTTTTATGGGTCTTTTTTACTCCTGTTTTGTGTAATTTCATTCTCTTCTTTCTTTTGGCAGCACACCCAAGAGCAATACAAGGAACGGTTTATAAGAAAAGAAATACCAGACTCTTTGCTTTGAGATGATTTTTCCTTCACTAAAATTAGGTGTGCTTGTTTTATGGAGAGCTCAGTCTCTTGCATGGACCAAGCACCGGTCATGGAAAGAAGAGGAATTGAATTCCAAACACACCTCAGGAGGAATTGAATCTCTGTATGCAACTAATCTGTGATGTCATCATTGCACTAACCATTCATTTACTGGGAAGACGTTGTATGAAGACTAATATCATGCTTCTAGCTCACATCTTTGAAGTCATATTTGATAGTAAGAAAGAAACAACCCTCACTCTCAGTATGGTTGTCAGTTTCCCAAATAACACCGCTTTGCTTTTGTTCAGATTGTATGGTTTATAAGTAATACGATGACTTTAGTAAACAGGTACATTTTGTGGACGGTGCACACTTTGCCGAAACATTGTGCCGTAACCATTCTGTGAGAGACTCAAAAAAAGGGTCTATGAAAAAAAGAACCCAGGCAATTACATCTGAAGCCACATCTATATCCACCACTCTGTACAACTAGATGTTTTTACCTTTTGCAATGTTTATTGGTCAGTTTATCTGTCCATCTGTCTCTCAGCAACTGCTCAAAATGTCTCCTCTCCTACTGTACATGCTTTAATGGATTTTGACAAAACTTGGACACCAACATTTCTCAGATAGTTGGACTTCCATACTGTTCAGAAACTTGATGTCAGACCCTTTGTGGGGGAGGGGGGCATTTGGGTCCTTTCCTGTAAATCATTTGAAATGCTTCCTGCAGATGTCCATCCTGATCAAGGTTTACTATAAGCACCTCCTTTGCTCAAGACTCTCTAGGGTAAAAATGTCTCTGGTTTGGATTGGTCAAGCACTTACATCCTGTGCTTGCTGCGAGTATATTGAAAGCTTCCAGTAGTTATATCTACTTCAAGTGTCCTCATTATATCATCATTCCCATTGTCATCGTATTGCTTCAGTCTGAAACATGCAAACTACTGCAACTCCTTCCTTTGCCTGATCAACTTTTCATCTGGACTCTCAGAGTTTACTGACCTCTCAGCCTCAGGTTTGCTTTCAAAATGTTCATTTCATTCTCTTTGTACCGAAGAAACCCAAAGAATAAAGTATAGTCATGGTATGAACCTCTACCATGCCAGTGTTCCACCTTTGGCTTTGATGGTTATTGTAACCTTTGTATCTATCGTATTGAGTGCATACATATTCCAGGGTGCTTGCAAGAGTTGGTCCTCTGTTTGGTTCTTTGAGTGTAGCTTAAAAGGCACTGCCTTAAACATTTGAAAGGCTTTGCATTGAATGAAAGAATGTTTGGGATGTATCAGTTGATAGTTTTTTTTTTAACACTCCACGACCTATGAGTGGAATGAGGTATTTACACTGCAAAACTTCCTCTGTTGGTATGATGTAAACTGCATTATGAATCTTTCGGTGCACGAAACAGGAGTGTAATAAAGTCAACTTCAATTAATTTATCGAATAACAGAGATGGATTTCTCTTGCTTCTTTTGTGGTGCCACAGTCATGGTACGTGTCCTCACAAAAAACAAAAGGAAGAAAAGTTCCAAGACTGAAACTGTCCCTTCCTTTTAAGTTGGACCATATCTGATAACTCAACTGTAACACTAATAGAACACACCCTAGGGTTACCGTGGAATGTGTTCCTATGACATTCTGTGGCAGACATCTCTCTGTTGTGATACTTGTCACCGGTTTGATGAGCAAAATTGTACACAGTGGGCGAATCTAGTGCACCCCCAGTCAAAAGTCCTGGTTCCACTCCTGATTACATTGCCATATTTTCAGAACCTATATAATAACATTACAAGTGAAATGTGTTTTTCATAATTAAATTGAGGTCAGATTCAACCACTCCCATATAGCTTACTGGTTCCTTGGCTCTGGTGGAATATCCATCTACATCTTCATCATTTAGACTTTTAGGGTCCATTAAGACTGGGATGTCCCCCCTCCCGCCCCAAAAGTTACCAGATTTACTTTATTTTTAAAACGAAGGAAAGACAAGGTGTCTTACTTGATTTAATAATCTGGATATATGCGCCCAGTGGTTGTATTCATAATACTGCACAATGAAACGTTCATACACCAGTTTACTACATTTTAAACGTGTACGAAGGGAATATGCAAAGACAACGTAAAGCAAACACTGGCAACCAAATGAAAAATTGATAAAAGAAAATGACGAGAAAGTAAAAAGACAAAAGGTCCAAGCACCATAAGTTATCAAAAGCTTTGCTACTTATATTCGGTAAATTAGTGCGTGGGTCACCAAACGAATATTCAGTGTGGTCCTACTTTATTATCGTTTACAGTATGAGACAATATCCAATCGCAAGCAGAGTGAGGAGTAAGATCAAAACTTCAAGATGATAAAAATTCATGTCGAAAACATTGAAGAAATATGATCTATGTTCTAAAGTAAACACCGTATAATTTAAACAATTTGACACGTTGAATGTCAAGAAGAAAGGAGCAAGGGCACTAGGGGTTCCTTGCATGAGGATTATTACAACTGCAACCCGTCAGTCTTAACTATAAAACTACTAATTTAAGGTTAATCCACGACTTTCGCAACATATAAAAAAAATTGGGTTTTTTTTTCGCCCGCCCCTGATTTATACGTACACTTAAACAAATTCAGTAATTACATTGGTAGACCATACAAGCATTCATGGCACGAAAATGGAGCAAAAGTTTTTTCCCTGACCATAAGTTCCATGCTATTTTACACAAAACAATGGTGGTACTCAGTCAGTCGCTCAACAACATTGTTGATATGTGTCATTGATCGTATTTACCCTTTCTCGGGGTTGTTTCCAATGAAAATGTGGTAATTTACAAACCCAAAGTTTCTTTCGTTTTCTCCCTATTTCATCAAAATCCCACGTTGTAAGAATCAACAAGGTTAATCAACATTGGGCCTGTGCATTAATCAAGGGCTAATCAAAGTGCATTAACTGAAGCTTATTTAGGATCGAGGGTGAATGCTACAGTTAGATGCAAGAGGGCGCCGCCGGTAATGCGCATGCTCAAATTTGGTTAACCTTGTTCACACATAAAAAACGGGGTTTTGATAAAAAAGGCGAAAATAAATGAATAAATGGAATCTTCATCGAAAACAAACCGCGAAACTAATAGGTAAACACGATTCAAAGCTGAATTTGAAATTTGAGGATCAGGAAGTCTGAAGACTCATCAAGGATCCTAAACCAATGGCATGATCGTGGATGAACACAGGTGAAATTCGTCTACTCTTTTTTATCAGTGTTCAGAGAGTAAAGATGGGCTGGGGTGAACCAACAATCTCATACATACTCAATTCTGCTCTCGAGACCCTAATTTAATGTCCCCATCCGACGGTCGAGACAGTCTTTAGCCACTTTCCCAAAGGCTGGGAGGGGTGGAGGACCTCCCCAGCTCTCCATGAGCCCACTAACTGTACCGACTTCCTAGCAACTTGAAGCAAACGAGACCTGAGTCGGACAACAGGAACCCAAGTTAAAATCACCAAGTAACACCCTCAACACCACTGTAAACAGGTTTAATGAACAGGTAATTTTGAGTCCCCAGAAAGTTTGATCAGGGGACTTAGTAATTGCAAGACGGACCCTCAACCACCAACCTGATCCTCCACCCCACAACATGTCAACAATTTTTGTGCGCGATAGATAAAGTACCACCATTGTTTTGAGTAAGAACGCACTGACATGTAAGTCAGCGTAAGACGCTATCGACCATAGAAATAGATATACTAGAAAGACGTCCAATTAACTACTAACAACTGAACAAATGAAGCCGACCAAAATGGGGGCTTCTTACAAGGTAAGGCAAAACAAGTCTACCCTCAACATTTGCCATAAATAACGCATATACGACCCGCGAAGTTGTTCGTTCGAAATCTAACTACATCTCTGGATAAAAACAGAAGTAGAAGAATTTTTGAAATAATATGATAACATGCAGGGAAAAGTACGTCTCAACGTTTAACTGTTTGAGAATAACATTATTCTACAATCGTTTATGTTATAGTGTCTCCATGGATACCATCAGACAGGCGACATCGCTTCATCGTCCAGTGTTGGACTTGGTTTACATTAAGGCAACTTTCATCGGCATAAGTTTAGGTTTCCAGAGCTATAGTTTGCATTAAATTAACGTCTTTCAAAGTGTGACATATTAATTGCAGTTAAGCAAAAGCCACTGCTACTCAAGTGTACTTATTCACATATTGGCTGCAGTCTGAAATATCCGCATTTTCAAGATGGTTTTGTGGCAATCAAATATTAATGACAAAGGTGAAGATTCATTTTAATTGTGGAATGTAAGAGGTGACGATGATCATATATTCTGTCAATTAATTTTTACAGAAACGTCGTTTTTCATTCTCTAGCAAACTTTATCGATATGTTAACAAGTTGGTTTACGTAGGATGTCGATGTATGGAAGATAAAGAATGAGGAGTACTAATAAAATCAGTGTCTGATTGTGGCTATCTTAAAGGTTATTAATTAGAGAACAATGATTCTCTCTGCAGATCCCTAGAAGGATTGTTCTCCAAAATGAAGACAGTCATATGTCCTAGCTAAACTTTATTTATTTAAGTCCATTTGTATAGACAATGTCACCAGTTCTTGACAAAAACACGTCGACCCTTTTTACGAGTGAAAAATTTGAAACATTTGGAAGCCAACTTGAGCGCCTTAAATGGAAAAGCTATGTCCAATCGTATGATTGTGGTTCTACCAGCTTATTTTCTCTGATAAACGTCAGAGAATGCAATTACGGGAAAATAATAAATTGGCAACTCCTTTCTCATTATGCGTAAATAATTCGCATATAACCTCCAATTCAACTGTTTGATTTCTGTGGTATTCATGACAGTTTTGTTGACTTGTGTAACTGTTCTACGGGGTCAAACGCAGTTCGCCCTCACTGTAAGATTATTAAACCCACTATTAGTTTTTAATACCTCGATAAGCACTGTAACATTTAAATTTACGAGAGGCAAAACCCTATAGCATGGCAGAATATTGTGGGAAAAACTTTGATTATTATATGCCACTATAGCTTGAAAAATTACACCTTTTTGTATAGTCAATGGGAAACAATACAAGGGACAAATAGGTTTGTAATTGTAACAAGCCAGGAATTTGAATTCTGAAATGCACCGTTGGGACTTTAAAATGTAGAAATGCTAAAATTTGTAAACTTTTGTGAGATTGTCGTGCATGATGGTGGGTGTCCGTTCGTTTTAGAGTCCTGGTGAAATGCAATCAATTGTATGGCTAGTTCTACAAAATCGGGTAGGATGTACATTTTCCGTGCAGGAAAATCTGTTGGGTGAGGAACTACTTTGAAGAAAAATAGGATAGAAAAATTTAAAATAACAGTGTCAGAGGAAAGCGTGTTTTAGTAAAACGTCATTCATCAATAGTACACTATCAACAAGTGCCAACCAGCCACAACCGCCCCCACCCTAAAAAAAAAATCTAAAATAAAATGTTAGTAACAAATCAAAAATAAGTAAACTAGATGCTTTGATCCAAACACAACAAAAATAAAGTATCTTCTCGGCTACCGTAGCTAAACAACACATAGCCTTGCTGATTTCATTCATCTGGTACTTTGAAGTCAATATAAGTTTAAAATATGAGATGGCAAATCTCATCGTTCTCCAGACAGCTTTCCAAAAGTGGGAAAAAGCATCGTATTAAAACCATTTATGCGAATTAGCATTTCTAGAGGTAATACCTGCACATCTGAGGGACCTTCATGATACAGGCAGATTATCCCAGAAGATAACGGCATATATCTAAACGCCCCTACGTATACGTTTCGACAGAGCTGGTACGCAGTGAATGTTTTTACATGGATGTACAGTACTCTATATGGAAGAACCGGGAGCCTTCATTTGATTTCAATTCGACTTGCCTTCAATAATTCTATACAGGAGACAATAAAACGATTCGTTGACGAAAATGGAAGAAAGAGGAGAGAAAAATATCCTAGGTGTAGTGGATTATGCAGTATTTTGTTTAATGCTGCTTATTTCGGCCGGGACAAGTTTATACCATGCGTTAGCAAAAGGTGGACAAAGAACAACTCGTAGGTAAGGTTTTACCTGATCAGGGCAGCAGGTGCTATTCCACCCCCCTGATCTTAAGTGTATGTAAACTTCGGACGTGTGTACCTGTGTGCACATCTTTAGTTTATCTTAATCTGTGGCAAGTTGTGGAAGTGTCTGTGAATCAATCACAAGTTAGGTTTAGGCTAAGTCTTCCATAAAGGTACACCAAAGGCAGAATGATGGTTTGCTAAACCTTAGAATCCCCCATACCACCTGAATGAGCTTGCTTACTGTGTTACTGTGGTGTTTTAAGTGTTGTCAGTACCAGGCAAAGGCAGTATAGCACCCGAAGCGCTAGACAGGTTAATCCAGTTTAAAACCGTAGTACGTCATTGCCGCAATACTCGCCATTTTAGCAAGCAAATTCCGGGACGCTCGTGAACCTACCGAGACCAGTGTGTGAGGAGGGATGTGGCTTCTGCTCTGAGAAAATTACGAAAAAAAAAAAAAATGTCCCACTTATTGCCAGTATTCTCATACATTATGGGCACAAGTTTAAGAACAGAGAGCTACAACACCCGACTGTGAAACAAAAGTTTTAAGTTCAGAAAGTGGGTCACAAGTGAACGTGCATGCTGTTTGTCATCAGAGGTTTTCAGCAGGGGACTTTATGTTGCATAGCCTGTTGGTATGGCTTGTTAACGGGGGATTTTTTTTTCAGAACAGTCGGTGGGTTGTTACCCGAGACAATTTATTCAGTACTCAACACATTGACTTAAAAAGGTGATACTTGAATCAGTCGAATTACGGACTCCACACGTGCCTCTTTCGGTTGAATATTCCCTGATCGAAGTCACTCACATGTCAGCTCCGTTTCGGAAGAGTATGACGACCCAAGACATGATTCGTTACAATACCAAAAATTTCATTATACCCTAGTCACAATTAAGTCCCTTTGAGTTTACGATTAGTCCCCGACGGGGTATTTTTGGGCCCTATCGACCGAGCACCTGCAGATCTTCTGTCGGATATCGGGTCCGTTATCCTGAGTCAAACGGAGAGCTGAGTTTATTTTAAATTTGGACTTAAAATTAGTCCGGCATCGTCGGGCATCTGAAACTCATCGCCAAAAATTCGCCTGATGTCCGAACGATGTCCGGCCGGACACCTGGGATATCGTCCGGGAGCCCGAGTAAATTTCGGCTGAAATGCAGTATGTTGTATATATGAACAACGCGCAATTGTGCACGGTAACCGGTCTTGCGTCTTCCACGCTATACTGTCTTTGATCCCCGGTTAGGTATATGAGAGTTTTGCAGAGGGTGCTATGGTTTAAGTTATTACGGGGTTCCTATATAGGAAACCCCTGGGTAATTATAGATAGTACCGACTGTAATTAGAACCTAGTGAGGGGAGAGATGTTGGAGGCAGAGAGTGAATGGGTTCAACCTCTTCGAGTAGGTTTCGAGTCTACGAGAATACAGAAGGTAACTTAAGCTTATCTCGACTATGTCGTTACTAGAATTCAGATCTTTTGTGTGTTCAATGCTTGAAGTTTGGAACCTGAGACAACACGTCACTCTACGCAGAGCAGCAGTCTCTGATTTGCTCAATAAATACATATGAAAAATGGAATCAAAATCTTAAACAAGGATCAATCAAGTAGGTTGCCAAAGATCAAGGGTCAAGTAAGTTGTAAAGAATGATATGTGGGTTGTCAAGGATGGTAAGTCAACTCTGTCCGTGGAGAGTTATTTTACACGGGCCATAGAAGCTGGTGAGATTGTTACGTTGCAAAAAAAAAAAAATAAATAAAAATAAAATGAACGTACACAATGTAGCGAGAAACATATTTGAATATCCTAAGGTTTATATGAACGTATTATTACTGTTGTTAATCATTAACATTTACTTGAACCTAACGAGTAAATAAAATACAATGATACTTGGCAATCTCATTGAGCTTGATGTTGATTTCTACAGGGCTCATGTAGTGCATTAAGCAATTCTAGTTTACTAAAAAAAAAAAAAAAGTCAAAACAAACACCTAGCGTCATAACAACGATTCAAACGTGTGCCACATCGACATATTATCGAATATATAGTTGACTCAAATGCCAACCCAATAATAAGGCAATTATTGCCCTTTTAGTACACAACATGACCCTGAACTGACGAACTTAATATCATCGTGTGTTATCTTGGGTAGTCAACAATGGTACTTTTATGGATTGATACAAAGATTGCCTAACGAATAAAACCTTGAGCGATAAAGTGAACTTTAGCATGGTTTATGTCACTTGAGTTTGTTCCTAGCCTCTTCTCTCAGACCAACTGCTAATCATTACTTTGTGTATTGCTTTATATAATTGGTCAGCGAGGTCAACTGTTTGGGTGACATTTCCATTGTAGTAACGTATTATTGAGCCATTTAGCTAGTGACTGTTTTCAGTGTAACATGTGTGACGCAAGTTACGAAAAAGCTGGAGAGGTTAAACAAAGGTCACTCAAGACATAATGAAAATGATCAAAGAAACTATTCAAAGAAATAAAAGACAAGATTATTGTTTCATCAGCTTGTTACGTCATAATTATAATATTATGGAAGATCTACCTCGTTTACATCGTTTCATAGTTCCTCATATTCTTTATGTTTCATCTTATAGTTTCTTATTGGCTGATCGTAACGTGTACTGCATACCAATCGCTCTGACAATACTGGCGTCTTTCGTTTCTCCAGTCACACTGCTAGGAACGCCTGCAGAAGTCTATACCTATGGAGGGCAGTATTTCGCCACACTGTTTGCTTCTTTCGTTACTTTTCCCTTGCTAGGCTTCGTCTTTGTGCCAATATTCCATGGCCTTGATATTGACACAGCTTATGAGGTTAATCTACTGTCTAATCAGTTTCATACGTAGATCAGTGTATAACATATGTTCTCATTAGAGGACTGGGGTAAAGATATTCCAGTATACCATGAGCAGTTCATATCAGGTCTTAAAATTTAGAGAGCAATTTACATAATCATTACGCTACGGATAAACAAGAAGACAAACCAAAGTCAACTCAAAACTCTGTAAGTTGTTAATGTGCTATTTTTCCAACATTTGTGAATAAATGTTATACATCATCCATGAAATTTGATTTCGCATTTTGTCAAATCCATATGTCTTTTTTTGTTTTGAATAGCAATCAGTCAGATTGTATGTATGCGTGTTGTGTAGGTCATGCGACATAAAAGATGCTGCATTTATCCTACGCACGTAAATTACTTGTGTTTCTCAATCAGAAAAGTAATGCCTCTTGCTTCATTTAAAAAAACGCTCAATAACTTTTCTTTAAAAGGTTTTCCTCAATTTCTACGACTCTCAATAAAAGACACAATTTACTCAATGACATCGTTTCTGCTTACATGACGGATTTTTTAAGGTCTAACACTTTCAATCTTGTCTCTTCTTTATCTCCTTACACAGTACTTGTATAAAAGATTTGGCAGCGTTACTCGTATCTTCGGCGCAGGAATATTTTTAGTTCAGACTGCATTTTATTTGGCAATAGTGATGTACACACCATCTCTTGCTATAGAAGCAGGTAATACGATATGATCCGATGTATACAGTAAAAGAAAATTAATTATTAAAAGGAATCTACTCATCCCAATCATTAAAGGCTGGCAGGTAGACACGGTACTTTCATTTGCCTGTTTTGTGGCACTTCGTAATCACCTCAATACACACACACAGCTTTACATTATATACAGAATGAGGACTCCATTGAATTTTCCCTTGTTGTTACTTCCTGAACCCTAACCTCAACAGCACACTCCCTATTGTTGTTTTTCTGAGGACTTGAGAATTCAACAGAATTCTCTTCGAGGACCTGAAATTCTTTTTTTCAGGTCTTCGTACAGTACTGCAATACAAAGCACACACCCTCGCATATACACATAAATATGTGGATATGAATTCTGTTCTTTGGTCTTTGTATGTTAAACAAAACCGAATTCATATCAACAAGCTGACGTGCTAGCAAATTCCTTCTCAACGAGTACAAGTAACTCAAGCACCGGTCAGTCCCTACACAACACCTGAAGTGTGAATCACATAGGTCTGCACGAGGCCAATTCGTAATGTCTTCGATGTATTACTGTTACAGTCCACTGTCCAATGACAGGAGCTCCCTCTCTTTCCTCCCTTCTCACACACTATCCCCAATCTAACATTATCTTGTATTTTATTTTGTTACTTTCTCTAAGTTTTTATTATTTTAAACGGAGATCCTTACACCTATTCCTGCAAAAAAGAAGAATGTGTACAGATTACTGTTGCCAATAATCAACCGTGGCTTCAAAATGAAAAGTCATCAGGAGGAGGAAAGAGAGGAGTTAAATACATTGATTCATATGTACGGTATAAACACACAAGGTGTTTCTGGTCTGCAGGAAAATATTTCATACTCATCAACACAAAAATGAATTGTTCAATGTTACTGGAACTGTAATCATTTCATTATTTCTTTATGGCGTTTTATCTCTTTACAGTGACAAATGTGAACCTGTTTCTTCTCATTTTCATAACTGGGGTGTTTTGCACTGCGTACACAGCGATGGTGAGAAGACTACAAATTAAACTACATGATAAAGACAATTTGCTATCTGGTGCAGTTTGTATTCTCCTTTTTTCTTCATTACATTGGATACTAGCAATGAACTTGATTAAGTGACATTTCCAATTCGGTTGTAGAGATAACAACACTACAATTAGGTCGTTATGGTCATAGGAGGATCCGGTATGTTATTACTAACAGGAAATGTCATCGATAATGATTTTAATACTATTTCGCTACTATTAAATACATAATTTCAGCACTGCTATTTGTGAAAAAAAAAAATTTTTCTGCATGTTCAAACACTTAACGCTAGGGTCACTGGCTAATGTCTGTCACTGCACATTACTGTTAAGGCAGGCTATACTGCATCACGTTAGGCTATATGCTTTCTTCTGTGCCGTCGCAGGGAGGATTGAAAGCAGTTATTTGGACCGATGTATTCATGTCAGTGGTAATAATATCTACTTGTCTGTTGGTTATCTTCTCTGGATCTTCCGAGGTCGGCGGAGTTGCTAAAGCATGGCGTGCCAACCAAGATGCTGGTAGGATGGATATATTCACGTGAGTATATAAGTCATAATTGTAAATGTAAGCTGTTCTAGTAAACCGCCACACAGGAAAAAAGGAATATGCAAGGTTAAATAAGATACATCTCAATAACAGAAAAGAAAAAAAAAACTAAAAAAAGAAAAAAAAACAGACTACAGAACAAAGATGTAAACAAGAATACGTAATACACTCAGAGAATTATTTAATTAAATTATGTAAAATAAGAACTCCATTAATTTTATGTAAAATTAATGTAAGCAGTATTTGTAAATTTTACATAATTTTGGTAAATTTTACTACATTTTAGTAAAATTGTTATATCATAATGTAAGACTTACATTAACTGTGTGTAAAATTTTACCAAAAAGTTATGGAGTTCTTATTTTACTTTACGTTTTTGTGAGTGTAGGCCTACATCTTGGATCCTATTGGCCAAAAAAAAAATAAAATAAAATAAAAAAGAAGTTTTTTACATCAAGATCATTGATTGTTTGATTGATCATTTATTTACTTATTCATCTTTGTAAGATTAAGACATAGCATTCTTCATTTTTTATTTCTCTAATATCAAAACATCATCAACAGATTCCCATGGGACGTCACTCAACGCATGACATTTTTATCTGTTGCAATCGGTGGAGCAATCAATCGTCTTCCTATGTGGGCCGTTAGTCAGACCGCGGTACAACGGTTTCTAGCGGCAAAGTCGTTACGAGATGCCGAACTGTGAGTATTCATGGAGAATATTTAAGTCCCTAAGAAGTCGGGTGTTCTCGTACCCAGGAGTAAAAATAATGATGCCAATACAAAGAGAGGATTAGGCAATACTCTGCTCATGACATTAAAATTATCTGCCACTTCTTCGGATGTGCTGGAAAACCCACTGACATTTCACTGCTTTGGTCCATTTTCAAGCACGAGGTATATATTTTAATTATATTCGCACGCATGGCTATCGACAGTATGATATACACCAATATACGTTATAGTGTACACAAAGTCTAGAATTACAAGAAAATATATTTTAGAGATCGAACAATAAATCCCATTTATCCACCTCCAATCTTCATAGCTTGTTTACATTGCTGAGATATAAAATGTGCAAAGATGTCCAAATGGCTCTCCTGAAAAACAAAAGACACAAGTACTTTGAGTAGTACTATAATGACACCACACACTATTGGACAATCCACCCTTTGAAACTGAGTGAATAAGCTCTATACAATTTTATATTTCATTTCTAGTATGTCCTGTGAAGTTGAACCAGTTGAATCCATTCTTCAAGTTTTGTCAGTTTGTGATTCACATTAACATTACATTTTGTTGGCTTTCACTTTAGATACACTTTAAAACTTAACAGTTTTGTAATCACAAAATACTACGCAGAATTGTTTGAGTTTTGACATTTTCTCTAGAAAGTATATTATCTGTACTTCTAAAGCATGGATCACCATCACAGATACAATCAGAGATATCTTGATTTATGATTGATAAACTTATCACTAAGCGGTGCCTACCAGCGTTTCTGTGTTAGTGATGACGGTACCTTTGTCTGTATCAAGTCGTGATTTAAATCTAGTTGTGACGAAATAGTTCATAAGCCGATAATATCTGTGAGTTTGTAAGTATATGAAGGCGTCAAAACAAGTAAACAAATTTCATTGAGTCATTTAGGCAGGTCTGATATATAGCGATGCACGACTTTTACAAGGGCATGAGTAAAATGCATTTGATTTGAGGAATTGTGATTGGAAATGTGTCAAGTGATGGAGTCCAAAGTTTACCTTTGCAAGTACTATACCAATTATATTAAAAAAGGGGGATAAATATACTAAGCTTAGATTCTACACTATCGATGTAACCTACAAAACATTTAAATCATCGTAAATACGTCACTGGTTCATACCTCTGGCTAATAACAACTTTGACAATGTTACTTGAAATAAAAAAGAAATGTTTTTTAACAATCAGAACTAAAAAAAAAAAATGTAACGTTTGTCTGTCTACCCAAAAGTTAAAAAACTTTCAGCACGTTGTAAGCGTGTAGAAAGTTCATAAGACAAAAACCAAGCTCCCCCGACTGCACCATAGTATGTAAACAACTGAGCAAAGAAATTGGGAAAAAATATTGAACAAATTCAATTTTCTACGGTCATTATATCTGGTAGTCCTTTGCAAGGCTGAAAAAAGAAATAACGTCATTACATTTAACTTCGTAATTTATTGTTCCTATATAGTGTCCCTTTAAAGTAACACAAAATTTGCCCACTGATGGATTGTTTACATCAAATGAAAAACAAATGGATGTTCTCGTTTGAAAAATATCAGTATTTAATTCAAAATCAAATTGAAAGATCACATCTTGTTGATAAGATTACATCTAAATAGTAGATAAATAAATAGTAAATAGTGTTGTAGTTATCAGTATAATATATTGTTAAACCACTGTAAAGCAATATCAAAATAATATATATTTTGCAGTGACTCGTCAATCCGGCAGCCTTTGATCTTGTAGGTTCCGAGAGCTGTACATCGTGTGCTTTTTTTTTTCAATTGTTTAATAATATTTCATAAATTTATATTTAATAATTTTCAATTGTTTACTCATATCAAAATTGTGGGTGAATATCTGACTGTTCTTTCATAAATCATATAAAAACAATGAACAGCAGCGTAGAGAAGATATCGTGTACACGGCTTCCATTTGACGATAATCGATAATCGATATTTGTTTTACAGATCTGTGTGGTTAAACGTACCGATGTTGACTCTAGTAATTGGCATATGTTGTATGGAGGGCCTCATCATATATGCGTTTTACTACGGTAAGTGGAAAGTAATGAGGGGGATTTCCTGTCAAGTGATTTACCTATCACAATCGTAAAGGCAAACTTCTTGCCACGTACATTACACTCCTCCGTATATTCATTTGATCTGGTAAACAGTGATATAAGTTATGATGAAGGGCTTTCTGAATACGGGTTTAAAATGCAAATGCCATTTGGTTTGATAAACGGCAGCCAAGCAACTGCATATAAAACTCCCTACCTCTGATACCAATAGAAACACCTCGCCTTAACCCCGCTATTTTCCACTATGAACTCCGATACCATCAACCAGTATCAATACCGCTCTCAGTTACCACTGTCTTGCAGTAACCAGTACACACGAGTGTGGACCAGTAACCTTAATACAAAAAGTGTCGCTCATTGTATAACCAGCATTTACAAAGCTCACATTACTTAAATATGTTTAAATTTTCTTATAATTTAGGAGAATTTGATTTACAGATATTTCATTAATTAGATCAAATTAACATTCATGTCTTTACAACGTATGTCTTCTTTATTTGGAGGAAAAGGTTTATTAGGACATATCGTTATATTATATAAGTAAATTTAGCACAATTTACTTATTAATTCTAAATATTCAAATATTTCTTGCAGGTACTGGTGTCAGCGTTACGTCATCTCCTAACATTGGTAAGGCGTTAATGTCACATAAGCTAGCTATAGAACATTCATTTCGAGTACCATTTCAGCGTTAAATAATAAATTAGTGTTTCATCGAATGTTTGTGACCTAATGTATTGATTCTGTTTTAAAGTGCTGTAGTAAATAGATGAGAAGGTATATTGCGTATGACGTAAGTGTACGACTTGAAAGAAATACTTCCGATATAAACAAAATAAAGTTACCTGATGTGTCTAGACTGCCCCTATATGTAATCGCCGATGATGATCACTCATGTAAAACGCAGATGTAGGAGATACTCACATAAGACTGTCTGAGAGATTTAGCATGCACCTGTTTTAAATTTAACATTTGTATTAAGTGATCACTATAACCACGTTCGTATATGCCACCGACTTCATTTATCAGATATTACTCCCGGACTACACTACCATTTGAGTAGGTCACCACCAAATCTGACAAAATCCGACCAAGTAAGTCATAAAATATAGAGAAAGGTAATTGCCAAATAAAACAAAACGAAATAAAAAAGGTCATGTGTGCTCCGTAAAAATAAAAATCGTTTCAACTGGATGGGTAGCCATGATTTGAATCATCACATGATAGGTATTTATATATACGGTCAAATACCTCCGCTGGTTTAGAACCATTTACGGATTTTTTATGTCACAATACAATAAAAAAATACATCACATCATCTTGAACATCATTGCAACATACACCGCCAGTACGGCAATCCTTTCCTTTAATGTTATTCTATGTTGAAAGACATATATTGCTACAGGTTATGTAGGTTGTAATGATTATATATAGAAAAGCAATAAACTAGTAAATGACTTCCATTCTTTACAGTATAAAACTGCCTTTAAAAAGGACTGTACTTTACAAATTAAAATTTAAAATTGAAATATATACATTTTTCAAATTATTGTTTTAGAAATAGGCTATATCTCTGGGTGAATTTACACTAGGCAATAAACACTATTTATTTGGATACATATATCAATATATTTATAGGAACATTACATTTTTTTCCTCTGTGTAGATCGTGATTTATTTTGTCAGCGAGCAGTTTGGTCATATTCCTGGTTACCAAGGATTGTTTCTCTCATGTCTGGTGGCTGCCTCCCTGAGGTATTCTTTTGACATTGGAGCAGTGTTGAATTGTTTACATATCTACCTTCAAACAATGTGACTTAGTGTCTTACTGTGTACTTATATATAGCATATATCTGACTGGCAATTGGCAGTATTTAAGTCAAACAGTAAAATAAAAAGTCAGATATACACAGTCGTTTTTCCTTCATCTATTAGATTCCATCCAGATATTATCAAGGTTCTCGATATGTGCCAGAACAAATGTGCGGATCAAACAAATTACTGGCACGAATGGGACCTAAGCCAATGAGTGATCATTATTTGGCTTACGTTTATGGTTAGGGGTTAGTGTCGTGAGAGCCAATGAGATTATTTTTCTGTGATTGTTTTGTCCTTTGGTTGTCTTAACAAGCTATCAATTAATGTATAATTGAGTCCTTTGTCGTAATGCACATCTCAATTGAGTCATAATGCATATGTTGTAACACTTTCTTTTTCTTTCTTATATTGTTCATTTGTTAATTTGTTCATGAAAAGAAAAGCGACCAACATTTGTAGATCCTTTTACTTTTGTGTACATAGTATTTGTGAGGTTTGTTAAGGTATGCCTGACTACGTATCCATTTATACGAAAGAAATATTTAAACGAACTAAATAAAATAGACTGTTCATTTGAAATTTTTTATACAGTACAATCTCATCTGGGTTAAACGCTATGGCTTCCGTGGCGCTAGTCGACATCTTAGGTACTTACAGAAAATGGCGAAGTAAGTCCTTAGTGCAAACAGAGAAGGATGAACGCAGGGATACGAACATATCCAGAGGCTTGAGTAAGTAGACGCTCCTAAATCCTATTAGACACACAGGTATCCTAAGTAGCCTGTGTTTGTGGGGGGGGGGGGGCGGGGGAGGAAGGGTGGTTACCTCGGGCAGTTAGCTAGGGTGGATAGTCAAGGGCGGGTAAATTACCAAAGCTATAGGAGTATAGCCGGTATGTGTTAATTGGTCAACATTCATGAACAACTTTTAGTGATGATTTCCGATCTGCAATCTATGTCAAGGAGAAGTCCCCCTTGGTTATCAATATGCTTGGTAAGTCAGATTTAAACTGAGTAATCTCAGATCATTGAGAGTTACGACCAGAATGGAACATAAACAGGCTGATACGAGTCAGTCATTACATGTGTAACAAGACTATCCCCGAAATGTAGCATCTTAGGTGCTAAATATTGTCAAACTGTTTATGTAACTTATTAACCAAAGTTACAAAGTAATAACTCCAAATCTGAATTTACATCTGTGAGTATTTTAATTGCGTTCATTAACATTATTTATTAATTTAACGGAAGAATACGGTATTATAACATGATCTAATTTGTGTAGCCTACTATTTTTTTTTTTTTGCAGCTATTGTGTTTGGACTTCTTTCACTGGGGCTGGCGTTCGTTGCTACAGAACTCGGCACAATAGTCAGTATGTTTAATTCTGTTTTTGGTGCTGCCGGTGGGCCATTGGTCGCCATCTTTGTTCTCGGCATCTTCTGGCCAAGAGCAAACGAACCGTATGTATACACGTCTTAAGAAGCGTTCTGTACTCTTGCTATGGCGAAGCATTGAAACTTTTGGATAAAAAATGAAAACAAAATTACTTCACAGATTTATCTCATGTAACTTCATTAAAAGAGAACGAAAGTCAGAACTTTTGACAAAGGAATATCACTGTTAAATGAAAGACTAACCTGTGATGATCATCAAATTTTATATAGGCCTTCAAATGTTGTTTACCTCCCAAGATATTGCAATTTTAAATTTCATAAACAAATATAATCAGGGCTGCATTACTGTTGTAGGTGATTGACTTACTCAATCGCCTGATTCTCTCCAGCGTCTTCATCGATAATTTTGATGAATTCGTGACCAATTGTAAAGCTAAAGAGGACCTACTTCGGGAAAAGAAAGCTTTTCGAATCCAGATCGGATTCCTCATCAGAACTTGAAGCAGTAATTTGAAATGCTCCAATAATAGTCAATGAAAGACACACACGTACTGTTGGTAAGGTGTATACTTACATAGTGAGGCTGTAACCGTCTCCTAAGGGGCTTGGAGAGGATCATTGAGTTCACAAAATTCATAACATTTTGTCACCCACACCTGTTGCGTATTACTCAAATGTTGACGGTAAGTTGTCTCACAAGGAGATTCTGCACATCCGAGTGATACACAACTGAAGTGACAATGATAAAGTACTTAATTACGATCAACATCACTGCAATCTATGACCGGACACTTTTACCTCTTTTCGTTAGAAACTGCAATGTCGCACATTTTCGGAAACTGCAGGAACAGATACGTGACTAATGAAGCTAATCAGAAGTATTGGCAAGTGACAGGTCTCCTTAAAACTCATCACTCACTAACTAAGCGATATCACCTCAATGAGCCCCTTTAAGCAATAGATTGATGCTTGAACATTGAAAAGACCATGAAAGCTACTATGAAACACCTCACGTGGTGATTACGTCACCGTGCCAAGCTGATAAATTACCACGTGCAGTAATATTTCCAAGTTGCATTATGGCAATATAGTGTGAGTCCAATAGAATAACGCTCTAACGACTAAACGCAGAGGAGTTAAGATATTTTTCCATTTTCGTCATCAACGCAGTATACCTTTTTGGTGAATATAGCAATGTAGCAGTACATGAGATAGTTGTTCATAGACAGTTTGGCAAGAAGTGTACACTCACAAAACGTAACGTAACGGTAAAACAAGACCTCCATAACTTTTAGGTAAAATTTTACACACGGTTAATGTAAGTCTTACATTGTGTATATAACAATTTTACTAAAATGCAGTACAATTTACGAAAATTATGTAGAATTTACATATACTGTTTACCTAAATCATGTAAAATAAGAACTCCATAAATTTTACATATAATTCATGTAAACAGTATATGTAAATTCTACATAATGTTGGTAAATTTTACTGCATTTTAGTAAAATTGTTATATACACAATGTAAGACTTACATTAACCGAGTGTGAAATTTTACCTAAAAGTTATGGAGTTCTTATTTTACCGTTACGTTTTGTGAGTGTATAGACGGAATTTTAAAAACGTATTACTTCATGAGTCTCTCTTTCTTGCATCTCTGTCTTGCATGATGATTTCTCATCTAGGAAAATATATTTGCAAAGTATTTTCAATCATATGAAACACATTCTGATGATACATGGTCCTTCCTGACAGGGGCGTGCTGCTCGGTGGAATTACAGGAGTGATCACGGGAGTCTGGATAACGGTAGGGTCGAGGCTTCAGGGTAAAGGGGAAGATGCTTTTATACTGTACCAGGTAAGGTGGTAGCAATGCCTGCTTCAAAATTATATGCATTCTTTTCTTGGGGGTTTCTAAACACACTGAACTCATGTGACAAACAATCGTCCTCAGACTGTTCAAGTTTTTCTCATAGTCAATCCCTATGTTAATAATATCTACAATCTTTACATCTCGGGTAACCCGACCGACGATGTAACCACCCAGTTCTGAAATTGTGACACGGATTCAAAGTTTCATGAACTTTTATTGTAAGTGTACCAAACTTCAGATTGTGTGTAATACAAGCAGTTCACAACCATGCCCCCAGGTTAACATTCATATGTTTAACATTGACGTGCAAATCAAAATGTCGTATTACGATTTCACAAGGAACTCGTAGTCTAACGGAAGTTATGCTACGGTATATACGACCAACTAAGGACGGCGGGTTACAAAGGTGTGAATTTAGCGCCCTTTTCTACGAATGAGTTAGCCAAGAAGAGCATGAAGAAGAGCATTATAAGACAATGTTGAGGAGACTAAAAATGTATATATACAAAAAATGTGAATATTAGAGGTTGGGTTATATCATTTTTGTTTGTGAAAATTTTTTTGTGATGTGAATGTCGAGACCTTTGCAACCATATGCGGCAACTTGACCTTTCACTCTTTGTTAGATTTATGTCAAAGTGTAGTAAATGTTATAATGCTCATGCCATTTAATTTCAACATTCTCTCAAAACTCATGCGTAAAAATGTAACATGAAACTGATCAACAAACTTATCATTAGGGAACATTGCCAATGGCACAACAACTATTGACGGGGATCTTAAATGTTAAAAAACATATATATGTGCAGATACAAAAAGGCAAAGTTGCCCTAAGATAATAAAATGTGTAACGTATCATCTGCTTTAGCGCCCCCTCCTTTATATTGAGGCGCGTATCTAATCTGTAAGTATGCCGGAAAGCAGTGAGAAAAATAAATTGGGTTTACTGCAGACTGAAATTAAAATTGTTGCGACAAAATGTATATATCTTCAAAAGTAGTTGAAAGTCTAAAGAAACACAAGACATTTTTAACTAGATTGTTCGATATGGCACCATAAATTTCCCATGACGGAATCTTTCGCTGTGAAATTTGAAATTTGTTAAAACACCTCTTATTTCCAAATGAACCATGCTATTGCGATTTTCCTATGTTTTTACCTGTAAAGTGACAAAATGGAACATTATCATGTAATAGTATCCAGTTCTTATTTGCCGTGACTTAATTTCATTTATCTTTATTCTGTCGTCAACAACTAAATAACTAATACTGATGTGAAATTCAAACCCAGTTTATGCATAGCAGAAACAAGTTCTCTCTCCCCTCTATCCTCTATAACACTGAAGTGATATATTGAAAACAAAAACTTACCTGAACTGAAAAGAAAACTAAACAGTTGGATATCAGAAATACGTGCTTTTTGTGTTGACAAGGATTTTAATGGTTATTTTAAATTATTTAAAAAATACAGTTTTTGATTAATTAAAATGTGTATTTTTTATTGGATTAGTCTTGATGAAATAAAGAACAATCAAGTACGTGAATATTTTGATATTTCCGACCCAGATCAATTTCAAAATTTGTGACAAGATGTATTTGGTGTTTTTACCATACATTAAATCTAGTCTTTAGTATATCGTATTTTCGATTTATTGCCAACTCCGGGCACCGAAAAACAGAGCCTTTCCGATTATAAACCTGTCTAAAGGTCATTACATGAAACCTGTGGAAAAATTACTATTTGTCTTGACCGGAAGTATCACATAAAATTTTCATTATGCAATAAATGTGATCTTCTTTATAACCCTTTACAAACGCTACTAGATTACCTCTTGTTTTAGCCGTGTCCAGTGAATGATACTGTATAGTATTACACTACCAAAGCTATCAACGTTTTTCATCGCTGTGAGCGAAGAGTGACCGTAAACTAGTGACGTTCGCAGAGACTTATCAAAAAGAGACTGACGTCACATAACAAGATGACATATCAGCTTTAACTATGTTATTTTGTATTCTTCAGAGGAAAAAAGATCGATGATTCTAGAAATGATCAGGAAATGATTGTATCGTCCAATTGAACTGAATTGAATTACGATCGACAGCGGATTGTCGCCTACATACCTGCTATACCATAAAACGAAAGCTACTTGCTCCACACTAATTGCTAATTAATTTACTCTTCCATTATAATTGAGCTTTACTCTTATTTAACAACTTAAGCATTTGGTTTTTATTTTGCCTTAGTTATCTTTTATGTGGTATGGTACTTTTACTATTCTGGTCACCATGGCAACGGCTGTGATATTCAGTGAGCTCTTTGCGCTACTATGGCCGAAAGGAACACACAAAGAAGTTGATCCAAGGCTGCTTTTTGTGTGGTTGAGGTAAAAATTCTACAATTTTAATCACAGTTCTCAAATTTGTAACTATTTTTATCAGGATTTAGGATATATAACGTAGTTTAGTGTTTTAGTCACAATTTTTACATATTGCACATGAAGCATGCTTTTGAAGTGAGGGTATCAGTACTTACAATGTTGTTGTGTAGCAATCCGTGTTATGGTCTTGGTCAAGACTTAGTGAATCTTTCCCCCTTCCGTTTCACATTCCCGCAACACCCACATTCTCTGTTGGTGGCGCTACGGCCCCTTCTGTGTACTGCTCTACTTTCAACCAGGGAGGTGTTATATCTCCGAATTGCTTTCGTCCGCTAACGGTGAAAAGTGACCCGTATCGTAGTGAGGGCCTGCTGTATGTATGAGTTTCTAGAACTGTATGGGATATATCAATACGCTACTGGGAGACGAAAAACACTACCATCGTCTTAACAGAAGACTACCGGTGTTTAGGCCTATTCCATGATTCTATGGCCTAACCAATTGACTGAGGACAAAGAGTGTATGCTAGAAGTACATACCAGCTGCACATATTGAAAAGCAACATGAGTAGAATGTTTCAAGTGAATACACTGGCTGTGGATATTTTAAATTTAATCAAGTAGTGCAAATAATTAGGACAGTATATTTCGCAATTAAGAAAGTGTTTAGACTAAAGGCAATAAAAAATGTGTCCTGGCAGTTACAGTGACGGAAAAAAAAAATTGTTAAGGAACATAGAGATGAAAGTGACATTGAAAAATAAAAGAGTAGCTAGGAGTTAATTTTGAAATTGCAAGCAAATTGCATGAATGTCACTTTTTTTTAACATGTTTGTATACACAGAGCATTTTGTAGGTAAGTTTCACGCAGTTAAGTAACATTACAACAAAGAAAACAAAAAAGGAAACAAAGTTGATCATCTTTTACGTTAGTGTTATTGATAAATTTCTTAAAATAAATTAAAGAAACAGCCTTAATTAGTTTTATGAAACATCATTTTGACAAAGGATTCTGTTAGTCAAATGATACTCACAGAATACTCTCATAGATCTAGGTAAAGCTGTTTTGAATAATTTATTTTAAGAGTGTAAAGTCACTATCAACATTCAACATTGGCAAATGACACTACGATATTTTCAAATTTTCTTTTCTGACAAAAACTTTTCTCACAGTCCTTTATCTTTAGTCTTCACTCTACACGATAGTCTTAATATAACAAAACAGGAATATACGAGAAAACGAATAATTGCTGTAGTCTAATAGATACAAACTCAACTAGCAAGGTCTGATCTTCCAGCAGAAGATGCTCTTATATTTCCAATTTATTACAGACGCTTCTCTCTATAATAAAAAGTTAAAAAAAATTTTTCTCCCTTCATCAAACTTCAACAAATCAATTTCCATTAAAGTCGTTATTAAATTATAATGAGTTGACGCCTTTCTTGTTAGCCGTAAGTTGATGTTTTCATATTAACTACATCCACATGGATAGCCACGAAAATCAGCCTATTTCAGATTCCTTCTTTTTATGTTGTTTTTCTGTTTCAGTCACTTCATTTACATGTTTATTCATATCTTCCATCTGTGTTATTCATGTTGATCACTATATTGGTACTTTTCCACTACAGAGGTGTTGATTACAGAATTGTATGTTGCACGTACTGTTTTATCATTTTCTTTTTATTTATAACCTTGCTATGTAAATTTTAGTGGCAGTAGATTATACTTGTTTCCTTGAGCATTATAAATATAAAACAATGGTCTTCAGTATCAATAGATTAAAATTAACATGACATCTGTGATTTGATTGTTGGCTAAAGTCCAGTGTAATACTTGTTCAACATGCAACTTTATGTAATATTTGACTAAGTTCCATGTAACAAGATAATCATAGCTACAGTTAAGACTTCTCTACCATGAATAGCCTACAATATCAAAGGTTAGTTTATCCAAGACGTTAAGACTATCACTTTTGTCCTAATTCAATTTCAAACTGATTTTTTTTCGGAACTCTCCAATTAACCTGAAATCATGCTGTGATCGTTTCAATTGATTTTTGGGTACATTTGACTCCCACTTAGGATACTTAATACGCATTGGATCAGCACTCTTTAATTCACCAAACCTGTCAATGCAAGGAAAGATTAAGACAAGACTCTAAATCTTTGGTTGTGTTCTCCTCATTTTTGAGACGTATAGCCAAATTATTCTAAATTGCAAATTAACCAATGTGTAAGGTCATAACACATACGGTTGGAGTGTTTTCTGTAACTAGTATCTCACTTGCTGCTATAGCAAGAGCATGTCTAGTTTTATGCAGTATTTTTCCATAAAAGTATAAATATTGAAACATTAACTTTTCGGGGGGGGGGGTGGGGCAAAATAATTATGCAAGATGCTGTGGTAGCTTACTCTTTATGAATAAACTAAAACGCGATATTGGAACTTTGAAACTAAACAGAGGGGATACATACGTACCATATACACGAGAATTCAATTGTTGATATTCCTCCCTGGCTGAGGTCATACTTATTTAGACAGAAAGGTAATGATGATAGTTTGTTAATCACTTTTATTGCTTACCCTCCCGTAAAAAATCAAGGTGAAGGAAAACTAGTGGGCGAAGGGCCAGTCTCTTTGCAGAATTTGCTCGACGCATCCCACACATCCAATAGCTGGACTATCCGAAGTATCTGTCTCGAACACTGAGCAGCGGTAGAACAATGCTTAGTCTAATATTCATTAACACTTGGCTCTTCTCTATTACAGTAGGATAGGATAGCCTAACCTCAGTTGGATTAAACTATGTGAACTATTCGACAATAGAACTGTAATTATGCCGTCTTCATTCCGGTACCAAGGTAGACCTAGGTAGGTCCTAGACCTAGTACAGGTCATCTTAAAACAAGTTACGTCCATTTCACCCAGAAATATTAGACAGCAGTCAACTTTTCTTTGATTCTTTTATTTCTTTCAAACACCTTCACGATTTGGTGCCATAGAGGCAAAAATGGCTTCAAGAATTTTTCATTCTCTTAAGTGTAAAAGTCACAGAATCACAACAAAAATTCGATCCACAATGGCAATCCTTGGAGGACTAAAACTCAGAATTACCCACAGAATTGCAAAATACATGTTTTGTTATATTACGCTACTTTCAATAACTGTCTTGCATATTACTTTTTGCTCGGTTTCAAATCGTTTGCATAGTACGTTTAAAGGTTTCACACATTACCTGATTATATAGTGCATGTGAAAAACAGCAATTGCCATATGCAGACCAGTAAACATTTCTTTTTCATTAAGAGTGATAGATTTACATCTACGAAATGGCATTTTTACAGCCTAATCGATGAATTTGAAAGAATGACGGACATGTGATACTTGGTGTTCTCTGTTCTATTATCATTTTATCAACCATATCATTCTTGCTAAGATGTAATCTTAGTAATTGCCACAGATGTTATCTGTATTACTGTGTGTAGTGTAGACTTACTCTCTTTCATATACAATGTGTGAGCCACGTTGTTTAAAGGTCTGGTGATATGAAAATAACATTTTGAGGTATTGGGTGCATTAGGCATTCAAAATGTTGAAAATAGCCACAAATTGCGTCAAAATCCGTCAAAAATTGACAAATTTACAGGCAAATTAGTGTCTCACAGCTGTGTCATGAATAAACATTGGCTAAATATGCAAATTTGTGATGTCAGGAGAGGGACTCCCAGGATATGTCTTATGTTAATCCTTTGTTTATGTAACCTTTATTTCAAGGCCATTTGAGAAATTTATATTCCCAGAGGGTTTTATTTTGGAAGCATGTATTTTCTCCTTCAAAAATATCGATATCACGCACCAATATGAAACTCAGTAATTAAGTAATTAAGAGGCAAATTATATAGGGTTAACAAAAGAAAAACTGACACTGTGCAACACTCCACGTCATCTGTTTTGCATTTTCTTCAAACTTTGAAAAGTCATATCTCAAAAACGGTAATAGATATAAACAAAATTCCAACGGATTTTCACTGAGGGTTTTACTTTGTAACGTTTGCATGAAGGAAGCTCTTTTTTGGAAGCATGTCACCAGACCTTTAAAGAGATGTAGGCCAAAGTTTATACCCAGCCCACTGATTCACTCTCTAAGGTGAGTCTTTATAATATAACAACGTATTTAAAAACTTGACCGCATTAACACCTCCGGCATCAAGTTATTGAAATTAAATCAATCGACTCTTTTATAATACTTGAGACAAGAGTGTATTTCTTGCAAAAAGTCAAGAAGTCAAAAAGTGCGATTGGGTTCACAAGTACATGGCGAGATTCATTGCTCGAAGATAGAATAAGACATTTGACACGTACAAAGGAATACTGATAGGAATGAACATACTGTAGTAGAAAAGATTTAGAAGGCCTTTTTTAGATAAGAAAGGTATGTAATTTACACGTTTCAAGTGTCACTTACCATCGCTATATGGTTTAAAGATATATAATTCCACAGTTGCATTCTCTAGATGTTGGAAACTATAGAATAAACAGTGTGTTTAAATGTAATCTTGAGTCTCGTACTTCAGTCAGAATCAAGGTTAACGGGTCAACGAAATGAGTATCCTGTATTTTGCCAAAAAAGCTCAATAAAAGTATTTTAATGAAATAAATTTTATGTTTGTTGCCAATTTTGTTTTTCTTCAGACCCCATACAAAATATGCAAAGACGAAGAAGACTGATGTGATTGATCTTCAGCAACAAAATTCACGGGAATCTCCGGAACTGTGAAGAGCAGGAGTGGAATCAGCTGATTGACGGAAACTGCACTGGAAGATTACGATGTTATGTGTATCAGATTTAAATCAGTTGTTGATGAAACAGCGTTTGTTCACAGTTTCATAACAATCAAAATTGTTTCACAGAAAATGGAATTGGAATTCCTTTGATTGTTGGTGTTTGATTGGTGTTTTAAATAATAACACCAATCACTACCGTTGCACATCTGTTCAAAAGATCTAGCCAATGGATAACAGATATTGAAACTGAATAGTGGACCTTCACGAGAAGTTCGGAAACATTCACCGGATTCCTGATTCATAATTCTATGGGTATATTTAGCTCACTGCAATGATATCATTACTACGGTCTAGATATAAAGGAACTAGAGCTGACAGGACTAAGGAGGGTCACAAATGTCCCGGAAGCATTTTCTGTGGCCAGTTTCAGGCTTCTAACCGTTTCCAATTTTTTGATGTAGTCCAATGCAGCTATTGAGTTGTTTACATTTCAGAACTGAACGTTTCAAAACTCGAAAATCATAAAGCCAAATTCACGGTCACCAAGGTTGCTCTCAGAATTAAACGGATACTCATGAGAAACACACCCACCCCAGAGTTCTGTGCCAGTCGTTATTTTGTAATCAGTTCACGAGATAACTTGATCCAGTTTTCACGTCGTGTGTAAAAAGTAATAAACGAAGAATCACGGAAGAGATCGACGATTATTTTCAACCACCTGAACTTACTATGTGTGGTGATAAAACGATACTTCTGTGCTCGATGTTTCGACATTGAAATTAAATAAAATGCATTCAGTTTTCCCCATTTTTGTTTCTTTCTAAGGTACATGAACTTTCGAGGCCAATTTTAATTCACGTGCCTCTAGAATGTCTTGAAAAGTTTCCTCTTGTTACATTTGTGAATTTGGTTGCCTTTGTTTGAGAATACCAAATAAATATACGAAATGTAAAGCGTATAATGACAGATTTATAATTATTATGGTTACTAGATTTGTTTACTACTATTGAGTTACCACAGTTGTCTCTTAGTGACACACTTTGTGCTTCTGACCTGAGGGTGTTTCTCCGTTTTTTCTCTTTTTGTGGCATGGATTTGTATCTCATTATTAAAGAGGTAATCTTTATAACAGGGATAACAAATCGTTCTTAATTATTGTAGTAATTATTGTTGTTTCCAAATTGGTGTTCAATACAGCGCCATTGTGTTTAATATGGTGTCACAGAATCGTTTACGTGCTGCTTCACTGCTTTTCATTGGGTACAACATGCCGTCCTTGTACTGAATCATGCACTGCTCTCATGTTCCATTTCAGTGGTGAAACAGAAAACCAGTTTTTGACAAATGTACAGCAGTACCAGACCACTCTTTATAGCTCATCGCAGTTCAGTTTTGTGCTACATATGTAGTAAAGATAAGCGTCATCAGTTTTACAATGTTATTTGAGAGATCCAATGGCATTTTTATTCCGTCCAGAGTGATATAAAAAACTGGACTGGGAAAGGGGCCAACAGGAAACAGCGCTCCTTTCCCCCCAAAACCCCACTTCTTTGAGGAGTAAATCCACGAAAGACTGGCTTCCACTCAACAGCCTGGACTTGCTTACCACGCACCACAATTCTGAGTATTTGTAGGCAAATGCCTACGAAGATTGCAGCGTTCTTGAATGTAACTCATGAGCCAAATAATGTGAACAGCCTTAGTGACAAACTGGTGACTCTAAAAGTCATGATAGGTCAGTTAAAGTAAAATATGCCTTTCAGGCAACTAAATCTCTTTAGTCAGTTGTTTTTGGCAAGACTACATTTTCAACACTGAGCTTATTATATTCAGAGGGAGGGTAGACGCATAGCATGGGAGGTTGCTGCTCCATCTTCTAATGTAAACAAACTCTAATATCGTTAGGAATATAGGTTTGAAGCATATGCAAAATATATAGAAAATATATGTGAAACAATTTGTAGCGTAGAAAGTTGGACACACTTCATTGCTGCAATTTACATAATGATATATTTCACTTTTCATCGTTATTGTTATAAGTTGCTTTAAGTGACGTCATACGTTGAACTACTTTTTGTTACAATAACAAGTTTAGCTGTGTGACTCTGCAGGGGCAATCTTTATTTGTCCATTGCAGATGAAATTGGAGAGGGAAGGATGGCGGGCTGTGAATCCAGTTTAGAGAGATGGCGTGAGCGTGGGCGTATCTTGTATATACCTTACAACCTCCAAACTTCTACGTAATATGCTTCTAAATTTATCTACTTTACATCGACTTTGTATCTGACTTTACATTTATCTTGTACCTGTGATATCATATATCTACCTCTACCCTGTGTCTGAGCATCTTCCTTACATCAACCCCATGTCTACTATAACTTAACCTTGTGTCCACCATACATCTAGGATGCATTTTATATACAATTACTTTCAATTTACCCTATATCTACCTTGCATCTACATATCATCTGCAATGTATACATCACAAATCTTATCAATCATATATCTACCTCTATCTTGCATCATATACTTTTTCTGTATCTTTCTTACATCTACTTTACATCTACTACATACTGTATCTTGTATCTACCATACCTTGTACGTCTACTACACATTGTATGTCTACTCTACCTTATACTAATCATACATCTATTTTGCATCAAATGCAGCTACTTATGTTTGCACTAGAATAAAGTATGACATAGGCTTATGTTAAAGGTTAAATTTTTCAATGTCTAAGCTGGTTACAGACTTGCTCGAGCAATCCTTCCAGAGGTATAGGTTGGAAGAAATTTAAAGACAAACCAAAACTTTGAGAAACAGTTTTGTTTAATATTGTTTAAAGCTAGAGCATTAAAATCACATAAAGATAAAAGGACATTAATTATGACCAAATTAATTATGTCTGCATTATTTTGGAACTAAGCAACAATATCAATTCCAAACATTCAATAATTTTGCCTACAATGAAAGATATCTCATTTTTTTCATACATCGAAACGTCTTGATATAAATACTATGTTAATTGGGCAAAAGTGATGACTAAGGTTTGTATTGAACGTACTTTTGACTATACCAAAGCACTCTTCTTTAATTTGTTGTTTTGTCCTTGTTTCAAGAAAGAGGTTGATAATGTTTCCAAATAGAATTGTTTCCACGATCTCTCAAGAGAAGGATTTCGTTAGACATTGGTTAAGGTCAGGAGTATGTACTATTCCCTGGAACTCCGAACAAGATATGTATGACTTTCAATGAATTTAGATACGAATAACTATCACGGTAATATATATATTTCCTTCGTCTATCATTTGTAGGCACAATCACTCCAATTTGGAAAGTTAGAAATACATTTGGTATCCCATCCGAATTTGGCTCAGAAAATAAGTGTTCAATCATGAATAACTATGCGAAATGGATACAGAAAAGGATGCCTTAATAATAAATCTCAATTGGACACCGATAGATACGGTACATAATGATTTAGTTCAATTGGAACTGAATTCAAATATAATCAAAATCACATTAATTTACCTATTAAAGAAATAGTTCAAACTAGAATTTATTTCAAATGGTACAACTGCATGGTGAGTCTAAAACATGTATACCTATGGAGACTTTAGAAACCCTAGATATATGTATACCTGTGTATCAATTCATAATGGATTAAATATATCACGTAGTCTCATAAATGATGATATATTTATGGATTCCTTCATGATTATACATCCTTAATGATTATTGGAGACCAACTGCATGGCAAATAAAGGACAATATTATCACAATCTTTAAAATTCCAGTTCATCACATATTTATACATATGGGATTGGTTCAGGGGCATCGTGCAAACATAAATTTTAAGGGACCCGTGAGATGGGGTGACCAGATCCGCCGGGAGTCACTCTCGGGCCAGTTACAGAGCACGCCAATCACAGGTGTACATACAAATTCAGGTATCTTGGCGAAACGAAGAAAATATTGAGTGTGCCTAGAATATGTAAGCGAGGCGCCACCATCGTTTCGTTTGGAGAAGCACGCACAACAAAAGTTTGGGCTTCATCAACCGACAGATGGCCAGATCTGATTTGGAGTGCGAGCACTAAGCCAAGAGTACCAGTATGAGTACGAGTACAAAACCATGAGTACGAGTATTTGATTTTCAAATCCTTTGAGTACGAGTACGAGTCCAAAGCCATGAGTACGAGTACAGAAAAATGTATTCGAGTACGAGTACGGACTCAAGTACTACAAGTCTGGGCCAGACACGGCACGTCCAGGGTGTTCTAAACTGCAGTGTACCCAACCCTGAAATTGGGATCTTATGTCTGCAATTTCTCAATTCATAAAAATGGCAATTACACATGAAACAAGTAAAGATGATACAAGAATTGAAATAAATTATTAATCCTCTTTCCCTTACTCTCGTAACACTTATAACACCTTTTTTTAATATTGGTGGGAAACATTTCATTAGCTTCTCCACTTTTTCATCAGGGGATGAGCCCAGTGCGAGGGACCCCAACCGCCACTTCCATTACCAATACACACGTACCTACACTGATGTCAATGCTAAGAGCCTACATGACATGTTTGCAAGTTAGAGCACTTGGTCGAGTATTTACGGAGTACCGATAGCGCCATCCATGTGAATTCCCACTGCATATGGTAGTTCGCGAAGATTTCGTGAAATTTCTGAATGTGAACCAGTGTTGCCAAAAATCACAAATGGATGCATGGAATTGTAAAATTGTTGTTTTGATTTCCAAATTGTTGCATATTTCCTTGTCCATTATTCAATGAGTTGGCCCAGGGACATTTTACCCCCCCCCCCCCCCGACCCATTCTCCGCATTCATGATAGTGACTGGGTGAAGGAAAAAGCGAAATAGTGTAAAAATGGTCAGGAGAGGGGACAGTAGCGGAATCTACACGTAATTTAAATGTGATAACGAACTGATTATTTTCCAGGTTACGTTGCAATGGTGATAATATTATCGACTGTCTTTGAACAGAATTGATTTTTTCTTCTTTATTTTCAACTTTTCAAAAACTACCAACAAGACCATCCTGCTACATCTTTAAACAAACTTATTTTGTCACTTAAGATGAAGTCCACACGGAGGCCCATGGTCTCAGTGCAAGGATTTTCAAATAATTTTTCAGTCAAAATTTTATGAAAACCTTGACGTAATTTGGGGGACGACGCTACTAGGTAGGCTTAGTGCACTCAAACGTACACGACTCAGTTAAAATTAGCACACAGTTAGGCGGAGTCTACACCAAAATTATAACTACACAGTATGATACAATAGATTTCTTTTTTCATTAGACAGAGCAGGGTCGACATAACTAGGATAATACTTACCTGCCTAATCTCAAGCACTCTCGTTACCATATCTCAAACTCTTTTTATATACGACCTTTACCTTTACTATACAGAAATCTATAGCTTAAATGCAGTTTTGGATAATTTTAAAGAAAAGCACCTGACTGAAAAGTGGGATGGGGGGGGGGGGGGGGGAGATGACCTCTCCACACACCCCGTTGTTTGCTTGTATATTTGTCACGGCATCATATTGAAGTTGTATTTCCTATACATCCATCAGGTATGTTTGTGTGTCAAACTAATCATGCATATTTTTATTGCTACCATTTGACGTAAATTCTAACGTTTTATGATTTCGTCAATGTAATGTCCTTGAACATGATATTGTAGCTATTTTTTACATTAAGGAGTCTGCGATGCTTATTTCAGGAAATGAATGTAAATGTTCCTATTTTGACTACTTAGAATTGAAATCTAGACTCCATAAGGCGTACTGTGTGTTACACTGATTCTATAATTTTGGTTTTGAGTTTTAAACATTTTGATCTTATATTTTAATCCCCCACAAAAACAAAAGAAAAAACAAGTCTTGTTTTTTTTGAAATTTTCACTAAAACGTTTAAAACACAACAATGTTTTTTTTTATTTTCGTTCTTAAATTTTTTATCTCGATCGTATTTCTATGGTTCGTATTTTTTTTTCTACGTGGTCGCATTGGTATAGACTTTATACAGAATATAGCTGTGTGTTAAATCTCATTTACTTGTACTTACATTAAGTTATTAAATCATTTTAAATGCCATAATGATTGTGTAATATATCTGGTTTACATGATAGTTCATAGTTATCTGTCTCCAAGCTTTTTATGAAAGAAATCCCTGTTGATATCCAGTATTCCAAATCGTGTTTTGAATTGATCATGTTGTTAACAATTAACATAAATTACATTTTCAAAAAGTGTATCAATATTTCGGCTTAAGTAAATTGACTTTTTTAAAATATATCCCATATCTATTCCTCAGTTGCAGAGATATCCAGTCTCCATTATTTTGTTTCAAACTAATCTTCTTGCTAAAAATTTTACAGTAAAATACAATTTCCAATGATATTGTCAGTGTCATATCTTCAAATATATCATTACTTTATGTTAAGAAGAGTGCTGCTAATTTTACAAAAATAAATCTAACTGTTGTGTTTATGAATTGTATCTTGCTACCAGTGACGGCACCAGGATTAGGGGTGTGGGGGGGGGGGGGGGGTGGTGTTGAGAGTAAAGGACTCTGCTGGAGGCAAACAAATTCCTGAGTAGAGCGATATCGAGCACAGGTTAGTGAGAGAGATCAAGGGGCCTGTCTTAGGTCCCCTCGTAGGGACCAGGGGCAAAGCCCCAATGGGGTTCAGGGGCGAAGTTCCTGGAAACTCCTAGGTTTAGTATAGCTACATGTGGGTGAAAAAAATATCTCAGAAAACTTACGACCCCTGATGGGGTCCAGAGGCAAACCTGTTGGGGGCCCCCAGAAGCTCTAAGGTTTCAGCATATATCCGGGTGGAAAATTAAGTCTCATAGCCTTTCTAAAATATGACGGTAACTGCAAAATTAAGAATGTAAACAGAGAATAGACATATACATGTATGTATTTGTCACGTCACTTCAGCTGAGTGGGGACGGGGAGGGGGAGCACTTCAACTTCAAAAAACAAGAAAAACTTTGCCGTTATTTGCTGCTGTTACGTGACATTTTGTAACATTGATTCACCTGGAAATCTTTGTTGACCAGAACCGTCTGCCTTCAAACAGCAACAGGCCTATGTGGAGTTCTGAACAAGTAGTTGGGTGGGGGTAAAGTAGCGGCAGTGGAAACATATGCTCTGTCAAACATATACGACTTAAATTGTCACTGGAATTACTTTTTTTGAAGTATCACTTTCTAAAGATGTGTGATATTTTAACTACTTACGTAAAACGATGATAAAAGATCATGTGTCGTTATGGATTCGTTAACCAGTGAAAGCCAAAATTCGATGACTTTTATCTCAGGAAATTAAATGGGTAAGTGTTCAAATGTGTTGTCTTGGCCCATGTCCCTAGCTGTAGCACGCCCTTATTCGTCCCCCATTTAAAGAATTTTCTGTAAAATGTTGGCTTAGAGAAAACAGGCGCCCAACAGCCGGTTCAAATTAAAGGTGGTTTTTGTCAATCCTCCCTCAACCTGCCACGTCAGACGAGATAAAACTCACCTTCACCGGCAAAAATTCAATGGAAATTTGTCAGCGAGGCTTTAAGTGCTCTCGGTCCCCAAAGGGAGTAATGTGGTTAACAAGAGGAACCCCACACAGCAAATTACATAACATAAACATTTGTGACATCAATTCGTCCTTGGACGGAGCTATGTTGAGTTATGTTCCCTTTTAACAATACCACCATATGTACAAATTAGTCGGGCTTCTCATGTCCGTGACATTTTGTGAGGCTGGTTTCCATGGAAACAAGGCTGATTTCCATGCAAACAAGCTAGATATAAAAGTTCATTCATGCAGCGAAAATCGACTCAATTCGGCACAAGATATCAGAGCACAATTGCATTCAAGACAAAATGCATGTGTTCCTTTCGCATGCAATTGCCAAACGGCATTTGGCCTACAAATCCATTTCTCCGTCTAGGGCAGGGGTATTTCCCTCATAGGGACTTCAAAGACACTGAGACAGCTACAAACGATAAGCTGAGATCCTTTATCGATTGACTAAATACCCGTTCTGAACTGACAATATACAGTCTAGTCTCGGACGATTCAGTGGGATGCTATACGTCCTTTGTGTAAAGACAACGGACACCACCCCAGCCACTCGGACTAAAACATCAACAGGATCAATCTCAAAGACTCGGTTCGAGCACCTACAGCATGGCTTGCCGAAGAAAAAAGACGAATAAATGTAATGAACTTACTAGAAAGAAACAGACAAGCAACAGACGAAATGAAAAAAAAAAAAAAGAGAAGAAAATACAGAAGCTACCTGTGACTAGGTATCACAACAGCTCAGAGTCTACCCGATCAATAAAACCTTGTTGAATACGAGATTGATACTGACAGAGCTGTGAAAAACAGAATGCATTGTGGCTTCGACTATGTACTCAATACCAGATTGATGTTGATGTGACATGCACCCAAGTATGTAGCCAGATCAGATCATTAGTGAAGGACTTGGAGGGGTGGAACCGCCGACACGTGGAACATGATGTTAATGAGTTTTATCACCCCCAAAAAATTCTACGGAGGGGGATTTCACGGGCCCACCCTACTCCCCAAACCCTGACTACTGGCCTAATGTCAATACTTCTGATTGTTGTAATGCAGGAAAGAAAGAATTAATTGCATTTACCCACCATTTGTAGTTGGATTGTTACTTGAGGCGAATGCAAGACCCTTTTTTTTGTCAGTGTGATTATTGTGAAAATACAGCACCACCAGTATATCAGTATCCTATCAACAACCCAACATATTTCACATACCATCAGCAAAAAAAAAAAGAAAAAAAAAGAAAGAAACATTAGCAAACTGTATGTCTGGAAAGTAAGACTACTTGAGTTTTCTTGAATGTGTATTGTTAACAAAATTTTGTCACATGAGCGTAAAATTTATCCCACCATAAGTGACAACTTTCTACTATCGAAACAAAATGGAATTTTTGAACGTCACAGTGTGGTCCTGTGCACTGGGCAAGGAAATCAAACCAAGCGGTTCATTTTGGAGATTTGATATTTACAAAATGTTAGTCAGTCATGGGACCCTATTCTTATATTAACCAACTAAGACAATTGATATATTGGGTAAGTTTATTGAATGCTTTGAAAAGGGAACATTTGTCTATCAAATTTTCAGACAATACTTGATATTTCTTCGCCCTGATGATGGTGTGGGTCTCGGGATGTCTTTGAAGTTACTATAACCTGGAAAACATATGTTGGAGAATTGACCGAATTAATCATTAAAAAAGTTGGAAATCCCCACAGTTTCAAACGAAATTCATCAAACGTTGACCATTTTACAAACAAACGTAAGCCAATTGGGTACAAGTTTGTGACGTCACGGGAGCTATCCATGGTACGTCTCATGTTACTAACCATTTATACTTTTATTTCAAGGGCAATTGATAATTTTATTTGCCCAGAGTGTTTATTTGGAAAGCACGTATTGTCTTCTTAAAAAGTATGTATACACTTTCCAGAGTGTAAGTCAGATGGCAAGTGAGTAAGAGACATTTTGTCAGTATTCCATGATTTGTTCTAACATATGAAATACAGACACTGTCAGTACAACACTTTACGTCATTGGTTTGAATATTCATCCAACTTTGAAAAGCCATAGGCTCTTATTTCAAAAGTTACACGGTTTCACGAGCTCTCTTCTGTAGGTTCATGTCACTTGATATTGATCAATACATGCTTCTTGACATCATCCCCGAAATGGCCGAAAATAACAGAAAGCTACATAAACGATGATCTATATCTGTAGCAGCCATGATTTTAATCCACTGTGTGCACCGTTCTTTACGGTCTAATTTTTTTTTGCAATGATAATCTAAGCCTATGATGTCACGTTGACGTGTATGTGTGAGGGTGTACGTGTGTGTTTATGTGCAAGTGTGTGGTATATTTGCGACACATTGCTCGTAACACTTTCCAAGGTACGTCACATGAGACGGATTCCCTAGCCATCGGGTGATTGGCAATGGTCTGGCCTATCATGCCATTTAAAAATTGGAGAGGTGCTCTCTCCCCCTTGACAAGACTCGCGAACCAACATATCACTAGGACATATCCTTCGATTTTCCAAGACAATCTAAAATCTTCCCACATTCGTGCTGATTTCCCCTTGTATGTACTTTAATTGGTGCTCTTCAAAATTGAAGTAAAAAGGTTGTAATGATAACTGAAAAACATGACGAAATATCGACCACCGTCGTTTAATTTAGGCAGATCTTGGCCGATATACATAACCTAATGTTGGTATCACACCTGTAGTAGGATCTTAACGCTATATAATCGGGTGCCTATACTCCATAACAGAGCCGTATCTGCTCCATAAGTTGCAAGCCCGCCCTCTGTTCCCTATACTTTCTGTACTGAAAAATGATTGCATATATGGCAAGGCCAATGTCAAAAATGTGAAAAGTCGGTTACATCGTTGTAAGGCTATAGTGAGTGTAACTGTTTGTTTTCACACGCTTTTATATTTATAGTACCTTTGTTAGTTTTCATCTTTCGTTCGCTTGTTTCTTTTATTTTCATTTCTGTTCAAAAGGGGGTTTTGGGCCGCATGATGCCTCTAATTCAAGGGCGGCATTTGCCCCGTGCACGGTAGCTAGGTTATCCACCCCTTGTTTACAAGCTTCTGGTATGCGGGGGGGGGGGGGAGTTTGTACAATAAAATGGCATGCACCCTCTAAAAATCAGTGAACAAAGAAAAACAATAAGAATAATGAAAAAAGAGTACACTGTTCCTGAATCATTAGAATTTCCATAATTTTTATAATAAGGAAAGAAGTTGAAAGCCCCCGTCCAAAGTACATATGTAACATGATTTTATACACCCGTTATGTATATCTAGAGAACGAGAAGCGAAATTCTCTCAAAGAAAACAAGTTCTCCCACCTATAGTTATGAGGAATGTGATCATATTTGCTACAAGTTAAATGCATAAACCAACCTTTTGAGCACTCACCTTTAATTGCCCTCGACTGCATCAAAGTGGACAAAGTGTACCACCGTTTAGCATGGCGTTCTAGATTCAGAGCAATCAGCTATCGTCCAAGTGTATTTGTCTTTCAAAACTCAGTAACAATCTTGATCAAACTGAGAAGTAAAATAAATATTGCACAGTAGGGCTCAGGACCTCGAGTTCGTTCGTCGGTCGAGGTTCAAGGGTCGTTTAATTGAGGTCAATTAAAGAGGCCGTCAAATTCCAGAAACGACGCAGTATAGGATCTATTTCATATTTTACAGGCAAACTATTCGAACAAGAAAATTATTGCTTTTGGTGCAAGGTGGTAAGAGTTTTTTTTTTTTGAATGATGGGCAAGCTTTTTTTTATTTGATGTTTGGTTTATAGAATGGACGTAGCTGAACTGTATTAGCGGTTAACAAGAAGCCCTATTTTTCCTAAATAAATGTCGATTGCCTGAGTCTCTAGGTCCACAAGCAGTGGCGGCGGTACGGGGAGGGGGGCATGAGGGGCTTTGCCCCTCCAGATTGTTTCCTTGACCCCCAGTTGCCCCCCAGTTGCTCTCACCTCACCCAATTAGATCTTGTACTCATCCAAAATTAATCACAAAACCATGTATTGGCATTGGACTGAATAAGAACAGCTTCCGGCGAACCACGATTGATTAATGCCTAATTTATGTTAGACCAATTTTCTCTGGAATGTTTACCGTCCAGCATAAGGGAAGGGCGGGTAGGTGGTTGTTTTCCTAAATACAGGAATGTCGTTGTTTTCCTAAATAAAGGAATGAAATGGAAGTGTATGTAGCCTATGTGTGTGTGTGTGTGCACTCGGTGGTACCGCGTAAATGTGAAATGGTACTCCCAAAGAAAAAAGTTGGGAACCTTGGAGTACGGTCAACCGAAAAAATAAATAATATAAAAATAAATAATACACCTCTCTTGGGGCTTAATTTTCCACCCAGAGATACGCTAAAGCCTCAGAGCTTCAGGGCGCTTTGCCCCCTGGACCCCACCAGGGGCCCTAAGGCGGGCCCCTGGACCCCACCCGCAAGGCCTCGCGCTTCGCGCTCGGTTTCGGGCTGCGCGCGAAAATCTTTGCCCCCCAACATTTTCCTCTGCCCACAGTTTGCCCCCCCAAGTCTGACATCCTGGCGCCGCCACTGTCCACAAGAATCAAATAAAAATCGTAACCGTAAAATTGCAATCACAATATCGCAAGGAGAAAAACTTGAACACAACTTTAACAATCCTTTTTTAAATTTTCTTTTGGTACAGCCGGAGGTCCAATTAAAGTCAACATGTCGAAGAGGAGTCAAAAGATTTAACCATCAACAAAATATTTCCAAACGGCAACGTCATATATATGACGTCATGTTGGTTTATCATATTAAGTATATACATGAAGAACGTCAATTGTCTATGACAGACTTTAAGGTCATTTGGGGGTAAGCAGGGGTCAAATAATACTGTGTAGGAAGTAATATTTGATTTGTTTCTCGAGTACCAAAAGTTTACTGTTTTTGGTGGATGTAACTACAATCCTCCTTAGGTTCAATGTGCAAAATTCTTGTAAACAAATTACCTTGAGAGAGAACCTTTGAGTTGCAGTATTTTTTCTTTGCACTTATAAAGGGAGTAAACATTCTTTCCACACTTTACTTTGAAGCATCCGCTAAATCTCACAGATCTCCTCTTTAATGCTTCAGGATACTTCACACTGTCTATTGCACATTCAAAGTAACTAAATAATTGGCATGAATTTAGCAATCCAGTAACAACACTCGATTCAAAAGAGCCATCCGTGAATTAGTGTAGACGTATATACTTCAAAGTGCAGGATGACTGCATTTTCCTTTAAAACTTTGTTCAAGTTCACTTACATGTTCAGGTCTTCATGAAAATTAATGATGCTGTTTATTTCGCTGTCCTCTTAAAATCTCTTAAAAAAGAAACCCTTACAGATTGAAATTCAACTACACACTTGGCACTAAATTTCAGTGGCGTAGCTATGACTTTTTCGGGAGGAGGGGGCAAAGATATGAAATTTTCCCCAAATTTTTTGAAGGGTACAACTGGGTCTTGCTAAGTTGAAGAGGAAGTGAGTTTGGCATGGGGTATAAGCTGGGCTGAGTCGAGTGACGCACGCATGATTTTCTGGAAGGGATGGGGGGGGGGGGCAATCACAGGGTTTCTAAATGTGAGTGAGTACCTAGAGTGAGATTTTACAGATAGACTACCTACCTCCAACCCTCTCGCTTAGCATATGCCACTGTCTGAGCCTTTATGTAAGGGTGAAATTGTGATATGATGGACTGATGACCGTGACTGCCATGCTGCAGGCGGATCGCCCTTGAGAAAATTTCGGGTGGACTATATAGACTGCATACATAAGTGGTGTTATGTTTGATGCTACATTTAAACTGAATATATCTCCAGGAATTCCTTTTATTGAAGTAATGTTTTACATTTTTGTCACTTTACTTCGCACTGCAGATGCAATATTCATTTGTAGACCTTATTTGAGTATGTCTAATTCAGATTCCGTCTTCATGCCTGTAGATTACTTAGGCTAGTTTTCATTCACTTTCGCAGACTAAAAGTGAATGATGCTTAACTAGTATTCCTGTTGACCCTTGCAATCGAAGACATCTTCCATGACCTACATGTAGGTTTTTTAGGGTGAGGGGGCGGTTTCTTCGCTTTTTAGTTTAGGTTACAAAAAAGTGCCTGTCAGTGTCAATTGTACATAGCTCCATAGTTACATATTTCCACTCCACTGCACTGCTCTGCCCCATAAAAATTATCATTCACTTTCGGCCTACTAAAGGGGGATCTCTGTGGAACACGCACTCGGGCATGGGTCAGGCATGGGTCAGGCATGGCGTTCAGTGACACATAAACTCAGGGGAAATTTGTCGTTAAAGTATGAATTACGCATGTTAATGTCTTACAATTTCTTATCCTAGTAAAAATTTTGAGAAATGGTAAAGAAAATGTTATTTCCCCAGAATTTTAAAATTTCCCTTATTTTTTTTTCATCAGAGGGGCAACTTGCCCTCCCTCCGCCTCCCCTTTGGCTCCGCCACTGCTCAATTTGACACTTGACGCCCGGTTTTGCGGTCTCTGGCGTATCGTTTGACTAATTTACAAATGAAGTTCTGCACCCCATATAAAAAGACTTCTCTATTCTGTCTGTTCACTATAAGCAGGTTCTTTCTCGGAACAAAAGGTGACTATTGTGAAAGGTCACATGACTCATACGTCATCTTCGAAGTCGATATGTGATATTGAAGCAGCAAGTAGTCGTATTCGTCCTGATCACTGCACTTAACTTGTACTAAGCGCTAGCTAAAGCTTAGGCCTGGTCTGCGTTAACTGTTTATCAGTCTGTCCTACTTTTTGGGATATATAACTCTGTGCGCGCGAGTGCCGACCGTCTCAAGGTTCACGCTCAGAACCGAGGGTAAAATTGGATTAATATCTTATAGTATTTTTGCAATCTCTTACGCGGTAAGTGTTTTAATATAAAGTGACAAATTTTTCTACCGTGGCTGCTTCTGAGCGTTGTAGCTGTAGCTTACTAAATAAGGCTTATGTTAGGCCTATATCAGACACCACATACTGTAGTTTGTGTATATACTGCGTATACTACGGTACAGTGCTTAAGCAGTACGTGGTAATGTAAATTCACTGGCACTAGTGAGGTATCACTATTCACATGCCTTCAGGCGTGGATACATCATGATTTAGGTAGTTGACACTGCTAAAGTTAGAATTCGAGTCAATGCAAACAATTGAACAAGTAGTCTTAATTTCGAACGTTCCAACTAAATTCAAGTAAGCTCCAGCAAGTAGCCTTGTCTCAATCATCAAAACTGAAGTGAAGATTGAGAAATGCATACATGGTGTGTCTTTCGAACAGTGTTAGAATAAGCCCTGCCCCATGCCTAACTTATTGATTATAATAAGTTATTATAATAAGCCTAATTTGAATTTCATAGCCTTTTAAAGTTAGCTAAACATACTGCACAAGTTGTTAGGCCTCAATTTTTGTGGTTTAGGTCCTGCCCTGCACTAACTTAGGCCTCTAAATGTAACAGTCATACTGCAAGGAGTATCTGCATGCAGAACGCAGAAGGACTGGGCATAGGTCCTGGGAGTGTGTATGTTTTTGGAGAAAACAAAATATAGGCCTGGCTAAGCCCATGATTGATTGAAATTCTAAAGTGGAGGCACTGTGGCTGTACACATGGAGATAAATGTTTTTGTGAGAAAAATTAGGCCAAAGTGCACTCTTACAGTAAGTCTCCAGTCTGGGTGGAGGCTGCAGTTACAGTAGCTAGTAGTAGTACCACTACAAGTACTCTAGCTTGTGAGGTTTTAAATGAGTACACTGTAGGTGTAAGCTCTACCATAGACCTATGTGCACCGATGATGCAATTAAATTGCTTTATAGGGCTAACTTTCAAATATACAGCATTTCCTTGTAAAAAAGATAATTTTTGCAATACTTACTAGACCTGTGTCACACTAAGATTTTTCTGCATCAATGAAAACTTAGTTTTACAGCAATTGTATTTTTAATTAAGGACTCTTTTTCTTTTCACCTTTGCGGTCACCAAGGGAACTCAGGCACTGTAAGTGTCATACGTGCAGTCTTCAAGACACTCGTTCACAAGCACTTCAGAGAACTCCACCACAGAGCTGAAAGCTGGAATATGAGTTGTGTTGCCAATTGCCTGGTCATCTTCCTTTGTTCATTGTTAGTGTTTCAGGGAAGAGAAAGTAGGAGAAAAGATCACCTGTCACAAATATATGTAAACATGAAAATTGTCTTGACATTTTCGTTGGCCCTACAAAATTCAGACTCTCCAAGATGGCAATCAGTCACCATTACTTGAAATCAAACAGACCAATGAGAATATGTGAATTCATTAATGCAAAACTGGGGCTTAAACAAGATTTTTTGTTGTGGCTATGACTAGCGTTTTCAAAGGCACCCCTGGTACCTCATTGGCGCTTTATTACACAAATCCAAAATTACTACCACATTCCTTCATGAGATTAGAAAGGGCACAACCTCTATGGGAACACACTTTGTCAGATTGCAAAATTTCACTGTACCATACACAGCAAATACTGTAGCTCAAAATGGAATTTTCTTCTTTTTATCAAGGAAAGTAGATGGTCCTTTTCATGAGAGGGTGTAGGCTAGTGTATGTAGTGTACTAGGTAGTGAGAATCCTCCACACAAATGTGATGTAAAGTACTGGGGAAATACCAGTGTTAACAATACACCCACCATTTTGGGCCGGTACCTTGGTGTACAACTTGTATGGGGAAAAATTACCCAATTCCAAGTGTTAGGAATTGATGAAAATACTAGCTATGATATATTCCACAAAATTTGACCTTCACTGCCAAATTTTCAACTTATATTCCAGCTTCAATGTGATTTAGGGTAAAAAGAACAGTATTGCTTACAACAGAAATGGTCAATGATTTAACAAGCAGCCCCAAGTTAGGCACAAAAAAAAATAATTGAATTTGGAACTTCTCTTCATTATGATGTACTGTATGCACCGAAATCAGCCTACAGTAGAGCCATTGGCCTTCTTACTGTACCTGTATGTTACAGTAGGCCTAATTTATGCAGTTAAAAAGTTTGGAAACATGCCAAAGTCAAATGCGCAAAGCTGTCCGTACTGTAAGTAGCACAGCTTGTAGTTGACAATGTAAAGTGGTCTATGATTCTGTAAAATGTTACCGCAAGAAAGTTTCATTTTATCATTTGCCACGGGACTGATGTATAGCTTTTTAACGAAAATTGCAATGATCAAGACATTTATTGTAGGCCTATTGCATATCTATAAAGCGTAATATTGGGCTGAAGTTTCACTTGTTTCTGACATTTTGTAAGTGACGCTTCTTCACAGGTGCTGTATATTGCAACAACACAAAGGGCCTAACGTTAAGCTTTGGTGATTGATTCTCTAAATATTGCACAGGTTTTCAGTCATATTTTTTGTGCTCAGCTGCACAATTTTACCCCTTCGATGTGCTAGGAACTCCAATCTTGGGGGCATCCACCTGAATCCCCACAAGGCGCGCCACCCCTACCCAGATGTCGGCGGGAAATCGGTAGATTTCCTGTTGTGTTCGCAGGAAAGTCAGCAAGGTTTTCTAACCCTGCCTGTGTTTTTACGAAGGTGTGCGGTGCCAAATCCTTGCTATTATAATTTTTGCAGCGTAGTGATAAACTTTTCAGCAGGGAATAATTTATCCAGTATTGCATCTCATTTTGCTGTACAAAATGGTAAGATTGCTACACAAATGGCATGTTGTGTAGCAGTTTTTGCAACAGTTATTGCTTTCACTTATGTTGGGACAAAATACCCAAGAAACTTGAAAACTGCTCTGTAAATTTTGAAAAATAAATTTTTTCCCTGTGTCAGCATTACAAAAGTTAGATAACAATAAAAAAACAATTTAATATTGCTTCAAAAATAAAACGTTTGTTGAAATGTTACACATCTCATGTGAACCCAACTATATTACATACATTTTTGGAGTTAAAATGTGCAAAAGTGTTTTATGAAAATCAGTACAAAAGAGTGTGTAAAATCATTCTAAAATGTTATAAAATAAACAGCAATTTACAGTACATTTTATTTACAGTTTACATGGTACTGTATCTGCTATATATGCAGCATGCTATACAGTGCATGTCAGGTTTGAGTGAATACAAGTTTTGCAGTGAAGAATTTATCCAGTGTCGCATTTCATTTTGTTACATACTGTACAGTGATTAGATTGTTACACAGTACAGGCAGTTTTGGGAGATGCAACAGTAGGGCATTCTCTCATTTTGCGACAAAGTACCGAAGAAGCCTCCAAGAAGAAGCCTCCAAACTGCTATGCAAACTCCAAACTGCTGTGCAAACTCCAAACTGCTATGCAAACTTTAAGTTCACTAAATTATTCCCTGTTTTGTCTACAATTTTGATGTCGTATACAGCACAGTACTGTGGCTCTTACAAGAAAGTGTTCAAACAATTTCTGTAAAAAAGTAACTTCTGTGTGCATTTTTGGTCATGTTTATCTCCAGCATTGTGTTGCTACTTTTTGTGAAACTCTCTCTGCCGCTCTATGCAGCGTGTGGCCACTTAGCCTCTAGCCAACGGTGTACAGTAGCTTGTACTTTTGAACTAATATTTGGTATGTACTGTATATGAAGCCATGCTACGGGATTGATTAAGTCTCTGTGAGAGGAAAATTTTGGAGAACCGCTGAACCATACTGTACATGTGCTTTTGCTGTTTGTGCTTGTTATTTGATCATCAGCTCAGAGGTCACAGAAATGTTGAGATGTGTTTTGCTGAAAATGAAAGGTGAATTTGTCAAACTGGTACATACTGTACAGTACCACCAGTTGTTTCTCTAAGAGAACATTTTATGCAGTACATGCACTTCTGTACTTGCACATTCACAGTTAGTGATCTCCTGCAGTAATTTCTTGTGGCACATACAGGTACAGTGCAGGGTTGGTCAAATAGTCTGTTTTCTGGAAGTACCTGACCTTCATACCTGGTTGAACTATAGCCATGATCCATCTTTGGTGTTATGGCACATCTGGATTTTGATATCAGATGGTCCATTATCTTCAAGGAAGTCAAAAGTCTAGTCCTTCAAATTCTTTGTAAAGTGTAATTTACTTATATGCTTTTAATCCCATATGCAAAGATAGTGAAATGGTGCAACTCCATTAGCCTAGATGTCAAAGGGTCATAACTGTAGGCCCAGTCGGACGTGAGAATCATTTACTGTATTCCGAATCATGCGCAACGTCTGTTGGATCCAGGAAGAATAGTGCCAAGATTTTAATGTCTAATATTGTGGAAAAGTAGTGGCGTTTTGACCTTCAATGTTTACTTCCCCTGTAAGTTCAGTGTATGCAAATGAAACATTAACATTAAATATGAACTATGTTCTGGTTCAGCTCTATGCCCTGGGGTGTCCTTCAAAGCAAAAGAAAGTGTGGGTAGGAAACTGAAGCAAATGGCAAACCATGCTGTGAGTGATCTATATTTATCTGCGGTACGTGGAATTATTTGCAGGGAATCATTTAGCGTCACATTTTTTGTCAGTGTCGGAGCCTTTTTGAGTCTTGTACAGTGGACTCCTGAAAATTCCACATTCACAAGCAGACAGTGTCTGGAACACATGGCATGTTTTCGCAAATTTCAACAGCATTTTACCACTTTGCATGCGCAAGTGTCAATGCAATATACCAAATGCAGTACTCATTTAATAGTGGCTGGTATGTAGAATAGTTGAAAGTTAAGTTCTGCCCTTAGTACCGTTCAAAATTGCCTACTGTAGTCTGGCACATTTCTAGGAACTGATCATGCTAATCCAAAGCAAATTAGGAAGTGAGAAGAAGGACTCATCTTGTTGTGATGAAGCTTTAAAATTTAGGAAAATCATAAACTGTACAAAGACTATTTCAAACTACAGTAATTATCATGTGGCACATGTATTTCAACACATACAGTGCTGTGCCTACATGTGACGTTCTTCCTTTCACAACAGTTATCCTCAGCTGAACCTGGTGTACTTGTAAGAAACAGTGAATGTGAGAGAATCTTAAAGCAGGATGTGCCGTTATTCCTGTGTTTTCAAAAGTACAATACACCAAAGGACTGGCTATACCTCAGTTCTAAAAAGATCTGTAAAAACTACCAACCCATGTTTTATTTGTCCAAATATTATAGCCTAATTTCCAACAGATTGCGCTTGCATGATTTTTGTTGTGGAAGTATTCACACACAAGTGTGATACTTTTACTTGTGTGAGACAGCTAACTTTTTAGCTGGAAAAAAAAAATCACTCTTTCTTCTATCGTAATTATCTCTCTTACTAATGCAATTTCTCATGAAAGAAATGTGGTGTAGATGTTCTTTTCCAGATTGTTATTACTGTAAATGGAGGAGATCAAAAGAAAGATAGAAGATTGACAATGAAAACACTTTCTTTCCCTTCAAACAGCAGATACTGCTTTAACTTTTGAGGGTTGCTTATAGCACAGTATTGCTGGCACAGCATCAGTGTGAAGTTACACTCCTCCTCACATTTACATCAGTTGGCCGTAATTCAGCGCCTCTACAGTAGTCCATCGAATGAAAATTGAAACACATGATGTTCGTTGAAAGTACTGTACAGTAGGTCAAAATGTGATGTATGTTACCACTTGTAACAGTTACTTAAATTACTGTACCCCACATACAGATACTGTAGTTATCCAACCCAGCACCCCCATGAACTTAAAGTGACTGCATGTGTAGGCAAAAAGTAAAAACATTGAAATCTCATCTTGAAAAGTTTGGTAAGGCTTTTAATTACACCATTCGGACAATCTGGGAAAATAAATAGGTTTCATTTGGTTAATTTTGCCATATGATTTCAAATTCTTCTAACATAATGACAAAAAGTGTAGAATACAATAATGTAGTGGTTGATAGGTTTCATTCAAATCAACGGTGTGCTTCTTTGAGCAAGCCAATGGGAAGTATACTAGTATTGAATATTCAGTTAACAACTCAGGATCACTGACGCCGCGGGCAAGGTTGTGCTCAGTTCGTAGGTTATTTGTAAATACAGTGTTTCCTTTCACCAAATACTACAATTCCTGATACCTACCAAGGAGCGACGACTTGAGTAGTATGTTTTTGATACACTAGTGAGACCTGTACTGTTGCATATTCATTATGTAGGCGGTAACAGAAAGAACCGTTAATTTTCAAATATGATTTCTATTTTTTACTGTTTTTATGCCAATCCCATTGCCTTTTGAAGTAGTTACTGTCATTTTCCTTCATTGAAAGACATAGTCCGTTCATGTACTACCTCGCGTGTTCATTTAAAAATCAAGCAAAAGTAAAGATCAAACATAATCTTATCTTTTTGGTTTTTCAGTACACATGCAGTCACTTTAATTCAAGGAGGAAAAAGTCAGAGTTTGTGGCAATGAAATATGGTACTGTTAAATAACTAATGAATAGTCGGTGGGCACCATTACCAATAACACAATTTGAAAGTCCTTCACATATGAATCAGGACTCTACGTCATTCTGAAATTATGGTGTCATTTAACCTTACAGTACCGCTTAAAACTGAAAAGCTTTCAGTAGCTTGAATGGTTAATTGTAGATTTGAATCAAAGTGTTAATAATTTGATCATTACATGATACACCCTAAAAATTCAACACAAACTGTGTACAATTGTGTGTGCATTTACAGTACGGAAATTGTAGGTTAAGGAAAAAAGAAATACACACAATTCTTGCCATTGGGGGTTATGTGAAGTCATAATCTGGCTCTCTCAAGTCTGTTGAGATTAACAGTAATTGAGGCAAAAATGGTTCTCTGACCTTTCTAATTGTATTGTAGGAAACAATATTTTTGAAAGAAACTTTGGGGATATGTTTGTCAAACGCTTAGAACTGCATCATATTTCATAAAGGTATTCCCAGGTTTAGTTCTCAGTGACCATGGTATATAGCCAGGTTAATACACATATACTGTACAGCGTAGCGAGGATGGCTCATAAGAAAACAATGTTTACAAATTATACCCCATGGACAACAAGCAAGTTTCATCACGGGACTCGTCAAGCCTCGTCATCGAAATTGCAAAGTGCAAATCTTCAACTCTCAACTTACAGTAGGATCGATAAACAAAGATTACAATGCAAGTTTTAATTTTCATGTGAAGCTTGAAGTCCACGCGTTGAATATAGTCAACTCATGTGAGTGTAATGATGGAGTGCAAAAACATTGTGATGGATGACTCATGCATTACTATATACATTCAATGATCATTCAATTGTATTATTTATCATACAGCTTCAAGCTGATTTCCAGCAACCAGTCTGAACATCATTGCACACATTGGGTCCCTCGAATCTCACCGAGCATGATACAGTGAAGTAATCCAAAAACAAACTTTTGATTTAAGTTTTTCATCTTTTCCAGACCTCGCTGCTGATTGTCGCATGCATCTTATGAGTACCTATTAATTCCCATACAAGGTGAGGTGACAAACCCAACAGAGTTGACTTTTTGGTCAGTGGTTTGCTGTTGTTGTGCTCTGTGCCATACACTGTATTTGTGCAACCGCTGGTGTTCTTGACCTCAGTGGTCAGTCATTGCTATGAGCTGTCTGCAACTTGATCCTTCACAAATATCTCACAAGCCATATATCTGAGCAATGCTATACAAATACCCTGCCAAGCGACTGAAATATTAAAACCTTGAGAAAGAATGGTGAGATCACCCTCATTTCAATTGAAGTTTTATGCATTTGTCCTTGGATGGATTACATGGAGAATTAAAAGTGCATTGTCTGGTATAGATCTCTGTCAGCGTTTTGGGATCATATATGGTATACAGTAGGGCATACAGAAAGGGAAATATACAGTAGAACCTACAATGTAAATTATACTGTACCTTCACACCTAAACGTTGCATTACACATTTAAAGTTAGCTGATACAAGTGGATTGATGATGTCATAATTGAGCTGATGTAGGTGATATCTTACAATTGCAGTGCATTATCAGGTGGTACAGTATTGCTATAAATTGAAGCACAGTGTAAAAGACATCGTTTGGAATTACAGTAGTAGCGTTTGCCCGAGGTTCCTGGTTGATGGCCCTGGCTCTGTAATTGCTACCTTATTTCACTAAATGGAGCCTGCATACAGCAGTACATGTGACAGCAGAAAATGTTTAAATTTTACTTTTTTCTCACCGGTTGTTTTTTTTTTTTTACCCTTATCATCGCTGCATTTTTCGTCGAACAAAATTTGCTGTCTTTTCCTTTTACATAAAAGAATGCTGTAGACAGTGCTATGTCGATGGAAGGTACATGGTGTTACATATCAGTGTGAGCAACGTATGGAACATGGCGTTTTATGACTTCATTACAAACTCATAGCCTTAAATAATGTTCAGGTGCCCCAGATACTGTGAGTACCCGGTTCTTGGATCCGGTGCAATCACTAGAAATATTACAGTAGTTGTATGGATCATTACTGTACAGTAGTATGACACTGATTTGTGATAATATAATAATAATAATAAAAATAAATCAAAACTTATAATGCACTAAATTCACAAATATGGTAACAGAAGAGTAGAAAAAAGCAAAAGTACGAAGTAAGGAATGTGCATGATACGGGAGTTCTAACCAAGGTGCAGTGTGCATAAGGTAAGTTTTCAATCTTTTCTGAAAAATGTCAAGTGACCGTGAGGAACAAGCAGGAAAAGCAAATTGTTACAAAGTCATGGGGCAGCTACAACAAATGATCTATCCCCCATGCATGATTCGTCATGTATTCAATGAACAAAAATTTGAATTTTGATGTTAACTCAGGAGAGGGAATATACAGGTTCCACAAATCTGAATGATATATCAAGAAGGCACACAGCCAGTCAGAGACTTGTACAAGATAAATAAAAGTTTGTGTGTAATTCTTTGTGAAGTGGGTAACCAATGGAACTGAGTCAAGATGGGAGTAATATGACATGATTTCGTATAAAGAGTAATTATTCTTGCAGCAGTGTTCTGAACACTTTGCAGTTTTTGGAGTTGTTCCTTTGGAAGGTCATACAGCAATCCCTCGGCTGCGTCGATACGAGATGTAGCAAAAGAACGAACGATACGTTCAGTAGCACTAAAAGAACGAACGATACCGTACTTTCAGTAGCACTAAGAGTTAAAGGTAACGACTCAATTTTGCAATATTTCGAAGATGAAATGAGCAAGTGAGTGTGACAATTGAAATGCGATGCTGCAGAGTCGTATATATGCATAAAAAATAGCACTGCCGTCTGGGCCATATGAGACTCCCAGGGTGCAGTCGTATGTAAGGACGATTGTTCCAAATGATCAATTACTGCTCACTATATGAGCGTATTGTTAGCTTTGTTCATACCGCAATTCTACCCACCTCTGCTTTTCACGTCATAGCAAATCCAGGAGCACATACTTACAGTAGTTGTTTTTAGAACAACTTAGCAGTCATTTGGAGGAGAATTTGAGAGTTACATTGCATCAATTTAGTTACATGTAGAGTGTACAAAACACTGCGCTAACATGTTATCATCTAAAATTACCAGTGCTAGAGATGTCAGAATCAGCCCAGTGCATTCAGTGTAAACACAACAATAGCAATGTAAAAGATGAAGTCATTCCCGCTCCCCCGTTTTTTTTGCTCAGATATCCTTTGCGCTCTCCCTTTAAAATAAGACCTGTTGGTCTCTGTTGTTCTATGACTGACTGCTGGATAGGGTCAATGAAAGGTTATTACAATGTTTGTTAATTTCTTGCCACTGTCTATGTCAATTAAAATTCCTTAGGGTTCTTTTTCTTTTTTGGATGGTCAGCTGAGTTAAACAATAGACTTTTCCACATCCATTGTCAAACTTGTGTTAAAGGGAATCCGCCAGTAGGTTAGGTTGGTTCTTCTGCACTTAAGTAATTTACACACTGTATGTTCAGGCAGGCAAATTTAAGTTGGTGCCATAGCTATTGACCAGATTAAATGGAAAACACAATTCACATCGTACGCACTCGAGAAAAAGGCAAAGGAGGGCGGACTAGGTCTAAGAGGACGCAGTGCGAGAATTGGTTTCGAGGACGATTGGAGCGTGGGTCAAATATATGCATTAGTGAGACAAGGGGTAAGCATACGGTAGTCACTCGTGAATACCAACACCAGGAAGTTGTGGGGACTTCCTCTGAACAGAAATAAGTGGAAGTAAAAAATGTAATAATACGAAAAGCAACATAGCGTTCCTCCTCTGATCACTGTTTCCAAGCAGAGGTCATTCTGAAACACCTTTTACAGTATCTTTGATGCCTCATGTACTGAACATACCCCTTGCATGTCCGTTTGCTCATCGCCATGTTTTAAAATGTATGATGTATGAAACAGATCTATTTTGTCAGGCAAGGAATAACTAAGCCACTTGTCTTTCTTCTAACTTATGCGAAATCAATATTGTGCACTTCGTAGGTTGGCAGGAAAATTAACATCTATAGGGCCTTCATGAATGATTTTCATGTTTAACTGTATATGAGGGCCCCCAGAGAGGGTAAGACTTCAATCCGAATGCTAAAGGTAGACAATCAAATCTCTCTTTTGGAGGCTTGTTGCGACTCAAAAGCCAAACAGGATGAATTCAGGCCTGCTTGTCAGCATTGATGTATGGAGTATGTGTTTGCTGTGCAAACAGCGTTCGTGTCAGGTACATTGAATACACCTGCATGTGAGAACAGTAAGATAATGCCCTACCCTTTACATTCAGTATTCTTGGAATAGATATACTGCACTGCTTAAAGCATTGCAATTCATGAAAGCATGTTGTGGTACAGTGTACAGTATATCCAAAAGGTAAATGTCAAGGCTATTGCTCTTGAAATTTGCATCAGTGCTCTATCAAAAACTGTAACACCTTGTGGCCTAAAATCACTCAAGTGTACCATGCATGGTTCGGTACAGTCTGGTAACTGTAGAACTCTGAATCTTTCAGTTCACCTCTTGCAGTAAACAACTCTCTTTGTTACATGATTTTGTATGTACTGTACTGTACTGTACTGTGCTGTGCCATACTATGGTTCTATGTACAATACTGTACTGTCAGTGAGTTTTTAAGTACTGTCAATGAGTCACCGCAAGTGGCACCCTGTGTGCTGGTTTGCAGATGTATACGTGTGCAGATGTATGTATACAGAGTTCTGAACTGCAGTAGAACTTACCCGCCTACAGTACTGTACAGTAGGTGCAAGGTGAAAGTTTAATACATGAGCACATCACAAAGCTCCCTCATGTTTAGTTTCACTTCCTTTTAAATCTATGTGAACTCATGTGGGAGCAAAACAGACCAAGACAGGATCTACACAGACTGATATAAGGTAGAATGTGTTGTAATCATAAAACTCTCAAAGGCACCATAATCTTAGATTAAGACCCAGGTCTATGTAAAAGTTGAAGCAGGAAGTGCAGGTTTATTTCTGTTATGTTTTTCTATCAGCAGAACACCTCGCCACGATGCTGCAAGACGAAAACGTGACAAAGTAAATTGAGATTCACATCATAGACATGTGCTTGTAACTCTCTTGCTAACATTCATGCGTTGCTTATCTTATCTGGACAGGTACCTGGATAAAGACTCGCCAACCTAAAAAATGACAAACCTTGATATTCTCACAAGAAAAACTTGGAAATCAAATTCTAAATATGGAGATTTTTCAGAACGTTCACAACCATAACACGTTGTCACTGTATGAAAAGTGTTTTCTACGCAAGGAGTTCTGTCTTTGTTGTTTGTGAACTGCCCTAATCCCATAGAACTTGTACAGTATTTTGCTAAATTTGTCACGTTTCTGACAGCGATACATCTGTGAATCAATGAGAACTTCAAACAGCAATGGAATGCTCTAATCTTGATTTAAAAGAATGAAATGTATCACATTGCTGCATCAAAGTGATTTTCACCATGAGATCTGGCATTTTAACCATGAGACAATGTCCATAACCATGGGACTCAGGATGAAACCATGAGAATTGATAAGTCTGTGAATGAAAGTTCTAGCACCTCTACGAAAGTTAGGCAATATGTGTAATAGCAAAAGGTGTAGAGCCACTGGTGGCTATCCAAATCAGAAAGTTGTGTGGGATTCATCATATGCTGCAGAAAATAAAAAAAAAAAAACGAAAAAGGGAAATGTGAACCATTCTCTTGTGTCACATCTGAGTGCTGTGTTTTGGGAGAATGTTTGCTGACCATATTCAGGACTAGCATGGTTATAGTTTAGGGTTTCCTTTTATATTAGGATGAATTACTGTACTGGTGGCCATCCAAACCAGAAAGTTGTATGGGATTCATCATATGCTGCAGAAAATTAAAAAAAACACAAAAGGGAAATGTGAATCATTCTCGTGTCACATCTGAGTGCTGTGTTTTGGGAAAATGTTTGCTGACCATATTCAGGACTAGCATGGTCATAGTTTTAGGGTTTCCTTTTGTATTAGGATGAATTACAGGTGACAGAATTTGGAGATGATTTAATATGGTAGCATCTACCAGATGATTGGCAAAATTTGAGTTTTCTGCAAGGCAACAGATTGTCTCGTAAATCATGTGAGCGCCTGAGTGCGTAGCGTTGCACTGCAGGCCCTGCGTACAGTAGTTGCACGTACTACGTGGATGTTGCTTGTTGTGTGCAAGTCAACTGTGCATGACAACTTCGTTGATTCGCAGTGGACGATATGGTAAACTGAAATACGAAAGTGACTTAACAAATTCTGAGGTGCTGGATCCACGAGATGATATGTTGTCATTATAGAGGAGTACCGTAACTCTAACAATCACTTCCATTAAAGTACAAAGCAGTTCGATAGAGTTTAGAACTTTGCAGAAAAACCGCAACAGCTCAACCTTGAATGAGTGGGCAATGGGTACAGTAGCACCAAGTAAACATGACACAAGGTGTATGAGGCATACAGTTTCATTATCAATGTGAAAACAGCTACAGTAGTATGTAAGTTTACAAGTACATTGAATGGGAGAATATATTGTGAAGACTCCAGATCACATAACAGACTGAGTTGATATCTGCTAAGATTAATGCACATTCTTAGAAGGTGGGTCACATCAGGGAGTCTGAAGCCAGCTACTCCGCAGTCATGCAGCCATGGCAACTGCTTGTCATCTTTCCTGTATTATACATGTCCTTGGAAACTCTGTTTGCCAGACAAATATTTATCTTTCTTTGGTCAGTGGGATTTTGACTATAAATCCTTTAAAATAGTGCTAGCTATTAAATCCTTACATACACAGAAAGTGTCATGATACTTTTAATGTGGCAGTATTGTGTTTGCTTCTTTGTGTACAACAGATGTGGGGAATCGTAGTGTATATCTTGTACATGTATGGCATAAAAGGAAGAGGAATAGCCTTGTGGCTGCAAAGTAGCAACCTCCTGGCTGAGATGGCAGTTAATGATTTACAAATATGAAAGTGAGCTGCAGAAAAATCTCTTTGAGTGATGTCAGAGTTAGTGGTCCCTTAAATTACAGTTATTCAGCTGATTGTTGTATACTGTATAGAACTGTATTAACGTGTGTGTGTCTGTACAGTGAGTGATGCAGTATGTACACTAACAGTGGAAGTATGTATATTAGGGTAATCATGAGTCGATCACTTAATGAAAATTGTGACCATAAATATTAAAATATTTACCAACATCAGTAAAATTTTGCACTGATATCTTCTTATGTGTCTTCTTCATTGTGCTATACATGTATGTTGGTGTTGTCTGCATGAAGAAATCTGTAGGAAATTAATTTTGAAATGAAGGTGGCAATACATAACACAAGGTCTATTGAGGAATCTTGAGTCATTCCCCACCAAAAAAAGAGCACATAAATACAGTAACTTACCACATTTAAGAATGATAATGTCTATAAACAAAAAGAATACTGTCTTCTCTTTCAAAATTTTACTGAACTTCCTCAGACTCTCAGAGACGTAATTGTCATCACTACTTTTGGTCAGTCGCGCCCATTTCTGGTTCCTATGTAAGCAGAAAGTAGAAAGTCTGGCTGTGAGTGTCATATACTCACTTTGAACATCAGAATGAAGAGACAGTAATTATTTTTGGTGTTGTTTGAAGAATGCACTTCGCAGGTCATGCTTATATATATATTGAAATCACCTCCCGTCTACAAAAGCTGGCGTTTATAATGCAGTGATCAACTTGTGATGCTGATCGACCGGTGATTGCTTACTACGTACTTTAACTATTACAGAACTAGTGTAGGTGTTGGCTGAAAGACATTACAGTAAGTTGTAAAAGGTGATCATAGTGCTGTACAGCACCGTATGCTGCATATTGTAGTGGTGGGATAGTTGTTACCAAGGATATGTAGATCTATCATCGTGAAATTCATAAACAGAGACGTTTGTCCTTTGAGACTCTCTCACCCTAGGCGCAGTGTGATATGATTAAAATTACATTTTTGCTTTCTCGCCCGCAGGTGACATTTATTTATTCCTGGGAGATTTTTCCATTGTTTTGTTAATCATGTTGTTTTATGGAGGACAACGATGGTTCACCAGGAAAAATTTTGCCACGATTAAAGTTGCATTAATTCAATTTTGTCGTGTTCTGTCATGTGTATTGTGTCACTGGTAAAGTGAAAAGCCCTAAACAAAATTTCAAAGAATGACTTCTATGGTCAAGAAGATTTTCAACTGCCTCAAAATTATTGTACAGTACCAAACTGCCATGTAATAGTGGCAAATTATTGCAATACTGAAAGTGTTTGTTCCTCTTTGAAATTGAAGCCCTCATTTAACTCTGAAATTTGACCCTGGTGGAAATCTAGATTGGGTGTATTGTAGATTTACCTTAAAGGGAAATACGGCATTTGTTTTAGAGAAAACATCCATATTTTTGAAACCAATGTTTGTGGACATAGAATGATAGATTATTAAAAATAAGGAAGGAGAGTAGCCTTCTTTTCAAGAAATAAGCTTCTCATAGACAGAAATTCAATTATTTGTTGCTCAACACTAATTTGTTCACCCAAACTTTTCAAAATTCAAATGATGCATCTTCTATTACTCATCACATGCATAATGTTGTGAGGAGATGAAGCTTTGGTAGGTGTTTATTGTTGAGACTGATGGTTTAACAATGATTACCGCTATTTTCTTTTGCATGTCATGTTGGTGTATTTCAAATGCCCTATTTCCCTTTAAAGTATCTGGAAAGTAGAGTCACACACTGTTGTAGAGTGTTTCTTTTAAGACAGTCAAGAAGTACAAAGGATATTCGTACATGTAGTAGCTTTTCCTCTGTGAAATTACAAATTCTACATTATGCAACGTTGACTACCACCTTTAAAGAAGTATTTCTTGAAAAATTCTTAACTTCCAAACCAAACAGGCTATTGAGGTATGATTTTTATCAATAAAGAGAAGAAAGTATTCCTAATTTTTTTATGAAATATCGATTACCATCAGTGGCCTTTTTTAAAAGCATTGACATATGCAGCAGTATGTTATTCCCACATTATGTAGATCTTTGTGCAGTATAGTAATAAAAGAAATTATCGACCACATCCAGCATTAGTACAGCTACCGTACATGTTGAAAATTCCTTTTAAATAGGAGTAGTTACTGTGAAAAGATCATTGGAACGTTAAATCACATCGAGCAATCCAAGCAAGTGGCAATATTTGCATAATTTTGTTTGTGAAAGGGCAGTAATTTTAGTGGCTCCAAAGCTCCAGTTACCACTCCAAAAGTTGTGATTCATCAAGCCCTGAGTCATAAGTTTGCAACAAGAGGAACTTAATTGTGTTTTCATCAAAGGGAATTAAAATGAATGGAAACACAGGTACTAATACGGTCAACTGTCTGAGGTTTTCAGAAGAACCATCCTGTATGTCATCGCCCTTTACTCTAGGCTACTGTGATCCCATAATGCGGAACATGATGTAATGTTAACCACTCTTCGTATTCCACGAGACTGGAGGTGTGGCACAGGATTTCCTGTCAAGTCTACAGAAAAGCCCTAGCAGGAATCTTCCCTGCAGTCTGGAGCGTTGTTTAATAGAACACTTCACGTGGCTGGCACTGTGCGTATGTGTGGCATTGTGTGCACCACTCTGTTTTGCCTGATTTTGATTGCAGTACAGTATGTTAAAATTAAAACTAACTGCTTGTGATACATGAAATTGCAGTCAGTTTGTGTGCCTAATGTTGATGTACTGTAACTACAGATGTGCAGAGGTGAGAGGACATATACTGTATGTGTACAAATTACAATGAACGCATGTGTAGGAACTGTAAAGCTGTTTTGGGATTCCTGTTCAAGTTTTTTGTCTTTAAAGGTTATGTGACATGAAAATGACACTTTGGAGTGTTGGGTGCATTAACCACTGGAAACGTTGATAATAGCCACAAATTCCATCCAAATCCGTCAAAGATTGACATATTAACATGCATATTAGTGTTTCACAGCTATGTCATGAATAAACATTGCCTAAGTATGCAAATTTGTGACATCAAGAGATGGACTCCCATGATTTGTTTTACATGTTTTTTTCCCTTTGTGTAACCTGTATTTCAAGGACATACAATATGAGAATTTTATATGCACAGAGGGTTTTATTTTGGAAGCATGTATTTTTTCCTTGAAAAATATTGATATTGTTTACCAATGTGAAACTCAGTAATCAAGAGGCAGAGTACTGTAAGTATGGTAACAAAAGAAAAACTGACACTCTGCAACACTCAATGTCATCTGTTTTGCATTTTTTTCAAAGTTTGAAAAGTCATATTTTAAAAGTGGTAAGAGAGAGGAACAAAATTCCAATGGATTTTCACTCAGGATTTTGCTTTGCAACTTTTTTGTGAAGGGTGCTCTTTTTTAGAAACATATCACACGACCTGTAATATGCCACTGTGCCAATATTACTCAAGTCTCCAATGAGCCAGTGGCGTCAGATCAAATGTACATACAGGAAATACCATGAAGGGTTGCTAGTAATATTAATTGTAGATAGTGCTAGATATCATATGGTCATTTTCAAGTCACATGCTGAGTTAAAATTAGGTGAATGATGCTAACATCATAGTACTTAAAGGAGGATGGCCACTGTACTGTAGTTCTAGTTCTTTTCCAAATACTACAGAGTGAAGGCATCTCCTTACCAGATTTGTGGTAAAACTGATTTGCCAAAATTACAAATTCAGTCATGAGGAAAGTGAAAACAATCACAGCATGTAAGATGTAGCCCTTGTCACATCTACCTTAACTTTTGCAGTCTTAATAGTGCACTACATGAGTTGTAAAACCTATAGCTTTTTTTTCTGTATTGGCAGAAGTTGTGGAATTACTACACTTGCAAGGAGGTGCTGTTTGGTGTGGAATTACAGTGTGCCCCAATTATGCGCTACAGTGAAATGAGTGAATCATTCAGATGGGCCGATTGACTTCACCTCAGTGTGATGCATACAGAGAATTCACATCAAGTTGTAAACCCACCATGAAGTGGCATGATGGTGTGCACATGATGGCTTCCTCATGTACTAGTAATGTATACAGAGAGCATGTCAAGAGACAAGTTGCTGTTGGCAGCACCTATTGAGTCCCAGGGTGTTGTCATCACTTACTGTAACCTTCAAGAACCCACTGAAAGACAATGAATGTGGTCAAGTTTGAGGATACGTAGTAGCTCAGAATTTAACCTCCGTCACACAGTAGTACAAACTTGATTAAATAGAATTGATGATCCCTATTGATTTTCCTCAAAGGTCAAAGTTCAGTTAAGATCAACGGAGATAACAGTCTGTACACAAGTTGATCACTAGAAAATTAAGTTCAAGTCTGTAATGCACAGTCACACAGCAATCGATCCTGTTCGTCCATTTTGTGGTAATATCTGGTCAGCAATTCAATCAAGAAAGTCAGGGAAATTGAAATGAGATATTTATATTTTGGAAAAGTGCAACTTTTCGAGGTAGTTGGATTTCCTGGCAGACTTAACATAATGCCGAAGGCATCAACTGATTGCGAAGCACGCGTCATATTGGCACAGGGTCGAGGGGCCCGCCTGATGAGCAGCTGATGTCTATCATTTGAATTGCCCCATGGGAGACTTGTCATCGCTGTAATGTGCCATGAAATGAATGTAATAAGTTCTTTCATTCCAAAGATCTGTCCTGGCATCCAAAGCCTAACATGCGATACATATAGAGTTTTACCTGTACTGAATGTGAACATATGAAGAGGTTAAAACACTCATGTTAGGAAATAAAAGCATATTCATTTCCTGTTGAAATTTGCCAAAATGTATGTTTCTTAGCAGGGATTGCTGCTAAATAGACGTTGGTCTCATTCTCTTTCAAGTTGTGGAACAGTTAAAAGTCCATTTTCTATTTCAAACAACCACTTAATATAGCTCTTATCACTTTTTCTAAGCCTTCAGAGAATATTGCTGTTGCCAGGAACTCCCTGTCAAGGTTTACAAAGTTCTTTGTTTTTTTAGTCACAATAAATTCTCTTGGGAGGCAACACTGTTCCAGATCACCTGTGTTGTCCTAATCTATCTCATGTCTGTAACCACAATTTGGTGTCACAAACTTTCTCTCAACTTGTGAATTACCTCCTTTGTGATCACAATTGTCATCAATGCTGAGTGAATGACAGTACTCATTCATATTAGCACTTGATAATGTCAAACCCATAAGTGATACAGAATGTGGTTGTCATCCTTGCATTTTGTTTTTCATTTAAATAGGATCGCTTCCCATCTGCACTGGGTTGCTTTTCTTTGTAAGTGAGTGAACACGTGTGTATGAAAAAGTGAGATATCGGCGAGAAATCACAAAAGTCACTCTGATCCCTCTCTCCCAATGTTACATTTTGGTGTCTGTACTGGACATGTCTCCATGTTTCAGTCAGTGTGTAATTAAATATGTCTTAATGAAATTTGTAGTGTGTGGCATTGAGATCTTTGAATACCACACTTTTGCAGAATGAATAGATGTTAATTTTTCGTCTAGGTCACTTCTTTGAGTACCATTTTGGAAAGTACTATTAGGTACTTGTACCATATTGTACAGCACTGAATATGAGTTTTTATTCATAGTACATCAGTCTGATATGCACTGTGAATAAAAATTCAATGTCAAGCTTGAGTCTAATGTTCATCCCCAGCAGAAGTTCAGAAATATTTAGTGAGAAGAATCAATACAATTTTCAGTCTATGGTGAAATGAGATGGAAAGATTGTTTAAACTTGTGTTGTTTCATTTTTTTTTCATAGAAATGAACCAGTTACAGAGGGAAGACACACAAAGGTAACAGGAATTCAAACATTGCTGGAGCAATTACTGATTGGAGCTTGACATCATTGAGGTTCTGATGAAACACAAGAAGACACAAAAACAAACTCAATTCTTAAGTGCCATGGACTCCAATAGTAAAGGTAGGTTTTCCAATCGTCAGTGTCGTGGTCGAGTCGTGGAAGACTGCGGCCGAGGCCGACTTTGATCAGAGGCTTGTATCATAACAGTGGAGGCCGCTCACTGAGACTTCAAGGTGGAGGCCGACCAAGACTGCAACACTACTTATCATTGATACATGTTGTAAAGTCATGATGGCATTTGTGTGCAGGACTCGGTGTTCTGTTGATGTTGGACTCAGGACAGTCTCAGACACTGGCAGAAATTTCGGGACGTTTTCACCCCTTTTGGAACCTCCAAAAGTATCTTCTGTTATGCAGGTGGAATATTTGGCGCTCTGCTGTCCCTAGCCCTCAAACCAGGCAGAGTTGGTTGGTTCACTTCACTTCTCACTAACTGGTCTCAACATAGCAAATACACTCCCATTTGGAAAATCAATCCAAAAGCGAATCACGAGTTCAGATCAAAATGGTGATAAATGCGGATTGAATATCTGCCATTTGAACATCCCCCCCACTCAAGGCACATCTGGATGGCAGAATGGGGAAGAGGTGCTAGTCAGGTATTAGGCTGGATGGTGCCAATAGCACTGCTGAAGGTTACGAATACTGTTTGTATGGTAGATATGGGTGCATTTGTTATGCTAAGACAGGTGTGAGTTGCTTATATGTAACCAAACCAGTTGGGGACTTTTCCCACCTAAAACCAGGAGACTGAATAATCATAATGTGGTAAAATACAGGGAATAATTTAGTGTTCAAATTTTGTGCAGCAGTTGTGGAGGTTTCTACAATCTTTAGAGAACTATTGGTAAAAAAAAACTGTGCCGCAAATGTTTTCATTTGTGTATAAATTTGGTACGTCCATGTAACAAAGTGCAAGGTAGTACTGGATATGTTATTCCCTGAAGTCAGTATCTTCTGTCCGATAATCTGAGTTCTGCTTAGTTCTGTTGTACAGTAAATTCTTATTCGGAGAGGATCGTAGAAGCAATTCCTCTTCTAGTCTGCAAAAGCATTGATCAGAAGCCACCGATAATCCGGATGGAAACCTTTGTACTCAGTGTACTGTAGTCAGTACTGTACCCGCCTCCCTGTGCATGCACTGTGAGACACAATTCGTACAGTATTTGCTCTGGACAGGGTGTGGTTCAACGTTGAAGGTAGTCGGTGATATTACCAACGTGACTTTGCCGACTGTACGTCTCTCCGGCAACTGCATGGGAAAGCACTTAGCATCTTGTGCAACGTCCTCCTCAAGAAAATGGCAAATTAGAAGTGCACTTCGTACTTGCCTGAAGGTCGATTGAATAAAATAAAATCACTGAATTTAATAAGCAAATTTTCTACTTGTGTTTATTGAAATTAGGTGTAGTTGGAGCATTAAAGGTACAGGGTGTATTCCGCAAGAATGCCTTCCAAAATTTTCAGTGATCCCCTTATGCAGGTTTTGTCAGGGCATGAAGACCTTTCCTAGAGAGCTTTTGTTACAAGGAGCTCAAAGGTGTGTGGCCTGACACCTGACGGATTGTTTGGGTCATTGGTTTTGAGACACACCTTACTGTTATGTAATGGACCAGTTACCATACAGTGGTGCGCTAGACTCCCGCTAGTTGCTTCACCTGCACTAAATTGTTTGTCACTCTACAGATGGCAGTCTGGAAAATAAACAAATTTTCAGAAAAAATGGCAGATGCTGAGTTGAGAAGTTCAAAATTGCAGGTGGAAAAAATGGAATTAAAGGGGAGCAACAGTGACTATGTGAAATATTCAAAGCAAGATACACATTTTAAATCCACCACTCTTATTGTCTAGTAGACGGACAACCAAGCATCAGTTGATTGATGACATATGCAGCAGGTAGATGTCACAAGAACTTAACTGTCAGCTGCCACGTTGGCATCAAAGTGTTGGTTTGTCCGTAAATCCTATAGATTCATACAGTAGGATGTAAGTACAGTACGTAGGTATGTGAATGAAGATTACTTTGATACCACAGTCTAGGAATCAGGCTTGTCACACAAAACGGAAGGGAACCTTGAGCTGTAATCATCTGTTATGAACTGAAACTTTTATCACACCGACGAAAAATCTAATAAGATCATCTTGAATGAAACCGTCAGAGGTACGGTATCTCCTAAGTTTCAGCTCCCTGGTTGTTGCATCCTACAATCCACCGACTGTGCTGTACATGACCCACGGAATTTCTTATCGACTTTACAGGCCCAAAAGTAATATGCACTTGATATGGAAAAGGCCTCCAATTGGTATTTTCTTACCTATCACATTCTGGAGCTAAAATGCAGGAATTAATTGTGAGAACTTTTTAATTTTGAGTTGGAACTGAAGTCCTACTTGTATATAGGGACTGTACACACATACATGGCCGTAGGTGTGTCTTTGACATCATCACTCTTGCACTCTTCCAGTCTCATTCATGACTGGAATTGGCTGCATACTGTAGGCTTATGTCTGTACATGCAATTGCAGACTTTTACATTAAATTTCTCAAGGCTCAAATGTTTCCCAATTTCTAAATTATCAGTTTAGCCAGTCCAGGAGGCGCCGGCTCATTTGACCAGGCTGAGGCAGCTTTTGGTCAGAGACATTTGTTTCCTGGAAAAATGTGGTCAAGTCAAGATCACTGTTTTTCATGATCAATGACCTTGAGTGTATCAAAAGGCTCTCCTCGTTAACTCGTTGCGTTTTCAGCCATGTGGTTTCATCCATATGTGTATATGCGCATAAATTATGAGGTTAGGGAAAGGCTTTCTCTCCCAGCGCGGAAGTGGTCCTCCCGGAGGCTCTCTTCTGGTGTGACTGGCAAATTAGGCTAGCCAGGCAACTTGCAGCTCAGTAAGGAATAAAAACAGACATGCCTTTTTGTTGCAGTTCCTGATCGCCTACATTGTTTCAAACACTTGCACTTCTCATCCACACATAGTATACTGTAGTGTGTGACCATCAGTTCCATTGTTTTCACACAGTTTGTACTACGTGCATTGCTCCAGCATTCCTTTAAAGGGACATAGGGTGTTTAGAATACACCAACATGACGTAAAACAGAAACAGCTTTAGTCATTGTTAAACCGTCCAGTCTCATCAATAAACACCTGCCGAAGAACATCTCCTGAAAACATTATGCATGTGATGAGTAATGGAAGATGCATCATTTGAATTTTGAAAAGTTTGGGTGAACAAATTGGTGTTGAGCAACAAATAACTGATTTTCTCTCTGTGAGAAACTTATTTCTTGAAAAGAAGGCTACTGTCCTACCTTATTTTCAATAATCTATCATTCTGTGTCCACAAACATTGGTTTTAATAGTATGGATGTTTTCTGTGAAACAAACGCCCTATTTCCCTTTGATACTACCCAATGGTAAGGTTGCCACCTTAAGACTCTAACATTTTAATTTCCATACTATTCTAATCAAACAAAATTCAAAACTCCAAAACAATAGGAGTGATTGAAGTGAACAAAGACGAACCTCTGTCTTTCATCTCTCATGCCAGTCATATCACCGAGTGAATGAAATAGCACTGAGTTATTTTACTGCGTACTGTAGTGTGGTCACAGCAGAGATCTGCCCACAATCCATACAACTCAATGTCTGTAGGTACAGTATTGTAGTTCACGCTGCAGAGCATTTGAGATCAATGGCATGCCAAACTGCCGTTTTGCATTGGGGCTGTAGACTATGTATCATGAGACGCAAGACTAAGACCAGGCCACAAGTGCCTTTAAAATACTGTGGACAGTGGATACGGTATCAGTTTTCAAGGTACTGAGACTTGAGTAAGTCAGTACCTCCATTGCCTCCCGTGGAGATTTTTGCTTCCCACAGAGATTTTTGCTTTGATCTGGGGTGCATTTAAATGAAGCTGGAATATAAGTTGAGAAAATTTGTCATATTTTACCACAGAAAGTCAAATACTGTACATGTTATAGCCACTACAAAAAAAGAAGGAATATTGTTTAAGCCTCATTTTTCATGTATGGATATTCATATCCATTCCATTGGTCTGTTTGATTTAAAGTAAATGATGGAAGGCTAGGCATTTGTGGAGAGTCTGAGGAGGGCCAACAAAAATATCCCGACAATTGTCATATTTCAGATATAGTATCTGGGAAATAAATGCATACTTCTCTCTCAGATTTTGTGACCGGTAACTTTTCCTCTTCTTTCTCTTCCCTGAAACACTGAGGAAGAACAAAGGTTGTCAACGTGGCGATTGCCAGTACAACTCATATTCCAGCGTTAAACTTGAGAAGAGGTGTGTGCTCATTCTCAGAGAGGCTTTGTATAGTGCTATCCAAGTGATGTAAAACCAGTGTACTGTACTCAGAATCAATGAGACTCAACGAGTGTTTGCAATAGGTTACATCCAAACTCACTGTACTGTACTATACTAGTCTACCACACCTGCTTTTTTCAAAAACTGTCAAAACCAGCAAAGTGTTACAGATATGTAAAAATTAAGGACAAATTTCATAAACATAAATCCCAATTTATTCTGATTTACATAATAAGTCTCTGAGCATCAGTTCATAACTGCAATGCATGCTCATTTTGCACAGACAGTTCATCCCAGGGAAGTAAATCTGCCCATGGTAGGAACATAACATGTAGAGTTGTTTACAATACTGTATACTACAATAGGTTACTACAGTATTTCCTCTGGCATTGTTATTTTGCTTCATAGGAATGTGTACCTCTGTTCACTTCTTGAAGGTACAGTAGTTTATGGTGTCCTATCCAGCCTTTCTCTGGAGCGCTGTACATTTTGACATTAATCATGAAAATCTTCATGAATTATTAGACTTATGTGGTGTGGTAAAGACCTCAGCGACCTCATCGACTTCATCTTGAAACCTTCTTAGTCACAATGTCAACAGGTGCACCTCTTAGTCATTTCTGTTGGAAATAGAAAACGACACTTTGTTGTATCAATGCATGAAAATACCTGCATGGTATGAGGGAACAATCTGAAGTTTTGTGAAGGTCGTGCATGTAACCCTGAAACATTGTGTACTGTGATACTGTAGGCGTGATAAAATGTTTTCTGAATTTGAATAAGAGACTATGATGGTTTGAAGATCTCATGATGTTGCCCACTTCTAACAGTAAGTGACTTCAACAGAATTGGATAATCCCCTTTGCAGATCTATACTTATCCCTGTATGCAGTTCAGTATTGTTTTTAATTTATTAGCGATCGTTGTGTTCGATTGGAACCAACAGAAACCTTGTAAAGAATGCATTTTTGGAAACCACACAGATATATACAGTATGAGGTGTTCCAATTAATGTTTTTACAGAAAATCATACTACAGGTACAGCTAAGTTACAACCCTTCATGTACTGTATCGTCCATGCAATGACAATCATGTGGCCCCTAATCTCTGTCACACACCATCCATGTACCGTACAGCAACATGTGTTGAGGTGCCACATTATGTTTATCTGTTGACGTTTAAGTACTGCTGTTGCTATAGAATTCTCAGCCTCGACGGAAAATTGACTTCTTCTCAAGATGGGGACTTTTGTTAAACTGAGGCCACCATACTCCACAGATGATATCAAGTATCATCAAAGCTGTCAGCTCGTAGATACTGTACGTTGGTGACCTTCTGTTAGGTAGAGTTCTACAATTCTAGTTAGTCGTGGCGTTATAATGTGGTAGGCTACTAGTGTATGCCTCCTGCTGATCTGGTCTGGAGTACTGGAGTACCGTACATGCGTGGAGCATACACTAGGTACAGCTAGTAGAGCAGTAAGAAGACATGTACTTGTAAATGTCTGCTAGTTCTGTTTTGTCAGGGAACCTCTAATGTTTAATCTCTGATTGTTCTCATACTCATCAGTGGTGGCCATGGTACCAAAGAAGCTTAGTAACATGGAGGCATGGAATTAACTCCCCATTCACATTGTTCATTTGCGCTGAAAAACTTTCAGACACTATTGGACAACTTCTGGCTCACAGAAGTGGACAATTGGTACTGTATGATGTGTGTGTGTTTTTTTTTTTAATTGGTGTTTTTTTTCTCTTTTTTTCGGAAGCCTAGACACATTCAGACACATCCTGATACAGCGGGACAGAACCTAACATATTCAGACACTTTCGGACACCATAACATGTACAGTATATACAGTACTGTACTTTGATGGAACACCAGTTTGGTCTTGCATGCATCTCACAATATGGGTTTTTTACACATACCTTTAACTGTACATGAAGGTCAGGGAATATTTAATCTGGTGCTGCATCACATTTGTGTGACACAATGCAGTCAAAGTGCTTTGCAAATTTAAGCACATGTACAGTAGCAGATCCGAACATTTTCAAGTATGTATACTTGAAAATGTAGCATTTGTTTGCAGCGCTACAGAAATATTTAAAGGCATTTTACTGACAATTTGAAGGGATTCTTAAATGGAAGAAACTAATTTTCCACTGCACTCAAACCCTATGCCATTATCTTGTTCCTAACTCGAACTGCTGTTTGAAGAAAGATGTCTCTAGTCAGGAAAGATTTCCAGTTGCCTCAAGGTTACCAAACTGGCTATGTAACAGTGACAGATTATTGAATAAGATTTTTTTTGTCTTTCTTTGAAAATGAAGTGCTCATGTAACCTTGAAGTTCCTTACCAGTGAATGAAGATCTTTACCTTGTAGGTTTTGTGAAAATCATGGTCACATTTTCAAACTATCGTAACATTGTTCCTTTTGAGACTAGTCAGGATAAAAGAAATGCAAAGGATATTCATGTATTGTACAGTGGTTGTGCCTAGAGGCAACATCACAAGTTCCCCATTGCACTATGCACTTAAAAAATGCATGACATCTGAACTGAATATGCTGTTTAGGTATGTTTTAAGCAACAAAGAGAGAAAAATGTTTCTTAATTTTTACAAAATATCAATTTTCGTCAGTAGCCAATTTCTTTACAAACTTCAGTCAAGGTTGAGGAGTAAACTATTCCTTTTTTAATTGAAGATTAAGACTTACTTAGACGGTTTCGAAGCAGTGCCTACTGTGGAGAGGTTCACAGTATTAGACAAGCCTTCCATTATGTACTGTAGTCAAACATTCCACATATGCAAATAATTTTTACCTGAATTTTTCCTTTTTAATGCAGAGGAAGAGTGTCACATCACCCTCAACCCAGGAGCATCACCAATCTATGTAAGTAAAGAAAATCAAAGTTTGTCGATGTTTTGACTTTCACTTATTTTTTGTCTCAATCCACCCTAACCTGTCTGTTCTACCATAAAACACATTGCTGGTCAGAGGACCTGTCATATCTACTGCTGAGAAAGTTTGCCTTTTACCTACTAATTTATCTGTCTAACCTCTTACCATTTTTAATAAGCTTGCTGCTACTGTAGCTTAAAGAAACACCTTTAGTTATGTTGTGAAATTCACTAAATTGAACTAAACCTTTCCAGTAACTTCCTTCATATGGCTGTGGTTGTTTTAACATGTGCAAAAAGTCAGATTGTATGTTCAGAGATCCTTGTGGAAATATGTTTCTTGTTAAGCAAATTATATTATTATATTTATTATGCAAAGGTATTGCTTGAGCTACCATAGCATAATGAAAGGTGAGCGATTTCTCTTAATGCATGCTTCTTGCTACTTTTGTCCAAAATTGTTGACGGAAATTCGCAACATAAAATGGGCAGAACATTGCCAGGACTGTCATTTCAACAAAAAATAATGTATGGGATTGACATAATTATGACTTTGAAACATGATGAAGGGGGATTATTACAATAAACAATCATCTTAAAAATGTTCCTATATTTTAGGTTGGTAGTTACACAAAGATGATGTTGCGGACGTTACATTTTCCGTCAACAATTGTATGCTAACTTAACATGTCCTTCAGTGTAAGATAAAAAAGAAACTTGAATGTCTAGTGTGCTTACCCAGAATATTATGTTAAACCAATACATACCACAAACATAAGAGTTTACATTATCCATTGTTTTTCAGGAATATGTGACTTTAAAAAAAAATTGACATTTTCCGTCAACACTTTTGTAACGTCCGCAACATTGTTTTAAGCCAAGTATCTTGAAGCTGCAGTGAGATTTTGTTTCACTTTTTGCATTTAGTGCAAAGACTCCCTACACCCTTTGTATTGGACAATATAGTTCTTCCCTACATATTACACTTTAGTGATATGGAGCAAATTAGGAATTCCGTCAACACATGTAACGTCCGCAACAGAGTGTAACGTCCGCAACAGAAAATGTGATTTTTTGTGAAATACATAACAAATAATAAACAGTTATGTAATGTTATGTGCATGAAATGTATCAACACTGCTTATAGTGTCTGTAAAAAGTAAAATGTTAGGTGCATTTACTTTTGGCACATTAATAACTAGAAAGATGTGTTGCGGACGTTACATCAGTAATTGTTGACGCAAATTTTTGATGTTATATGAGAATGCAATATCATCATTTACTACAGAATTGATTTAATTGTATCTCTTCTTTTAAGGTGGTGTCCTGTTTTTGCTAGAATGTAAATAGGAGTCATTCCAACAATTTGGATATATTTATGTGATGAGTGGACCCTTGTGTGTTGAATTTTTCAAGTGGTCCATTATGAATCGTGGTCACTTTCATGCATGAACAATCTGTATGGCTTACCACTGTATTAGTATTTTGTACTAGAAATAGTTTTCAAAATGTAGGAAAATCAAACAACTGAATAGTGACAGTTGGGCTAACATGTATTCCCCATGATTCACAGCACTACCAACTTTTTGTTGCGGACGTTACGTAAAACTGTTGACAGATATCTATGACATATTTCATACAAAGTAAAGTTTTTGAAACTCGCTAAGTTCACTGTTTTTATCCTCTATGTCACGCTATGCATTGAGAATAAAGATAAAATTGCATGTGGATACTGTACTGAGTGCACTTATGGTTTAATTACTTGGAACTATCTTGGACTTATAAAATAATCAAAAAGGAATTGTGTGTTCAAGTAGGTGTAGGAAAAACAGAGAATGAAAAGAGTACAATTGGCCTTCTTATTGAATATTTTAGAAGAAACTGAGAAATATGTTTGTTTAAAGCAGCAATCCTGTAAATAAAAAATGGTTCATGAACAATATATAGGCAGTGATCCTGGAGGACAGGGAAACATGTCAATCCACTACTTTTTTAGCTAGGAGCCATGACACAACATGTTTCTCCCCCCCCCACACTTTTTAGTGGAAGCAAAATCAAAATGCCCCTACCTGTATATTCCCATCAATAGCGGCAAAGAGGAAAAACTGTGATGTTTTGGACGTTTTGCCAAACATAAAGTCCTGGACAGTTCTGTGAAATGCTTAATTATGCTGTGTATTCATATTATAACAACCATGTTATAACATTATACTTAGCCTCAAAAACACCACAATATTACAGCATTCTGAAACTTAGTTCAGGTCTCCCTTATTAAACTACATGCATATTACATCACTGCATCCTGCATTGCATTTTGGTCTATATGATTACACTTTCTCAGTCACAGAGCTATGTAAACTGCAATGCAATCTGGTGCCAATATGGCAAGCAGAAACAAGTCAGTCAAACAAAGGAAAATAGTTTTGCAATATTTGAGATATTACTTTTTCGTTCACTTCATTGCAGTTTAGCCTCATCCTACCCCAAAAATGCTTTCAGAATAAATTAACGAGGAGGCATAACTCATTGTTATTTTTGTATCACCTCAGTCCATCTGATATATGTAATAGCAATTAACCATAGATTAAGTTTCCCAATAATTACGAAATTGCAGACAGCTAGGAGATTCATATTTCAAGACAGGGTGCATGAAGCTTAGAAAGTGCCCCTTCCTGCCATCTTTTGGCTTGTAAAGCAAAACATTTATTTGTACACTTCACACTAACAGATGATGGTGCCCAACTTAGACAGTCCTGCCAGCACGCAGGACTACAGTATCTATCACACAGCCTATACTTTTTTCATGCTACATTACTTGTACCTCATCTACTCCACGTCATACAGGGGAGCTTTGCACCCCTCCATGATCAGTGCTTTTGGGCCAAAATGGGATCGCCTGGAAATGTTAAAGTGTGCATTCAATTTATTGCAATGTAGCCCCATTTTCAAATGTGTGTGGGGCAGGGAACCAGGTCATTTCATGTCACCTGGTTGACTTTGTTCTGCCACCCCCTCCTCACATCTGATAAGTGATTGGTGTCCCTGCTTCTGTATACATGATCAGGAGGGGGAACACATACTGTTCTAATGGTCAACTATTTAGTTGTGCAGATAATTAGTGACTATCTCTCTCCTGTGAAATGTCATTGACTTTAATTACTGTTTATTTGTCCTGGACTTGTACGCAGGACTTGTATGCTTCTCTCAAATTATCAATTACTGAAGGTACATGCAATTGTTGATTGCTGAATGTAGTGTTACAGTACCGCTAGTACTTTATCCAAGCAATTCTATACAGTTCATAGTGGATCCAGTTGTACATTTGTAATAGTTACAGTTTGAGAGTTCAAAATGTGTTGGAATGTCAGGTTTAGTGTGCCTGTAGCCCGATACCAATAAAACAGTGTGCAGGCAATATTCAGTTGATCTATTTCTTCTGAATGTACAGCAATAATACTGATGCTCCTACAGTGGTGTACTATCTGCTCCTCATACACTATGTATACTGTGCATACTCTAGATTGCATTGACTGCATACCACAGGTATTTAAGACTGGTTGGGTTGTATAGTGGACTCTTGTCAGAATAAAATGGATTCCACATTCTTCGCTGTATGCCCCTTCCGCAAGTTGAACATGAATTTATTGATTTTATCTCATCACAAGTTTTGTATTGTCCTAGTGCAACTTCAATTTTTGAAGTGAATTCATTGGTGTCAGTCAACTATGACGACAGGGTGGTGGCCTGGACTAATACAGCCTGTACTTGAGACAAAAAGTGATGGGCGCAAGATAACCTTCATGAAGCCAGTATAGTTGGGGGCTGTTATAAATTTGTTTGGTTTGAAAAGCCTGATACTAAAGGAGTGGTAATGACTGAAATACTGAGTCCTATTCCTACACTCCCAAGTGCCTAGATAGCTGCCTCACATTCACAGTGTTTTCTTTCCCAGCACAAACTGTTGCTGAAGAGAGTGTGTATGCCTGCCATTAATTGTAACAAACATGTGACCACAAAAAAAAAAAAAAGTTTTTATAACTTTCATTCGCTGCGCTCATTGCATATTGATCAGTTGAAAAGTGCACTGTGCTACCATGGCCATAAATCATTTGCCTATTCCTAGTAGGGAAATATGTAACATCCGCAACATTAAGTTTAGTAAAGTACTTCTAACTAATTTGTTCCTCAAATTCAAGTTTACTACCACACAATTGGTCATTGGGAATTTGACTATGATGAAACTGGGATGTTTTAAAAGATCTATCATTTTTTTATGAAGTTATGGTTCAATCTAAAAGTGTTATCATTACTGTATAATGCAGTTTACCATATTAAAAGTCAGTTTATCACTACAGTATTTGTGCGTATATCCTTACCCAAAACTGAGCTACTGTATGGAATGAGAGTTAGTAACTTAATAATTGTAGACCATCTTTCAAACAACTTCAACAAACTTTGGATTAAACTGATTATGCAACATTATTCTACAAATCTTTGGGGCAGACAGTCATGTTGACATTATGTAACGTCCGCAACATAACTCACCATGTTGAATTTAAAGTATGAATTTTGCAACAAAAGCAGTTGGTTTCAGGCTGTTTATAATTTTCATTAAAAAAGACTATTTGAGACTTTGAAATTTGTAAGGTTGTTTGATGTAATCTACACCTTTTTATGTAATTCTTTAATGTACAGTATCATATATGGTGCTGTTAACGTTTTACATCAGAAAAATGAACAAAAAGATGTCCTTTCAAGTATTCTGTTACAAGTAAACACCTAATCTGCAGGAAAACTTATACTTTGTGCATATTTAAATGGAACATACTTACTGAAACACATGAAGATATAAGGATATCTTTCATTTTAATTCTACGAAATGAATGTTGACAATGTGTAACGTCCGCAACATGTGTAAGGTCTATACTCAAATTAAACAAGAAAGGATGATTTTTGAAATCCTGCTGCATGGCACATTATTACAGTTGTTTGAGTGCTCACATGAAATATTGGATTGGTGAAACTTCCTTTGAAAATTTTGGAGGAACTTTTGTAAGTCAAAACCCCCAAAATTGTACATTTTTGTCATTCATCTGGCCATGAAAACTACACTTGTTGCTATTGATAACTGTAACTTGGTGTATTTCAACAGTACAGTGAGGTAAATAATCCCTATGTATTGCAGACATATTGCATGAACTACCATCAGCTTAGCAATGTTGTCAAATTTCACTGTTTTTTACTCAAAATACACTTTTCTCTCCAATAGTCATGGTCATAATGTTCAAACGGAACAAGTTTAAGCTTCAATCCTTCATTTTTACAAAATGCATTGTGTCTTAAGTCTCTTAACAATAAGAGACAATTCCTACATTGAAGTTTCAATTTTCTCATTTTTTCTTCTGAAATGTGCTATGTTAAAACAACCACAGCCATATACTAATGACAGATGATCAACCTAAGAAGATCCTCACTGTGTCACATACAAAGTAGCATTGCCATGAGTGAATAATTAACAACTCAGTTTTGAAAATTTGTGACCAGACAATTTTCACACAAGTAATTCATATGCACACAACCTGGTACAAGTTAGCATCGAAAATTCACAAATTTGACAAGTTTCCATGACGTTGTGATGTGAAACTTGACGAGAACCATGTTAATTACAAGCATTGCCATGTATTGGTGACCTTTAAAATCACAAATTTATTGATATCAACTCAGTGAGCCCCTAAAAAATCGGCAGATTTGTTGGCATGTGGTAAATGCAACTTTGGTGGTCAACTGAAATTTTCCATCCAAAATCATTCACTCTAGATTTGGATGGTTTAGCCTTTAATAGAACCACTGTATGCATACTGAATTTTAGTGTTTTCACGGGGTAGAAAATTCGTACCCGGGTACCCGAACGCCATTACCCGTCGGGTACCCGGGTACTCGATTGTCAATGTACCACTTCGTATGTGGCTTTGAAATTGTATAGGCCTAAGCCTTCAATTTACAAAACAATCCACCGTTGATGTCTCTACTGTAGACGACAAACTATCGAGTGCTTTAGGCCTACTTCGCAGGTTATTGTTGGATTTTTTTTTCTTTTGTAATAAGTGATTAGAGGTGTACCTGCCTAAACAAACTATAAATGCACTCAATTGGACGGGACGTCACCTCATGTTGAAATGGACTAGGCCTGCGTAGGTAAGCTGAACACAATTGTGCGTGGAAAAAAGAAAAGTTAAATTAGATGTTATAAATCAAACTGCCCCGTCAGGCAGCCTAAATCTATCGAAAAATATTCAACAGTTACACGTGTCCAGTTTACTCCCTCAATCTCACCATCTGTGAAGCTCATTTCGTCAGTCCCGATTTGTTTCTTTGGTTCGCATTATTCAACGTAACTTACCCTAGCCAAGTACAGTAGGCCTATACATAATACTAATACTACGTACGAACCATGTAAATTTAGTACAGTGCCTCACGTTCAGAATTACTAATTTACTACTTACGTTACCAATACTAAGGCCTAGCCTATACTGTAGCTGTGAGTGTGAGAAGATCCGGTTGGAACCAGTTCGGACATGTGTAACGTTGCTTCACATGTTCGTACGTTTAAATGTGGCAAGTTGTACAGATACCAACGTGCCAGAACATGCCCCATGTACTACGTTCGATATGATCAATGGGCGTGTCTTCTGACTTAAAACTTGTCCTGTTGGTTGAAAACTTTCAATCTGGTGCATGCGGGGCTGGGCTCATAAAAGAAAAGTAACGGACATGCGTGGTAAGTGACAACGCCCTGATAACAAAACTTTAGTCTGCTGCTTGCGGGCCTGGGGAAGGCTTGGATCCGGGTTTATTTGCAACTTATTGGTTGGCTTGTAAAACAAAGTTAACACTGTTATGGACATATATGCGAATGTGCAACCCAGAGAAAAGAAGCTGATACAGAAATTGAATCATCAGGTTGCAGTTACTCTCAGGTTTGAAATAAAAAATCCCCTAAAAATAAGTGGTCTAGTCCTTACGTATGCATAGCTCATGAACTTCCCCGTGTATTCCATAACTTACAAGGGGAACACATTCTCAACTGTTTGCACCATAGCTTCCGTCACTACGTGAGGATTCTGTGAGAGCTTTCTTTCAGAGTGTTGTTATGTAGAATTGCCATGGTGTAGGCTTCGCGAAGTTAACACTTAAGGCTATGTTGTAAACAAACAACTGTGACTGTATGTCCTGTTAATAACCGTTCCCGGTGGGATTTGTAACACGCTCGTGGCGTAACTTAAACTCAAATCAGGTACAGTAAAACGACAGAAACAGTCATTTCTTACAATGTCAAGTTTATTGCAAATAAAATGATAGAGACATTTTACAGCATAACTTGCAAATACTGTTTGCAACACAATGCAATGTTAGGCCTAGATGCTCTTGTGTGTGTGTGAAAATGCTACGTGGGTAGTAATTTGACTACCCGGGTAGGACATCGTCGGACGGGTGTCAGGGTACCCGCTGAAAACGCTTCTGAATATACTGTAGCATGATCAATTTTTCTATATCTCACTATCTCTATACTGTGTCATACTGCCAGTAACATCCACCATGTGTCACAAGTTTGTACATATTATAATCTGCTGATTCCTGTACACTTCAGACAAGGAATCATGTCACACAGATTTTTCTGTCACTGGAAAAGTATTTGTAACTCACTAAACTCGTATGTTTGTACAACATGATGTTACTGTAACTCTGAGTGTTCAGCAAATTGAGCTACTGTACAGTACATCAGTCAACCCACTTGATGTAGTGTAAGCATACCAATTTTAAATAGCAAAACTTTTCTCAGCCCTCTTCCGTCCTCAGTGTGCTACAGTACATAAATACCAGATGGTGTCTGGTTTCATTGGTACATATCTTTAATTTCTTGCACCCTTGGTTAGTCAGTCTCTGAGGAATCCTCGTAGACTGACCTTTTCCCTTTCTGATTGATGCAAAAAAATCTCAGCAATGAAAGAGTGGATCTTGCGTCAAGGTCTGCCACGCAGGCCCCTAGTCAGTTGAAGATCCTTGATGCTTTGAAAGATGCTGTCATGTATACCAATACGTAGGCATTGTTTAATTACTTCGGAACGCTTATGATTCATCAACAAATCATTTACATATATTTCGTTTAAACGTGGGAGAGCATTGTCGGCGTAGACTCTGCCTGTATGTACCCTGCTGTACTCACGGTGCTATAAAACGAATCATGATTGGGTTAAATGAACAAAGAATCTTAAACATCGTATCAGTAAAGTGATGTTAAGCTTGGTTTACTCGTAGGCCTATTCATATTTAGCATGTGGATCTACATCGCTGCAAAATCCCTGTTTGTTTCGGTAGAGATCAGTGATCGTTTTGGGTAGGCATTATCATATGACTGAAGCCTCCGAAAACACTGTTAGAAACTAAGCTTGGATTGGCTTCATGGCGAGTTATTGTTTGTGTCACATTGAGTGGAAGAAACCTGAAGGGCAGGTGGCATCTATGGACTTCTAAAGATAACAACAACGTATCATGTTTTGCCTCTGCATAAATGAGAGCAGTGAGCTGTGATGAGACTGTACTTTCTTGGACTATTGAGGCAGTTGTCATAGTATTAAAGTTCTGCTATGGCTGAACTTATTCAAAAGCTAGGATATCGTCTTGAAGTTAGGGCAAGTAGTCACTTTGAAATTCTACCTGGCATACTACAGTGTGATATGTCATGATCACTCAAGTTTCCATGAAGTATTTCATCAAAGGGATTTAACCCATGTGCTTTATTCAATAAAAGTAGCACTGCTAATGCTGGCAGGAGTGTTAAGCCTTAAGGGTACATCACTTAAAGCAGAATCAGTCAGTTGAATGGTTAACCAAGTAGTGCAGTGTAAGGCTAAAAAGTGTAACAAAAGATCAACAGTCCTTGATATTGTTTCAAAAACTTCCATGTTCCATGGAATGTAGCAAATTTAATGTAAACCAGCTGATAGCTGTACATGCAGTTTCTTAAAGGTCGGGTGACATGCTTCCAGAAAAGAGCTCCTCCCTTCATGCAAACGTTACAAAGTAAAACCCTGAGTGAAAATCCGTTGGAATTTTGTTTGTATCTATTACTGTTTTTGAGATATGACTTTTCAAAGTTTGAAGAAAATGTAAAACAGATGACGTGGAGTGTTGCACAGTGTCATTTTTTCTTTTGTTAACCCTACATATTTTGCCTCTTAATTACTTAATTACTGAGTTTCACATTGGTAAGTGATATTGTTATTTTTGACGGAGAAAATACATGTTTCCAAAATAAAACCCTCTGGGCATATAAAATTATCAGATGACCTTGAAATAAAGGTTACATAAACAAAGGATTAACATAAGACATATCCTAGGAGTCCCTCCTGTGACATCACAAATTTGCATATTTAGCCAATATTTATTCATGACACAGCTGTGAGACATTAAGTTGCCTGTAAATTTGTCAATTTTGACGGATTTTGATGCAATTTGAGGCTATTTTCAACATTTTGAATGCCTAATGCACCCAATACCTCAAAATGTCATTTTCATGTCACCAGACCTTTAAGTCTCTCATGAAAAGAGAATAGTTGTAGAACCTTCAAGAAGTTGTAAAATAACCATACACTGTATATCCATTCCAGTGTAGTGGGTGGGTATCTACAGTAGTGAAGATAGTGATTGGGTATTGTGTTTATAATGTGAATGCACTGGTTTAGTATTGTGAGTATAGAGAATACACTGTGTAGTGCTTGTGTATGGTGCGAACATGAATTTAGTGGTCGAGTATTTCATCATTAGAATGATCTGTATTGAAAATGTTTGCAGACTGTGGACTTTTAAGCCTATAGTTTTGAAAAAAACTTAATCTTGTTAATCTTGAGACAGTTTGAATTTCCCATTTTGAATTGGCTTTGTTGAGTATTGATATACATTATTACCACTGTACAGATGTGTGCATATTGGATCAACTGTTATGCTTTTCTGTCTATAATAATAACAATAATAATACAGCAGTGGTGAACATACAGGTTAATGTGAAGTTATTAATATTTTGTGAAGTTATATTTTTTTTCTCTCCTCACTGTACCTGCCACCTCAAAACAGTTTGTGGGATACACGTGTCACAGGACATACTGTTATACAGTATGCTCATTTCTACGTGATTGGAGATGTACAGTATCCGTAGAAAAGTTCCATTTCTGTTCTTCTCCTATGTAAGATCACTATCATGTACATATTGCAGTTCTGCTGTATGTACAGTATGTCAAGTAAAGATTCACCTTTTCTTCTGTGAACCGAACAATGATTGCCCTTTTCCATGTAACAGACAAGTGCCTGGACTGAAGCTGTGCTTTTAAAGTAAAGTATGCCTCAACTACTACCCCTGTACAGTATCATGTTCATCTTGTATTGAGTCTTAAAGTTGCATTTGACATCACTTGGAAGATGTAAATAGTCAATGAAACAAAAAGGGAAAATTTTGTTGCACTATGAATGTCTAACTCAAATTCCTAGAAAAGATAATTATATGTTTGGATGCCAAACAGGTGTGCTTACTGGGTCTGTTCAAAGTACATCTACTTAATCACTGATACTGACACATTGCTACAGACTTATTTGTACAGTATGATGCACAGTAGTCACTCTCTGAAAGATCCAGTTGGAGGTGACTTCACTGATTTGTTTTTCATTTTCAGGGTGGACAAAACTTGGAGATAATCTTCAGTGAGAACATCATCTTGCCAACTAATGATGTTGAGTTTTACATCGTCTTTTGGGGACTAACTGCAAGGCACGTGACTTTAGCAGTTCGAAGGGACTACAGAACCTTAGAAGCAGTTGTGCCTGGTGAGTAGTAAAACATCAGTTGAAAAACATTTTTCTATCTAGAGATTTGTCACTTCGTTGTTCCATCCTCTCTGATGGTTTCAGTCTGTATGTCACTCCTCACTTACCTGTCTCTACACAGCAAATGCACTCCCATCTACCATGCTAGGAGTACTTATAACCTTTAACATCGCATCTGGCGCCGCTTGGCCTAGTACCAGGCTCTCGACTCCTTCCCATTCTGCCATCCCTCCCCTGATGTGCTAAGAGTGTGGAGGTTCACTGGAATTTTTAGTTTTGGATTGATAATTGCAGTATTTGTTTAGTGTGATTACATGCATATGTGTTTGATTAGTGATGCCAAGCTTGTAAACATGACATTTCAAGGAGGGAATATTACACAGAGTTGGAAGGTCATTGTACCACATTTAGTGGTAGAGGGTCAAGTTAGCAGAAAGTGAGGAGCAATGGAGCAACCCTTTGGCGTTCCTCATTTCGCTCCAGCATAGCTAAATGAGGAATGCCAAAGAATTTGATGAACATCCACGTTTGGGCCGGAGTAAATATCAGGAGTGTCATCAACATATTCATCTTGGACAGAATCGTGTTCATCGAGTTCCATGTATGAAGAACTTCAAAATGGACTGCTGCCATTCTGTTGCAGCATGACCATCATTGTTAACAGTAGTTTAATACAAGGCAATGATCTGAAGCACACAAGTGGTATCACAAAAACATTTACAGTGGCAAACGAAATACCAAAGGGGCCCACTCCAGCCAAAAGTCCTGATCTGAATCCACTAGGAATGCTTTGGTCTCAATTAAAAGTGTACCCTGTAGATCACCTAAAAAAGATTATCCAGTCCTTCTGGAAAGAACTAGTGACCGCAAAAAAAAGTCAGAGGTACAGTACATCATGCACATCCAGTGGGTATTGTGAATGACTCTTTTTTTGGTCTCAGTGGCATCTCTTAGGGCCATTTACTGTATGTACTCCAGAAGGAGCAGATGTTCAACCTACATTGCACCCCTTTTTCATTGATGATTTTAAACTGATATCTTTTTTCAATACAGTGGTTGATGTTACCAAAATTTAGACCTCCATGCATGGTGTCGCTAGTGATTAAACTTTAGGTTACAATTCTTATTTTAGGTTGCAGATAGTTACATTGCGTACTGAGTAGTATTCTTAAAGATTCTTAATTGTAATAACATCGTTTGATTTTGCCCAACTTCTAGCTCAGTGGCAAAACCACCTGGTGGTAAAAATGAAGGTCTCAAAGCAACAAGTTAATCTCAAATACAGTTGCTGTTTTATCAAGATGGATTTAGTTGAAAGTTTGTTCAAAATTTGTTTGAATTTCATTGGCAGTCATGTCCACATTCTTTGTTGTCAAAGAAGTTTGTCATTTTTCTTTGGTTGCTGTTTCTGACACAGTACTGTGGGTATTATCAGATTTTAAATGTATTTTGATATTTTTTTTCACGAGAGGTGAGTAACGTAAAACTGCTGTGGGACAGTGGGATAAGATGAGACTCTCTGTGTGGAAATGTTGCAACTGTAATGATAAAAGTGTTCAATGGTTAAAGTGAAAGGTTTTGAGATTTCTAACGAACGGTGTACTGTACATGTGGTGTGAGAGGTATGTGCGTCATTCGTCAATAACCACACCGAGTAGACTTTTGTATCGCAATTATTTCAGCAATTATTATTGAGGGATATGTCAGCTGCAATTGAAAAGTTCGGTTTCATCAAAGTGAAATTTTATTACACGCAATTTACTCGCTATACAGTGCATTGTTTGTGATCGTATTACGATTAACTCAAAAATGATCATTATCAGATAATACGATTAGTCCAAAGCTTGGCCCTCGCTTTGCTGTAGAAGCTTCTGAAGTAGCCTAGGTACCGGAAGGTGTGATTATGCAGATTTACACCCTTCTGCCTCCCACTGGAAGTATGTATCATAAACAGCTTTTAGGGAGTGTCCATTAAACAGTTTTATCAGATTTCAATATTTTGGACAACTATTTGTTTCTAATTGCACCGGTATGAAACACAAGTGGTACAGTATCTCTTGTCTGTCACAGTTTTATGACCTCTTATCTCTTTTTCAGGTCATGATCGGTTTGAAGATGCACACCTCGCCGTGTGTGCCTTACAGCCCGGATCGTCTGATGTACGAATCCTTGCAAAGTCCAGTTTTATCTTCTCACCGGACCCAACCTTTTATCTGGCTCAGTTCCTGGCTAGCAGTGTGTGGGATCCAGATTCCTTAGATAATCCACAGGCAATTAAGTCAGAGCATTTTGATTTGCAGACAGAGGACAGGTCCACCCTTGACAGTCGTTTAACGGCGGCATTTCAACATCTGGAGTTTCCTCCTACTTGGAACCTGGTCGTGGATTCAGGGAGACTCGATGAAAGTAAGTCACCTTTTTTTGTGTTAAATAGTCTAAATAGCCTATGGCTTGTAGATTAAAAAGAAAGTGGAGCATCTAAGTAACATTTAGTCTGTTTGGTATCAGAGGAGGGCGATTTTTCTCAAGTGTGAAAAATTTTGTTTACAGGTAAGGATGTCTTGGCAATGATAATTATTTACTTGTAGAGAGGTCTCCTTTGCTGCAACTCTTTGCAAAATCAATTAAAGTGAGCTATCATATACAACTCCTCTGTTCACAGAGGACAATTACATGGTCAGAGACAAGAGTTCATAAACCAACTGCTCCTAAATTTTACAAAAGGCAGAGAGATCTCGTTTTTTTTGGGGGGATCTCGTTTTTTTTTTGAAATGTCGATAGACAAAATAAGAAAGTGCAAATGGAAAGCGAAAAAGTGAATGTGGTGTAGTTGCATTGGACGTTAGTTACACTGTGGGTTAGGTTTACTATGGAAACCATGGAAGTTTTTCAGACTAACTTTATATTTGGTGTACATAGGTATACCACATCAGTTTGTAAAGCTGGCAATATTTAGGTTTGGTGGTCTAAGGTCATGAATGGGTCAATTGCATCAAATTGTTAGCATCCCATAATAAACTCAGTGTCTCAAGAATTGAACCTTAAAGTGGGACCTCTCATCTGGTATAAGTATGAATGCATTCATGCATTCATTCAGCATTGTATTTTGTCACAACACATTCTGTCACTGTACATAGTGATCATTGAAATAATTACAATGCTGATTTGTAATTCAGGTTGAAGAAGAGGATTTGGGAGGGCATACATTATAACTTTGTTGTATAAATACATCAAGAATATCTTGAAACTTTGTGAAGGGGTCAAGAAATGGCAGAAATGAGAGGTAACAACCTGAGTGCATTTTACAATCGTTAAAGAAGTGAAAATTTGGTTGAATACCAAGCCTCTTACATGTCATGCATGTGTCATTAATCACAGCACTGTGTGAATGTCACACAAGAACATGGCTGTTTCGACCCAGCAACGAAGGACGTCGGTAAAAGCTTGTGTGCCCGGTAGCATGTTCACATTGGGAAGGATGTCAGTTGACCATAGCCATGGCAACCGAGATAGCTCTGTTAATGTCCTGAACTGGGCAGGAAATTTGGAAACTTTTGACCTGCCATACAGCTTTCAAGGCAAATGGGAATGATCACAAAATGAAAACTTTTTTAAGTTGTTTTGCCAGCAGTGCCGTCTAAGTCTTTGTAATTGCACTAATGATCGAATGTAGGCCACCGCATGCTCAGGGTATTGAAATTGAATTCTGATTGCTAAATTTTGAAAATGTCAGTTGCGAAGAAACTGTTAAACGTGATACTTTTGTAACATGCTGAGAATTTGTGGTATGCATCCCTGTGAGATGTCTTTTGAAGTGCAGCAATTTGCTGATGTGTGCTTCCATGTAGGCATATAGACATACACATATGTATGGTACTGAGAGAGTGTTTACTCTCCTCAGTAACTGATTATTTACATAGAGAACAATAGTCAGTATCAGGTCTGTGTTTCGTCACACGATCGTATCCTTTTGAAAGCGGTGGTGATGCGTGTGTATTTGAGATACCTACCATTGTAAACACAATATTCTGAGATCAGAAACTCACAGAGATTGCACATTTTGGTGTTTGTGTGTATGGTTGCAGTGCCATACTGAGCACAAAAAGCCTGATGTTTTTTTTTTTTTTTGTCTAGGTCAAAGGTCATTTGGGGTGAGCGGGCGTCAAAATGTTAAACTTTGTGAACATGGTGCCTTAGCAGACTGTAGCTCAGACACACTCTTGTATGTATGTTGCACATATTTGATCTTTATCGAGTACAAGAACCTTGTAGCTTTTGTTGGAGGTCAAAGGTAGTTTGTGATCAATATGTGTCGTAGTGTGAAAATAATTGTAGAATTAATACCGAAAAAGAGTGGCTTGGAAAAATTTTGTAAGTATTACATCGGTGAATCACACGAGCAGAAAACACTAATTTTCCCAGTGGTTATTTGATGCCATCAAAGTCCATACTTTACAACCATCTTTAATAGATGACAATAATCTTGTATTTGCCATGTGTAAACTTTGATCTACTCATTTTAAAGAAATGATAAATCCCCAAAACAGGAATTTTTAGATTTCTCAAAAACCTTTTGAAGACTTTAAAAACCTAACCTACCAAGTACTGTATCTTTATGGTATTATGATATTTGAAACTGCTAGAATGAAATGCTGAAAACAGCTTTAATGTTACCTATCATGATAAATTATATTCGTATATTTTTTACGTTCTTTCAATGTAGTGCTGTAATTTGACAGATTTTAGATATGATTGAAACCTCATTACATATTTCTTCTTTCATCGCCCTGGCAACAGATCCACCTCCAAGAGAGAGTTTGCTACATTTCGCCACCAGGCTTCAACTGATCAAGTTCACAGAGCATCTACTCGAAAGACCAGGATGCCTTATAGCCCTCCATCTTCCAAACAAAAACGGTGAACTACCATATGACGTAGCCAAAGCCAAGGGAATGAACAAACTAGCTGATAGAATGCTCCAGTAAGTCTTTACTAAATACCAGCCTCCATTTACTCTTCAGTTTCTAAAATGGAAGTGCTTCACATGAATCAAATGGTCATGCTGTAATGGTAGAATCTAAATTCCTCCCCCATCGGTCGCGATAAAATTTCATATGTTACATGGAATTCTCGCTTCCGTGGTTATGGTGCTGAATTGGCCTGATTCATGTTGAAATTTGTTGACGTAAAATTGAGTTCAAAGTAGTCGGTTCGAAACAGGAAAATTTATTGCTCCCTCCTTTGGAAGTTATCACTTGGAATTATCAGAGGCACCAATGGTGGAATTTCCATCAGTGCAGGAATATAAATTTTTCCTCGCTAGAATAATCACCTGCCATGCCCGAACAATCTCAAAAGTTGATTTACAGAAGAGACAACGATGCCACATGAGGTGCCATGTCATCGTGTGAAGTTGGTTTCTGGAAATTATGAAGGACTGATGTTAATTTACTAAAATCATCATTCAACGCTGCATTTAGTGTTTTTTTTTTCAGTTAAAGTCATCCTCATAAACTGCTTGTTCAGATCATAATCCATAAAGTATGATTATTCAGAACAATTTTTATGGCCAGTCTATGGATGATAAAGTGCGAACTCAACTATATATTGATGATAAAGTGCAAACTCAACTATTTGAAGAGAAACATAGTGCTTGTTTTACTGAGGGAAATCATGTGTGTAGAACCAATATTCACAGGCAAAAAATGCTAGAGTATGTAGAAAGTATTTAAACATTTGCAGCACAGTAGTCTTTCATTTCGAGAAGTAAATTTCTCACAAATAGGAATTCAGTTATTTGTGCTCAAGAATATCATTTTTGTTCTCTCAAACTTTCAAAACTTCAAATGATCCCCTTTCTGTAACTTGTGCATAATGTTTTAAGGAGATGAATTTCTATTGCTGATGTTTGTTGCTGAGACTGACTGATTTGACAATGGTTAAAGTTATATTCTTTCTATGCCATGTTGGTGCATTTTAAATGCAATATATTCCCTTTAGTCATCATCATAGCTTTATTTTTTAAGAAAAAAGTGAATTTCACAGTATTTTCTTTCGTTTCAGACTTGCCCAACACGAAGAAATAACCACCCAAAGATTTGAAAACAGCTCAAGCAACCACTCAAAAGTGAAGCAGCATAGACATCTTGGAACAGCATCTGTGACAACCAAGATCCACGAAATGAAACGTTCATTAGGCAAGTTGCAATTTCAAAGTCAGTTTGACCTTTAAATGTGCACAGATTTTATCTAATATTAGTATGTGGGGAAGCCGACATTGTTGTACTTAATGACTTTCGAAGCCATAGCACCTAGTTTCTCTAATGCAAGAGACCCCCCAGAGTCTAATCCCTGGTACTTGAATTGAAGATACTTATTTAACTTCGGTTGAATTCAAGAGACCTGGTGTGTATCTCCTGTTTCATGAAAATTAAAGAGACATTCTGGAGTGTAACTTTGGTTCCTTGAAGACCACACGTGAAGCAGCAGAGTGAAAGTCTAACAAGGCAGAGCTTTGGCATGGATCTAGAGGGTGCAGTGCAAGAATGTTTTCGAGCGTGTATCTAAGCTAGTTTGTCTAACTATGCATTAGTGTAAGCAAGGGGTAAGTGTAGTCACTCGTGAGTACCCACACCAGTGAGTTGTAGGGAATTAAAGAGATTGGTTGAATTCACAAGACCTCTCAGGTTGTAACTTCTGTTTCTTGAAATTGATGGGACTTCTCAAAGTCTAACTCCTGTTTCTTGAATTTGAAGGCATGTTTTACTGACAATTAAAGGGTCTCCTAAATGAAAGAGAATATAATTTTTCACTGCAGGTATTTCATATCCTGCATCTAACTCCTGTTAGTTGAATTGAAAAGACATTCTGGAGTGTAACTCCTGTCTCTGGAGTTGGAGAGATTTTTCACAGTCAAACTCATGTCGTCTGAATCCAAGAGACCTCTCAGACTGTGACTCCTTTTTCATGAATTGAAAAGACTTCTCCTGTTTCCTGACTCGAAGAGACCGCTCAAAGTCTACCTCCTGCCTCTCGAATTTTAAGACATATTTCACTGACAATTGAAGGAATTCTTACATGAGAGAGAATTAATTTTTCACTGTAGGCATATCAAACCCCACACCGATACCTTGGTCCTAACTCAGTATATCGCTGTTTGAAGAAAGATATCTCTCGTCGAGAAAGATTCCCAGTCGCCTCAAGATCACCAAAATGCAATGTAACAGTGACGAATTAAGTCAAAGAAGTCTTTGTTATTCTTGAAATCGAAGCCCTGATTGAACCTTGAAATTTTGGAATTTCTTACGGTCGAGTGTGTCGTGCCAGTTGTGCTCCCTCCCTGTTGAATATGTCAGATATATATGACGTACGAATGGTCTTGTACAGCATCAAAAACCATGATACACTCTACATCTGGTTTTGCTGATAGCTTTGACAAGAGTTTTGACCTTTCTCTTTTTTCTTTCATTGAGAACTGCACAATATCTGTAAATGCAAAGTCATGCAACCATCATTACAAGTAAAGACCTACAAGAATTTTTTTTCTAAATGGAATTCATGTTGCATTTGTGTCTGCAGAGGATGATATCCAGATGCTGAGAGAAATAATGAGTTGCTTGGAGAGGGAAGAGGAAGGAAGGGATTCTCCTGAGTCAGATAACAGTAAACATGATGATGATGATGATGATGTTAACAGCCCTATTCCAACTTCTCCTGGTGAGTTGATATGACTTGTCCTTGCAAATTTTTCCTTGGCATGGACTCATTACACAGTGGGAATAAATGGATGTTCCAGTCACCATGCATTTATTGGTTATCAATGTAAACTCACAGTTCGACCTTTCAGTAACCTGGGGTCAGTGTAGGGCGGTGGATTCTTTAAAGTGCATCTTCTAGGGATTTCACCCGATCTGGATTAAAATTAAGCACTGTGGTTGGTCATTGAAGTGGTGTAACCGGTATACAATAATAAGGGGTCAAATGTGGATTAAGCTCAAAGTTAGACAAAAGTGTGAAACATTTCACTTTTCCAACCGTGAGTGATCATCATCGGTGAAATAACTTGTGAGTGATCCTTACTGGTAAAGTAAGTTCTGAGTGATCTTTTGATATTACCAAATGTGGGATATGAGGACTTGATTTTATGCAAATAATTTTGTTATATTTAGACACCTTGGAAGAAATTCTTACCCAAAGGGGCTCAGATGGGGAAGTGGAACTTGAGATCAGAAAAGAGGACGGCGATGAAATTTTAAATGTCAACCAGAGCAATGCAAGCGAAGAAGATGAACAGAAGCAGGATGACGGAGATGCTAATAAGAAAGACGATGATGGTGATGACGATGATGATGATGATGAGGATGATGATGAAGATGACGATGATGATGACGAAGATGACGATGATGAAGATGGTGAAAACAACAGTGAAGAGGCTGAAGAATTGGCGGATTCTATGTTAAGCTTTGGTGAGGATATTACAAGTACAATGTTATTAGCTACTTTCAGGGTTGTATTCACGGGAATTGTTAAACATGGTAAATTAAAAATAAAATACTTCTCACTGCTTTTGAGTGTACATTGGACTTGGAGGTAGTGTGACCTGCATGTAGAAGAGAGCTGGCTTCACTCAAAGATGCAGCGTAAAACTCTGGTTAAAATTCTGTTTGTATCTGTTACAGATTTTGAGATATGTCTTTTCAAATTTTGGTGAAAATGCAAGTATGATGATGTGGAGTGTTGAACAGTGTCGGTATTTTTTTGTAAGGCCTATATATTTTATCTCTTAATTACTTGGTTTTACATGGTTAGTGATACCAGTATTTGTCAAGAAGAAAGTACATTCTTTCAAAACAAAACCATTGGAGCAAATAAAGTTTTCAGTTGTCCTAGAAATAAAAATCATAGTAAACAAAGGTTAGCAAAAGGCATATCATGCAAGTCCCTTTCTTGGTGTCACAAATTTGCATACTTAAAGGAGAATGAAAGTCCTTTGACAATGCTAAATGAGAGACTAACATTGGTGAACACTATCACCGCATTTCATGTAATATTTTGTTTCCTTTCCAAGATATTACAATTTGAATGTTCATAAAAATTAATTAAAAAGCTGCCATTTTGAGATTGTGATGACGTCACTGGACCACAAGTGATTGAAAAGCTTCTGTTTTTCTTTAATATTTTATTGTCAATATATTTTAAAAGTTATGCATAGATTAAAATTGTAGTATTAATGTTTTGATTATTGCATGACACACCTCAGTAGTTCAACACAAAATGTGTACAAGTTGTTGCTGATTTATAGAAATTTGGGTAAAGGAAACAAAGAAATACATTAAAATTCCTCCTATCAGTGGTTATGTAACAACATTATTTGACTTACTCAAGTTGGTTTATATTCAACTTAGTCAAAAATGGCAACACTTTTCTCTGAATTTCAAAAGCGTGTAACAGGGATAGGTAACAATATCTCTGAATGAAACTTTGGGAAGATGTTTGTCAAACACTTCTGCTTCATTTTGATAAGTATATCCCTTGGGTTTCCTTCTCCTTTAACCAATGTCTATTCATGATGTGGGTGTAAAGCAAGAATTTGCCTCTAAAAGTTGTCAATATTTGATGACTTTGTATGGATTTGTTGCCATTTTCAACATTTGTAATGATTGTAAATACAGCCTCTACTCCAAAAATGGCATTTTCATGTCGCACAACCGTAGAAAGAAGGCAGCTGCCATGGAGCGTGATATTTTAGTTGACACTTACAAATTATGATCTGAGAGAATGTGTCATGGTGAATGTGAAATTAAACAAAGTACATTATCCCTATCATTGTTTCATGGTGGCAGTTGAAAATTTGAGCCAGCGATCTGCTGGTTGCTGAGCCATTTGCACTGTTCACCAATTGACGGGTCAAAGGTGACAATGTGGGAGTCAGTATAGGTCATTTCTGCAAAAATTGTTTTTGTTTTTTGGTTTTTGGTTTTGATGTCGATCTCATAGTTAATGTGTCGGCGGAGGGTCCGTTTGAAGAAAATACAACTTAGGAACACGATATCTCAAAGATGTGAAGCCTGGACAGAACCCTTGTTTATTTTGTAGGGTTACATACTTGAATAACAGTTTGTGATTTTTGAAAAATTTTAAGACATCTGGGACACGTGTGGGTTTAATTGCAATTGTATGTTGCTCTATAGTAATCCCAGCTGTTATTACAGATCATCAGCTCTGTGTTCTTATTAGTGTATGGTTTACCATCAATGTTTCCTTTTCCTGTATTTACACTAGATACAAAACTATGTTCCCAGTGTGTTTATTTAAAGAAAAAGAAAAAATCTGTTACTCAGGGATCTTTAAAGCAGTGCGTGCATTTCTGCATGATGGCTGTTAAAACTGCTTCCTCAGCAGTGAATCGTTTACTAATTTATGAATTATATCCTCCAGTGGACAGTGGAGCAATCTACATAATTTTTTTTTTGGTTTCAATGATTTTGCAACTGTTGCAATCATGAAGGCATGTACATGTCTGTGTGTTGGTGTGTCTGTGTGCTGTGTGCATTTGTGAACGGCATTGTCTTGACATGAATACCAGGATGTATGTTGCAGTTTAAATACAGTTTTCTGCGAAATCGCCGAATGGATTAAAACATGTTCTCCTGTATTCATGTGCATGTGTAGGGTTGAGATTTGGCAATCTGTAAACTACCTTCACAGTTACCTTCTCTTACCTATGTAGTGTTCATACCCATATATATTTTTTTCTATGTTTTTACTCGTCACAGATGAAGACTTGCATAGACTTCGTGAAGTGGCAAACAAAGTTCATCAAATCAAGAAACAGAACAGGCCGTCGATGTTATCAGCAGTGAGTTACTTCATGGTTTCAAATTTCATTTCTACATCAATAATGTCTGCTGAAATTATTCTCTTAAAAAACAAGTCTTTCATTCAGATTTATTGTCTTGTTGACAATCTTAAGCAAATTCTAACAAAGAAATGACCTTTGACCCAAAGCATGATTTACTTCGATCTTTTCTTGCCTGTCCCAGCGAAGCAATTGCACTCCTATCTTCCACTTCCACACTGCTAGCACATAGGGTAGCATAATGGCAAGGATGCTCTAGTCCTGGTATTAGACTTTATTTTTTACTTGCATAGCAGCCATAACCTGCTCTTAAGAAACTAGAAATAGTCAACAGTACAGCAAAGTTGAAACTGTTGTTTGTATAGCACAATTTCCAGTGTATTTAAAACATTTTTCAAAGGTTGGTATATGTATTGTCATGCACTGTGGATGTTATTGTGTACCTTGCAGCTAACAAAAAAAAAATGCGTCAAAGTCACGATCCCACAGTGTTTGGAAAGTCAATTTGACCTTTCCTGCGCTATTAGATAGTGATTTTGCTAGTCATAAAATGCATACTAAGATAAATGGTAACTGTTACCCAAATTACAGCTCCACCTGCTAAAATCTTTTTAGTTCCGTGACTTTCAGATGGCTGGCAATTGTCCATCGAACGATCATCCTAAATGTCTCAGTGTACAACATGGACACGTGATCAAAACCACAACTGCTTCTATTTGGTCGGAAAGGATTAGTGTGCCACAGGAATTTAGTAATGTGATGATAGTACATTTATTATTGTTTGATTTCTTTCACAGGAGGAACGAAGAGAGAATCTATCCAGGTGGAGCCTTTCTTGTCCAGTCCTGAATGAAGACGCAAAACAAAGCAAAGGTTTGTGAGATTACCGTCGTTTACTATCACTGAAACCTTTTTGATTCCTTTGCCAAAGGCTGGTGGAATCTATGTGAAGGTGTGGAGGTATGTTTGTATATGTGTGTGTGTGTGTACATGTATGTGTTTGTGGTACCTATTGTGTGATGTCTCAAGAGTGGGTACCTTGTAAAGATCTCATGTTTAATAGCCATATCACGTTGAGTATGAATGGTATTGTTTTCTGATGGAAGGCAAATGTCATTTTGGACCAATAGGAAACATTGTATGCATGATAGTTCAAAACTATTGGACAGGTATTGCATCTGGTGGGAGGATATCGCCATAATAACTACAAGAAGCCTATTTTTTTTCCAATGGATGCCAGTTGCTCTTAGTTGTTAAACTTAAATGTGCAGCGTAGACATTGTTGACACAAGTCCTGGAGATGTTAGACAAGAACAGCTACTATGAAGGAGAAGCACATTGACTGCCGATACCAGTTTGCCCTGTGAGAGGTCAAAGCTCATTTGGTGGAGAAATGACCAACTACCATTAATCTCGTGAACACGGTATCTCCAGTAGGGAATCTTGGACATGTATTATGGATAGCATGTGTGTTGCTTAGTTGAGCCAACGTACTGGCTATTAGCCAAACCTATATAACCAAAGGTCATTTAGAGACACAGGGATCAATGTAGTGTTGGTGTGTCCTTCTGAGTACAAGAACCCATGAGTTATCATCATTTGTGGTCAACAGCTAATTTTATTATTGGTAATTTGAAGATGGATGAGTCAAGCCATCTGTGCAGCTTCTGTGTTTCTGTCTTCAAAATGTCAAAGTCTAAAACATCTTCTTTTTTTGTTTTGCATGACGTCTCAACCGATCATTATCAGCATCAGTGCTCATCTGTTTGTCAAGTGGCCTGTGTTTTAAAGTCTTCCATGGCATATTTCTATCTCAACAATCAAAGAGTCACAGAGCCACCTGGCTTCTTTGTTTTAATTATGACAGAATGCAGTTTTTAGATTTCCCATTCTCTGTCTAAAACCACTTTAAGTGACAGTTAGTGTATCCCAAATACTTAAGAGAAATTTCAACCCTTGCATTAATTCTTTCATATCCATGACACTGCCTGGGGGAAACACGTTTATCTCAAGGTAGGTTGCCTTTCTGCTGGTATCGTTTATGACGGTCATCTGACAACTACCATCTAGCTTTCTCATATAGAGATACAATGGTGAGTTTGCAGCACGTCGCAGATGTTTATAATTCCTAGGAATCACCAATTATTTAGACTTTCTTGTGATTTCAATTTGTGTTGTAGTTTCCAAGAGGGAGTACCTTCCCAATCTTCCTAACGCCACTGCCAATAGTAGTGATGATGAAGAGGAAGAGGATGAAGTTAACTCTGGGGAAAGGAGTCCAAGAGTCCAAATCCAGGTAACTTGGCCATAGTTTACAAGGCCACTTTTGCCGAGTAAGAGGCTCACTGTCGGTTGTGATATATGAGGACAAACCTTTCAAATTACAGCCAATCTGGACCATTGGCAGTAACAGTTGCCAACTTTTCGTGTGACCTCGGGAAATGTGAATCACACTTTGATCAACAAAAGCCGAAAGTTTTCCGAAGTCATTCTGTAGAGATAAACTTCTGTCTAGTATTTTGGTTTTTCTGTTTTCTACTGAAAAAGTTGAAGGAAGAAAGGAATTATGTGCTTTGTTGAACTTCTCGGTGGAGTTGCTTTGCCTCTTTTGTCTCTTCTTTGACACTGCCAATGATGGAAACCTAATTTTGTCTAATGAGAGTTGCATTGACATTTGTAATGAGCACTGAACTGAGTAAGGAACTTTCCTTAGGATTATTGCACATTGTTGTCGAAAGGATAATGTGAATTGATGTGATTATTCCATTGTTAAATCAAGACAGGAATGAGATGATCACATGCTATGCCGGTCCAATTGGTATGTGCAAAACTGGTTACATGGGCGTGTGCTGTACCGGTTCCATTTTATCTGCAATGCCGGTCCCATTGCATTACTCATCCCATTGGCATGTTCATAACTGGTCCCATTGGTATGTGCATTACCGGTCCCATTGGTATGTGCATTACCGATCCCCATGGTATGTGCAATGTCGGTTCCATCGGTATGTGCAATACTAGTCCTGTCTGTCTATGCAATACTGGTCCCATTGGTCTGTTCAATGCTGGTCCCATTCATATGTGTGCACTTCAACAGTACCATCAGTCATATGGTGTCAAGATTGGTCCACTTGCAAAGTGACAACTTAAATTACACCACACCACTATATCATGAATGTGTCTGCAAATTCAAGAGGTGCAAATGTTGTGAGTTCAATGTATTTCCTTCACTCCTCACTTACCTGTCTCAACATGCCAAATGCACTCCCATTTGCTGTGGCAAGAGTACTGGTAACCTTAATTACTGTCCTTAGTCTGATGCTGGGGCTGCACCTGCCTCTCATTCTGCCATCCTTGAAGTGCTGAGTACTATCAGTATTTCTCTGCATTTTCATGAATTATGATTTCCAAAGAAATATTTTGATGTACTTTTGTTTTTCAAGGTGAATGACACCATTTTGGACAGCACTGATGACCTGCCGTCGGTGACTGTGCCGTCCATTGAGGACGCTGCTGCAGAGACGCCTCTAAGTTCAGTGGAAGCCGAAGATTTGCAATCAACCAGAAGACACAGCTGGGGTGACCAAGCTATCGAAATGAAATCTGAAGTGATGACCACTGATTTCAGGTGGTAAGGGAAGACTCATAAATTTTAGTCACCCTGTTACCCAGAAATAATATCCACGTAGTGTGTGATGGTAGATATAGCCATCTTGTAAGTAATGTCAGAGTGATACAGTGGAGCACCCTCCTTGAGGATAAGCTACTAAATTTAGCACCTGCATGTGAGCATGTGCAGCATCTCTGTCATTCAATCTGCAGCTGCCTAGTGTAGCAGTATGTACTGTTCGTTTGTTTGCCTGAAGGAGGGCGCCCTTGTTTGTTGTTGTGTAATGTAGGTGGTCTTTATGTTCATTGACCAACCAAAGGCACGATTACCCCAGTGTGTCCCACTGTTACACAGCAGTAGTTTTTTTTTTCCTTGGGGCTGCTAGCATCATATGACTGTCAGTCATACAGTTCTTGCTTTCACACATAGATTCCAAACAGGTTGATAAGTATAGAGCGGCATTTGAGCTCATCCATGTGACGTCAGGATCCTGTGATGTACACCAGTCTAAGAGAATGGACCATTCATGCCCCTCCCAGCCTATGCTTTAAGTGTATAAAAAAAAAAGTGGTATAATACTTGAACAAATTGGGGAAGGGGGTGGGGCAGGAGTGTAAGTAACACTTAAAGGGATTAAAAAGTCTTTTTTTTTACACAGCAAGTAATCAAGAAAATACTGGCATGGGGTTTGAAATGCCTGCATTGAAAAATTGCTTTGTTTCATTCAAGAACCCTTCACTTGTCTGTGGAATATTTATTTATGGGTACTTTGGTTCTAGTTGCAATACATCAAGGTATATCGCCCAAACTTCAGTAGCTTTGAGAATCAATCAAGTTTCCCACATGTTCTTTGGGCATGATTTGTCAAGATGGTAAAGTGTTGAGCGATTTCATAATGTCCTTTTCTTTGTATTACGCTGAGTACCAGAATCCTTTTTACAGGTCAGCAGTTATCACTCTACCCAACTTTTTCATTACTTAATCATATTTGTGTGTCTATAAAAGCACAAGTTTGTCTTGTTTTGAAGTTTGGTTGGTTTGTCCACCCACTTAAGTAACTTTATCCCCACCCACTTGATTCAGAAAGAAAGCACACCCGTTGTCGTTGTCATGGTTTTATTGTGGTTTTGTTTCAAACCGGCTCACTGTCTTCTTTATCCCTGTCAGTCGCAGTATGTTAAACTTGGACTCGAATGATGGCACCGAAGATTTCCATATACCAAAGGAGAAGCCTTTTCTAGCCACTGCACAACCAAAGGAATCCAAAGCAGTTGAGAATGGTAAGAAAACAATACGCTCAGCTCCAAAGAAATTAGATAACAGAGTAGTTGCCATGGAAACACTTGGGGGTGGATCAATAACAACACTCCAGGTGCACTCTCCTGGGATAGTCGGTATTCTTTAGGTTTGCAGCACATTTGAGCATTTATGCCTGGTTCAGGACTACTCAGTCCTGTTGGCAATGTGTTGACTCTGTGTGGCAGTGTCGTAACAGTCAACTATTGAGCTTGCCTCAAGTTGTGACATCTGAGAAAATTTTTGTTTATTGCTCTTTCTTTTAATGTTTCTATAGTTGAGAGAAAAAGCCTACTGCAGTATTTTACTGTGTTTGAACCAAAGTGTATAAGATTTGGCTCTACTATCTGTGGAGTACTGATGTTCCCAGTGCAGAAAGTTGTACTGGTGATGTTCTTTGCAGGGCAAAGGTGGGGGTCGGGGTATGTGCACAAATACATTCCCTGAACCTCTTACTTAAAATTTGTTTCTCATCTTTGTAACACAGTCATTCTTTAAACCAAACTACGCCAGATTAATGTTTGTTGCTTGTGATGAACAATGAAATCAATCTCATGCTCATTACATCTCGTTTTGAGCTTTAAGACCCAGGGACCAGTACATTAGAAGGATATGTCGTATCGTTGGCGGAGGATGAAAAGGGACTGAGGGCTGTGACTGTGGAATCTCACAGTAGTAGTGCATTCTTGATTTTAGATGACTCAGATCAGCTTGACGTGATGCTGATCTCAAATTTTTAAGTTCCAGACAATGTACAAACTTTGCTGTACAGTCTGATTTGGTGCAGTGTTTAAGATTCCATTTGAATTTTTGAAAGGTCAATATGCATTTAAACATGTCATATCCCTATTGGGCAGGCAAACAATGCTTTTTAGGTGTAGAGTCTTCACTTTATCAACTTGAGTGGTTGTTGAAGTGAACTTAAAAAGATGCATATATTTTAAATACATTAACATTTCCAATGACAGTTTGGCAATTGACAGTTTTTTTTTTTTCACAAACATCACGCAAAAAAAGGCAGAGAAACTGTGGCTTAATGTCCAAATTGCTTGGAGTGAACATGGCCAGTGCAACGATTAAAATGATTTCAGTAAATCTTTCAAATCTATGTTAGCAGGATACTTTAATATCTAAGGTTGCATAAACTTTCTCTGTAAATCTTCTGCTGCTATTTCCACTTGGAAGAGCATAGGTTCTCCTGTTTTGCCAGTGGTAAAACTTGAAAATCTTGCTAAAATTTGAGTAGTTCAGGTAGAGCAAAGTCTGTAAAAGAGTCATCAAAGCTTGATAGGTTCTTACAAGTCATTATCTGTTGTGCAATGAAAATGATAGATCATTTCGATCCTCTCAAGCGGTAAAAAAAAAAAGATGCATTCGCAGTTATTAGTGTAACTATGATAGGGAAGGTCAAATAGGCTGATTTTCAGCAATCACACGACTCATATGATGGCCCTCCGTGGCAGAGGCAACGTAGATGCATCTCATACATATATCCAGCTTCCTCGTGTGGTGGTGGAATGTAGTCTTTTCAAAATAGCGTGTGTTCAATTCATCAGATCCTTGCACTTTGAACCGCTCTTACAGAAGCAACTAATTCCAAAGCCACATGGCTTCCCGGTTATTCCCACGAAAGCTGCAAGTGGCCGAGAGGCAGTGTGGTTGGTGTTTTGGTCGTATGAAAAAGTTTGGAGAGTGAGCAAGTTGAGACTGCTCCATTGTTGTCCAATTTGAAAACGTAGCTTCTTTTTCTTTTGTCAATTTAAAGTTCTAGATAGGATTTTTGCCACAAACATCCCTGCTTTGTTTAACTTGATATTTCAAAATTGACCTTTGTTTCAGTTTTAGAGATATATTGAATACTATTGTGGGTGTGGGAAATTTCATTCCACAGTAGCGCAATTCTTCAGCAGGAATCCGTTTTGCTTTTACTGCTGTCAGTGTTGTCACCCTTACAACTTTAAATGTCCCTTGGGGAAATGCTTCATTCATAATGTCGTGTTTAAAAGGATAGGTGGGTGAGAAAAGCAAAATAATTAACAAATGTTCCTCATAAATTTGGCAGAATGAGCCCAAAGCAGAGCAGGCAAAATTTCCAGAAGTATAGAATGATATGAATTCACCTTGTTGGGAAAAATCCTTCATGTTTTGATCTATAGCTCTTTGTGTTATATGTTATTATCATGTTTTGATCTATAGCTCTTTGTGTAATATGTTATTAAATGCCTTTTCTGTTGTTCTTCAATGTTCGTTTCTGCTTTGTGTTCTTCCTTGTCATTATTACCATAACTGCAGACTGATTTAAAACTACTTCAACTTCATGTGTACTGCAACAAAATTTTACCTTTGCTACATAAAACTACCTTCCTGCTTTGGTCAAATTACAATGTACAGGAATAACAATAGAACAGTCGAGTTTTCTGCACGTGTATCGCGTTGCAAACTTTGGAAAAAGAAATGGAAAATAATAAGTCGACCTGAATGTACATTTACCAGCGAGAATGAAGGTTGTAGGACTTACTGGTTAGCAGTAACAAGCATAACTCAGTGCATGGTTTACAAATAGAGCATCAATCAAGAAGTTGCAGACCTGTTGCAATGTGGTGCTGCAAAAATACAGGTGAGCAAGGGATCAGTGGATAATAAAATCTGATTACAGGGACCTCTGGCAGGTCTGAGTTGGGTAGCAAAACTTGGAACCTGTTCTTTTCCTGCCTTTCCAGGTCGAAAACTTTTGTTTGAAATTAGTTAACACAATTAAAGCTCTCATGACTTCGTGTGGGCTATTTCAAGTGTATTTAAAGTATGTAAACTTCCATTGAATAATGTCACGACCATGTTTTGTCTTTCTCGGCTTGGTGTTTTGGTATTGGGCTCAATTTTCTGGTCAAAAACCCTTTTCCAACAGTGAAGCATCAGTAATGGCCTCTTTATCACCATTACTTTTTTTTAATTAGTGTACGAGTGACTGGTCCACTTGTATCATCTTTTGTGTAGATTACAGTGTAGCCTTGTATAGACATCCTCGTTAGTGTATCACAAACAAGATGAAAAAGATCAACATTTTGGACTTTTATCACTGTTACTGGTTCGATTTGTCGTGTAAGCTGCATCAATGGAGGTGACTCCAATTGTGATGTTACTGCTAGACGTACTCAATGTGATATGTGACACAGTCACAACGATCTAATTATTCACTTGTTTTACCGACTCGCTGTCTTCGATCAAATCCAGGTTCAACTGTCGCAGACACTCAGTCGGAGAAGTCATCTGTCACATTCCAGGTAAATGTTTCACGTTTGTCACTTTTTATCCCTCTAGAGAGAGCACCTTTGGTGACACACATGGATCTGTTGGATCAAAAGGAATTTAGCTTGTCCCCGTAGGTCACAATCATCATTGTAGTTCTTTCTGTGATGATGAATTCTGCCTCACGCTGAATTTATTTCATGCGGTAGGATGTGTCTCGACCAAACGAATTGAGTAGTTTGCATGAGTTTGCTGGAATATTGAGCTGCTTATTTACTCTTTATCTTTAATTGAACATTTGTAATATCAGGGAAACAGCATAACCAAAGTCAGTTGAGAAATTTTTTTTTCATTTTGAGCAATTTTTGAGAATAAAGTCCAGCACAAATTTTTTAAAGAGGGAAGGGTTACTATAAATCAAACTGAGCCGTTACTATCACACAATCTGAATGTACAATACTACTGCTGTAGTACTTTGTCATCAATGGGTTTCTAGTTGTCATGGACATCGTGTTTTAGTCACATGATGGGAAAATCACTGACAGGAGAAAAGTACCTCGTACCTGAAACAAAATATTTCTGGTCTTGTGTGAAATCCCAATCAAAAACAAGTTGCAAAAATTACTAAAATGATGCTCAAATTTGTAAAATTTAACCCACTGTTTGCATAATGCCATTGGATTGTATGACTGGTTCTGTTCAAAGCTGAAAGCCTTTCATGTATTTCAGTACCACTGATGTAACACTAAATGCCCAGAATGTTTCGTCAAGCGTGGCATATTGAACCAAGGCTATTGTGCTTACCTAGACCTTTTCTAGACATTCCCATAAAAGACAAATAAGGATAGCTTGTGATAGTGATATGTATTGTCTAGAGGTAATGTATTCTTGGTGGTAGTGTCTCTTGTCTCAATGCACAGTGGTTAACTAGTTCGTAGTTTTCCAGACTTGAATGTTTAATGTAATCATATTTCACCTGTCTCGCTCACGTTCAAGCATTCCTAGTGGAATAGGACAAGGTATCGAGTACGGAACTGACGGAAAAAACGTGTCGCCAAATATTTTGTTGAAGCACGTATGTGTGTTAGGTGTGGTCTATCCCTTCATCACACTCTATAAGAACCAGCTGGGTATGGTCCTTTGAAGGGACTGGCTGGATTTGAAGTACCATATAAAATGGGAAAAATTGTCGATCTACTCTTATTGATATTTCGACCTTTTTTTTTCGCCCTAATTTCTTGTGACTGAACTGATTTCGTCAAGATCGTTGCCATTTTATCCCTGCCTCATCCTCTTCACCCCGAACGCTTTTCTATGACATTTTACTGAGAATCTGTGGTGCTCGAAAAACGATGCAACAAACTGGTTGTCTGTGGGCTGAGGTGTATTGTCATTACTGGATTGAGGTCGTCTCAGATCCAGTCTCTGGGAGTTGAGGCATATCGACCGTCATTTCTTTTTTTGTTGGAACGAGCAAACAGGAAAAATTCATCCAAACAACCACAGCGAGGATGAAGTGACACAATTTTCATTTTCTGGTGACGATCTTATTTGATGGGTTCTCTGCGAACTCTGACATATCTGCACGGGCATCTGCTCTTCCTGTGCGTGCATGAGACTTATGCTAGGTAAGCTGATAAACGATCATTCCACTGTTCTCTACCACCGTTTTACGTTTTTCGTCAGGATGGGCCAAGCGGCAGCAACGACCCAGATGTCGACGTGAGCGGTGTTTCGCACGCCAAACATACTACAGAAGAGCACTCTCAGGTTGTCAGAAGAAGGAAAAAAGTTCAAAAAGACATACGTAAGAGAACCCTCCTTTCCTTTATTGACCCAAGCGAGCATTTGAAGTGCTGTATGTGTTTTTGTTTTTCTTTCAATCTCTGGATTGATGCTAAATTTTATCATTGCAATTATCCCACGCTGTTGTATTATAAGAATACAGCAGTGACATGTGAGGGGTACTTAAATAAAAGAGAATAATTTTTGCAATGCATTCATTTCAAACCCAATGCCAATATCTTGTTCCTAAGTCAAGATATTGCTGTGTGAAGACTGACATCTTCCGTCTAGAAAGATATCCAGTTGCCTCAAGGTCTTAAAATGCCATGTCAGAGTTGGAAATTATTGTAAGAAATCTTTGTCTTTGAATAAAATTAAATCTCTTGTTTGACCTTGTAATTTGACACTTATGAAAAATTTTGTTTGAGTTTATTGTATGTGTACCTTTAAGGCGTTGTGAAAATTAAGGTCCTATCTCTGAAACTATTCATGATGTGTCTCTTAAAGGGAAATAGGGCATTTAGAATACACCGACATGACATACAAAAGAAAATTGCGGTAATCATTGTTAAACCATTCAGTCTCATCAATAAACATCTACCAAAGCTTCATCTTCTTAAAGCATTATGCGTGTGATGAGTAATGGCAAATGCATCATTTGAATTTTGAAAAGTTTGGGTGAACAAATTAGTGCTGAGTAACAAACAACTGAATTTCTATCTGTGAGGAGCTTATTTCATGGAAAGAAGGCTACTGTCCTTCCTTATTTTGAATAATCCATCATTCTATGTCCACAAACATTGTTTTCAAAAGTATGGATATTTCCTCTAAAACAAATGCCCTATTTCCCTTTCTAAGAAGGTACTGATGGTGTGTTCCTTCCCTTTCTGTCCAATAGGAAAACAGAAGAGTGCATCCATGTTTGAAGCCAGATCGTAAGTCTTTTGATCCTTTCTCCGCTCTGCAGTGTCCCTCTGGAATCTTACATATTATTTGCTCGCTGCATTTATTTGATTTTAATTTGGTAATATTTCATTTGGTTTAACCACAGCAAATGTAATCGCTTCCTTCCGCACAAAATATCTCTCATAACTTTCTCATTTCTTCATCGTACTGATTTTGAAGGCAATCCAGCGAAATACAGTAACGTCAGTTTGCTCAAATTTTGTAACAATCGTAAAATGCTAATTAAATTTTTTTACCCCTGTCTTTTGGAGTAATTAACCATTCAGCTCACATTTGATATTTATCCTCCCCTTACTGACACCCTTTTGTGACATGGAAGTATTTTTCAGCAAGGTCGTATCCAGCACCCTATAAAAACATGAAGTATTCGTCATACTGTGCTTAGTTAAATTAATAGTTTTGGATCATTCTTAAAAGTTAATGAAAATTGTAAGGAGGGCAATTTCATCCCATACTTCTATTTCAGGATGCCATGCCATGTATGATGATTTTTAAAAAAAATAATGTAGAAGAAAGTCTAATTGGACTTATGAAGACCACTGGAGATATTGTGAAAGCTCATTGTGAAAGGAGCTGGTAGATCAGTCGGAATGGTATACGGTCGTTTAGTTATCGTTTATCTCACGGATGAAGAAAATATTTGTAGATCAGTCACATTGAAGAAGCTGTTTCACTGAAAAACTTGGCAAAGTTTAGAAAATGGTTTTACAGAGGTTCAGTCTATCCAAGATAATGCTTACGATTAGCGCTTTTGCAATGAGAACTTCTGAGGGGTTGACAGGGTCGGCAGAGAGGAGTCGAGCTGACATCCATGGTGACAGGAGGGAATAGCATGGAAGACATTACCACTGGGAAGGGCCAATGGGTACAAGCACAGGCTGAAGGTAGAATAGAGTTGTCGTAATTAACAATCACATGCACTGTGGAATAGCAAAAAAAAAAAAAAAAAAATGAGAGAGAGACAGAGAAGGGAGATGATGAGATAGACTAACTGGTATGGAAAAATAAGACATCGCTTGTGATCAGTGGCATCGGGAAGAAATGATATCCCTTGAGATATGGAAATGCTATTACAAAGCTATAGAGTCTAGAGGAGTTAGTGAATAAGTTTAGCAGTAGTCTAGGATGTCCTTTTCCTTTGTTCCAAGGTCATCTTTCTGACAACCAAGCCAGTCAGTGCTTCGACAGAGTTCAGACATTTCATGAATAAAATGTCATCATGCAAAATATCGAAATGTGCCATCGACTTTTTCATCGTAGAAAGCTCACTAGAAGTGTCTCTATGTACACTGCAGCTAGAAAATGAAGTTTCATCAATATTATTAGTAGTAGCATATATTTTGGCAGGGCAAATTATAAATTCCTCCACATCTTGCATGCCTGCCATCCCTCGGATGACCGAATAATATCGCATGAATGTCACCGCTTTATGGCCTAAGGTGAGATACTCCCTGCAGAGTTTAAATCCACCAAGTCTAAAAAAAAATAACACCATTTTGATTCTCAACAGAGGTACAGTGTCTCTGCTGTCATTTTCCTTTTCTTCACTAATGAATTCGTTCTCCACCTGCATGCATTCCAGAAGATCACTGTCTATTATTTTCAATTGTTTTCCTTCGGTAGAGATGACTCGGGAGAGAGTGTTCCATCTGATGAACCTACACCTTCCAGATACCTCTCGGATCCCTCCCCGTCTGAAAGGTAGATTTTGATGTGGCCTCCTCCCCCCTTTCGCTTGTTCCCTTCTGTAGTTGCTCCTCGACTGAGTGGTGTCTTGAGTTAGTGCACCTTGTTTCTTTTCTTAAAGCAATTCTTTCCTTCAAGAAAAATTGAGTGACCATCTTCTGGTTGCCAAAACTTACATCAGCAATCAGACTATGTGTAGTGTTGTCGTTGATTTGTTTGCAATCATGTTCAGGTTCAGGTAAAAAAGGTTTCAAAATCATTAACAAAATATTTTCAGCTATTCATCTGTGATCCGTATACTGAGCTTTCTGGTCTCACGTTTAAATATGTGATACTAAATAAGTCAATTACTGGTTGATATTTTGTATGTTGCCTAAAAGTGGGCAAACATCCTTAAAAAAAAAAACTGTTCTTTTTTGGAACTTTATTAGGAATAACATTTCAGTTCAGCTGCCATGGACATGAGCTTGATCCACTATCAGAACAACGTGCCGCCATTCAGATAAAACATTTTCTTTTTTTTGTACGGGCAGCAGCTTGCTTAGATCTTGTTGACAACTCCTTGGGACCGCATTACGTGAAATTGCAGTGCTTTAAATTGCAGGTAGCTCATCAACCACTCAGACTAGGTTGTCCTTCTGGTAGATAATTCCCTTGTTCTCTTCACAAAAGAAGTGTTGTCTGTCTTTCTTTGTTGATTATTTTGATATGCACTGGCTCATCGTCATGTTTGCTCATTACAGGTCCATACCACATTTCAGTTGGAGATCAAAATTTTAAAACTTCTGCCATGTTCTTCAACTCCTCCATCTCTTTGCCTCTTGTGGATTGACTTAAAGGTCGTGTGACATGAAAGTGACAGTCTGGAGTACTGAGTGCATTAAGGATCGGAAGTATTAAAAATATCCACAAATTCTATCAAAATCTGTCAGATTGTCCAATTTGCAGGAAAATTAGTGTCTCACAGCCGTATCATGAATAAACATTGGCTAAGTATGCAAATTTGTGACATCAAGAGATGGGCTCTTACGATATGTCTTATGTTAATCCTTTGTTTATGTAACCTTCATTCAAGGACATTTGAAAGATTTATATGCCCAGAAGGTTTTGTTTTGGAAACATGTATTTTCTTCTTCAAAAATATCGATATCACTTAGCAATGTGAAACTCAGTAATTAAGAGACAATTTATATAGGCTTACCAAAAGAAATGCTGACACTGTGCACCACTTCCACGTCATGTTTTGCATTTTTCTCACACTTTGCAATACCTCAAAAATGGTTAAGAGAAAATTTGAAAGTGAACAAAAGAAACAAAATTCCAAGGGATTTTCACTCAGTGCTTTACTTTGCAACTCCTTGGAATGAACAGTGCTCTTTTCTAGAAGCATGTCACACAACCTTAATCCTGTGCTTCTGCAAACCCTTTCATGTTGCACACTCTTTTATCAACTATCAAAGAATGTGACTCATCACAAGAAAACCCTTTCACACTGCACTTTATTCACCAATTATTAAAGAAAGGGGATAATAAAGACAAGTTTCCCAGAAATCATCGAATACAACTCTTATGCTGCAGAAGAAGGGAAGAGACATTTTAAGATGAAACTAATGTGAAGCTGTGACAGTTTAAGTATTTTTTAGGGTCAGAAGCCTTTCCTTTAATCATGTTTACTTTGTAATTCTCGAGGGGACCATTGCAGGTTCATCTTTGCTGTGTCACTAATGCCAGTGGGCAGATGTGTATCTTTTTTGTTCTGTTCGGTCATTGTTCAGCATGAAGACTAACCATATTGACACAGGCTCAACTTATAATATCAAAAATATGATTGCAGTTAATCAAGTGTGCACAATTCAAAGTGAGAAAAAGACTATTTTGTTTTTTATTTTACCAATAGGAAGGAAAACTCTTCTTAAGCTGCCTATGTTGATTATTAAAAGAAACCACTGTTTTTAATTCTGGATCTTGATATATTGTTGTTCATTAACTTTGAAGGGCTAGTTAACAGTGAAATGCTAATTAACATTGAAATGCTGATTACCATTGAAATGCTAATTAATATATGCATGTTCAATTAATCAAGTCTGATTCATGAGTCAATCCAATTTTAACTCAAATCTCCCTTTTCAATTTTTGAAAATCTTGTGAAAATGTGTGTCACTGTCTCTACTGCGGCAGGTGAGGTGATGAACTTTTAGTCTGTGTGGTGCATGATGTAGTGGGCATGTAACTAATGACTTAAGTCAAAGGTCAAGGGTTATTGTTGTCAAACTGAAACATCCGTGTTTTGGCATGATATGCACATTATATTGTTATTTAAATCAAAGGTTACTTATGGAGTAACCTTGTTATCTGTAAGTAGTCGGATATCTGTTAGTAGTATTTAAAATGCTATAAGTGTGGTCAATTAAGTGGGGGTAAGGATTTGCAGAACCTGTGCCGTGTTTTGGATATGAGTGACAGCCAGCTTAATTATCAAACGTTCAATGTCACCTCCCCCCAGCTATATTGACCAAGATATTAAAACTAACATGTAACTCTGATCCCACTTAATTGCTTTTAGTCATTAGGTCATACCAGCTGGCTGGTGTGAGCCATTGTAATGGTGCTGCATTACTCTGTCTGTCTGTCTGTCTGTCTATGTGTCTATCTGTCTGTCTATTTGTCTATCTATCTATCCATCCCTCTATCTATCCCTCTATCCATCCATCTATCCATCCATCTGTCCATCCATCTGTTCATCCATCTGTCCATCCGTAATACTGTATGTCTTACTCGTTAGAAACTTTGGAAAGGTTCCTTCGTGAAATAACAATGTATATATGCATCATTACGTGACAAAGATGCTTTCTCTGGTAAGAAAAGCAACTGGTTTTTGATTCCTTGCCGAAGGCAGGCAAGGAATCTATGCGATGGTGATGTTGTGTGTGTGTGGGTGCGTATATGTGTGTGTATGTGACGCCTTTGCTTGTAAACACGATATCTCAAGAAGGGTAACTCTGAGGGATTTTATACTTGGCATGTGGAATGCCCATATGATATAGAAGGTCCCTATTGTTTTTGGTCAAGGTCAAAGGTCATTTGAGGTCACCAGAGGTCAGAATGGGAAAACCTTGTAAACACAATATCTCCAGGAGGGTAACTGTGACTGATGTCATACTTGGTGTGTGGGTTGGACGTATAGAGTAGATGGTCCCTATTGTTTTTGGTCGAGGTCAAAGGTCATTTGAGGTCACCAGAGGTCAGAATGGGAAACCTTGTAGACACGATATCTCCAGAAGGATAAATGTGACTGATGTCATACTTGGTGTGTTAGTTGGTCATATTGAGTAGATGATCCCTATTGTTTTTGGTCAAGGTCAAAGGTCATTTGAGGTCACCAGGGGTCAAACTGTAAAAACCTTGTAAACACGATATCTCCTGAAGGATAACTGTGACTGATGTCATACTTGGTGTGTTGGTTGGTCATATTGAGTAGATGATCCTTATTGTTTTTTTGGCAAAGCCAAAGGTCGTTTGAGGTCACCAGGGGTCCAACTGTAAAAACCTTATAAACACAATATCTCCAGAAGGATAAATGTGACTGATGTCATACTTGGTGTGTTAGTTGGTCATATTGAGTAGATGATCCCTATTGTTTTTTGGTCAAGGTCAAAGGTCATTTGAGGTCACCAGGGTCAAACTGTAAAAACCTTGTAAACACGATATCTCCTGAAGGATAACTGTGAGTGATGTCATACTTGGTGTGTGGGTTGGTCATATTGAGTAGATGATCCCTATTGTTTTTTTGGCAAAGTCAAAGGTCATTTGAGGTCACCAGGGGTCAAACTGTAAAAACCTTATTAACACGATATCTCCAGAAGGATAACTGTGACTGATGTCATACTTGGTGTGTTAGTTGGTCATATTAAGTAGATGATCCCTATTGTTTTTTGTCAAGGTCAAAGGTCATTTTAGGTCATTAGAGGCCAAACTGTAAAAACCTTGTAAACAAAATATCTCCAGAGGGATAACTGTGACTGATGTCATACTTGGTCTGTGGATTGGTAATAATGAGCAGACGATCCCTATTGTTTTTGGTCGAGGTTAAAGGTAATTTGAGGTCACCAGAGGTCAAACTGTAAAAACCTTGTAAACATGGTATCTCCAGACGGGTAAATGTGACTGATGTCATACTTGGTTTGTAGATTGATCATATTGATTAGATGATTCCCTCTGTTTTTAGGCAAGGTCAAAGGTCATTTTAGGTCACCAGAGGCCAAACTGTAAAAACCTTGTCAACAAAATATCTCCATAAGAGTAACCATGATTGATGTAATACTAGGTGTGTGGGTCGGTAATAATGAGCAGAAGATCCCTATTGTTTTTGGTTGAGGTCAAAGGTAACTTGAGGTCACCAGAGGTCAAACTGTAAAAACCTTGAAAACATAATATCTCCAGAAGGGTAACTGTGACTGATGTTGTACGTGGTGTGTAGATTGGTCACATTGATTAGATGATCCTTATTGTTTTTGGTCAAGGTCATTTGAGGTCAACAGAAATCAACCTGTAAAAACCTTGTAAACACAGTATCTCCAGAAGGGTAACTGTGACTGATGTCATACTTGGGTGTGTGGATTGTATATAAGTAAGTAGAATACTCCTTTTGATTTTGGTGGAGGTCAAATGTAATTTGAGGTCACCAGTGGTCAAACTGTAAAATCTTTTGAACACAATATCTTCAGAAGGGTAACTGAGACTGATGTCATACTTGGTATATGGATTGGTCACATTGAGTAGGTTATCCCTATTGCTTTTGGTGGAAGTCAAATGTCATTTTAGGTAAAAAAAAAAGGTCATTTTGGGTTAAAGGCTTATTAATGTGGTGTTTCAAGAAACATAACTGTAGTTGATCTGATACTTGTCATGTGGATAATTCATGTTTGTTATAACCATGTAGCAAGGAATCACAAAGCCTTTTGGCTTTCTGGTTGTGAACAACGTCCATTGGGAAAGTCACATATTTTCGCTGGGCTTAAAAACAGTGGAGGATATTTCTACAGAGCTCCTCATCTGCTCAATCTGTCAGAAGTGGTCGCAGTTTCTGTTTCTGTGGGTCATTGAGGATTCAAGGGATGAGGACTGCAGAAATTGTGACAAAAGTCCCTGCTGGTGGTCAAAGTGTCTAACCTTGTCCATCTGCACAGACAATTAAGAGACATTCTCGGTGAATGTGAGGGAGATACTTCATGTAAGCCTACCTCAAAACTCAGGTGAATAGACATCAGAAAGGAAATGAATAGACTGAATAGCTTCTACTGAAAAAGGATTAGCAGGTGTCTATTCAAGTCAGTGTGAGGTTGGCTTACATGAAGTATATACCGAATGTGACCCATTTCTAGTGAAAAATGGTATTGATGTCTTACTGCTCGAAAAAATGTGTTTATTCCTTGCAGCACCGTCTTTGAATGAAGGTCCTTCATTTTTTCCATCTCTGCATCATTTAGGGGTCATTTTTTAGGCCATTATTCAATGAATTTTCCATGGCAAAGGTGATTAGTTCATGTGAACATTGATCAAAGAGGTTTGATGTGGAGAATTATTAGCATATATGTTGTTTTGCCAGTGGTGTTGATATGTGTGTTCGTTGTTGTATGCCAGTAATGAATGCCTTTGTTTTCACCATGCCCTTCACATGTCCTTCACAGAGCGGTCATCATTGACGACATACTAGACGAGAGAAGTGAGGGCCCAATAGACGCAGAGAAAAAAAGACAGGCGAGACTATCACTTAACGAATTCTTCAGTGACCCAACCAACTTTGTCCCTGAGATCGATGAAAAAGAACCACGTACGTCTGTGAACTTTTGAGACTTTTGAAAAAGAACCGTCGTATGTAAACTTACAGCCTGTGGTACACATGCTAATGGGTGTTTTTTTTTTTGTCCTATATTTTGATAGAATGGTTTTTCAGTTTGAAGAGGCAGCACATGTGGAGGCATTAAATCATAGTCTTAACCTGTGTACCCGACTGACGATTTCAGGACCCGGTTCTGACAGTGTTATCCAAATTCAAAGTTTCATTATTTATGTGCATTGCACAAGGGACAAAATTCAGCATGTGAGAAGCGCACTTCATTGTCATTTCCATATGCACGGTGATACACGGTGATACACGGTGGTACACGGTGGTACACGGTGGTACACGGTGGTACACGGTGGTACACGGTGGTACACGGTGGTACACGGTGGTACAGGGTGGTACAGGGTGGTACACGGTGGTACAGGGTGGTGCACGGTGGTGCACGGTGGTGCACGGTGGTACACGGTGGTACACGGTGGTACAGGGTGATACACGGTGATACATGGTGTTATATGTTAACATGCAAAGCAAATGTCACATCATGCCGTCACAGTGAACACACACCCTAATGGAAGCTGTGGTCCGAGGGTGCCTGACCTGCGCTGTATGGACTTCGTTTTTCTTGGTTCTGAAGTTTGGACCTGGTGCCAACAGTATTACTGTATATAAAAGTCAATAAAATCTCACTGATGTCAATTTCCCTTTTTACGCTTTGATCCGACAAAATTGTGTCGCCCCAGGGCACTATGGCACAGTTAAGATGTTTGCAACAGGAATTTCTATATTCATCAAAGCAGGTTTCCTGCAGCCTGAAAAAGTGATGTGAAAGCCTTAATTTTCACCCCTCAGGCCTGGAATAGATATGGTATTTGGGAAAATGACCAAAGTCATGGGAAAGTCCTGAAATTCTGAATGGATTGCACTGAGGTTGAAAAAAATTTTCTCAAGATCATGGTGCCATTATTCGTCGATCAAATTTTCGTAGATGTATGAAAGTGTCATCGGAAGATCATAAAATAGTTATTGAACCAGTCATGGAATAAAATACTCATTGACCAGTCATGGAATAAAATAGTCATTGAACAGTCATAGAATAAAATAGTCATTGAACAATCATGGAATAAAATAGTCATTGGACAGTCATGGAATAAAATAGTCATTGGACAGTCATGGAATAAAGTAGTCATTGAACAGTCATGGAATAAAGTAGTCATTGAACAGTCATGGAATAAAGTAGTCATTGAACAGTCATGGAATAAAATAGTCATTGAGCAAGCATGGAATTAAATAGTCTTTGAACAGTCATGGAATAAAATAGTCATTGAACAAGCATGGAATTAAATAGTCATTGAACAGTCATGGAATAAAGTAGTCATTGAACAGTCATGGAATAATATAGTCATTGGACAGTCATGGAATTCCATTTTCGTTCAATCGAAGGAACCCTGGACAAAGGCAGCATGCCACCTTAATGCAAGTAATCACTTTAAAAGACAAGACTGCCAATAAAATTGATTTACAATAATCACATATTGGACTTGTTTTTTTGCAGAGGTGGAGAGCTCCTCCAGGAATACAGTGCTGAGGAAATTTAGCATGTTGAAGCGCTCTAAGCGAGAAAAGAAGGTACCTTCAATAATTTCATTCCTTATTCACTAACCCTGATTTTTCTTCTCAAAAATGTTCCTCAGAATTAAGGTAAAAAACAGTATTTGGCAGACAGATAGAAGAAAGTCTTTTGTTCATACACACAGCTGCCAATCACTCCTTTTAGTCATATTTTTTCCATATTTTCTTGTTATTACAGCAGAGATTTTTTTTTACAGACATTGCTTTTTTCGCCAGGAATCCCCATGCACCCTATTTTAAGGGAACATTGGTAAATTGTGACGAAACAATAAAAGAAAAAGAGATCAATGCACAAATGTGACATGAGTTTTGTTGTAGGTACCGGTTTTGACAATTATGTTATCTCACTAAGAAATCTTGTTTTCTTTTGTTCCATGTTTTATTTTTTTTTTTCTTTGGTCAACCAACATTGGCAGCTCTCTGCATGCTTCATCTTCATCATTTGTAAAACTGATAGCATGTTGCTCACATTCAGGTCTGTGTTGTTTTAATGCAAACTTGTCACTGAGTTGGTATAAATGAAACAGGGAATACTTTTGAGACAGATGCATCGTTTGATGGCGCAGGACTACACCCCATGATACGTGGATTTGGTGATTATCAGTGGAGGCTTTTGACAGTAGTCACTGAGTCGGAGACACTCAAAAATTCTGCAGGGTGACCAAATTTTTTGTGACGAGGTTTTTCTTCGTACAACAAAGTCTGTTGGCGCTTGAATCAAATTAAGATTTTATTTCTAAAATATGAAAGTGTACACAGGAATTTGGGAAGGAATCTGCATTCTCTGCAGATACAAAATTTTCCAAGTTTGTTCATGGACAGCAACCTGGAAAATTTTACATTAGTTTCATATTAGTTAATGCACAAATCCATGGTATCCCTTTGGACGAGTAGATGCAATTTCTTAAACTTTAAACACTGGTTACACTTGAAAAAAAAGAAAAAAGGAACTGGTGAACCATGCTCAGCACTGAAAGTACTGTCGTTGCACTTCCACATTACAGAAAATCGTTATGCCCCGATCAGAACTGTCAATTGTAAACATTGTGTACAACTCCATATTGTCATGCACTTCTATATATCCTACCGTTGTGCACATGTACAAGTATGTATATATGTATCTGTCGATGCCAGTTTGGGAAGTCCGTAAAGTCGATGTAACATTAAGGTGTCTCCATCGTATCGTCTTGCCATGTACATGGTGTCAGAGCACATTTTCGCCTTTTTGAGGTGGAAACGTCAGCTTTTTACACACACGTCATCACCGAGGACCTCCGTTTTGCAAATTTGTAAACATCTTGAAAACTGAAAGGCTTTCCATTGTTTGTACCCTCGTATCTGTTAGCAGAAAAGCAAAGAAAAGGACAGAGAGAAAGAGAAGGATGACAAAGACGGTGGCGCGGGAGACAAGGAGAAGGGGAAGAATCATCAGTTGGTGTCTGTTTCCTTTTCAAACTCCACCCTGTGTGATAGCTGCGGTAAATCCTTGCTGAATAAACAGGGTCTCCAGTGTACAGGTCAGTGCTCTTGAAGCTAAGTGCTTGATGGGGGGTTGGTGGATCCTTTCCAGTATGCTTTGAGGCAAACCTCACTATTCACATTAAGTGTCAGTAAAAGCATTGATGTTTTTTTTTTTTATTGCCATTGAAAGAGTAGTATCAAATGATTTTAGTTTCATAAATTTTCATAATACGTAAGCAGATTGAGAAATGAATTGAAGAAACAGTTTCCTGTAATGCTTTTGCTCCATTTAGGCTAGAGCAGGGTAATTAGGGTGAGGTCAGCAGATTTTAAGTGTGAGTTCAGGGTTGTTGAGATCAGCAGATGTAGGATGTGATGTGCTCAAAAGATAAGTCTGAGTTGAACACACAATTTGCCACTACAATCGTTCCATACACAATCACTTGCAGACTGCAGAGTAGCTTCTACCAAACCATTTGCAAACTAAATGATACAGTAAGCTACGTGTAGGCCATCATCTCAGTAGCTAAATGCCGATATCTATGTCCTCACTGCTCTTAAAGTTAGTATCTGTGAGATGGAAGACTGTATATGCTTAGACTATCCATCAACTCTACTTATTATTCGTTTACCTTCATATTCTTTCACATCTGAATGTGTAGACCTCTGGTAGCATAGTTTTAGCCTCAGATTATGTTACATAGATAGATGGCACATTGTAAATGCTGTATTATTGTTGTAACTATAGACCTGTGCAATCTGCCGGTAGGACAGGGGATAGCTGATGGTAGTGCTGTAGCACTTTGGTTCACATGTTACTTTCTTTTTTATTGAGAGTTGCTTTACACTTTGCAACATGTCGTGCATACGAGACATACCAATGTCCTCGGCTGGAACAGGTTAGACAAAACCCTGATATATGGCTGGAAGTTTTGGTAACATGTAATTTTGAATTAAACACAATTGTGGGACAATCACAGCAGCTGTTTTATAAATTGTATCTTATTCATCTGTTTGTCGTTTGCTTTGTGTTCCACAACTACCCCATCCCTTGGTGTTAAATAAGTATAGACATATTATTTTATCAGTATTGATAATTGCATTTGACTTTTCATTTCCGTCTTCTATCAGCCTGCTTCGCTAATCTTCACAACAGTTCCTGCAAGGAGAACTTCGGACACTGCAGTAAATTAACCAGACATCCCAAAGCTGTGAGTTCAAAACTTGACAGTTGACAGTTGTGTTAATTTATCTCCTATTCCTTTCATACCACTCCCTTCCCAAAATTCATTGTGTGATAGCACTTACCCCTTTAGTATCACTTCTTCTCTTCACATTTATTCAGCCCTACCCTTCAGTTCAAGTAACACCATGACAAAGATTTAACCAAATCCTTATGGCAAATGGCCATCAAAGTGTGGTATTTTGTGTCAAGATATTGCCCTTTGTTACTTTGCTTGTGGGATAAGCCTTTCAAAAAGAAAGAGAAAATGGAAAAAAAAGTGACAAAAAAACAATTTTAAAAGAGTTGGCAGTTGCTGTAATATCTCTCTTGCTTCTTTTTTACCACTTTATGTCAATGTCAAGGTGTGATAGCATTTTGTCCTTTGATTTGCTTCTTGGTGTTGTAATTGTTCAACCTAGCCTACAGATCAAGTACATTAACAAAAGATCTGTTTTGTAGTGGATGGTTGACTTTTTGTTTCATCGCACCAAAGATACTTCGCATTGTTCTTAGATGTTTTTACATCTTCATTGGTCGTGACACATTTTGTGTTGCTATGGTAACACACAGTGTAGCGTATCGTTGTGAGTGTACCTCATATCCACGCTCAGATTAATTGATCCTTGTGTGGCCTTGGAATGTCAAACCTTGTGGTAATCAATCACGGAGGCCACCTAGTCAGAGCTTATATTTAGAGAATTTGGTCAGACAGGAAGAGATTAACCTGAAAATGTAAACTGTTTGTAGAGTTTAGAGAGATTACTTACCAACTTAGTTGTCGTTGATCCTTTGCTTGTGCAATTTTCTCTAATATCGTGCCGATAAGTTTTATTTTGCTCGGAATTTAATGACATTCCCCCCCCCTCATCAAAAAGATCATGCCTGTGCTTTTTTTTTACCATTCCATGTTGTAAAACATTAGTCGAACAACGGCATCCTCTCCGAATTTTTCATTTTATCTTATACTCCTGTCTCTAGAAGACATTTAGCCCACATGATAGAATATGATGAAATATCTTAGACATATGGTAAGGGTTAGGGAATGTCCTCTAAAGAAGGCTTAAACATGTTTGGTGATATCAGTTAGCATCAGCTGAGATTAAAGTGTAGATGCTATTATTGCGTATTTTGCATGTTCCTCCAGCAGCTTCCCAGGTCTTCCGGAAGTGTCATGCAAGAGAGGCTCAACTCAAGGCTTCATGGCGTCAACTGTAAGTGCTTCTCGTTTGCAGTGGTCTGGGGAGAGAAGGGGCTTGCACAGCTAGTATTTAAAAGATCGAGTTGTGTCATAACTCGTCAATAATCAGTTACTTTGAAATCGTTCAAAATATAGTAGAAGTGATCATCATTTATATGAATTTGGATCACATAATTTATTTCATTGTTTTGGGGAAAAGAACTCATTAGGTTTACCAAACACCATCCATCTGCTAACTAATGATGTATTTCTTCTCGCTATACTTTTTTGTGTAGATTTCTTTGCAAAGGCTTTGAAGTTAATCTTTACTGTTTGTCACTTTTGGAAACCTACATTCTGCTTCAGTCATTTCGTCTCTACATTCACCTCAATAATTACGTCATTGGGGTCGTCCTCCATCACTTGCTGTCCGATGGTTTGTTGGGTCAAGCCAATTTGACGAGGCTTGTTACCCATTCTGATTACTTGTTGCTCTAATTGCTTGTTGTTTTCTTCCAGTGGGTCACACACATTCATTGAGAGAGAAGAACCATCCCAACAATGAGCATCATCCAATTCAGAACCGCTTACAATCATTCCCAAAGGTCAGTAAAATGTTGACATTTAGGTATGTCAAGAGGTTCAAGTGTCCTGACTTGCTTCGTGATTGACTAAAATGGTAGATACTCCGCCCTCGACCTAAACCTTCTGCCCACACGTTAGTGACAATTTCAACATACAAGGGTCACTTGAGATGAAGGGAGTAGAAGGCTCTAGGCCATTATAAGCTTGAAAATCCTGGGGAGGTAGTGCCTTGAACCTCAGACTTCGTATTCAACTTTGCTTTGGTAAAAAGCGCTATTCTGTTGTTATGGAGATGAAATAGGACATGGAGAATAATGTTAATGTCCCAAGTACAAGATTTTTTCGAACGTTGCTTCAATGATGATTTCTGTGTGTGTAAGACATTTATACTAACATTGTGTCGTTATTGGCTCTGACGTTCACATACATTTACCACAGGAGCCGGTTCTGCTAAAATTATTACTTGCTTTAAAAATTCTAGTTGCATAGCCAGTCACAGGGGTGTTTGTTATAGGGGTTACAATTAGATTAGGGTCAATGACCCTGCGGTGGGGCATAGGAGTATGGAAGCATTTTACAAGTCTGATGTGCCGAAACCCTCATCTTATTCTTAGGGAATATTTCCCTGCAAAGCTTTTAGATAAACCTTGTGCCAAATGTCACTTTGCCAAATATCTTCATTTACACCATAGCATGGCACTAGTTTTTTAAACTATGTCTTCCTAACATAGCTGAACTACATGGGACTTTGATATGACAGTGGTGTTACTGATGCTACAACTACGTTCTTTGTGATTGTTTTCCCCCTCTGTTTAACAAAAGGAGAATAAGAACAAAACAAAAAATACTTTATATATGATAACAATAATGGATGAAAGCCACTTACCTGCTGGATTAAATAGTTTTCATTTGTATTTTGTTTCCTTTCGCTTGTGCTGTTTACAAATTTTTCCATTTTATTTCATGTTTTGTAGCCTACACAGAATGCATTCCATGGTAGCACACCTGAGCTTCGTTACCCGACCTCGGCGACTGGGTATGTAGTGTAATACTGAAACGTAATATCTATGTCAGTTGGAGTAAATATTGATAATTTGTAATATCTTATTTCAACAGTTGCTTGTTTAACACTTACCCTTCTTAACAGTTACATCATTCTCTTTTGTTGCGACTGTCCCTGAACACTGTAGAGTGTTTTCCTTTGTAGTTGTCACCCCAAGCTACACCCCATCTGCAAATGATAAGTACAACTAGTGGTAGATTATTTTTTATCACTGGTTGGCTATCCCCGTATGTCAGTTGACATAGAATGATACAATGACATAATAAAATCTTGATGGTGATGTCAAATATCTCATGAGGTTAAACTTTTGTGTAATATTGACTAATTTTTCACCAAAAGAGCAAATGTAAGTAAAATGAGATGACCTGAAAGGTATTGTTCCTTTGAATACTACAGGTTAATAATCATTCAGTGCTCCCAGTTATGTAATTTGTTTTATGTTATGTTGTCCCCCTTTCCATTGCTGCTTCTCATGGAGGGGGGGGGCATGTGTGCAGTATGTGTCCTATTTTCATGTAGCATAGGATTGCATTGTGCATTAATTCCTTTTCGTTACTGTCATAGGTTGTAAACTTCACTTAATCTTGGTAGCATAATTTATTACATGTGATATAGGAAGCCCAGTTGATGAGGAGTCTTAGGGTACCTTTCAAAGAGATAGCAACTGTCATCTTCAAATCAGTGTTGACTTTGTTGTAAAAAGGATTGCTTATTTATATCAGGTTATGGCTCATACCTAGCCATCTTAGCATGTCTTTCGATCAGAGTCTGTCCATCTATTTATCTGTGTGCGTATTCACCTGTTAAAAGACATCCCTTCCATCTTTTATGGACTTGGATGAAAGTTGGATCTGATGATTCTGGGATGATGGGGCATCTTACATACCTGAGAGGATGAAAGCAAATGTTAGTTCAAGGTCATTAGAGGTCAATATATGTGCAGATCAACTAAATATTTCCTCCCTCACAAAATGTAATGATGTTGGCTATGGTTGGCCATAGCAAGCTCTGCTTATTGGGTCACCTGTGATCAGGGTCAAAGGTCAAATTAGAGCCATTTAGACCAATTGTATGAATGTGTTTCCCTTACCACATGTATGGACATTTGATGACCAAAGTAATTCATAGTGTTCCTTCCTTGGGTGTAGTGTAATGCAAGTCAATTGCGAATTTAAGGTCTCAGCTCATGTGGAGACATTTGTTTATTTGAAGTCATTTGAAGCCCTGCGGTAGATGTCTGGTATGACCGATGCTGATTTTGTAATCAACAGTTTCTTACACATCAATCTAACATGTGCTCTGGATGGCCAAGCAATTACAACCTGTTAGGGTTCCACTTACTGATATATATATAGAAAGCTGCTGTTGTATTATTAATTAGTGTCTTTGTTGGGTCAGCTTTATACAGCTTGATATTGCCAGTGAATCCTTGCATTGTTTCAAACGTCTGGTATGATGCAACAACCATTCGAGTATGAGCAACTTGTAAGTAATCTAAGCTTTCATTGTTGCTGACCTCTTGGTAATGCTAACTCAATGATACAGCATTCCTTTTAATACTTCGGTGCATTCAGATAAAGTGTCCTAGTTAAGTGCATGGAACCCGGTTACGGCATGTGATGACTGCACTGCAGGTGCTCTTGTTAAAAATTTCCTGATGTATATTATAACCATATCGTACATAATTGCATTGCAATTTGCTTGTTTTTTGTTATAAAAAAAAAAATCAATTGTTAAGAAGGTTGTGTTGCAAAACAAATTCCGGTACATTTTGAAGGCTGCATGAAAAGTTGCTGATGTAGTCATATCAGCATAATTTTGGATGATTTACAATCTTTATCCTACTCTTATAAATTGTAAACAGCATCTTGTTAGACACTAGAAAGGAGACGATCACCAGTGATATCTTGGTTAGGATATGTCTATGTTTACAGTGGAATAAGAAATAAATCTGGAAATGAAATAAAATGGGAACTATCTTTTTTCAACTGTACTCTTGGTTCATTAGTAGCCCTCATATAATTGGAATAAGAGTGTCAAGATGATAAACCTACTTAAACTTGCAGATTTCATGAGCATGTGACTTTTTGTTGTTTCAATCGGCTTTAAGGTCAGGTTAGGTCAACAGGGGTCAAGGTCAGGTGACATTTAGTTTCATGATGTGAAGAGAGGTTATAGTTGGTTAAGCATCAGACCAAAATCCTTTAGTCTTTTGGTATTTGATTACAGTCAATGCTGTACCACAGATGATCTCGTTCCACTGAAAGTTGAGATGTCTTAAGGAAGTGGTAGTGGTACCTACTCATAGGACATAAGAATAAGAACTTTCTCAACAAGGAGCCACTATTTTTCTTGAATTTCTGGTTCTGTTTACACTTGTAATGAGCATATCTCATTTTATAAGGCAGGACCCTTATTGTCTAATTAGAGATTCTGAGGTTGTTCTTCACCTCAAATGACCTAAAAGTGAAGCGATACTTGACAAATTGCCTGAGGGCTATGCGAAAGTATGAAACACACATTTTGTTGATGTATGACTGTAAACTATTTGCACTTAAATGTGTTCCAGGTGCTAATACTGAACGTCTTATATACTAATCTGTTTTTCTCGCTCTTGTGCTATCCCGACCTTTGGATAGTCGGCACTCAGTCAGTGTTTTTGTTTTTACTAATTTACATATGTGCCTCTCGTAGCTACGAACTTGGCAAGTGGCATTGGCATCGAGTGGCAGTGAAGTTAGGTGTCAAGTAAGTGTTCCAGTCCTGGATACGTCTGCATGCATTCGATCGGTGGTGCTGCAGTGTTTTCGTATAAAACCTCCTCTTGCATATTGTGACAGTGAATGTCCTATCCTTGCATGTATGTGTTGCCTGCCCTGACGTATTTATTTGTGCCGTGTGGTGAAAGGGCCAACTGGATAAATATTTGTGATGTCAATGAAATACCGTGTAATGTTACATAATGTGATTCCACACTTGTATGTGGCCCATCGGATGAAGACCTACTCTGTCGGGATCCCTCAAAAAGGAGAGTCGGTATCTACGCACATAATCATCTAATGTTACTACACTACATTGTATTACATAACCTACACTCTAGAAACATGTAACACGCCAATTGGATTTTTGCTACGATGGCCTAAGGTTGACCTTTTACCTTACAGTAGGTATCGTAACCACTATGTTCAGTGTCACAAGACCATTGAAAAATCGGTGCACTCTGTCTCCAACCCCACTTGCTCATTAACTATGTAACTGCTGGGTCATCTGCGTATGTGTGTGTGTGCAATGTACTACAGGTTTAGTCAACTTGTATGTAGCATATTATCATTGCAGTGTACAAAGAGTTTCTAATGCCCGTTGGATATGAAATGCATGTAAACAGAGATACTATGTGTAGAGAGATGGGAATGTTTCTGTCAATTTAAAATAAATCCGCAAAGCAACATCGCCCTCTTAAATTGATGTAATGAACTTTTAACCAACATATAAAACTAGTGGAGCTTCTTACACCGGTATGTATGTATCTGTCAGCATCTCTTCAGAATGTTTTATCTCACAACCTGTGTACACTATCGTAATTTAGATTCTCAAAGTTTTCTCCCAGGCCAATGGTTTCATTTAGACTAAGCATACCAAATTTAAATTAAAGGCAGGTACAAATAGAAGTTACATGAAATGCTTCTCTTTGAAAGAATAATACCTGATCTGGATGAGAGTAGGGAAGGGTGTTTGTTCAATCAGGGGACACAAGTTTTATCCAGGGATAAGAAGTCACACATTCACAGTTGGACAAAATGTGCCATTTTTGTCAAGCAAAATACTCTGCAAGCTACCACACTTTTGAAATGGTAAAACTGTAAAATTGTTTAAGCCAAAGCTGTGGTATCTTTCAGTTGTCATGCAGTTAAGTGTGGTGCGTCACATTAAGTGCAGGGAGCCTTTGAAGTCATACGTCATTTAGGGCCAACGTGATTTAAAAATCAAAACCTAGGCTTGAGTGAACGACATCGGAAAGGGTGAAAAGGTAGTACAGATATTGATGACATTGGAAGACATCACGTTGAGTAAACCTCGGCCAGATACCATTGATACAGGGGGATACCACATTGACAAAAGATTGTTCAGATACCATTGGTAAAGGGAAGAAATATCACACTGAGTAAGGCATGGCCAGATACTATTGATGGAGGAAGATATACCATGTTTTAGGAGTGCTTTGTCAGGTAACATTGATCTAGTGCAGGGCTTCTTTATGATTTCCTGACGGCCGTTTGAGGTTTAGTGGTGATCATCGCGTGCTGGTGGTGCTGCACATGGTAACCAGCAGGCCATTTGTAGGCAAAAACTCGGCTGCACAAAAGGGGCATGCCATTAACTTGTCATTGTTGAAGGAGACCTGCCAGTTAGCAGTTCAAGAAAATGAAACACGTAAATAGTGGTAAAAGTTATAAAGGCCTGCATTGGTTGTCACATAAGTAATTGCTCTGTGTCTAAGAATTGATGTGAGGATGGATTATGTCTCATTTTTTTTTTTTTTGATTGGCCAGATTTCAGTTTGCTGGCCTTCCCAAATTGGTCAATGGGCTCCAGACTGCCATTTAAGAATCACAGATGTGGGGGATTGCTTCGATAGATATTGATCTAGGGAGATACCGTATTGATTAAAGCTTGTTCAGATACCGTTTGTGTAGGAAGATACTATACTGTGCAAAGCTTGGTCAGGTAACATTGGCAAAGGGAATAACACATTGAGTAAATCTTGGTCAAGTAACATTGATTTAGGGGGATACTATATTACATTTAAATAGTTTTTCAATTTAATATCCCATTGTTCTCAAAGAAAGGACCATTTACACCAAGGTCTGCTTTAGTATCGATGGTTGTCAAGGTTTGAAATGAGTTTGGCTGTATCTGGAGTTTTGACATGTGGTTGATATGGAAACAACATTGTGGTATCAAAAGGCCGATGTAGTTGTTACTGATGCAAGTGGTTGCCATGTTGTTTTAGACCAAATATCACATGTTCAAATACTTTTTTACGTAAGTTCCTTTTTGTGCCCAAACACTGATTATAAATGACTTGCCATTTTTGTCTTGAGCTCAAGTAAGGTTTAAGAGGATCTGAACATAGTGCCTCACAGATTCCTGAAGTGAAGCTCGAACAGCGCAGGTAAAAATATCAAATAAATTGTTTTTGGTTTTAGCTATTGTTCTGTTGTAAACATTTACATGGAACTGACCTTTATAGTGTATTGGGAATATGAAGGTGCCCTGAGGTCAAAGGGTCACATTGCTTAATGTATGGCTTAAAGTGATTGTATGCATAAGCAAAGTTTAAACATTACACTTTCATGTCCAAAAATTAAGTGTGTCTTTTAATTGTTCCACTTAGACAATCTGGGATAATAAATAGGTTTCAGGTGGTAAAGTCTCCCATGTGATTTCAAAGTCTTCCAGCCAAACGACGAAAAGTGTGAAGTACAGTATGATGATGTAGTGGTTGGCAGTTTTCATGCTATTGAAAGAGCCAGTTGGAAGTATATTGGTCATGAATATTCAGGTAGTCAAAACAGCTCATAAGTGATACCACAACGATGTGATCAGTGTGTTGGTCATTTGTAAATGCAGTGCTTTGTCTCATTAAATACTACAATTCCCGACGCTGATCAAGGAGTGATGACTTGAGAAGTATGTATTTGTTACACCAGTCAGACCTCTACTGTTGCATATTCATTATGTAGACACTTATAATAAGAAATGCTAATTTTCAAATATGATCTCTGTTTTTCACCAGTTGCATGCCGTTCCTGTTGCTTTAGAAGTGATCTCTCCATGTTTGTTCATTGATCGACGTATTCCATCCATGGACAACTTATTGTGCACTTAAAAAAGATAAAAGAAAAACTTCAGATCAAAGATAATCTTGTCCTCACACGCAATCACTCTAACTTTAAGATGGTCCATAGTGGCTGTTACAATTTGTTGTGAACTTTGTGGGAATATACCACACAGAATAACGACCTTGTCTTACAGAAAAACAGAACTGAATGCCACCGGAAAAGTTATGTGAAAGAATCCCCAACAATCCAAACAGCTGCCATTTGTGCTCATGCAGAATAGTTGGAATGTTACAGGAGAATGTATTTCAAGTAAAATGATGTTTGATGCTTGATGCACAATTATTGACAATTTCATGGTATGTTACAACCAAAATACTGTCACGCCATCAGCAATTTCTGTTATGTTTATTACCCACATTGATTTTTGGCCTGTATATATCTAGGTACACTATGCAGGTGGGTTCTGTTGTAGTAGCAAACCTTGCACATTCACCTGAAGAGTGCATTCACATTAACTATAAGAAGTAGTCTACAAATTGTTACTTACAATTTGTTTGTAAAAGGTCTTGGTATGAGTCGTAACTTTAAACCCTTGTACGCAATTCATTGGCATTGTGCCATCCAGTAAAAGTAGGCTATTTCCGGTGTTATGACCCCATTTGCAGAGGGAGCAGTATGTACAAGAATAAGGCATGAAAATTGTGCTAGGCTTCTCTCAACATTGAAGTCTTCAGTCTTTATCACAGAGGCCATTTTGTAGCATGGGAAATGGTCTAGATTGGTAAAGACAGTGCAGTCCTCTGTCGTGGCGTGGTTGAAGTGAATAACGTAAACCATGAGGTGATGATGTGCGTGACACTGAGGATTGCCATCTTCTTGTTGTGGAGAACCAAAGCTGGTCAAAATGTTAAATGAAAATGAAAAATCTTGACTAATGTGGTCAATATTTGATTCAAATGGTGATTAGAATTAGTAAATCAACAGCAGATTTTGAGTTCAAAAAAATCGCCCTCCATTTTGTCGTAAATTGTCCACAAAAACATGACGATGCCATTTCAAATTTGTGTTATTGTTCTTTTGTTATATATCAAAATCTGGCAGATAAACAGATGCATCATTCCAGTAGATTCAAATCAGTTCTCTCCCCTTTGTGTTTCCTCCATCCCAGTCGCAGCAGACCCTGAGATTGGAAGATTGTTTTGTTAAGATTCACGTAATGTCCCCGTCGTCACATGTCACCACAGATCACGTATCCTGCAGTTCAGCTGTATGTCATCAGTAGTGATCAAGGTCTCATTAATGTTGAAGGTCATCTTGATAGGTCAACGATGTCACTCAGTGTGGTCATTTCTTTGGGTAATGCCACTTTGCTTATATTGGAAATTAGCAAATTCATTATTCTCCCTTTTTTTGTTTTGATATGCTTCTGTATAAAGTTGAGCCGGTTGGATTTATATCAAACCATTATTTTGTCTTTGTTTCTTTGCCTGCGTATACCTATGCTCAGTGTACAGTAGAAACTGTTTTCGTTTCGTGTCTGAGTTTCGATCTCACAAACGTTGACTTCAGAAAAAGACTTTGTTGGTAAGCCTTTTTGCAGCATCTGTGAATGAATGATCAAAATCGTCCAGTCAACATTGTTTGTATTTGTCAGTAGACTTGGGGAAATGCTTCACACACTTAAGCAACAAGTTAGGTGTCAAAACCTGGTCATAGTAAAATTATAATTCATTGGATATTCTAGTAGTTGTGAATAATGCTTTATCATTTTGGGACAATCTGAGAAGTACAAAATCTGGTTCTTGTTTACAGGCATGAACAAATACATCCCATAGCTGGCTGGTGTTAATGATTCATTGGTTGTTCAAGGATTTCAAAGGTCATTTAAAAACATTTGTGAGTTTTTCAGCAGCGGAAAAGTCTCTTCCATCGCAGACATTGCAATCTTTGGGTCTGCAAATTGAGACTCCGGTTGGATAAAGTAATTTCAGAGAAGATCTCATTCTACATCCAAAATATTAAAGTCTTTGCTCCTCGCATGACAAGTTTCACTGCCTTCATTGTCTTAAAAAAAATTTCAATCTTCGTGCACCCACAATCACATTCTTTCTCTCTTTTTTTTTACTCTGATTAATGGCTCTTAGCTAGTCATAACTATAAATTAAATTGCGTATAATATTGAAACAAAACACCAAATGACATCATCGGCCAGGCTCAAACACTCTAGCTCTTATCATCCCCATAGGGATGCTCTTTTCATACTACACTCCTTCTACCAGCACTATGCTCTACGGTATCAACTGTTGGTTTCTTCTCACGAGTGGTATCACCCATACCAGCATTTATGGGTGATTATAGTTTGCGGTCTCTGTGGTCGTGTATGCTAGCATATTGGTACACGACTTCTCAAAGGAGACATGTCATACTTCCTCGGGATATCCTACTCGTAGAGTTATGCCATCTAGATTATGGTCATAGCTTTGTTGTGAAGTGCTCCTCTTGGGGATTTTATCAGAGAATATCACACTCTCTCATGGTGGGAATACTTTTGGACGTCCATGAGTGCAGGATGAAACCGTCCCGTCTCAAAATGAAATTGCAGGTGACCATGCAACGGAGGACCACGCAGTATCTGGCGCCTCCCATTTCGGAAATGTCCCGGCGTATGTCCTACTCTGACATGGATTTGTCCTCTCTCTCCCACAGCCGCACGATAGACGAGAGCGAAGAATCCGAGGAGGTGCCGCCAAGCCCAACAAAGTACAGGTAAAAGGATCGAACTACCGAAAGACAGGGTGTGTAATGTAGGGTGGGAGACAGAGGTGTAGACCACAAATGTCTAGAGCTCTCAAATTCTGAGTATGAAATACCTCAAGTCATAAATGTGAAGAAAGTATTTTGGCAAGGTATTTGTGTCAAATAGATAGCTTACATTTGTAAATACTTAAGCTTATATGGAAATTGTCACACTTAGGACTTTGAGGGTGAATGAAATTCAAGAAGCTGCAATTTTATACCTTGGATAAATTGGGATAAAAGCAAGATTTTAGCTTTCTTAAGTGAATCCAATGAACCAGTGCTCCTCATGAATTATGTATTTTTCATAACCATTTTGATCATCATCGGAAAAACGTATTTCTTTCACTTTAACGTTTGCTACTCTCTAGTTTGTCGTGGCACTGTCGCCGAGGCCTTGTGTGTCGTGATTTTGCCTTTTTTTTTTTTCAAGTTTGTGTCCCATGCACTGCTCTTCCGATGCTTCACGCCGACATTTTTATGCAATGATGGAAGCCATCTTCTGATTTTCACTTAACATTAGCTTCCAGAACAGCCTGTCTTATTCCACGGAGTCCCTTGACGATGTCTCTTCTACGCTGGACTATGAGCCCGATGCCGACCTCACCATAGGCCCAGAACCAGAATCATGGAGTGCCTCAGTGGACAAAAAGGTAACATTTTTTAACTTAGTGTTGCTTTACGTGTAAGACATCTTGGATGTCATCTCCTCCTTGCCTTTAAGACTGCTATGCTCATGTTTTTGTGTCACTGTTACACTCTCCAGGTTTCCACAGCCTGGAAAAGTCGTGAAATTTTGTCTTTACTTTCTGTGCCCCGAAAAGTCACGAAATGACGAAAAAATGATGGAAGTCGTGGAAAAGTCGTGAAATTTAGAACAGACTGCTAATATTTTAAAAGTTAATATAAACGTATTTTCTGTCATGCTATATTGTCACATTCAGTTTTGCACCGATTAGGTAAGGTACAGAGAAAGTCATGGCAGTTATTTTTCTGAAAGTGCCGGAACTCTCCACTCTTAGTAGAAAAAGTTAAGAAGTATATTTTATTTCCATTGATCAAGGCAAATGAAATTAATGTCATGGTGGTACCGTGTGAATGCATAATGCCCAAGTACACTATCTTGAAGACGTGTGCATTTTGGAGCTTCAAACTTGGCCAAGAGGTTGGCAGCCTGATTAGTGAGTGGAGGATTCCCTTTTTATTCATAAAGGAAAAAAAATTCACATGAATAAACAGACTATAACAGCTCGCAAATGTAATAATAGATAACAGCCAGTTGCCCTTAATTTATCGTTAGTATGTGACTTGTCTGCACACAGGTAAGATGCAGTTTACCAGTGGAAGTAGAGCAAATGCCCCTTGAGGATTAACAGTAGCTAGAATTAAGATTCTTGGCAACCTGTGGCATAAATACACACTCCCTGTTGACCTTTTGCACCTATAGAATACTATAATACTATCAGTAGTATTGAAAGATGCTACGTGCTCTTTATGTCTGTTAGCCTCAATAGCACAAGCGTTGTCTACATTTGCAATTTTATTCTGTCCATAAAGTAATGAACGTTGAAATGCTTGTATGTCAAGCTTTTGACATCTGCTTTTCACATTTCCGCCATTGCTAATGTGCGCAATTGCTCTCACATGGACTTGGGTTTGCCGTGGTTTTTTACTTAAGTCTTAATACCAACATCTGTAAGCCGCAGAATGTGAACACAAATGAGAGGAGAAAAGTGTGGAAGTGGCAAAGTTAATTGAGTAACAAATTGAAGTGTTGGGACGAGTACCCAGCTTGTTGTTGTCTTCTTTATCTTTCAGGGGAATTATATAAAAACAAGATATGATAGGTTAGTTAAAATTGTATTGAAATGTCAAAAAGAAAAAGAAAAGAAAGCATTTGTGAAAGTTGTTGTGAGCTCCACATCATCATCATCATCATCATCATCATAAATGTGATTGGAACAACATCGTCATTTTTATACATCATCTATATCTCTCTTAGGTTTTGAAGAAAATGAACAATAAAGAGATCAAAAGACAGGATGTCATATTTGGTAAGTAGTAAATCTCTAAGAAGCTTGATCAGATGACGCAGTCCTCACACTTTTATAAGGAAGGAGTCGCATACTGTAGTTCATTAGAACTTGGCCGGTTAAAACGTGACTTTGAGCAGTGCTACATATAAGTTGTGGCGTGGCAGTCGTCATTAGCGCTAATTTGCGGTTGAGTGATTATCTCAGAAAGCTTCGTGAACACAAAAGCTTGATGAACAGTAAAGCAGATCAAGGTAATGTGTGGCGCACAGGTAAGCTGCAGTTAGAAGATGGTCCCTGTTGTTTTGGGTCATGATGTCATGCATACCAACGGCTAAAAAAAATTTAAACAAAAATATTAGTATTCATAACAAATTAACATTTGCAACTTTAATGATGTTAACTTCTTTTATGATATAAACATAAACATGTAAAAATATTTGTTTATATGACTCCCTGCAGTAAATTATTAGTTCATATCAAAATGAATATCATTTTCATTGATACTTAGAATCCTCAACTCCTATTGGCCCATTAGGCAGGTGACCATCGGTTATGTTCTGGATAGTGCACTGTCAATATTAGAGTAAAATCAGCGGCAGATTAATACAATTAAACCGTAGAGCAGTGATTTGTGGTTTGCTGTCTTACACAAAACAGTGCTGGTACTTCGTCTGTTGTGCACGAACACTGTTTACATTTCTTTGATTGTGTTACCTTTTCTCTGGGTTCATTTTTGACGACAATGTGGTTATTGTCAAACCCAAATTTTCTTTTGTTCCGTTTTTTTTCTTCAAAACCTCGCTCTCTGTGAATGAGCAAGGTTAGTCAAGGGGGGACCTGTGCATTAGCTGAAGGGAAAGCCCTCTCAGGGGTTAATGCTATTGCTGGATGCATTCAGGCTGCCCCCCGTGCATCGCTCGCATTAACCCCAATTGTGCATTATCTTCTGGTTAATGCATGGTCCAGTGTCGATTAACCTTTAATTATGGATGTGTTGCTTAATGAAATGTATATTATTAATATATTTCTGTAAGCCATTCTACATTCAGCTTCCTCTACTTGTTTTCTAACATCTCCTTTTTTTCATTTTCTTGTCAGAGTTCATCATTACAGAGAAGCACCATTTAAGAACATTGAAAGTTATGCAGAAAGTAAGTTTTAATTACATTCACCCCCTCTCTCCCCCCTCCTTCCTCTTCTCTCCTGTCACCCCCAAATACCTGTAATTGTTTGTAAGGCCAGTCCAAGAGTAGCTTTTGTGTTTTGATCTGGATGACAGTGCATATCAAAATTATGCACTACCTACCAAACATTTTCTCATATCACAAATTGCAATAGGTGCTTATCATTGTCACCAAACAACCCAGTATGTTCATGCACCAACCAGCAACACTAACCCTCTCTCTCTCTCACTGTGTATCCTTCAATGGTTTGTGTGTTCACTCATGCAAGCAATGTGTACTTCTACAGTACACAGACTTCCAATGAGACTCACTGCACACTCCGCTGTAGAGTTCGTCCCACTCAGATTTTGTTTCTGTGTAGATGTGTCGAGAAAGCTTGGAGGAAGTAGGTGTGCTGTTCATTTCTTCATTGTGGAAAATTCGTAGATTGACAATTGGTGACCATACTATTGTGCACTTGTATCATTGTCTAGTGATATTGAATTGAGAGTCAGTATTTCTGTAACTTAACAATGCTTAAAAATAAGAAAAAAAAGCATTTTGCTTTGTTCTCTGTTAAAGAACTGTTCTAATGACAGGTGAAGAGGTTCTTGAAAGCTGGAATATGAGTTAGACTGGCAACTGCTTGGTCATCTTTGTTCTTCTTCATCAGTGCTCCAGGCAAGAGAAAGTAGGGGAAAAGATCACCTGTCACAAAATCTGAAAGACAACTATGCCTTCATCTTCCAGATATTTGAATATGAAAATTGTCTTGAGATTTTTGTTGGCCCCACAAAATTCAGACTCTCTTAGAAAGCATGGCAGTCAATCTTTGTTACTTGAAATCAAAGAGACCAATGTTAATGGATGTATATTCGTGTGTGCCAAAATGGGGCTTAAACATTTTTGTTTGTTTGTAGTGGCTATAACATATTGGACTTTTCAGTGGCAAAATAAGATTTTCAGTTGTCCGAAGCAATGCTATTGCAACACAGATAGTTGACGTTGGAAGTCTCTGTTATTCTTTGAAATTGAAACGCGTGTGTAGCCTTGAAATTGGACACCAGTTAAAAAAAAATATGAACTGGGTGAACGGGGTACATCGTAGGTAGATTGACGTAGAAAAGATGTGTAAATCAAAGTCTCAAATCTTGAAGTAGTCCTTTTTACCAGTTGAGATTTTAATGAGATTCAAAAAGATGGTCAAGTGGTCAGTCGGTTTTGATATATCAGAGATTTCCCATAATGCAATGTATCATTGCAAAATATTTGTCTAAAAATTCAGAACTTCCAAACAGAAGGTACTAGTAGATGCAGTTTTCACCAGGGAGGAGAGAAAGCGTTTCCCTGAGTGTTAATGGAATTTCAATCTTTTTCACTCGTGAAGTCCATATGGAGGAGGGGTGTGAAGTTGACAGATTGCATCATGTTTGAGCATGAGTGAAGACAAGCTAAACTATTTCATCATTATCTTGACCAAGACCAACCAAAACCAAGGTGTACCTTCCCTCTCGGTTGCCCTCTCTCAGTTTATGATTTGTAATTTAAGGCAAATTTTCACAGTCCTAGGAACACTTTCACTCCATTTCCATTGAAATGAGCAGGGCTCGAAATAACCTACGCTCTCAGTGCGAAAGGTCGTCTTCCCCACTGTATTTTGCTGAGATGGCCTCTGAAAAATAAACCTCAACCAAGGCAGAAATTTTGCCCTTTTTTTTCATTCATTGGCAATTGTAAAACAGATAGGCCACAGACAAGCACTATTTTTCTTTTCCAAAAAAGAAGTGAATTTTCCTTAAGTTGTATGTTCTATTTTCTGTCTGTTCGAAGACACCTGGTCACCATAAAATCCTGTGCATATTTGAGGGTTTGGAGATTGGATAAGATATATCATTGTTACTTCGGTGAAATATTGTGAGGGCCCTTTTTAGGGTTATTCGTACCATTTGTTTTTCAAAGCTTATTTCAAGATCATACGTAGTCATAAATTTTTGTAAGGTGAGAGATAACTGGAGATCATTTGTGCATGATACGCCAAAAGTTTAACATTCTTTGCAACTATTTTTTCAGGCGGCGATGCCTTAACGGATGCTGTAAAGTAAGATTCACGGTATCACTGCTTCAAAATCAAAATGTATCTGCAGAGATGCGATCCCTACGCTGATAATTGTGGTGGGGGGATGTAGCGTTTGTATGGATGTTTATCGGTGCTCACTGTAGTGTTGCAGTGCATAAAAAATATATATTCTGCAATATATGAAGATATATTCTGCAATATATATACATACATACATACATATCAGTGTGTAGCACTAAGCTTCAGAATTGAGGAGAGAAATGCCCTCCTTCAAAAACAAAGAGAAAAAAAAAATTAGGAAGGATTTTCAGTTTTTGAAGGAGGGATTTTCAGAAGACATTGGCAAGACTAGATACCATATATCCTACTTGAAAGTAATTGCAAACAACATTTTAGTCTAGCCTTACCCTGGACTAACCCACAGCAGAAGTATCAAACGTTAGGTGCATTTTACTACCAAAATCATGTACGTTGATGTAACATGGAGTGCTTTTACTAACATTACTAGGCATAGACCTGGTGTCTGTCAAAGTGGATGGCTCAGATGATCCATTTCCATCAGCCTCTGCATTGTTTTTGCCTGTTTTTTGTTTAACAAGTAAGTACAAATCCTAGGGTGGGGTAGCCATATTAAAGTGCAGTCATGATGTACAGTAGTATGTTACCCTGGTCGGCCCATCCTAGCTTGCAGTATGTAATATGGAATTAGTGATCGCGTTGTGTTAATTGATTGAAGTATGTAGGGTAGTGTGCACCATGTATGTGCGTGGCTAGCTAGCGATCTTGTCTTTGTAACAGGCAAGTGCACGTATGAAAAACGACCTTTCCATCGGGTTAAATGTCGTTTTAGGAACAGCAAAGTTACTAGCGAATCACGGTACAGGTTTGAAGGGAGTAATATTTGTTTCTACTCACTTTGCCAGAATTCTTATTTCCACAATGTAAAGGTGAGAAAGGCCCATTTCGATAGCAACCTGAACATATTAGGAAGGAAAAATGATGCATGAAAATGATGCAAGAATTTCCCCCATAGAAATTGTAACTTTGCTGCACACTAGAAGCCAGGTGCGGGAATTGCGCCATATTGCACCTAGTGATACGTATGCTGTGACATGTGAATGCTGTGCTCTATGAATTTGTTTGCTGCTGTATATGTTAATGTGTATGCTGTACTAATATGAATATTTATGCTCTGCTATATAAATATGTATGCTGTAGTGAATGAATATTCCCAAGCCCTTTGTATCATTCACTTTTCGTCTCAGATATTCAGTTACGGTATGACACACGAGTTAAACATGGAACAGACCATCGTCAGTAAAGTGTTTCCCATGCTGAGCGAGCTGCTCGACATTGCCTCTACTTTTTATGACTCTCTGAAAGCGAGGCAGGAAGAATCACTTGAAGTGCAAAAGATCGGAGATGTTCTTTGTAAACAGGTGAGCTTCTGAGAAAAATTTTTTTAAAAAGAGGGCCAGATTATGTGTATTTAATGTAACAAAATAAGACAAAAATATTGAACTATATGTTCCTGGTTCCATTATCAGAGGCAGGGATCTTTGAATTTCAATAAACTTGTTTTCATTTATAGGGTTTTTTAGATGTGAAAACTAAGCTATAAGCCGACATGGGATTTACAAGAATCATATGCCTATGCCTGCATGTAAAATTACTCATGGTTGGTAGGGCCAAATGAGGTCTTAGAGAAAAATCTTCCACCACAGATTCTTTGAATGTGAAGTACTTTTAAAATAGTTTGAGTGGTGGATAATTGACACAATGGTAACCCATTTTTCAGGAATGGTCTATGTTGTTTGTTGCAAGTTTATACTACAGATGAAATGAGTGAGGTCAACCTTTGTCTTCAGTTTCTTGGAGTAATGTAAAATTAACTTTCACGATTTTTGACTTGGTCATATGGATTGTGGCAGTTCTCATCTTAACTATTTTGTTGTTTCAAGTTTACCAGGAGCTTCTACAATGACCCAGTCAAGTATTTTGTTTTTCACAGTTGAGTGTTCAGGGATTGAACACAAATTGTTAAAAATGCCTATCTTCCTACTTACATCAGCAAGTAATGAAACATGTTCGAATGAAACAGTTTCTATTAATTTAAGCAATAGTTGGTATAGTGTGGTTTGAGTCCTTTATTTCAAGCTACTCAAAATGCTGTGAACCGCAGTTGATCTCAAACAGCTTTTTACAGATCAGCCATCTTTAGGGTGAAAATTTCACGTTAGTAGTCTGCAGTTACTGCAAGTTGTATGTCAAATATTTCTACATGTATGTATTTCTGTGGTATTGATAGTATGTTGTCTCTGTAAAGGTATGATCAGAAAACTGTTCAGGGATGTAAGACGTAGGAATAATCTGGAAAATCAATTTTTTAATTTTTGTCGACATATTCCAGGGATTTACTTTAATTTTCTTTATTTACACAGAAATCAGATTTTTTTTTTCAAGTTCCAACAGTTTCATTGTAAACATTTTTATGTGCTCAGATCGTCTGAATTCAAGAGAGTGTTGTAGCTCATCTTTTGCGCAAGCTTGCCTTTAATTGACAGCTACCCATTATTTCCACTGTTTCTGCTGTTAATGAACAAAAATTTTAAAATTTATTAGACATGATATTTGTGAGCACCAGAGTACCATGAAAGAGGAATGTTAGAACTGGTATTCATGATCACTTTTTAAAGTACCACTGAGTTCTAGTTGGAACTGGTCATACTTTGGCCTTCTATTGGCATGCGGCAGCCTAACAACACAACAGTGTGTAAGAAGTCTTAGAGCTAGGCTACACATGTCTGGATGTTAATGTGCAGGCTTTCTGTGACTGAATTTTCCAGGTTTTATTTCCTACTTCACTTACATCCCTGAACTATTAAACTGCCTACATTTCCTTTCCCCACTCTTACCACCAATTTCCTAGAATCTAGTGTACTTGTTGCTTGAAATCGATGCTTGTGGGCGACAAGGTACATGCAAGTTCAGCAAAATTGCCATCGAACGTCAAATTTCACTCATTAATCATTCATGAGGGTTGAGCCAAATCTGAAATTATGAAAGTGAAGATAACTTCAGATCAATTGCACTCAGGTTCAGAAGTAGTTTTAACTTATTGCTTATCACAATGATACTTCATAGATAGGCTTATTCATATTGGTGGTTTTTTTTTGCTACAGATAGGCATAGTAAGGAGTGTTCATAGGAGTAAGTAGTGTTAAGTGAAATAACTTTGAATGCAACTTCCTTGCGATGGGTGCGTGAATTTTCATTTCCAGTGTGGATGGTGCTGGTTTGCCATTCTAATGGGGGTCAGTGCATAGTGATAGTGGCCAGGGGTCATTGCTACACTGGTTGATGGTGCTCGGCATTTTTTCACCGTAGCAGACTACCACAGAGAGACAAAAATACAGCTTCTGACTACTACTAGTACATTGCGGTGACCACTACTTTAGTCAGAGCGTAGTTAAGAAGTTCTCAGATTTCACTGTGACAGCCTTCATTTTCCGCACATTTTTACGACAGGGAAAACCTTTGGAGAGAAAGTTATACACTATACAATCAATTTTCAGCCTACCAAGCCATCAATTTTTCATTAAAAAACTTAATTTTCAACTTAGTAGAAGAACAGCATGAATATTGACTGAAAACATTCAAGCAAAATTGTTTTGTACAGCCTACCCCTTGACCCAATGCTATGTTGGCAAGCCGCACTCACTCGCTTTGCCTGTCACATACATAATTTATTCCCTCTTCTTTTTTTTTTTTTTTTCAAGACAACCACCCTTTCAGTCTTGTCTAGTCACAACCCAGATAGTGGTGTTAAAGATACATTCACCATTAGCTGGCGTTGGTGCGCTGTAAGATTGCTCAAAGAACAATATGACACCACTGTTTAAACTGAGTTGGCAGAGCTTAAAGTCATTGGAAGATATCTCTTAAATTAGTTTACTATTTACTTGAAGAGTATTACCTGTAGTGATCATGGTTTCCATATCTGGTCAGTGTTTTTTTATTTAACTTAACAGGACAATTTCAGTTTTCTCCATATGTGAAAAGGAGAAACATAAAACCTTGCAAATCATGTCTTAGTGTGTAAACATACTGTATCATGATTTGCCATTGAGTCATAATGTAGATGATAGTTCAACAGAATCGAGCTCCTTTTTTAGACGTTTCAAAATGTTTCCTTGGTAGTTTACGTTCAAAGGAACAAAAAAAAAGTTAAAAATTCATACTCATGATCTGAATTCACTTACTTCTTTCTTCACAAGAGCAAAAACATATATATATATACCATAGAGTTAGTAGGAGTTGTGTAATCAAAGCATCTGGAAGAGGAAGCGTTCTGAAAGGATGAATCAACAGTAGAAAACTCGCTGTACAGAAATTTAACCAGTGTGACGCTGCTTGTAAACATGATACCTAAAGAAGGGTAACCATGAATGATCTCATACTTGGTGTGTGGGTTGGTCATAGTGAGTAGATGATCCCTATTGTTTATGGTGGAGGTCAAAGGTCATTTGAGGTCACCAGAGGTCAAAATGTGAAAACCTTGTAAACACAATATCTCAAGAATGGTAGATGTGACTGATGTCATACAAGGTGTGTTGGTTGGTCATATTGAGTAGATGATCCCTATTGTTTGTGGTGGAGGTCAAAGGTCATTTGAGGTTTTTGTTTGTAAGTGATTGTGTGTGTATGAAAAAAGTAGATATCGGCAAGGAATCACTAAGTCACCAGAGGTCAAATGGTAAAAACCTTGTAAACACAATATCTCCAGAAGGGTAACTGTGGCTGATGTCGTACTTAATGTGTGGGTTGGTCATATTGTGTAGATGATCCCTATTGTTTTTGGTGGAGGTCAAAGGTCATTTGAGGTCACCAAAGGTCAAACTGTAAAAACCTTGTAAACACATTATCTCTAGAAGGGTAACTGTGACTGATGTCATACGTGGTGTGTTGGTTGGTCATATTGAGTAGATGATTCTTATTGTTTTTGGGTGGAGATCAAAGGTCATTTGAGGTCATGAGAGGTCAAACTGCTCTCAAACTTGTCATGTGGATAATTCATGTTTGTTATAATATAACCATGTTGGAAGGATTCACAAAGCCTTTTGGCTTTCTGGTGTTTTTCATTTTGACATGGTCCCTTCCCTTCTCCACTGAGTTGCTTTTGTTTGTAAGTGATTGTGTGTGTATGAAAAAAGTAGATATCAGCAAGGAATCACTAAGTCATTTGACTTTCTGGTTAAATCCCTCATTTCAAAGCAGTTTGTAAAGGAAAAAGTTACATCAACATTTTCATCCGCAGTTTGAAGGGGAAATCGGCGATAGGATGAAGATCGCCTACGGACATCTCTGCTGCCATCAGAAAGAGGCTGTCGGTGTTTACAAAGAGCTGCAGAAGACAAAACCCAAATTCCAGCAGTTTATCAAGGTCAGCGGTGTGTGGGATGATGTGTTGATTGCTGATTAAAGACAACTTGACTTTAGCAGACATAAAGTGTACATTGTGGATCAGGTCTGTTTGTATGGGGACAAGGTCGGAGTCCGAGGCCAAGTTCGTCAGAAAATTTGAACGGCGAAAAGTGTTGTCATCTCTTGTTTTCCTCAAACCAAAAGTAACTAGTAGAATGATTCTTGTGATGAAAGAATCGTAAGCATGGGTTGGAAAGCGATTCAAAAAAAAAAAAAAAAATCACGATGATAATTGTAACGGCGGTACTCGTTACATGTAGCTGGATTTTGGTATTCATGTTTTGGAGAATTTTTACCCTGATAAGAAGCTAAGAAGACACATCTGAATAGGTTTGAAGCTTCTAAATTGCTGTCAAGTTTGCATACCTAGTTTTTGTGGGATTTAAATTTTTGGCAATTAAGTTTTTCTCTAAAAAAATCAGCCTCGGACTTGGTTTTAATCATTGGTCTTTGATGCCCTAGTTCACAAGGGATCAAGCTGGTGTCATTCCACATGGGATGTTGCTTCTGTGGTGGTTTTATTTGCCAAACAGAAGAGGTACTTTAGGGGTGGTATGGTAAGGATTAAAAGGTGTGTGTAGTTCCTAGTCAAAAGCATTTCCTTGCTGGAACTGCACCGTGAGCTTTAGGGTGTGGTCTGCCCCTAACACTGAATGTTTCCACAAGTCCACACTCGGGGTGAGAGTACCCAAACTGAATCCAGTCAGACGGTGTGGCTGGTACAGTAGGGTTACAGCATGGTACAGCAATAGTGTATTGCCTTTATTTTGTTTGTCCTATGTTGAGCAAGACAGAAGTGGCAGGAAACTACTCAGGTATTGTCTAGAATCTTTCTTCAGAAGTGAGCAAGTTTATTTCAACCCCTCACTGATCTGTTTCAGCACAACAAGTGCACCCCCATCTAGCTGATGGTAATGTTCCGCTGCTTCCTCAATAGCTGGAGCAAGACAGATTCAACATTGCTATTCTATTTTTCCTGTCACCGCAGAAATGCAGTAGGAATACCCTTTGTCGTCGTTGGTCCATACCTGAGTGTATATTGGCAGTCAGCCATAGACTTACCAAGTATCAGTTACTTATTGAAGCAATAATCAAGCCCAGCAAGGGTGAGTATTTATTGTTCCACCAAAATCAAGATTGTGTCAGGCCTCAATTGAAAACATTTCAACATAGCATTTCCCACAGCTACTTTTAGTGAATCTAATACATAGTTCAGTCATTGCAGTTTTTTTCCCACTTGATTAAAAGTTGCAATAGGCCCAACCCACATTTAGTCGTCTAGGCGATGGCAATACCAGCCAATAGCCGTATGGTAGCTGCAGTGCTTTTTGAAAAGGACATGGAACAACCAATCGCAGACGTCAATCTTGTCAGCAAGCTTCTACATAATGATGCAACTGTTTTTGGTTTCGATGATAATCGTAACCTTTGTAAACATGCATGGGTGTGTGTGTATGTGTGTGTGTGTTTATGTGTGTGTGCGTGCATGTGTATGTATGTTTGTGATTCCGTACCTTGTAAACACGATATCTCAAGAAGGGAAGCTTGGACAGATCTCATATTTGGTATGTAGTTGTACCACATTGAGTAAAAAGACCCTATTGTTTTTGGTGGAGGTCAAAGGTCATTTGGGGTCAACGGGTCAAATTGTGAAAACCTTGTAAACACGATATCTCAAGAAGGGAAGCTTGCAGAGATCTCATATTTGGTATGTAGGTGTACCACATTGAGTAGAAGAACCACATTATTTTTGGTGGAGGTCAAAGGTCATTTGGGGTCAACAGGGGTCAAAATGTGAAAACCTTGTAAACACGATATCTCAAGAAGGGAAGCTTGGACAGATTTCATATTTGGTATGTAGGTGTATCTTATTGAGTACAAGAACGCTACTATTTTAATGGAGGTCAACGGTCACTTGAGGTCAACAAGGGTCAAACTGTGAAAACTTTGTAAATAAACTGCGTCAATATACCTGGCATACATAGCATGGCAGCTAACATGTATACCAAACATACCAGGTACACTTAGAAAGGTAGATAATACTTATCAACAAGTAAAGCTGTGTGAACGAAGCAATTGATACCTGGTCGCTCGCTCAGGTAGTCGATCAGAGAGAACGCAGCTGAACTGCAAACATATTCTAACCTTCACACAATGGCTTGTGCTTCATTGCCCAGTGGATGGTTGCAATATACATGCTATAGTTAGAAGTATGAAATTGGAATAGTCCGTGATTAGGGGTTACAGAAAATTCCAAGACATGCGATTCAAGTTGTGTACACAAAAGCTGTGTACCTTGCAGGGCACATCAAACGCAAATTAGCATTTTAGTAGAAAGGTAAAAAACTTGGCGACAATGCAACATCAGATAAGTAGCAATGTTTGTAAGACATGAAAATAAAAAAAAATTCTCTTAAGCAGATCATCGAAACCACAATGCATTTCTGCATTCTGGTTTTTAATGTAGTGTGAGAGGTGGCATGGCAGGGTTCGACCTGTGCATAATGATACATCACACTCTCTTATGGCTCTGTTCTTTGCACTGAAAAAACGGAATGTGAGTGTTTTATGTGCTATGTAAGTGTATGTTTGGAAGCCAGTAGAGAAAATAAACCGGGTAGGGGGGGGGGAGAGACTTCAACGACTGGTTCAGGCGCTACGTTTTTCAAGCCACTGTTTTATCAACTCAAAGAGATTTGTAGAAGAAGTATCATTCATTGCCTGCATGTGCATATGTTTTAAACTCAATCTTATAGAAGCCATGATAGATGTGCAGCTGTTGTGGTGAACGTACTGTTTGAGAGTTTGTATCTCAGAGGTACCATCAAGCATTATGCATTATTCAGTGTTTCCTCATTTTGCATTATGATCTTGCAATCCTCATTTATTGACCTTCTTGATTTTTTCTGTTATCCCACACATGTAGCTGCAAAGGCAGATAAGCAGGATCTGACTGACTTAGAGAAAGCTCTAGGTCTGATCAAGGTAAGAAAATCATTGATCACATCCTTGGGAAGTGGGGAAAATTGGATGTTATGTAAACGTTGCTTAATGAAGCTTGTGCCAGAATTACAGTAAAAACAAAAAGTGCTGGATTGGTGACAGTAAACAGTACTGTTACGCATACAGTATGTGTTCTTAAAAGATAGACTGGTAGCTTCTAAGAAAGAAGAGGTTCATTGTCAAAACTGCTACAATAAATTAGTCTTTCACTTCTTTCCTATCTCAAAGAAGAATTATTCAATAGAATTAGTCATCGACTACTGTTTCATGTAATTTCATTCCTGCTCATTATGCTGACTTTGAACACTTATTATAGGCATTTGAAAATGGCTCTTTGCATTAGGATGTATTCGTCTGTGATTTTTCATCGGCCAAGTATGATTCATGGAAATGTTTGCTGAAAAAAGTAAAATCTGTAATTAACAGTAGTAAGTATGTATGATGCTCCATAAAATTGCAATTTAGCCAAGTTTATACTATTAGTTAGGTGTTGCCTTGCCCATCAGGAGTATTTTGTCAAACGGCAACGGGATTTATATCAGTCTTTGTCTTTTTCCATCTTCTATGAACCCAATTCATGTCACAGTTTAATGTCTCTGAATCATGGAGAGTTTTTATCATGAGGTCGAAGAACAGAAGTTATGCCACTTCTTTAAGTGAACTCGCTAGAGCAGCAAGGAGTTTTTGAACGTTGTATATCTTTACCTCCACAGGGCATCTGTAATGAAGTTGATAGTCAAGTCCAAGAATATGAGAAATACCAAAGACTGATAGAAATATACAATAAGGTTGAAGCTAGATCAACAGCACCCATGAAAAATGGCAAGAAGTTGAAGGTAATTTTTTGTTTAAACAACAAAATGGAACCGATGCTGTCGGTGAAATGTTATGTCTTTGCTAATGTTACTTGTTTTTCGGCTGAATTGGTTGTATGGATGGACAACTGACTCCTACCCACCTCACTTGCAGCTTATTATATATGCACAAATGTTACTAGTCTTGCTGTCCCCCATGAATTGTGATCTTTTATGCTGTTGCATTGTCAAGAGGTCTTTGAAATAACTGAAGGATTAAAGCAAAACTTGTGTTACTGGTGTGGTCTGTTCAGATCAAAAACTTTTTAGCAGTGAAAACAACTTGTATGCATGTATTCAACAATGTTTTTTTCTTATTACTTCCATCAGAAATCGGATCTCTTCGCTAACAATCGTAAGCTGATCAAGGAGGGTGAAGTCTATTGGAAGTCTGCCCGTGGGAGGTTAACAGAGGTTCACATCGTATTGGTGTCTGATCTCCTGATTCTGTTCACTGAGAACAACCAGAAGTTTACCTTTGCTGCCCAAGACAATAAGGTATGTCATTATTGGTCAGTGTTAAAACTTTAACGACATTTTACCGTCGTCCTTTAGACGACCATTTCAAGATTTGGTTTTCCTGACTTATCGACCCCATTGGTTTTCGTGCATCCAAAGACTGCAAACGGAAGAAGTTGAAAAGCAAGACTTTGCTTGCTATGTGAGATTTATTTAATGCTATGGTGATTAGCCCACACTTGTACCACTCTTGTAATTGTTCTCGTGAGGTTCGACAATCAGTTCTAAAATTTCTAAAGAGACGGGTTCCTCACTTGGCTACCAGATGTGCACGATGTCACAATTTTTGGTTCCCTGGCTGCTCGCCTGTTTCTTCGGGCCAGATGACCACAAAGTTGATACGCTTCTGTCATGCATCTTGTACCTTTTAATCGTAGTTGCTGAGGGCAGTCCAGTGTCAAACTATGCACTCATGTGGATGTAAATTCCTCTGGATTTGAGTGTGTTTGTATGTGTGTTCACCTTTATGTCTGTATGATGTCGAACAGTGTTGCCACATAGGCGGTTTTTTTTAAAGCATGGGCGAATTTTTTTACACTTAGGTGGGCTGCGGTTTTTGAGTGGTTTTTGTCTTTTGTGTGGATTTTTTAGGCTGGTTCGACCAGGGAGCTATGAAAGCTCTTCATGATTTGAACTTGGAGGCATAATGTCCCATGTGACTATCGTTTCTGTCACGTTAGTCAGCCATTTCCTCAATGGTTCCATACAAGTAAGTGATATGTTTAGGTAGGTCATTAGCATAGATGCTGAGGCAATTGGCAGACCTCTCCGTGTAGTGCATAAAATGTAGGCTTCGCTTTGGCTATTCGAAGTTCACGTTTCATGTCAATGAAGTGTTTATTTTCTCGAGAGATTATCTAAATTAGAGTAGCAGTTGGAAAGAAAAATATCATGTGCAATTATTTTCATCTCAATGACCATTCTTAAACATATAAAAAAAAAATAAGACTGTTTTTATTGACATCGGTAGGTAATGTAGTGCCTGTGTTTATAGATTTAGGCGGTTTTGGGCTGAGTTTTTAGAAATGTAGGCAGTTTTGGCTGACTTTTGAAAAGTAATGGGCGATTATAGCCTGACACATGTAGCAACGCTGATGTTAGATTAAAGGCTTATTCACTCTTCTTTGCAGATCCTGCCCCTCTTTTGTCTCGTAGGATGTTATCAAACATCTCCATCAATCTTCTATTTCAGTTGTTAACTCACTAATCAAGGAGAATTCACACCATAACTGTATTTGTATAGGTCATAGAACTTTTTCACAGAACTGATGGAGGTCAAAGGTTACTCAGGTCAGCAGAAGTAAAAAAGTGAAAACCTCTCAAACACAGTGCCCCAAAAACATAAGCTCCAACTTGATCTCCACATACAGCTCAATGATGGACGACACTTGGTCGAATGATTGGAATGTAGTATGCCACACAATGTTTTCTGCATACGTCTCAAGTACTGTGAACAGCAAGACTGGGCTGCATCATCAAAACCACACACACGGTCTTCTTAAATGTTCTGTCTTTTAGAAGATAGTTCACTTGCTTTCATCGCCAGTTATGAATCTATCATACATTAGCAGATTGCATATTGCATTGTGATGATGAGGTATTCTGCTTTACATCAACAATGCAGACAGACAAAGAGGTTTTTGCATTAAAATGAACCTTAAATTCCTAGACTGTGCTTACTAATATGGAGGTCTTTCTTTCTTGTGAGAATGTCAGGACGGCTCCATCTAACACTTGGCATGCTTTTGGAATGCGTAGAGTGTACTTGAAAGATGATTTTCAGAGAAGAACAGTTTACAGTTATGCTAGCAAATGTTACGAAAAATAGCTGAACTAAAGAATTTGCAGACGTGTAATACTTTCATCATCATCATCATCACAATCCTTTGTCTCTTTCGGCAGCCTCCAGTGATAAGTTTGGAGAATCTCATGGTGAGAGACGTTGCCATCGACAACAAAAGTATTTACATCATAAGCCGATACAAGCAAGGACCAGAGATGTACGAGATAACCTGTAAGACATCGCAATCCAGAAAGGACTGGAAGCAAGCCATTGAACATGCAGTTACTAACTGCCCTACCAGAGAAGAGACAGCTGAGGACGAGAGAAGACAAGCTGAGGAAAAAGCTGCAAAGATGAACAAACTGTTAGGTAAATCTCCATCTGTCTTCATCTGCTCTGTTTTTTTTTTCTTCTTTTGCATCTGCCAACATACTTTCCTTCAGCTTGTTGTATTGAATACTGTGTTGATATAACAATAGTCTGAAAACTTGCTAGAATTTTTTGCTTTGCAGCAAGAACATTTGAAAGAGCAACTGCATGAGAGTATGTTGCATGTATTGTTTCAAATTAGGTGGATCATTTGGTGATAGTCTTAGGTATGAAATGGTGTAAATTTGTTCTACTGTGATTAAAAAGTGTTTATTGTTGTATAGTGTTGAATTTGTTGTTGTATTTCTTGCTTGCAGGAACTCTATCCAAAAATCTTCCATCACAGTTAATTGTTTACTCTGTCCTTATTGCCAAAACAAATTTTTAATCATAAGTGAAAACAACTTTTTCATTTTACTCATTTTAAGTATCAGGTTTAGTGTCATAGTATAATTTATGTTCTTTCTTCATACTGATCAAAATGTCCATTTTGGACTTGCTCAAGGTTGCTTCCTTTAGTCAAAAGTTTCACCTGTAATTTACACAGGTGGACACAGATTAATTTCTTTAAACAGTTTTAGAAAAGATTTCAACTGCATTACTGCGGTATCTTCTTTCAGAGGAGATGAAGGAGAAAGATAAATTGTTGGAAGATATCATCGCCGCAAAGATGAAACTGATGAAAGAAATCCATGAGTTAGCTGTAAGCAGGGAAGATATATCAGCACAGGTTAGTCGATGACCGCTGGCATTTATATCATCGTGAAAGACGAGTTAACCACTCTGTGGATGATGGAAAAACAATCACGGAAATCATATCAAACATTGTGAAAAAAGGGTGAAGAAGGGAAAACTTGTGTGAAAAATTGGTGTGTAAATGTATGGCAATCTCAGTATTTTCCCGTCAGTTTTGAACAAATTTCATGTCATCATTTAAGTGTGATCAAGATGGAATGCTGCGGAAAAGTGAATTTGACGTTCACTGACAAAGCTGTCAATGCATATTCCAGTTTTAAAACAAACCCAGACAAACCCATTTATTTGAGTTGTGGTCTCAAAACATATTGTGAGAGGAAATGGAAATGCGATGAACAAGAAGGAATGAGAAAAAAAAGTGATAAGTTACAGTTTTTCCATAGACCTTGCCAAATTTAAACTTTACCATTTACTCCACCTAAGTGTGTGGGTCATATTTTTGATTCCGTTTTCTTCTGTACTCTTCCAGCAGGTTAGATCCACAGATTCTGATGTTAATTTAAGTGAAACCAAAGATGTTCTTCAAGCAGCTATAAGGGAAGGTGAGTCACTGATGCAAGAGATGGTTTATTAAATCTTTTGCAATTTTGAAACAGATAAATATAAACATGCTCATTACCCTTTGGTAATGATGTTAAAAACAAAAACTCCTTATCCTCTATTTAATGTATTGTTAGGCACTCCTTAGAGTGGATTTATCCACTTTGACTATCACAGTTATTGAAGTTTTTTAGTGTTCTCGTTAAAGTGAATCCACAGGGCAAATAATACTGGAGGTTTATGATGGTTTTAACTCGTCCAGCGGAATCTGTTCAAAAGATTTACAAAAAAGAAAAAAAATGAAAGATTTATCTGTGAGAATGGTGTTACTGATATCATGGTATCAACGTGTTATTTGTACTAGTAGACTTGCATTGTCTTCTCATTTGACTTTTTTTTGGACCCGATAGATCTGATTGTTTATTCATTTCCAATGGCAGGGTAGTCCCTGGTAAGGTATGCAGCAGTGGGTTAAATGTTTAAAAGGGATAAGTGATTTAAGGAAACAGTTAAGGATTAAAAAATTTAAGTTTGGTGATAAGAACCATTCTTGTCACAGTGCTACATCAAAAGTAAGTTTATCTCAGCTGAAAGGTGAAAATTCTTCTGGGAGAAAAATGCAACAAGTCCACGTATTTCCTCGGGTGTTCCGCAAATGTCTCGTCCGGTTCTTCGCCATATGGATACTTTAGTGAAATCACCCACCCCTGACTTTCATCTGACTCTTGGTGCTTCAGGATTGCTCACAGCAGGTTTTAAATGGTTTATGTGTCATATGCTTCATGGGGTGTCAATAGGTAAAAGAGCAGTTTCTGTGGGTCAGCTCTATCAATTACCTCCCTACTGTTTTGACTGTTGAAATCGTTTGTAAATGGGTTTCTAGTAGAGGTAGAAAGGTCATTTGGGATAAAGAGGTGTCAAATTGCGATTGATTCGTGAATTCAATATCGCATCAACTTGAAACTTACATACCATATGCAATATGCAGGTGTGTCACATCAAAAACCTATCGTTGTCAGAAGAGGTCAACGGTCATTGGAGTCACAGTGGGATAGATTGTGCTGATGGGTCATACAGTGAAAAAAAAAAAATTGTGTCAGCTTCCATGTTTGGTCAGCAACTGCTGCAGAAAGTCAGTTGTGTATCTCAGTATCACAGTTTCTCTATTACTCTGTCCAATTATGTTGAACACAATCACGGTCTTATACAGAGTTCCCACGGTCATGCAAAACCTGGAAAAGTCATGAAAATGTTTTGAAAATTATTGCAAGGCCTGGAAAAGTTTGGAAATTCAGCTAAATTTGGGTGAAGTTCTGGAAATATTATGGAAATCTTTGCAGTGTGACATTTTTCCTTTATCACTCGTACTAGTTAAAGATATTTTCACTCATAATATCAACATTTGTTTTTCTCTCCTTCTCATATTACTTTGATGTTAGCTGTTATAGTTGACAACTTTATGTATTAATGACACTAGGAGGAAGAACATGGAAATTCTTTGTTTAGTCCTGGGAAAGTCATGAAAATTGACTCCTGGGAAATTGCATGAATTCTGGTTGTAGTATGACATAAACATAAAAAAGGAATGCTGAGGATTATTACCAAATACCATCAAAGGCATTTTTCAGTCATTCCTTTTTTTTATCTTGTTTTTTTTTTTTTTTTTCAAAGTTTCAAGATATACAAACCAGATCAAATCAATCAGAAACTGCTAGATGTAGAACCGATTCGAATCCAGCATTTGAATTATTGCTTTGGTATGTTGTCACTTGACAGTATTTTTTGTGCCTTTTTCTTTTTCAGCTACATCCTTGCAGTCCTTAGCCTATTCCGACAATGTCAACTTCACCTTCGGTAGGAACGGTCTTGGTGAGAGGGAGAGTCTGCCAAAGCGTGCAGATACTTTCAGTGGTTTCGATAACTCTTCTCAAGGTAATTGCACTTCGTTGTTACTTGATTATTTTGCGAAGCTGCCTCAAGACTTTCAGCCCCTTTTTTTCTGGGGTGTTCGGTTGGAATATGTACTTTTTTAGAAATTTCTCGAAGTTTTTGTAATGTCCTCTCTGATAATGGAGGTGGTGGTGCACAGGGGCTGGATCTACAGGGCAACGGAGCAGCTGCCCTTTTTCAGGTGGCAGTGGGGGCTGCAAGGTCCTGTTTTCTTCCTCAGTGAATATCACTGGGCTGTAGCTAAATTTGGGTATGTTACTGTACAAATGTAAATGTGATGTACCTTAGCAATGTCAATTCCAGATGCTTTTTCAAACAGGTGCAAATCATCATAGAGTTTAATACACATTTTAAAGTCAGTGACACTTTGTCATAGACATGTTTTCGGCTCACTGTGAAAGTGCCGCTGCCAGTGGACTTGTCCCGCTGCCCAAAGAAGTCCAGCACCCCTGATGGTGTTGCATCAGTCGGTCGATTGTCTGTCTGTGGGGTAGTTTGTTATTTTTTTCTGTACATTCTTACACCCTGTCGATAAAGGTGACTTAAGTGCAATCCAGATTTCGCATGAGATTTCTCTGTGGTGAGAAATCATCTGACATCTTGGTTGGCACTGGTCAAGCTAATTTTTCATTCCTCCGGTGATGGTGGACAATGTCTAATAGTACTGCAGTACTGAGTCATATTGTGTCTGTCATCCCCAGTGACCAGATGATTCATTTACTCTCTTTCAGGGACTCATATAAAGAGCTGAAGTGTCGGATAGATCTGTCTCACTTTACTGGTTGCTCTCAATAAGTAACCAACGGCCTCCATTCGCCAGGCCAAACGTAGTAATTTCAGTGTATGTCGATCAAATCCGTATGATAATTGCAAAGACAAAATTCCAAGAAGGTGTAGCTGCCTGAACTTGAAACCCTGCCGTGGACAAAATGTTCAGAAATTTCGTTTTAGTTTGTCAGGAAGGTTTATGTTCTTTAATTTTGAAAATCAACATGAAATTAGTGGATCCTAGACCATACTGTATGTACAATGAAACAATCCATTAATTAATGTCGTTATCAATGGCAAGATAGTTTGCTGGTCCCCCCTCGTTTAGCCATGGGGTTAGCCGGGATATCCTTCACAATACGTTTCAAAGTCTCTTTACCTCCTTGACTTCATTTCCTTTTGTTTTGGTTCAAATTTACCTTTTTCAGGTCTGAAGAAGAGAACTCTCTCGAATCTGGTTTTAGCCGAGTCGTCAAACAGGAGTAGCAGCTTTCCTAATCTCAGTAACAGCGATGACCTCTCCTCACCTCAAGGCAGTAGTCCCCTCCGTCTGAGTGGGTCAGACATCACTCGGGAGGAGGACGTACTCAGTCCCCTGTCTCCACCCAGTCGTGACAGTTCTCAGAGAAGTCCCTTACCGCAAAGGCGGGGCAGCGAGAGAGGCGGTGAATCCATACCTAGTGGAAGGAGAGGTAGCATGGAACTGAGAGGCAGGTCCCACACAGTCAGTTCTGATGTAAGTATAATAGGGTTCATTGTCTTCTATTTAAAGTGATTTGTGTGTACTGAAAAACCAGAAGGATAAGGTTATGCTGGGTCTCAAGTTTTTCTTTCTAGATTTACCTACCAGGTTGTTCATAGACAGAATTTTGTCATTCAGTAATCAAAACTGAGACAAACCATTTTGAAAGGCATCATATATTCAACAAGAACCTAAGAGCATTTGCAGACATTTTTTCTGATGTAAAACAGTTCTGCCTATTTTAGACTAACTGTACCCTACTTTCTTCACTTTTTCACTATGGTTGTCTGGGTAGTTGCTTGATGTACTAATTTTTAGTCTGTCTCTCTACGTGTCCTTTTACCTTTATCTCTCTGAGTATCCTTGTACTGCTCATTCGTCAAATTAATTAAGGAAGGGTATGTCACAGTCCTTCACAGCCAACCAGTTTCATGAGAGTAGCTTACTTGTGGCAATTTTGGATACTTTTGCACAATGTGAACATTGAATCTTAAATCGTAAACGTAATCTTTTGTCTTAAAAAAAAAATTAAAAAAGAAAGAAATTTAGGGTGGAGAGTTAGCGTTGGGGTTAGAGTGTTCATCTTGCATTCTTTGAGTTTCTGGATCAAATTCTGGCAAACCAATTGGAAAATTTCTGGAGATTCAAATTTGACTTTTTCAGTAAAGCTGTGTACAATGGTGCTGATCGTGTTATGTGGGTTCCTGTTGTCCGATTTTGGTCGTGTCGGCTTCAGATTGCTCAGTACAGCTGATGGACTGCTGAGCTGTGTCGGTTCTCCGCCCCTCCTAGCCTTTGGGAAAGTGGCTAAAGACTAGGAGACAGTCTCAACCATCCAATGGGGACGTTAAGTGGTGGTCCCAGGAGCAGGCTTGCGTTTGCATTGGTTTGCATTGGCAATTGTCTGGGGTCACCTGTCTTGTTATCCTCAGGACACTTACCAAAAAGAGGAGGCAAATCTTGTTGGCAAAATCTTGAAGTGTTCATCTATGATCAACGTGGTACAGGGTCCTCGATGAACCCATGTTGGCTTCCTGATCCTCAAACTTTCAAATTCAAGTTCAAATTTCAAAAATTCAAGTTTAATTTAAACCTACTATGCAATCATGTTGCTGGATAGTTGATAGCTCAGTCTGGCTAAGTGCAGGACTTAAAATTCCCAAGGTTCCCAAGGTAAAATTCCCAAGGTTTGAAGTCAGTTCTAGCTTACAGTTTGTTTTGCACACCTTAGATGCTTCATTGTATAATTTTTCAGTCGGTTTTCAGCTCGCACTAATTCGTTCAACTCTTTCAAAAGAAAAAGATTTTGTTTTTTTTTCTGTCTTAAAGGTTGTAAGTAAAGTGCAATTTACTGTTCCAGTGGATGAGGGGAAAGATAAGAGGCAGGACCTCAGTGATAGAGGAGGAGGAGGAGATGGGGATGATGTTCAACTGTCTGCATCTGGTATGTAATCCAAGAGTTTAGTCAGGGTAAGGTGTCAGTGTCAATCTGACTATTGCTTTGTAGAAACTTCAGTGCATTCTACTATTCTGGTTTGTGTTGTTTTGTGTCATCCTTACTTTTAATCAGATCCGTTCAAGGTGCTTATAAAATGTAACATACAAAATCCCCCCCCCCACCACAATTTTCAATAATGTGTGGCCCAGAAAATGACATTAATGTCACTCTCAGCGAATAATATCTATTGCAATGAAGTTGTGATGTGTACTCATTTCAATCTTAGCATGTGTTTAAAACAAAGGTCATATTCTAAGGCATGGTGATCAGTTTGTAGGCTTACTATTACATTGATTAGGTGACATGGATGTGTTAAGTCATCCATCAGTTACTCCAGACACATTCTCATTTGACATAATATTTACAGCCATTGACTAATGAAATGTCAGTTTTACAGTTCATGTTGTCTGAGATGTTTTAACATCATTTTGTCTTTTATCTTTGAAGGTGGTATGACATCAGAGCAACTATTTTCTGTAAACCAGTTACTGAAACATTTTTATATACTGTTGGTAAGTGTCACATGGTGCTTTCAAATCACTACATTACAACCAAGAGACCAACATAAAATCAATGAAAATGAAACCATATGTGGAACGTGGTTGCCAGTTAGACATTTACCTGTGAGCTTACAAATTACCACAGACCTGGTGAAACATAAAACTTCAAAAGTAAGGTCACTTTTGTTTTTACAAGAAAAGATCAGTCATCTTTATGAGAACAATCAAAGAGTTTGTGTCAATTTATATAAATTGTATTTTGTGGGTTTGTTTCTTATTTACAATACAAATTGGCTTCTTTGGTAATTTGTGTCTCAAATTGATTGTGACAGCGTGCCTGGTTCTAAGAAAGATAGTGCTTAACCTCTTTAAGGTTCTCCTCCTCCCCCTACCTTCCCCCCATTTTCCTTTGTGGTTTAAACTGTGTACGTCATTCCCACGACGCAAAACAGTGTGGTGCTCGTAGTATGTGAACTGGCCCCATTGAAAAGTTTTTTTTCTCCAGTGATAAATATCAAACGGCGGATGCGTGGTAATCTGTGCAAGCCTTTAATTGCATGAAACATTAAAGAGAAATACTTGCACTTTTACTGATATGTGAACTTCTGTTCCACATTGCATAGAATCTGTTAGCATAGTCATCGAACCCTTCTAGGTACCCCGATGTAATCTCTCGATAGTTCTGCTGATATTTTGACTTGTTCAGCGACTGTTTGTGGATCTGTTTCCACCCTACCCCATTAAAATAAGAAAAACGTCCTACGTGGAACCATCTTTGACCGCAAAACCTATCCACTCTCTGCTATTTAAGTCACTCATGTTATCAGCTGAGCAAAACTTCTCTGAAAACACTGGGCCTGTAGCAGGATTCAGGCGAGCAATCACCCTGCTTTTACGAGAATTACATCGACTCTCAGTTAAGTAGCGGATTGATTGATAAAAACCTTTTCCAAGTGCTCTTAAGTCCCCACGATTGTATCACTAATCACTTGTTTTACACCCTTTGCCTGATGTATTCATGTGACAAAAAAAAAAAAAAAACTTCCCAGGTTCGACACGGTATTGATTAAATGGTTCCTTTTTATTCCACAGCCATTGATCACCAAGAAGGACAACGAACTGGAAGCGTAAGTTACTTCCGTTTCCTCTGATGTGGATTACCAACATTTTATTTTTCTTTCATCTGGAATTGTATTTCATTTGAATTGAAAGTCTCGATGCTCTCATTAATATCTACTTTGAAATGAGTGATAACTGCTGATTTTGTTACCATTATGTTTTGTGTGTTTGTGTATGTTTGTAATGCTTAGTGTACAGACCTTATGCAGTTTCCCATGAAAACAAGATTCATAATTTTTTCCTCATGTATGGCCATGTCATTTGTCAGCCAGAGTCAGTCTGTGGTAACACCATGTAGACCTGTAGAACCCCTCCCAGTCTATCAGGAAATTTCATTTAAAATCACCTCTCTTTATTACATGTGGAACTGATATAACTAACTGCTCTTTCTTTTCCATTGATCATGTAAAGCTTGAGGAGAGAACTGACAGAAACTCGAAATAAGCTAGAAACCCACAAGAGCCACTCCCCGACGCAAGCGAGGAAACTGACCAGTTTGTCTCTAGATAATCCTGCTGGACAAGACAATAGAGGAAAAATAAGTGCTGGACGTTCAGCGTCATTGGTAAGCCTATGTTTTAAAGCTGGGCATTGGTTTGATGTCTGAGAATTATGAAGCATATAACCACATGGGAATCGCTTATGATTACTATAACTTGTAAAGTGTCACATCCAGTGGTTACAAAAACTGTCATTATTTCTTTTTTTCATTTTTTACCCTGACTTTTACCAGCTGGGTACTAGTGCAAAAAAAATGACTGGTCACAAATTTTCAAAAGCGAAGTTTTATCACTCTGTAATACTTTTTTTAGGTTTGCCCATATCACACATTTCTGTCTGAGAGGCTATGTTTTTCTTTCGTGGCCATAGTGTATTATTCCACATTCCGATAAAGTTAACAATTCAACTATTTGTGACCGCTGACCAATTTGAAGGTACTTGAGTTGTAGATGTGAAAATGTATCACACAATGATCAAGGACCATTCCAACACTGATTGTATGTTGTCAGGTATGGAAAATTTGTGAAATCTCTGAGCTGTTGCCACACTTGCCAGGGAATCAAAGAGTCGGTTGACTCGCCAGGATTTGTATTCTGCAAGGATAGGGTTCATTTTAATGGAAAAAAAAAAAAACTCTGCAACTGTCCTTAATATACGTGATTTTAACACCCTCTTTCCTTCAGCATGATAAACCAGAGCAACATAGTGCTTTCAAGGTGAGCCAAACCAGCCAAGAAAACCTGGACAGGATAGCATTCGGTGACATGATGCCATCCAATCACACTGTCCGATACAGAAACCACAGCCAGTCTACTTATTCCAAAGATTGTGCTGATGTCTCACAAGCCCCTCAGATGGCATGGAGGCAGAAGCATCGCTATTCGTCTGCGGAGCTGATATCTAGGATGGATGGTTACGATCCAGAGATGACTCCTTCACCTCCTAGCGGCTCGTTGGCTAATTTCAAGAGACACACTCCTGCTCACTTAATGAGCACCACAAATGAACAGGCCGCTAACAACAGGAATGTGAAACAGCAGCTTCCGATGCAACTCTCGAGGGGTAAACAGTCAGGATCGAAGACCACTCAGGTCCAACAGGTCCTGCCCAAGAAGTTGTCGTCGAAATCGGGTCAGAACTCCGTGTCGTCACAGAAGGGAGTAAAAGTGAACTCTCCGCAGTCACTGCCCGCCACGGACGAGGTCATATACTTTTGAAATCGTCAGAGGTAGAAATGATATCCAAAATGAAAACATGAAATAGTAAAATGCCAACATCTGGAATTTGTGAGTATAGTTCGCAGATAACTTCACTGAGCCTTGAGAGATCGTACATCACAGATGATGATCATCTACAAGAGTGGGGGATAGCATCTTCCGTCTGGAGACCCTGATTATTATTTACATTTGCATATCTCCAGATTTGTCATTCTCGTGCCTCACGTCATTTGTGGTCCCTTCAAAATTTTTCCTAGGGACCAAATTCCCTACAGGGCAGTGCTCACTAGGTCGCTCCCGGTTTTGGTATCATTCTCACTTAATGGACGGCAGCTCGCCCGACCTTGTCTAGCTATGGTTTGCGGTGTTATATTTGTAAGGTGCTAAGCATTAATCGCAGGCAGTGGTTCATACCTGAGGTAATGTGGAAGACACATATGTAGACTTTGAAGAATGAATGGTGCATCATATTAGTCATCTTCGATAGATGAACAAAAACTAAAATGGTGACATCGTTTCAGGTGCTCTGGAAGAATTTAAAGGACTGTCTGCGATGCTTGAGGTGTAATCGAATGTGTTTGGTGCACAAGATGCATTTCTGGTAAGCCATTCAACAAAATGAACATAAACAATGGATTTTGATTTCTGTTGGTTGGGGTGAGATTATTGTGCTCATTGCCCGTCACTTACACTGTAACCCAGGGGTTGCCACCGTGTTTGCTGTTGCCCGATAAAGAGTTGTTGAATAAGTTAAGAGGTTCAGAGGTCAAAGGTTCAGGAAGCTTATATGTAATGTAGATAGTAAAACTCAGGTTACCTTGAGAAAATGAAAACATATTTCTTTTTTTTTTCTAATTTAACAGTCACTTTCATGTTTATAACTAAGTAGTGTTGGTGTTTCCCATAAGTCTTGTCATGCTAGGTTGCAAAAACACGTCATGTGTTTATGTGTGTCGTATTTTAACTGAGGGAAACCGATGAAAGGGAAGTGCAACCACAAGAGTTTGAATGAACAAGTATATTTTCAGTGTCCAACCAGTTTTGTAGTTCTAGAACGTTAGACAGCGCGTATTTACTTTGCGGATTTGCTATTCTTATCTGGATACGGGAGGTGAGTGTCACATGTACTTGAGATGGTCTTGGATGATTGTTGTTGTTTAAAAACTTACTTTGCAATCATGGTATAGTTCGCTGACGAAATACCAGAACTACAGAACTGCTCTCATGTGAAAAAGGATTCTTACTACTTTTTATTTTCTTGAAACGTTCACATACGAGTCATGATAGCATCTGCCACGCTTGGGTCCCACCCACATTGACATTGCGTGAATGGGTTTGTGTGTATGTGTGTGTGCGTGTGTGTCAGTGTGAAATACCCATTTATTGCATTTTAATGTTGTCCATATCCAGTTGCAAAATGTGCACATGTACCATTGTGTTAGTTCGTAATTGCATGCGAAGTGTCAAAATGTGATAACAGTGCACGAGGTTGTAAAATACTTCATCTCAGGATACATTGCCTCTTCAGTTCTCCTGTTTATTGTTACCCCATTATGGGGTTGAGAATGTCATCATTATGGTGAGGTCAAAGGTCAAGGAGTTTCAATTGAGGGTAAAATGTGAAGGTGATCTATAACCATTTACCTGTTATAACCTGTTTACCTGCTTGACTAACATTTAAGCAAAGAAAGTTAACATACAATTTTAAGTAACCACCAGGATGTAATTATGGAAGGTTCTGATGTTTGCCTGCTTGACTGAAATCTAGGCAAAGAAAGTTACCATACAATTTGGTGTAAGTCAGAAGGGTCAAAACATGTAAATTGAAGTAAGCGCATAGATTGATAATGGTAGTCTCATTAATTCCCATGTTTCATGTGTGTTATTCAGTTAAAAGAACTCGATCCCTTCAGTAACTGGTGGAGGTCAAAGGCCATAGTGGTATCATCATATATTGAACACTATTCAAATTACCAAACATGATAATTCAGCTATGGTAACTTTCAGATGGTCTTATATTTGCTAAATACTTTCATGTAAATGAGAGAAAAATCTCTGTAATGGAGGAGGTCGGAGGTAACTTTTGGCTCAAACTTGGCATAAATTGTAGCAACTTTGACCACTCCATCTCTACTATTATTCATAGAACCTTGACTCCAAGAGATATTAATCATTCATTGAATTTTTTAATTATTTATCGCTATCAGACAAGGAGATCCACCACAAAAACAAAACAAAAGCAGTTTTTTTTTTTTTTCATTTTTAGAGGCATTCTCACGTATAATCTGAAATAAAACTATTGTTTATTGTTTAGCAGGACTGTCATGTTTCCTCAGTGTTATCAGTCTACTATTTTGTTAGTTGCATATGATGTGCAGCAAAGCATCCCAAATGTTCAATGGTCCCATAAGTAAACATCGAACAAATCGCATTTTAAGTGCTACTTTCAGAGTTTTGACCACACAGGGCCTTACTTCCCTCGTTGGTATGGCACGAGTTTCCCTTATTTATACTTTTGCATTTTGTTTTCAATCAAATTAGTTCAAAGCATGTAGCATGCCTTGGAATTGCCTGCAGTAACATTCGTTTGTCAGCCTTCTTGAGAGAACAAGATTTTTTGCTGATCTCTCACAATCAACAGCTATAAAACTGTGATGCTGTGGAAATGAAAAAAGCAGTTTTTTTCTCTTCCTGTAATTGTTGTCTTCGTTCCCTCCATTTTGTGATAATGTTTAGGTACTTTGTAGCCTCTTGTAATGATGTTAATTGGAGAGGTGAAAAGTTTATTGACCTCAATGATAAGTTCATGAAAATACCCAAAAGCACCATGTGTGGGGGTTCCAATAAATTTTGGGAGTTAAAGGATAATATATGTTTTGTGTGGATATGATTGGATATCAGTTTTTACCCCTGTGAACAAAGGGTCACCGCGGTATTTTACTGTTAAGCAAGTTAACCGTTACAGGAAAGCAAACAAACAAACATACACACAGACAAACAAACAAAGATATCCCTTTATTCTGACTGAACCTACTCGTCTTAGTTATAGTGCTTGCAAGTTAATACTACCAGTCAATCCAGTGAGATGCAAGTTGCATCACCATTGCTGCAATCAATCTTTGAATCCCACATACACATTATTCAATTTTCTTACTCCTTGTTCACACACCTCCTATGTGGTCAGTGAATATCAGGGAAAGACAGGTAATTTCTGCAATCCCAGCCCTTCATCAGTGCTTCCTTTTGCTCCTGCATGCTATGTGGAAAGGCCGAAGTCATGATGTGCAGTGTGCAATTGTCTGTTCAAACTTATGTCCAGTACTGACTTATTCACTTATGCTCTACCAAGTTGAATGTTCGTATGTGTGCCTTACCAAAACATTGTTTTGCTCATTCCCATTGTTCGTTTGTATGACATCTAAAAATCATCTTTTTCTTTGTTTGGTTGTTCCTCCTATAATGCTATAATATTCATTGACCCTTGACACCTGGTTAGCAGTATTAGACATATTGCGTCATACATTGGTTAGTCAAACACTATCTTTTACCTCATGAGTGCCTACCCTGCTAAGTTATTGGTACTGTCTACTGGTCCTGTTGTGCCGGTAGAGATGCCATCACACATTTTGCCTCATAGTATTTGCTGGATTTAATTTATGACCTTTTGAACTAAAGCTCACATTTTTTTTTGTATATTTGCTGCCTGGTTTACTTAATGTACAGGATGTTTCAAATCTTTAATTTCATTCAGACGTGAAAATGAAGCTAAAAAATGTATATTCTTCATTTTTGTGACTTACAATGATTGATTGCACAGACACTATATGTCAGATCCTAGCAGTCACCTAGATACCAATATTTGAAGTTACACTGACCTGAAGCTTTTCAAGTAGATGATCCTCAACATTTTTCGTAGAGCTGAAAGGTCTTCTATGGTCCACATAGGTCAATGTCCTTAAAGCTCCCACACATGATAATCTTTACCAATAATTGCTGCTTGTACTCGGTATGAAAATTAGACATTCATAGGAGATGATCTTTGTCAGTTTCCATGAAGGTCAAAGGTCATGTGAGGGTCACAAGAGGTTATGTGTGAATGCTTTGAAGATGTAGTATTTCAAGAACAGAGGCCTGCTTGGTCTTTAGTAAGTTGTGCTTGGTGTATTGCTAATCTCTTATATTTGAATATTATTTAAGAGACGATGTCCAACTGAGTGAACGGATGTCAAAAACCATAAATGTTGTACACATGTTATCTCAAGAAGGGAAACTTGACTTGAGCTTCAAACTTAGTATGAAGATACCCCCATGATATTAGGTGCTCCTATGGGTTGTCCATCGGGTCAAAGGTCATTTGAATGAAGAGATCAAAGCACGATTATCTTGCCTAGATTGCAAACAATACTTCATGATCAAAAGCTTGGTCATTTATCATACCTAGTTTATATATTACCTTGTGTGCGAGAGGTGTATTGATATTTCGTTGCAGTCAAAATCCATTGGAGGTCAACAGGGGTCATAGTGTGCAAACCTTCAACACAATACCTCAAGAAGGTCATTTCATGCATACCATGTAAGTGGTGAAGTAGTTGAAGGTGTACTGCATTAGTACATGTACCCCTATGGTTTGGTGGTGTTCTGAAGGGTTAGGGCTTTTGAACCAACACCATCGCCAGGTTTTTCATACTTCGGGTGCACAGCGCTTTTCATACTTACCGAACGTCTGAAAACATGTGACGTCAGATATTTACATATTAAAAGGTAATTTTTAATGTAATTTTAAAATGTGCATTTGTTTACTATCCTTTGTTTACGTATAACCTGATTGGTCAACGAAGCACATGAAATCACGGACACCGGAACCTGCCTAGCAGTGTAAAGTATAACCGCAGTATGAGCGAGTTGCTGTCAGCGTAGTATGAAAAACCTGGCGATAGTGTTGGTTCAAAAGCCCTAACCGTTCTGAAGTTGTTGGGGGTGAACAGAAGTCTCATTTTTGAAGATGTATCTCAGGTAGGGAAGTTAGGACTGAGGTCATGCATGAAAGTTAGGTGTAACACATTGTTCACCATTGTCAGTTGTCAGTGGTCATTTGAGGTCACAGGGGTAAAGTTAGGTCAAGTTGTATCAAGTAGCTGTTTCATGCCGTAGGATGTCAGTAGGTCGGGTCAGTAGTATGCATACTTCACTGTATAAATTGCGTTTCTTCAACATCAGTGCTTTCTGGCTCATGTCAACAACGCTGGATGAGCAGCCTAAACAAGTGTGAAGCCTCCATCCGTCCGTCCACTGTTATTCCGAATGCTCTTTCACGATCACACTTAGCGGAATTTTGCAAAAGTTGTGCCGAATCTTCTCTGAATGGGGAGGCATCCTGACTCCATTTGAATAAGATATTAAAGTTATCTAAAGATCAGACGAGGTCAGAAGGTCAATATATCAAACTAATTTGAATTTGAGGCTGCTAGAAGCAATGATCAAATACAATAATCTGACAATGATTGCATCTTCAGAGTAAAGCATATTCTCTTATTAGGCCTTTTCTTGGAACGGATGTTAAAGGATTTGAGTTTCAAGCTCACAAAAGGCTCTTTTTGGGGACACTGTTTTAAGAGTCTGGAGTACCTATATCAGTGAGCAATGATCAAACTTGGTCACAGTGTTTTTTGAGTAGTGGGTTGTATGAAGTAGGATTTTACAGAGCAACTTTGCCAGTATTTTAAAAGTTCTATGCCAAAAAATTACCAACCCACCTTACAGTCATGGTCACTCAAGTATAAAATGGATATTACAGTACCACTGAGCGCCCTCCTATGGTCAGCATGTTGAGCTTCATATTGAAATTGGTATGCATTCTATACAACATTCAAAATAGCACTGCAGCAACTTCCCTGGAATAGCATCTCACACCACCTCAATTTTGCGACTGAGCTAAAGTTGTGCCTTTATTTTCGTCCATTTTTTTTTTCTCCTGTATGAAGTGAAAAGTTGTGAGAAATTACAGTTACAGTGTGATCCACAGTGAGATCAAGAATTTGTTCACTTCGATACTGTATGTTAGTTGCAAAAGAGTTTTGTTGGTAGTATTTTACAAACCATGTTACTCCACTGCATTCTGGTTATCATATAATCTCTTATTCTGATCCTAAGTCTCATGAATTATGATCCTTATGTGTGAACAAGTATGATCATTATAACGCGTTCTGATCCTGTGATGGTTGATCCAATTCTTTTTCTTATCATATGATCCCCGGGGATGAGATAATTTTATACTTTAATCTGATCATGTATCTCCTTAATGTTGTGATCATGTACGCCTTTTGAAGTTATACTGTAGTACTGTTGTATATGTTCATTAACACCAAAATGATGTACATGTCATCTATTTGAAATTTAGATGTCTTTATGTAGAAATTTCTCTGTAAATATAACACGCTCATGTATCATCTGATCTTAAAACGTTTGAAAACACCGATTCTGTATTTTTTTTTTTTTGTTTCTCTTTGTGGCTGACAGAGGAGATGCGTAAAAGTATCCTTTCCATGTTCCGTGTGAGTTGTGGATTAGATTTGAACTGTAAAGAGTAGCCCAAAAAGTGGGCCCAACAAAGTATCACTGAACATAATTTGTATACTATCTTTGCTGGCCCTTTTATCTGTAGATATTGTTAGTCCGCAAGGCAGGAAAGATAATAAAAGATGGCAAACTTAACTTATTTGTGGTGGTCTTCTGTTTAAAAGTCTCTCTTTCGGAATGGTTCCATTTCGACTTTCACGTACATTATTGTTATACCCATGTCACAGGTAGTCAACACCTGTAGGTGTGATATCTTCCACAATTCCGTGAAATAAATTCAACCTTTTCCACTTCCACCTTCTGTCCTTCAAATTGTGATATTTTCGCAAGTATGTTCCCTCGACGCAGGGGGTCCCATGTGTGTGCCAAAGTACCACATTATCTCATAAAGCGCAGCATAGAGAGTGAGTAAATTTGGCATGTGGATGGCACCTACATGGTACATGTAGTACAAGAACAATTTTGTGGCCAGAAAGATTGAAAAAGTGAATACCTAGAAAACACGCTTAAAGGAGGACAGGGACTTGTGAAATACATCTTACTTAACTTTTTGCTCTTTCTTCAAATCGAGTAGAAGCATACCTATGTAACAGGTTAGTGGTAAACAATGATCTGCGAATGACAATTTTTTTTAAAATTATGTTGTGGCCTGCAAAATAATATTCATGAGTATGTGTTTTGTACCTCTCCTTAAGTTTTCAGGAAGAATGTAGTTGATTGAAGGCCATCAATGTCTACCTGCAGAGTCCAGGTAAACATTAGTAACCTTCGAACAAGCAACATTCCATGTTCTAGCTAGGGGGAGGCATAGAAGACATGCTCATGAATATTATCTTGCAGGCGACAACATCAGCAAAATTCAAATGTTAACGGGTTTTTCTCTCTACTGGGGCGTTCTTTAACAAAATTTGTCATTGGCAGATAATTTTTCCACCACATACCTGTTAAACAGGTATGCCTCTGCTCGATTTGGAGAAAGAAAGTGCAAGAAGCTATGTTAGATGTTTGTTACAATTCCCTATCCTCCTTTGGAATTTGGAAAATTTGAGGAATCTGATGTCTTGGTTGCACGTCATTAATTGAATCGAGCCCATTAAGTGTGCTAAAGCGTCGGATGTGATTGTCATCAGCGGATGTCAAATGTATGGAAAACTTGTTAACAGGATAATGTATTGCCATCTGACTGAAATGGGCGAATAGAATTTGAGGATTCTTCCCAAGTGTGTATGAACATGATAACCCAAGATGATAATCCATGATGAGAATTAAGGGAGAGTTACCTATTGTAGGACTTAGCAATCGTCTGCATAGCAACCACTTTTGTCACAGCGCGCCATTTCTTTTTCACAGCTATTGCCCACCGCTGTCGCTATTTCTACTTCAATGAGCAAGCAGGAGGGTTTCTCTTCATTGACAAAATAACTTGACAAAAACAAACATATGACAAATATAACAATGACAAAAACAAATCAAAATACATTAACAGATTACCTATTACCGAAAGGGTAAATTTTAACACAAAGCACAGTACCTCGGAATCATGATGCTTACAATGTATAAACAACGTCTATACATGGGAAATGCGTTTGTAGGTGTTCCAAGCCGTGTTTTCGTCGAAATATTTTTCTGCAAGCCATGCGCCAAATGATGGTGGGGCTCCCTTTTGGTCTCTCTAAAGAAACTTTATAACATGGGGGGGGGGGGCGGGGCTCTGAAGCTGGCTCTCTTAAAATTCGATCGGAGAAAATATGACACAATCATTGCGACGTAGGAGAAAAGAGACACTATTGATGAAACCGACAGAATACGTGATATGTGAGAGTATTACTTCAAATGTATTCCATCTTTGTAGGAAGACCAGTCCATTGTCGGCAACACTCTCCTTGAACATGAGATTTTACCCTCAAGCTCAGTGGCTTTAATTCTTCCCTCACTTCCATTTCTTCGCCAGGTCCGTCCAAGTAAAGTCCTCCAGAAGAAAATCAGAGGGTTGTTTAGGCGAGGGTTTCGAGAGAAACGAAGTGCAGGGGGTAGAATTCTGTTTCTAGCTGGGGGCCCCTTATGTCAGTCGGTGTGTGGTTGGGACCTTGGTCTCTTATATCACTTCAGCATGTCCGGAAGTACAAAAACCCATAACTTCCCTTGTACTGAAAAAGTAGTCTTGTCATAAATCATTACTTTTATCTACAAAACCAATGCTCTGAAAGGAATTTATAGAAAGTTTGAGGCTTTCTCATCTGAGAGTCGACAAAAACTGTACAAACAGCACAGTTCCCTTCAAACTGGGTTATGGAATCATTCTCAACGTTCATCAAACTGTTGCACTTCTTTATTAAGTAGATGTAACTATTACCTTACAATCGCGTTAAATGCAGCAAAATGTTGTTGCTGCTGCATATACCTCAACATACTTTGGATACGTTCTTGAACAGAGGATTATCCCGTAAAATGTAGTTCATTAACCAAGAACCATTCATGACTCCAGCAGAATTTCTTCCTAGTCTTAATTTCATAGATGTTTCAGAAATGAAGGGGGCAAACCACACAGTGCCGAAAGACTATCGATTGACTGTATACCTAAATATCTTGTTTCAAAGGTTTCCATCTATAAGCAAAATAGACTGGTCACGTCAACATATATGCTTTGCATCCATTTTTCCTCAATACTAAGGCAGTGACAAAAAAGAAAAAAAAAAGGAAAAGAAGGAAATATACCCTGCGTATTATACTATATGTACTCAACCACCATTGTAGGGGTGTTTTAGAGAAGAGAATGAACATGTATCTCAAAGCATCTCTAGCTCTCTAAATTCCAAAGAGTGAAATTAGGGATGATTCCAAATTAAGACTGAATTTTCACTCAAAAAGAGTGAGAATGACTCTTTTTCGATTGGAATTTTTCACTCTCAAATAAAGAGTAATCCCTAATATGACTCTAAATGGGTGAATTTTCGCTCTAAAGGTTTTGGAGAGTAAACCTATTAAAGGGTTATGTGGATATTGGGAAGCAACTTAGCAAGTCCTCACTGCCATGTTCCAGTCGATTGTACTTATGACTATGCGGATTGAGCTGGGTTTTCTTTTGTCCAGTCGTAGACGTTCATGTTGAATTTGTCTTCACACCGATTGACTTGAGTTTGATTTTCTCAGTTGAGTTTCTCAGCCCACTCCTGAGAATGGCAAGTTTAATCTTGAATTCACCTTAAAAGGGCCACAAAACGTAGGCCGATATTTGGCACGCTGTCATCGATCCACTTGAATGACTACTTGAATGGAGTTACAAGGTTTCGTTACAACAAATATTTTGCAACCATCTCGACCAGATATAGGAAATTAACACATCAGTGACACAACAACATCAACAACAACAACAACAACTTCGAATGTTTCTATTTAATCCATTTACGGTTAGATGTAAAAAAAGTATACATTTGATGGCAAATATGATCTTATTCCTTGAAACTTGTTATGAAAGATATTTTGTACGGAACTTAAAAGGGCAAACAAGCCCGCACGTAGCTTTTTCAAAATTGGGTTCGATTTTACCACAAGTGGAACATTTCACATAACAATTATGACCAACAAATTGAAACTTATAATATATGTTGTTGAGGGAAACTCCAGATCTTTTGGAAGGGAAGGACGAACCCCCTTGAACCCCTTGGATAACGGCCTGCCAAAATTCATCGGCTCTTTGATTGTCATAATAATTTTATCTTCCGTATCTTAGATGGTTGAATATGTTGCAAAAGGTTTTTAAACATTTTGACGTTTCCTACAGTGTGTAAACACAACATTTTCTCTACCTAAAACAAAGTAATATCTGAAAGAAAGTCAACGTAGACACCCAAACTTTAAACTTGCCTTCTATCCATCTTCAAAAGCCCACCTTGTTTGGGAAAAGTAAACATGTTTGCTAAAATATCAATAAAACTATTGGAACTTTCCTGACTTGTATACCATCCCAATAGTCTCAAAGCTAAATAGTTATCAATCGTAGTCACGACGGGAGATTTTATCACAAATATGTTTCTTGAATATTGAGTGGTTAATACCCCGTGCACACTTCTGTTTCTGTTTTTGTATTTAATTACTAAATATAGATTTTATTATTGAAACGTTCATTTTCTTTCTAGTAATATATTTCATGTAATCTCTCAGGGTAAAGTAGACACGTTATTTCAAGAATGATCACCACCCTTGTCACTGAATTTTGCCTTGGGCTTCTTTGCCAAAGGAAATCTTTATTATTTTCATTGTATTTAGTATGCACCTACCTACCTTGGAAGTCCACTGGCCTGACATAGAGCGTATCACCAAGAAAGCAGCAACATCATCTGCAAAACATCAATAGACGGCTTTTATGAAGCTGTCACTAAGCAGTTACTCAGTTATTGAATCTGTTATATCGTTAAAGTAAATAATCGGACGTGTCAATTTAGAAAGAGAAACTGACATATGCACAATCCTGTAAAAACAGTTCACAACAGCGATACTTTACATAACCTATGCCTTTAGTGAAATGTGACACTAATTTCTAAAACTTGACATTGTAGTCAAAAAAGTTTCCATGAAAAGCAATGTATAGTACATACAACAAACTTCGCTCACTGCCAAACTTCGCACACCCCTTGGAAATAAGTTAGAAAATGCCATGGCCTGGGGAACGCGGCAACGTTTTGACTACCACGACTTGTCATAATTTAGAACAAAGCTGATATACTATTTAATCGCCCTCGCCTGATTAGTCAATTGATGGTACTGCATTTGCACAGGAGAGGAAGGCTAGGCCTGATGCATCCTATTCTCACTTGCCATCTACTGTTACAAATTTCAAAACCATGATTTTGATCATTCAATGGTCGGACTTGTTCATGACTATTTTTGTTGCTAGCTTGTTCACACGTAATTACATGCGGATACTCCTCATGTAGTGATTGTCATGCTAACGTTAGTGAGTTAAGTGGAATACAATTCCACCTAAGTGAAATTGTATTCCACTTAAGTGGAATGTATTACACGTAAGTGGAAATAGAGGGTAAATGTTAAAATGGCTTGCCATATGCCCGCTAGAAGTCGAGATGTTTTTGAATCACGCACAACGCGCTTGTCGGGGTATAACAAAACGTACCGAGTGACATCGTGTGCGGCTCTGACGGATACTTTGACACACGCACGAAACACATGTTGTAAAAATGCAGAAATTTGGTCAATTCGTAAATTCGGAAAACTGCTCTCCGCAACGGACAATCGAACTAAATCGCTGATGATATGTGCAACTGGGACATTGGGAGTATGATGGAAATGATGGCTATCGAATTAATGAAGATGTAAAACAATAGGATTAAAACTTGTAACTCTGTGGATTGTCCACTTGTTCTCTTGCATTTATTGTTTGAAGAAATATTAGCCCTACTGACTTAATATATTAACAATATCAGATTTTGAGTACATAGTATTACAAAGAAGCTGGATTCGATTTCAGAAACATCTAGCTCGGTAGTATAAGTACCATTTGGAACTGGCCAGTGGCATATTTGATCTAACACCACAAACCCACCGTACCTCTCCTCAAGTTGCCACCAAGAAATAACAAACATAAGAAAGATCGACCACACACCGAAATTACCACTCCATAAACTTAAATTTCAATTCTTGACAGCTTAGCCACTGGTCTGTCAGTGATTTGTTCCTTCAAATTTTTTATCTAGGGGAATTTAGTGAGAGTTGCTGGACAGCTGCACCTCCTTGGTGCGTATTTCTGGTACTTACCGTTGTGGTGTTATTAACCTAGTATATTGGTTGAATGCACGCACTGACCATTTATTCTGGCTCATCTGGCTTAATTAGGATGTATAATAAAATTGGAAATTGCCTATTGGCATAAATAAAACATGTCTTTTGACTGGACGTAAAGTCTTCCTTTTGACTAGCCTACTTTAAAAATACTGTTACCCTTTGCAAGTTTCACGGGGACTAGAATCAATCCACCACTAGCCTCATGAAGGAGATAGTGGGGAGGTAACTCTGACTTTTGTGTAAACAAAACGTAATAAACGGATGACACTGCTTGTCTATGCCTAGTATGTGTTGGTTATCTTTGCGCACTGTAAAGCATTCTTACGTGCAAGTGCAGGATGGTACTTAACCTGTTGTTGTTGTTGTATTGTGTTTACATTATAGACTGTATTTTTACAGCATTAGGTCTACTTGAAAGGAAAGGTTCCAATCAATATTTACCTGCATCCCTACTTTATTAGTTGGTTTGCATTCTGGTTCATCATGGCTTCTCAAACTGATGAACACAAAACTGATAATATTTACGATCACAGTGAGAATGAACTAGATTTCGAAGAAGCAGTACTCAGCAAATTGGACATCGATAAAACAGATACTGAGAGCAAAAAGAAGAAGAGGTATACATGTAAGTATTTCAAGGGACGAGTTGTTAAGCATACACTTATTTAATATCTATTTTTAGACCCACATCAAGCAAACTTAATTCTCAGCCCGATTCTCATGGCCAACAATTCAACTTTTTCACCAGCGGAGGGCATAATCTTTGTTCCTCGAGCAGTATGAAGGGTTTCCTTGATGTTAAAGCACATCTATGAACCATGGTTGTCAATACATTGTCGTTTTGGTCTGTTGGTAAATTTTGCATGGTAGTTTTAATGCACTTTAGTATCAAGTTATCAAGAAAGGTGCCAAACATACGTATAGCTTCTATATAGTTCTACTGGCTAGGACAATAAGCATATAAATTTCTTTATTATAATACGTCAACTCAGGTCACGATTTCGATATAAGTGTTCGGATTGGTTAGGTTCTGAAGTGACATAAATGTAAAGCATGACATAATGCACTTGGAAATATCCTTGGAGAAGGTATTAACTTCGACCCTTTTCTATTGTTTACAGTAAAGAATCTGTATGGAACTAAACAGACGGCTACATTAGCCAAACCTATTTTTCTACAGCTAGATGTAAGCCGTAGAATTCGAATAGCCGCAAACGAGAAGGTAAATATAATGTTCAGCTTTAAAAATAAACACTGCATCTACCGACGAAAGGATGGAACGATAGCTGTGGTAGAAAACGCATCGTATCTGCAAGATAAACCGCACATACTTTTTGATGGCGATAAACACAAGGAGCAGTTACGTGATGCACGAGTTGTCTTAATTTACGCAGTCTCAAAAAAAGATCAATGGAGTGTTGATAAAAGGGGAATCGAACTACCAAAGAGAGAAACTATACTCATCTTAGCACAGGGCGGAAGTCTCGTGGCTGGCATTACCTTAGACAAGGAAGTAGGAATATTTAAATCTGATCTGCTTACTCTCATAACAGAGCCAAGATTATGTATTAGCGATGGAATGGTTGTAAACATGTGTGGTACAGAGAAATTTACATCAAGAGGAGGAATGAAGTCCGTAGAGGAAGGGAAACTTTACCATTTGCACAAAGGATCTTCTGGTTTGTTCGAGTGGTTTGACGTTACAGACGGACGCAATATTTCTCTCCATTGTCTCATTGAAGTGACTGTGCTTCAGGAGTCAGGTCTTCCTTATAATCGACCTATTCGAAGCGTGAGTACTTTTTTACACTTGAGTACTCGTTATTTGCATTGTAGTCGTGTCATCGATTGGTAAGTTGTCACATCACTCTCCTTTATTATTCAGTAAGCGGTAGTTTATCTCATTAGTTTACAAACGACTAGCAACATATCTCATGAGTAAAACAAAAGGGCTGTTAATATCCTTGAGACTTGATACTGTGGTTGGTTGATAGCCAACTTTAGTCTTTGACCAAGCCTTCAGCCATCTTCGGAGCAACGCACCGTACATACAATACAACACATAGAGGGGTCAACGAAATTGATATTAATAGTCAAGTCATAAGCTGACAAAATAAAATATCATAAAACGATATCTTTGATTTTTATAAAGGAAGATATTTGTATATTTAACGTTGGCAATTCTTGATTTGCATATATGCCAAAAACACTTATGGGTGAGATGCAGAGCACGTATAATGAAGGAAATCTAACTTCTTGCTAACCTACGTCAGTTACACGAATCACTACATGAGAGCTTGCAACGGTAAACCATGTCGAACAGAGGCCATGCATGAGCTAACGGCTATTAATGTCCATATGCTCATATTCTTGATATATAAGTGTGTAAGCAGATTTGATACCAAACATGTTAGGATGATACATTAACATGGGTTTGCATAGTCATCACATGGTGACAAAGAGACGAAGCTCATGGCTTATTTGAGTGCAAATGCTAAAGAGTGACAAAGTGGCACACACGCATTGCTCATTCACTCATATCCTCGATCTAGTGTGAAACATGACTCATTTTGATAGCAAAGATGCCATTTTTGTACATCAAAACGGGTTTCAGATTTCATGATATGTTGACCAATGGGAGTTCTCGTACTGCCTTTGAAAAAAAAAAAACTCCCGAACTCCTGAAGATGTGTTTGAATTCTTAGTGTTCATACAATATTTTACATGTCGCTGAGTAATCACTGATGACCAAAGAGCGTTGCCAACGTACTGCCAGAACGGCCGTCATTTACTCAAGTCTGACGATTGATATTAGAGTCATTGGAATAAACATGAAATTTCCTTGAACAAACACGAGCAAATTAATTACTCCGTCATCAGCATCAGATTGCTTTTGCATGGTATCCATGTTATCTTTGGTATCAGCGCAGCAATATCTTGGAAGAAGGAATTAACGATGAAAACCAAGGGGACAACAAAACCTAACGGGTTGGGAATAGAATTTGGTCTTTTTGATAGTAGCCCTTGTCTCTCACAGGTATTGTCATACAATGACACAGTAAATATGAAATTATGTTCCGTATCTCAACTCACCCAGAGAGTTCGGTCAGTCTGAAGAGTTCCGGAAGTTCTTTCTGAGTCTGGCAAACTTTAAAGTACGGTACGATCGTTACTCATTCACCCACTAAGTCTAAAGTTTTTTCTTTTGTTAAATGCATCTAAGAAGGTTAACGTCTGATGTTACAATACAGTCCAGTCATCGACTTAAGCTAGAGGATGGACAACATACAAATGATTCTCAAGACATGGCTTTCCGTACAACAGCGTATTTGATTGTCCATTTTGGTGTCTTTCTCATAAGCATAGTCTGAGCAAAGTTGCTCGACCTGGCAGCAAAGAGTTGTACTGTCATTCTCGGGATGATTACTTTGCAATTTTCAATCAGGCCACCACAAAAGCTGGAACACATCAGATTCTTTGGGAAGTGCTCGATGAAACATTGCTTCTATGTCAGCAACTGGAGCATTTCGAACACTTAGCCCATGGACGACACCAACGGAACCTTTAATGGAATTTGGGCACTTAACTAAACATAAGGAAATATTCCTCCAATTTTTCACTGGGAACTCTGGCTGTGTCCTTTTCTAAGTAAACAACGTAATGATGAAGTGAATACCAAACATTTCCAATCTCACTTTCACATTAAATGCGATCAGAATGGCTTTAAGAATTTACCATTTAGTGCAGGTATACGCTTGCCATTTCACATTGTCTCTTTTTTTCAACTTTTGCTTTAAGTATTCAGGGGGTTTGTTAGGATTCAAGGAATGATCGCCATCCTTCTAGATAAGTCCTTCTGACAGTGACCATTAATAGGAAGCAAGGTAGTCAAGTCTAATGAGGCTTTGGCTTGCTTGTCGTAGACAGAATCACATTCATCAAAACCCACATCAGCTACAAAGCAAGGGCCTAGAAGTCAAATTAAGATCTTTCCATTTGAACAACACTCTATGTGGGGAATATTTTCAGTATCATTATAACTTCTTAATCCTGCCCAACCACTGAACAAACGAGAGACGTTTTTACTCCGTATGAATCTCCCTACGCTTTCCATTCATTCATGAAAGTATTTTGAGGTCATACATTTAGATATGTCCCCAAGGAACTGACCTTAACAGTTCCCAATTGTTAGCCCTTCAGCATATACAACGCTCCCATTCCTTTTAGGTAATATTAACTCACAGACTTATTCTTTCATTCTAGCTTCTAAGAATAATGTCAGAACGTGCGCCAATTTTAAGTTCCACTCCACTAATTGGTTGTTGGCTTATGATGTATAAACATGGGTTTACCCTTAGCAACAAATTTGTTCCAATGGCATTATGAGCACACTCCCTTGATAGACCCACTAACGGTAACCGGTTTTCTCACCCCTTTGCAATTTCGTCCCAAGCTATTTACCAGTTCTCCCCTACCTGTTTGTCCCGAAACGCAGACCAGTTCGCCCCCTAATGTGATGGTTGTGTTATGTGAAAAAGGGCGGGAACGAATTCAAATGTTCATTTTATCTCATCATTGATGTTTTATAGTTATTTCAGTTGTGGCTTGTTAGTGGTGTTTTGTTCGTGGTCTCTTGTCTTCATTACTTTGTTCATGTGTTTTGTGATCTTTCATTTTTGCCTCAAAATTTCAATTAAACGTTTTACTTGATTGTTAAAGTGACAAATGTATTTATGTGAGGAAAAATACCTGAATACTACAGAATACTGTACCAGCACTGACACGTAAGACACAATCTAAAGTCGGCGCCCATCGAGGGAGGGCAAAGACTGTGGCAACTTTCACCACCCTCCTCTCAAAAGAAATTCCATAGAGTTGCTTCGTACATGTAAATAGGGAGTAGTTGTCTTACACGACAGTAGCAAATTACAGTGAGTAATAATCTTACGTGTTGCAAACCCTCATGGCCTTAGGTCGCTTTTATCACCCCATGCTGTGTCAATTAAACATCGTTCTACTAAAGTGTTTAGGTGTGTCAATCCAATGTCTTACTTTCTTGAGCTGTCTGGTAAGGGGATTCAGGTGTCATGTCCATAGGCTAAACATGTTTAATCAAGCATGAAAAAAAAGCCTGTTGAACATTTTAACACGCTCATAATGTCATGAATATAAATGAAGCAGATACCGTTGTTCTGCTTTAGGCTCACACCAAAACCCTTTCGGCAAAAATGCTTGAAAAACTATATGATTAGTTGACTGTGATTTTAAGGTAAAAGATCAACTAGGGTTGACAGAGAGGTCTGTTTAGCGTCAAGTGCTCAAAATAATTTTTTTTCCCTTTTAGTATTTATTGGTGGTCATAACATGTGACCAGTCTCATTGGTGAATTTGTAATTATGGTGTTTTCAGCAATTTTGTACACACGGCTATGTAAGTTTTGTTATTTTATAAAGAATTCGCCATTTCCAAGATCTGATCAGCCTCATCTATACGATCCACAAAAACATTGTAACAGGCGAATAAAATAACTTATAAATGAACAACCTTGTTTCACATGGATGAGTCTTCTTGCCTTGTCTATTGACTAATTTCTCCCAATGTGATCTATTAGCATTTCAGAGACCATCGGAGGTGGCAGTTCCTTTTCATAAAAAATCAAAGATGTTTGTTGATTTAGGTTTGTTGCCTTTCTGTTAAAGTGTCAAAGAAGGAAAAGGGAAACAATGTTACTAGATTATTCATCATTAGGCAATCTCAACGAGGAGAGGTCAATAAAATGAGTAGGCGGCCGTTCCATTTGAGAAGAAGAAGCTTATGTGTCACTTGCATATGCCGGCTGGCACTTAGCTTTTTCACTATTTCTAACCCTAACTCTCTCTCTTAAACCGAAAAATTCTTTGGCCATGTTTTGATTGGTAGAATTATTTCCTACCACGTATATAGGAGCCAACGATAACGCAATGGATAAGAGAATAGATAGTTGTTGCATGGTCCTCATGGCTTCTCCTTTCTTCCTGTGGAAATTTTCACAACCTTCAGTTTTATAACTTTTATTTCGGTGTTTTCCACCTCTTTTTCTTTTGCTCCGCTGGTGGCCCGCTGGTGCATGTAAAAATGCACCACCGATGCATCACGACATAAACATGATCTCCACGAATTTTACATGCACGATATCATCACACTGATGCAAGGGCTAATGATCTGGATCACGTGACAAGCGATGGTAGCATGTAGCTGTAGCATGAACTCTTTCTTAAGTAATGTCGAAATTTGGATCACAACTGTTGAGCAATGGCTCTCAGTATCAAATTTCATAGTCATCACAGGAAAAACACTTTTGAAATTTACTTTCCACTGAGAAAATCATTGATTTACCTACGCTCCTGCGAAACGAATTATTAACATGAGATACCATAGAAGATCTTTAAAGTCTGGCTTTCTGCCCTACGGGATGTCTTCAGATACATTTTCTTGACAAGTTCTGAAGATGAATTGCCAGAAAATTTTGGATCTTAATTCTCGTAGAATTGATATCATTCACGTATCCCTTCTGAGACACAGCGCTTTTAAATCTCTGCATATTGGAGGTAAGTTCCCATAAAAAAGTTCCCCGTCATTGAGTTACATCCTCGTTGGAATAACGAAATGCATATGCCTGATCGCCCTTCTCAAGATAGCTTTCGCACTTTCATGAACTTAATCACCCAGAGGAGAACCGCTGTCTATACTGCAACGAGCTTTGCGTTTACAATTTTGAATAGGAAATATTGCAAACAAGCATTATCTATCTACATCTTATGTACATTATCACCATCAGTGCCGCTGTTAATGTTCAACCTACAAGTTCGTAGCATTAGTAACCTTAAACATTAAACATCTTATCATTAGTCACACATTCCTGATTAGTCATCCATTCCTCTCCAGATAAAGACTTATCTTCGTCTGTAAGGCTCTCAACTATTGTTCTATCGAATCAAATGAATTTTAATCCATTGTATTTGTATTAATAGCTTCCTTACTGCTTCTTTTGTAGCATCTTCTATAATCAGAGTTAAATTTGAATTCATCGTTCTCGTGAAAATGCGTTTGGTACACCTCAAAATTCAGACCAATTTCTCGTCTGCTTCCATATATCTGTGCCCACGTACAGGATAATCTTGAAGTTATTGGTGTTTTTGTCATTCCTAATTGTGATGTACTCTTGCAAACATAAAGGATTATCCATGTATCTTTCCAGCTGACAAAAATTGGTCATGGGCCATGGACTCCTTTTGGGCTAATGTCAGAGTCCGTGTGCAGGATTACTGAGCCCTAATAGACATGTTGCTGTTAAATTTAATTCGAGTTCATTTTCAGCTGAAGAACAGCTGATTACATTTTTGTTCCTCGGCACACGGAACACGCACATAATTCCAGGGTAAGGAATCCCATTCCTCGACTCCTGGGCTCCACCCTACATGATGGACCATCAAATGATCTGGACTACCGAACTACAATTAGTGCTTACAATCAATTGGGAATCCAGTTTCATCAGTGAAAGCTGTTGGATATTCATGAAACGGCTTTGTTCAAATTTTCCCTGTAAAATGTTGTGAAGTTTTAACGTTTTTTTGCATTTAATGAAAGAAAGTTCGTAAGATTCAAAACCCTAATGTGATTATCTTTTTGACTCTTTACGAAGAGAGGAATACTAATGAAGAATAACATGATAACATGCTGGGTTAAACATTTCTGACGAAAAACATTTTGGATGCAAATAACAGCACGAAAAGAACAATTTCGCTCAATTTTCAATCAATGACTCAGGCAATTGACATATTTATAAAGTACTTTAAACATAGTATTCCGTATAAGAGTGCTATCTGTTTTCAAAATACACTTAAATGATTTAAAAAGTAAACTGGATTCCTTTGTGTGAAATTTTCTAATGAAGAAGAACTGTCTGATTTTTATATTAGTGTAATCAAAAAATTAATTCAGCTGGTACGTTCTTTCTTCTTCGTATTCTTCAAATCGCCTCGGATTAGCTTCTTCAGTCATAGAAGCAAAGGTTAAGTAGTATGTACCATTTAAAATTCATGAATGACACAGATACAACAATTTCCCCACCTTTAACTGTATTAACGAAATAAAATATAGAGCAAACAACGCATTTATCCTATCGCCCGATCGGGATTCCAGTCCTTGAATTAGCTTGAATTAATTTTGCAACCGACAGCTTCCGTATGTGAGATAATCCTTTAGTAGGCTTTTAGTGAGAGTTGTTCATCTCACGCTTTCCATGACAAAATTTGAATTTCGCTGTAAGTGTGCAATTATTGGAAAAGGGTGTCACTATAGAACGCGTATGTTTTTATGGCTACTCTACTGATTATATCGAAGACTTGTTTCGTACTCTTACATGAAAGATAGGTGTTGGTCGTCATTGCTACATGAATAAGTACCCCTAGTTCCAAGTGTAGGTTCTGCATCTCTAGTCTCTTAACAATTTGAATTGTTAACCTAGATAAGCTCCTTGTTAACCAGTTCTTCTAGCATGTACAGTATTAACCTTTAATAAAATAACACCATTTCACAGTAAAAACTGCTCTAAGTTAGTAATTTGTAACACAGCCAGTTTCTCTGTCAGACAAGAAAAGTATGCGCTCTTTTTGATTGGGCTAGTCTGGAAAAATGGGGCATGCTTTTTCGGGCACAAAACGAATGGATTAGTACCGAGAATTCTGACTGTAATTTTAGATTGAGGATAGTTGTATTAACATCTTTTTAATTTTACTTCCATTATGGACATCATGTTATTGGAGACGAAACAGTGGTATTGCATGCTGAATCCTGAGATGTATTTTATTCTTCTTTGCGAGTTTAGTGTTCGACTATTCGCATAATGTAACTCTCACTTCCAGATACTGATAATTAATTCCATGAAATTCTTCAAGTTTATCCCCATACCCAACTGTGAAGTTACCATTTTATTTTTAATTTTTTCTTTATGAGTAAAAAATTCGTCAGAGCATACATTGATTCTATAACCTTGTAGCTCACACAGTTTTTTCATTAGTATTGATGAGTGTAGATATTAAGTTTTCGTGTATTTCACCTCAGGTGGAACACGCAGACGAGACTTACGATACAATCACAGATTTTTATTATGGAGATATCAAACTGTCACAGGTAAGCACTCTCCTAATCGCTTAAAATTTCATAAAGGAGGAAACGTTTACATATTGTATAAACTGTATGTGATATTATATTATATATTGTATTTACTGTATGTGATATCGTTAGTGTAGTTTGAAATTCTTCTGCACTGTACAAAGATGTACTTTATTTTCAACAGAAACTTCAAGAACCCCTTCCTCAACCGCTCTTAGAACAGAATCGTTTTTTGGTGAGATTTATATTTCGGCCACTTCAATTTTATTTAGTAGACTCCCTTGCATTTTATGTTTTGTTATCCAAGGACTCGACCACCGATCATTTTTAATCCATCACGGTGGGTTCCAAGTGATAGCCATAAAAACGAATCAGACAGAAAACAATTTTAACGAAAATATTTTATGATAAACTGTGGTACCTTCTTTCATAATTGTTAGGTGTTATGTGTTGTTAGTAAAGTTGTTACTTTAGTAAAGTTAGTGAACAAACAAAGCACAATATCCATTCTTGTACAGCACACCGACAGGTCACTTAAATCTGAACGATGGTTTCATAGTAACCTGAGTCGGCAACAAGCTGAAGAACTGCTACGCAACGATGGTGACTTCCTAGTTCGTCATAAAACTCATCGTTCATCAGAATACGTCATTTCCTTTAAACACAACGGAGTCGCTAACCATATGGAACTTTCACTGAAAGATGGCTGCGTGAGTGTTTTCTACAGAATGGTTTGACATGTATAATTTGCAAAGAAACTTTTAGTAGTGTAGTTCCTACAAAACAAGCAGTGCAATTTTTTTTCCGTGTCGATCAGAAATTTTAAAGTGTCCTTCAATCGCGTCTTGTTACGTTTGTGAGATTCCTTACAAAGTGCAGAGAAGAGCTATTCGTGTATTATGTATTAAGTACTAGCTGTTAAATCAACTGCCAAAGACAACAACGTTTTGCCTATAAGAATTGCCACAGTCTGTGGCATTGTTTATGACGTCCATTTTGTCTCATTAAAAAACTCAACACTTTGTAATTGGTATTGGTAGAGTAAGTTGCATTATCTTCACTTTAACCCGGCAAACATTACATTTAGGTGTCTCACATGTGTTTAATTCCTACCTAATTCAGTACAAAACTCATGGTGGCAACTTCAAGTCAGTTAGGATGGTGGTACACATGCACTGGAAATGTGGTTATTCATTGTCAAGAGACGACAGATCTATCCGTCTTATCAGTCCAGTGTATAGCCATGACGACACTATTGACACTGCCGATGAAACTGAAGCTAGCGAAAACTCTCAAACGTTCGTCCCGGTAAGATAGACTGATAGAGTTCTACTTTGTAGAATGTCATTTGGATATGCAGTTCACTTACTTGAATGTCTTGAAAACTAGGTCATTTAAATTTACCTCCCTCCGTCAAAACTCTTCCCAATGTCCTCATCTGCTTACAACTTCCAAGCTTGACATGAGGGAGGGACATTGAACCAAAAGGGGGTTTCTCATTAAAGTTTGAGATGAACATATATTATTGATAGTTATTTTTCTTTATGAAGAGTTTACTGTAGGCTACTGGCACAATTAATGTGAGCAAGAGTTACTCAACTTTGCACTTATTGACTCTTCTGGAGAATGAATGGTAACAGTAATAACCTCTGAAATGGAAGGAAAATTGATTAGAAGGTACGAAACTGCTGAACTGTATATTACCAAGTATATATCGCATGCGTTATGTTAAATTGTGTGACATCCTTGCGTATGATATAATTTCATGTGTAGTGTTTTTTTCTTTTCTTTGTATTTTAATCTTTTGACAGGATGGCAGCAACTCCGATGACTGGTGAGACATATTTTATTGATATAAACTGTCTTGTTGTTGACTTTCAACTACTTTATAGAGAAAATGGGGTAGTAGGTACAAAGGCAAATGAATTGAAAAGAGTAATATGTACAATGAAAAATGAATTCCCAAAGATCGTACGTTTTTCGATTTTCCGCGTTTGTCCTTTGACTACATTGATGTCCATACTTTTTTGTTGTAATGATTGAGAAAAAATCGTTGTAGAGTTAAAAAGTTTCGGTGCTATAGCTCAGACTTAAATCCTCACATTGCAGTATTCGTTCCTTTGATGTAAAAAAATCTGGAATCATTTACCCGCGAGTATTGAAGTTTAAAAAGCATCTCAAACATCATCTCACAAGAAATGAACACTGATTGTATGGTTCTTTTCCTTGTTGTCCTTCTGGTAATGTTTTTTTATTGTCGTTGTTCATTGTTGTTCCCCCCTTTCGCACAATGACTTTTGTTTTTCTTTCTTTTTTTTGTTCAGGTTGTTTGGAACGTTTTCAAGCTCTCTGAAGCTTCTTGTTACTGCCCCTTAACCTCTTTCCTTTATGACTTTTCTCTCGTTTTCGAAATATTTTGACAACATAACATTGTTATTTCTATAAAAGAGATTGAAATAAAGTTGGATGAATTGAAATCTAAAACAAAACTTGCCGCATTGTCTTATGAGATTTACAGTTTGCCAGCCTCCACATATAGTGTCTTATGGCAAGTTTTTTTTTTCAATTTGGTAATCACAGGGATGCTGTAAATAGCTACGTTTAATCAACATTATTTGCCTTTTCTACTTAGGGTAACATCAAAGGAAAACACAGAAAGAACGAGGCCATCTATAGTTCACCAAAGGATAGCATCTTTCGGAGGATCTGGTGCACGACCAAAGCAAATAAAGGTATTTTATTTACTCTTTATACCTTCAATTTGGCATTGCAATAACTATCTATTCGTAATAACATCTTCTTTCATTTGGAGCATAGTGCAGTAAGCTAGAGAAAGTATTCTGAAAGGTTAAGATTATTTCCATGTTTTCTCATTTTACGCAAAGAGGATTTTTCTGGCATGTGATTTTAATACCCAGACGGAAGTAACGTTATTCTCACTGGTTTGAGGCTACATGCAGTAGGTCTACATGGCTATAGCATTCTAAAACTTTGAGAGTTATTTTCATATCATGTCATATTATGTTAAGGAACGTTTTCATGCTTGTTATGTTTGGGGTTCAGAGGCAGCAGATTGTATTTTTCATCCAACCATGCACCAGACAAGTGTCAAGTTTAACCTGAAATTTAAATTTTTTTTTTCCCAACTGCAATGTTTGTCATTAACACCTGTAAAACAGTTTGGGTTGCTTTATCTGAGTCACAATTTATGGATAAGGTACATTTCTGATGCAAAATATAAGTGAGAGAGATAGAAAGATGTCTCCAGACCTTTTTCTTGTTTGAATTGGATGTCACGGAACACATTGAAAATTACTCATAAAGTCTTATATCTTCAAAGAGAGTAATACGACTACAACTTTCCTTGACATCAATACTTATTGTCTCTTTACGTAGTCATACAAATATGTTGTAACAGTAGAGGGGCATTCGTCTGAGAAAGAAGCTCGAGCAGATAAGACTGAAGTAAGAATTACATTAAATATATTAAACATAAATATAAATGATGATACACAACATGATGTTTAATAGATGCATATAATTTATTTTAAGCTGTGCAGTATGAAAAATCTTGAGTTATTATAATCAACCGTTACTTTATCATTGGCAAGTCTTTTTGACCAATAGTCTTACAAAGTTTGTTCTTAGCTGCCAGCTTACATTACAGTAAGACTCTTCATATTCCATGCTTATGTTTGACTTGTTTGTTTTAACCTTTCAATTGCGATGATGAGCTTGACGAACACCTGAGAGATTATGATTTGTAATTTACATCGGCCACTAAGTGGTAACATGCGAACTGGTGTAATGTATAGGCCTATCTTGCGTGTGCACGATTATCTTTACAGTAACTATCAGTAATTCACTAGGGAAGGTAAATGTTCAAATTAAGCATGTTTATCTGTCCACGGTTTGTAAGCTATTAGCCTTGCTTGATGTCATCTTAGCCATAGGTCTAGTGAATACGTGGTCTTTGGACTATGTTATTTTTAAGTTCAATAGAACTGAAATATCCTTTAAGATTCAAAACATGATAAAGTTATTTGCAAAATAAGAGCATTTATGATACATCAATCTGGAGCTATGTAGCATAGGTTGTAGTTGGAAAAGCCTTACATAAATCCACATGGGAAGAAACCTAAGTGAAAAAGTCGTATCAAGATGCAAATTCAGTGGGCGCTTTTTTTAAAAGATGAAAGATAATTCTTCCTTGATTTCAGAAATATCAAAGCATTATATTATAAGTGCAGGAACTGAAATTGACTTCGAACTTACTTCAATAGCGAAGCTTACAACATTACCAATCCTACAATATTAAGTTGGTGATCACGACAGAATAGCATTTAATTTGTAATTGGTAAACATCTCTTTCTAAACTTTGCAAATATATTAAATTTCACTAATTTATTTAAACATGCTAACGTGTTCAAGTAAAACTTATATCACAAACAATGTTGTGAACATGTTGTCAACGAGTTGAGACACAGGTTTGATTGAGATCGAGAGCTCACTTTTTTTTATTTTACATGATTTCAATATCATAGCCTTAATGTTTGTGAAAGAAACATATCAACATTAATCGTTCCCAAATATCTTCTCAGCATAGTTTATCACTAAGTTGGTAAACATTAAACTTCACAAACTTAAGTACGTACCAAAGCTACAGATAGCCTAATTACGATAGTTTGACCAAGTCTACCTTGAAGTGCAGTTAACTTGAAGTATACTGAATACGATCAAATAGGTTAATATGTGGAGGGATGTAAGTTGATCTCACAATATTTAACTTTAACGTTCTACACTGCTTTTGGAAATGGTAACTAAGGGCATTCATATTCTCTTTTAGGAAGAAGACGATGTCCTCGTACCAAGTAGTTCTGAAGGAGAGCATTATGGGGAAAAGGTTTTATTTCATATTTGTTCAGCTTTACGTAGAATGTATTTTAGTACCTGATCAAAGTTTGAGGAAAGCATATCAATAAGTTTGGTATTGTTATATTTTTATCCACCAGATAACCATTTGATATACATAACAAAATGTTTCCACCATATTATGCACTCACAATACTCCTATTTTGCAGTTAATTATGACAGACTAATTTGATAGTTGTCAGTGATAAATTTACTTCTCAAATAGCCTCCGCATACCCACCCTCTACCCTTGTATATGTGTATTTGACTGCCTTTAAATTGCAACCAGTCGATTTCTATGACATGGCAATATGTGTATGTCTTAGAAAACTGCCTCCCAAACCGAATTATCAATCATGTGAAAAAGCGCCCTTTAATCGCACTACTATTCCGGTTTTCGTTGCCCCAGGCACATATCAAGGAAACCCCGTTATTTGAAAGAAATTCAATAGCGCTCTCCACTGGCTGACTGGACTCTTTTTTACAAGATAACACACAAAAGTGAAATTTACAGTAAAATATGTCCAGATACGAATATCTAACGGCGATTTACCATTGAATTGCACTTTTAAACGAAAAATTTGGTTGGGTAAGAAGCAATTTAACAAAATATCACGGTCTTCTTTCCTTTTTAAATGTGTTCTTCCCTCAAACAAACTTTCTCCCTCTCTGCAGTATTGTCGATATCATTAGCTCCATTCGGACTGTATCGGCCATTACCGTAAATTTCCAAATAAATATATGTTCTTGCACCCCATTACTCATGAGATTTCAATGAGAGGCTTTTCAGACATACTGATGTTTACCTTACTACTAATATTTTATGGATTTAACTTCATAATTTCAACCTTAACATCACACTATAAATTAACACCCAAAGGTACATCGATCACGCCATAAGTTTGTGTTACCTGCGTGGTGTACAAACTTCCCTACTCCAACAACGTTACACAGCATACAGTCTAGTCCTAATTGCACTGCACAAGCACTAGCACTGTGTACAAATTAATTGCTGCGGCAACGCTTCGCGCCAAAACAAACGTGTGATAGGAGATATTTTGTAAGGAGGACGCACACTTAGGGAACAGCGAACCTTAAACGATTTCCGTAAGGATTAGGCATCTAGAAGTAAGTACTTTGACGAATTCTGCACCAAACAGAAAATTTCAACCACGTAATCGGATGCAAATGAGCCATCAAACACTATCTTGGTATCCTTTTTCCAATAAGATGAAAAAACTTGCCACATTTTGGTGTGTGACTGAAAAATTCTGTCAGCGTGGCGGAGGTAGCGGTTACGTAATACGTCAACAACTAGGGAAAGAATTTGTCCTTCAAACATGAGTTGGAAGCCAGTGGCTTTCAACTCACGGCAGTAAACTAAAGGGGGCATTCTCACATACTAAAAATTAGAAATAATATTGTACAACATTAACTTTATACAGTTTTCTTAGTTACTAGGTTTCTTATTTATGTTCCATGTGTGCATGAGTTTCAATCGTAATGTGGAATATCTTTAAAGCGAAAGTCACAGCACAGGGATTACAGATTATTTATGATAATTCATTTTGACCCATTTTGTGACTCCATGTGTCCTCTGTAACACAGATTATTCTGTATCTCCAACATATAAGCCATTCATCAGTCGAACTTTTCCAAAAACAAAACAAGCAGTTTCTGTAAAGAACAGAGAGGGGCCGCCGAAATTGATGGCATGTTAGTGATATTTCTATGGTATACATGTATAAACAACTTGTCCTTTGGACTAGTATGTTAGTTTTAAGTTCAATAAATGTCCTTTAAGATTTAAGACGTGATAAAGTTATTTGCAAAATAAGAGCGTCTATGATACACCAATCTGGAGTTAAGCAGCATACGTTGTATTTGGAGGACTTCTGACTCTTACATATAGCTACATGGTAAGAAACGTACTAGAAGAAGTTACATTTAGATGAAAACTCAGTGGGTGCTTTTTAAAATAAGATGAAGGTAATTCTTCATTGATTTCAGAATATCAAAACACTATATCATAAATTCAAAAACTGAAATTGATTTCCTGTGTTTTTTCTGGTATGTACTTTTTAAAAGCTTTACCAGTTCCCAGTGACGAAAACCATGAAATGTTGCCGTAGTGTGACTAAATGCATGCACACATATCTTATATATTTGCCAAAAGATGCTTAGCCAGTAGTCTGTCACCAAGTAATTGTCCTAGGGAAATTTTTACAATCAGAAATTTTCATTTCATCTAGAGACTTGAAGAAAAACAATCACCTCATGAGCTTTTTTTTCAGCAAGCAATTAGGTATTCATCACTATCCTGCGCACTTTAAAAAATATTTGATACTTCTAAAACGTTTCACTTGCTATTAATATGTTAGTATAAAAAGAAAAAAGTACGAAGTTCCGAGATAACTCATTATTCACGCTTTAATTTACTCTAACTCATTTCAATAGCGAAGTTAACAACATTAACAATCCTAAAATATTAGGTGGTGATCACGACGGAATAACATTTGATTTGTAATTGGTAAGCCTATCTTTCTAAACTGTGCAAATATATTAAATTTCACTGCTTTATTTAAACACGCGAACGTGTTCAAGTAAAACTTATGTCACAAACAATGTTGTCTTTCCACAGGGAGAGGCATACGAGAACTCAACAACTGACACTCAACGAGTTGAGATACAGGTTTGATTGAGATCGAGCGTTCAGTTTTTCATTTTAATATGTGTGAAAGAAACATATCGACATTAATCGTTCCCAAATATCTTCTCAGCATAATTTGTCACTAGGTACATTAAACTTAACTAAATTAAACTAAGAACATTAAACTTTACAAAATTAGATATACACCAAAACTACAGATAAATACGATAGCTTTGAAGTTTGTGCAAACAAGTCCACTGATACAATCAAATAGGTTAATATGTAGAAGGATGTAAGTTGATCTCACAAAATTTAAATTGAAAATACTATACTGCTTTGGATTAAAACGGTAACTAAGGCCTTTCATATTCTCTTTTAGGAGGAGGAAGACAATGTCGTTGTACCAAGTACTCATGAAGGAGAACATGCTGGGGAAAAGGTTTAATTACATTTTAGTTCAATTTTACACACAATGCATGTCAATATCTGATGAAAGTTTGAGGAAAGAACATCAATACGTTTGGTATTGTTGTATTTTTATCCACCAGAGAAGTGAAAGTCACAGCACAGGGATTAAAGATAATTTATGATAATTCATTTTGACTCATTTTGTGACTCTAGTTATCCTCTGTAATACAGAATATTGTATCTCCAACATATAAACTATTCCTCAGTAAACTTTTCCAAAATCAAAACCAGCAGATTTCTGTGAATAACAGAGAGGGTCCGGGGAAATTGATTTCGTATTAGTGATAGTTTATACTATACAAGTGTAAACAACTTCTCCTTTGGACTAGTATGTTAGTTTTAAGTTCAATAGAACGGAAATATCCTCAAAGATTCAAGAGGTGATGAAGTTATTTGCAAAATAAGAGAGTTTATGATTCACCAATTTGGAGTTAAGTAGCATACCTTGTATTTGGATAACTTCTGACTCTACATAAAGCTACATGAAAAGAAACGTAACCGAAGTAGTCATATTTAGATGCAAACTCAGTGGGTGTTTTTTTTAAACAAAAGATGAAGATAATTCTTCATTGAATTCAGAAATATAAAAACACTGTATCATAAAAGCAAAAACCGAAATTGATTTCCTGTACTTTGTTGTGATATGTACTTTTCAAAAGGTTTACCAGTTCCCAATGACGAAAACCATGCAATGTTGCCATATAGTGTGACTAAATGCATGCACATATATATATATATATATATATATATATTTGCCAAAAGGTGCCTAGTCAGTAGTCTCTAACCAAGTAATTGTCTTTGGTAATTTTTTACATCCACAAATTTTCATTTCATCTAGAGACTTGAAGAAAAACAATCACCTCATGAACTTTTTTTCAGCAAGCAATTAGGTATTCATGACCATCCTGTGTGCTCTAAAAAATATGTGATACTTCTAAAATGTTTTGCTCTCCATTAAAATGTTAGTATAAGACCAAAAGTTCCAAGATAACTCATTATTCACGCTTTAATTTACTCTAACTTATTTCAATAGCCAAGTTTACAACATTAACAATCCTAAAATATTAGGTAGTGATCACGACGGAATAACATTTGATTTGTGATTGGTTCACATCTGTCTCTAAACTTTGCAAATACATTAAATTTCACTGACTTATTTAAACATGCGAACGTGTTCAAGTAAAACTTATGTCACAAACAATGTTGTCTTTCCACAGGGAGAGGCATACGAGAACTCACCAACTGACACTCAACGAGTTGAGATACAGGTTTGATTGAGATCGAGCGTTCAGTTTTTCATTTTAATATGTGTTAAAGAAACATATCGACATTAATCGTTCCCAAATATCTTCTCAGCATAATTTGTCACTAGGTACATTAAACTTAACTAAATTAAACTAAGAACATTAAACTTTACAAAATTAAATATGCACCAAAACTACAGATAATTACGATAGCTTTGAAGTTTGTGCAAACAAGTCCACTGATACAATCAAATAGGTTAATACGTAGACGGATGTAAGTTGATCTCACAAAATTTAATTTGAAGGTACTATACTGCTTTGGATTAAAACGGTAACTAAGGCCTTTCATATTCTCTTTTAGGAGGAGGAAGACAATGTCGTTGTACCAAGTACTCATGAAGGAGAACATGCTGGGGAAAAGGTTTAATTACATTTTAGTTCAATTTTACACACAATGCATGTCAATATCTGATGAAAGTTTGAGGAAAGAACATCAATACGTTTGGTATTGTTGTATTTTTATCCACCAGAGAAGTGAAAGTCACAGCACAGGGATTAAAGAAAATTTATGATAATTTATTTTGACTCATTTTGTGACTCTAGTTATCCTCTGTAACACAGAATATTCTGTGTCTGCAATATACAAACCATTCCTCAGTCGAACTTTTCCAAAAACAAAACCAGCAGATTTCTGTAAATAACAGAAAGGTTGGAGTTGTTCAAAATATGTTGGATTTCCAAACGCTCACAGGATCTGCGTGACGTCAGGGGTGGATCTTTTCTCGCAAAGCAGTGCGACCTACGTACATATTTCCAGTGCCTATACATATGCATAGGTGCGATGTAAGTTGATGTTGTCACGTAAATGTTTGTTGAGTTGCAAAAGATCAACCTAAGAATGACGTAGTGACTGTCAGGACTGAGACTGGTTCTAAAGTATTAAGGAGAAACAAAAAGAACAAGTTATTATCTTAATAAAGAGGAGCTACGGCCGCAGTAGGTGTAGGTGAAGGTAGTACGTTTAGTATCGTTACATTTTGAACAACAGGTAGGCCTTACGTACAAAGAGCAGCACGGTTGTTCCACGAAATTAGCTACTCACAACATTGGCAGTTAATCTTAAGACAATCGTACTTGATTGTGTACCTGTAAAGTATTTATTAGATCTTATATACTGCACAGTTTATCATTATCTGTAAGTTACTGATTTAAATTGCAATCACTACCACAAAGAAAAAAAAAATATTTCCTTTCAGCAGGAGGACTACAGTGTGTATATACCAAGTAATTTTGAAACATCAGGAAAAGCAAAGGTTACATGAAATTTATTGTTCACTTTATGTATACGTGTTTTCGTTACATTTATTTCAATAGATAGTTGTTTAGAGAAAGGATTTTCGCTTCATTCTTTATCTTAGTATTTTAGTCACATCACACATCTTAAAGTACAAATTCGTTATCAATGTTATTATCCCTGAAATAACGAAAAATATACAGAACATTAAGATAAATTTACATTTTGTCGTTGTATGTTATATGTTCATCTTTAAGTTTTTACAATAAATCCATTGAAGCAATCAAGTAAAATTTAAGATACGAATATGCGGATCTCACGAAATTCAACATTGACCTATGTCACTTTTGTCGGATTACAAAAGACATAAAGTGATAAATTACTAAAGAAAGACTATAATTCTGTTTCAGGAGGAAGACGATGTGTATTTACCAAGTTACACTGAAACAAAACAAGATGAGGAAAACGTAAATTATTTATTTTTTCATTCTGTGTACATTCTTTTATTTCAATAGCTTTACAGGGATGTGAAATGAAGAATATCAACACGTTTTGTGTAGTCACATTTAAAAAAAAAACAGATAAACTTACCTGTAAGGAAGAGCACCATTAATCCACGAAAAAAAGCTACTCGCAAGAGGACAGCGGTGTGTATTCACCGCGTAATTAAAAAGTTCAAGGTAAATCAAAGGGTACATGAAATATATCGTTCAAGTTATATAAACGCGGTGTTTACGTTATATTTTATTTCAGTATGCAGTCAGATCTTTCGAGGAAAAGCATCGCTGTATTCTGTATCTTAATACTTCAGTCATACACTACAAATTCGTTAAAGCATTATCACTTGTATTATCATGAGATAATGTTAATCTATTATACGCTTTGACTGAGTCTTTCATAGTCTTTCAAATGTGCTCAATGACACACGCCATTTAAAGTGATTGCGTGTGTACTGAAAAACCAAAAAGATAAGATTATGTTTGATCTTAACTTTTTCTTTATTTTTAATGTACACGAGGTTGTACATGGTTGTACATGTACGCGAGGTTTTACATTAACGGACTATGTCTTTCAGTGAAGGAGATGACAGTTTCGAAAAACAACGGGATTGGCATAAAAAAGTAAAAAGACCGAAATCATATTTGAAAATTAACGGTTCTTACTATAAGCGCCTACATAATGAATATGCAACAGCACAGGTCTCATTAGTGTATCAAAAACATACTACTCAAGTCGTCGCTCCTTCGTAGGTATCGGGAATTGTAGTATTTGGTGAAAGGAAGCATTGCATTTGCAGATAACCCACGAATTGAACACAACATTGCGGCGTCAGTGATCCTGAGTTGTTTTGACTAACTGAATATTCAATACTAGTATACCTCCCAATGGCTTGCTCAAAGAAGCACACCGTTGATTTGAATGAAAACTGTCAACCACTACATTATCGTATTCTACACTTTTTTGTCGTTATGTTAGAAGAACCTGAAATCATATGACAGACTGAACCAACTGAAACCTATTTATTTTGCCAGATTGTCTGAACGGTGTAATTAAAAGCCTTACCAAACTTTTGGAGATGAAATGTCAAGTTTTTACTTTTTACCTACGCACGCAATCACTCTAACACGTTCAGAAGTATCTCGCATTACAGCACTTGAACATTACTTAGTTTACTTCTTTGGTCAGCTTTGTATTAATGATCTTAAGCTCCTGCCGAATAAAATTGAAGAGGAGTATTATAGATTCTTATACCTATGATAATCAAAAGAAGTAGAAGACTGTTAATACATTTCCGTGCCTTACAGCGCATAGGTTAATTTTTGTTTATGCGTATTCACAATTTTATGAAGTAATGAATGTCATAGAAAATCGTTTCTTTTTTGAAATGGAGCAACAATTCTCTTCTTTTCAATAGGAAGGAGACAATGAATATTTACAGAGTTATTCTATTGCACCGTCAGCTGAGAGAAAGGTAAATGTTATTGTCTGCTTCAGGTGAAGTATTTGTCATTTACATGAAGTATTAGATCAGGCAAATAAATTCGTATCGATTGAATCAGGGTAAAGGTAAATATAATTTGAGAAGAACTAAGCAATGTTGATCCCACCATATATACCTGTGCCATGTAGTGCAGTGATACCACACATGCCATGTAACGGCTTATTACTGATATTGGTAGCCGTGTTACTTCATTTTTGGTGTTATGTCATACCCTTGTAATGATCTGGTTTTTCCTAATCACAATTTCAATGTGTTCGATTGTTTTATTCCCATTGAAACAGTATTAAAATTACGAATTTAAATATGCTCGATTTATTTTTAGTCTCAGTAAAACAGTCGAAAAATCACTTGTGCTTTCATATCTGAATATTTTATGTGAACACATTGCAGGAATGGGCTGGTGCTCCTCAAATGGGTACTACAATGTAAGTAAACCATTAGTTCATCATAAATTAACAGGAGTAAAAATGCCCAACGATAGCAAGGTGTCGTTCTCTTATCTTCATATGCCTTAGACAAATACATCTCAAAGCATGTATGCCATAAATCTTGTGAATAAACGCAGACTGACTATTTCTGTAAGGTCAATGTTTATTGCGTGTATACCAGACTAAGTAGTAGTTAGACCGATATATTTGCATCAGGGAGGTGTTGTTAAATGGACACAATGTTCTTTATTGTACTAGGTCTGGAGTGGTCTGTCTTATCGTTATTCACATTTCTGCAAGACTTGTACAGGATTAGAAAGCAAATACAATATGGTGTTTTGACATACATCCGCCACGACTACATATAGGACTGGGGAATTACCCCTACTCACTCACCGTCGGGGAAATAAGCATTTATTCTGCCATTGGTTGCTGCCTGTGGCGTAAGGCAAAGTAATAGTTAGGTTGTAGGTTCAAGCGTGGAACAGAGGCTGCATCTAGATATGTCAGGAAACCTTCAAGAAATTCTCATCTAAGGTGACAAAATATACACTTACTGCCTATTCTGCTCACGTGCATGCGATAAGTTGGCTTAATATAATAATTTAATTTAATTATACAGTCTTTCAAGAACATGAAATGTTGTTTGGTTACCAAGGTTACCAATGTTTAAGTCAACTCTGCAGGAAGATATTGAATGCTTTCAATCAAAAGCATTCCTCTTGCAAAGTTGAAGAGAGGCATAAAAATATACTCATGAATGTTATTTTGATGGCCACAACATTTAAAGGTCAAACATTAACGGTTTTTCTCGCTCTACGTGAGTGCTCTCTAACAAAAGTTGTCAATGGCAGATCATTTGTTACCACAAATGTGTTAAATAGTTTCAGAGAAAAGGAGCAATGAGATATGTAAGACGTATTTTACTCCCTATCTTCCTTTAACACAGCTAAGGTGAAAGTATTGTTCTGAGCAAGCTACTTGTGTAAATATTAGTTGACTTTAATGAGGTTGTTCGGTGAATGATATTGCAATGAAGCCGCTAAGGAAAGAAATACCTTCGAGCCAACTACCCTGCTTATCTTCACTAGATTGCTGGATCTTAATGTATGAATAATATTTAAAGTTACTCATTTGTCTTCATCCCCAAAAAACACCTCCTTGGTTGCATCAACGTTTACATTTCATGATCACTGTGATTCACTGCGCAAATGTAATACTTGGTTTGATCCTTATCTTAAAAAATATCTGGTATTCTGCTCGCAGGCTTGATCATTGTTTCTGATCATTGTTTCAGATTATATTGTTGTATGGCCTGTCGCTCTTTGCTTTAATTCTGTGCTTCGAGATTTTTGTCACCCATTTTTTTCAGAGAATCTTCCAAAGGAGAAATGGGAAGTTTAATAAGAACAATTATTCAGCAATTGGAAGCTCTTCGGCGAAACTTACTTCTTCTACATCCAGATGTTCAAGACATGGGCGATGTTCGTATATTACCTTAATTTGGTTTCTTTCACAAAACCATTTAGGCTATTACAAAGATGCATATCAGTCATAATATTGAACTATACATTGATGACAATAAAGAAAGATTGATAGACATGAATTAGTTTTCAGTGAATGAGATGATACCAGAGATAGTTTGTACTATCCTTTTCTCATATATAGCTTTATGATGAGATTTATGCAGGAAAGAGATGGGGAAAGGACTATGCGACACACAATGCAGAACGGAAAGAGGCCAATCAATCTACAACCCTAGTTCAGTCTCTGAAAGTAAGTTTTGCAAATTATCTTACAGTAGTCAATGGACCATCGCAGCTCTAATAGTACACGGAATAATCAATGGACACAACCCCAAGATGTCGAAAGGTGTGTAAGAGAGCATGTGAATTTTGTGTATGAGTTTATTTGAATGGACATAAATTATTGAAAAGTAAAACATTCTTTCAAGGAGGAAGACTAAGCCTGGAGTTCTAAACGGACTTGTCATTTGCAAGAGGAAGTGCACAAAGACATGAAACTGAATAACAAAAACAGAGAATGAAATAGTGCAATATTATCTTGGCATTTCTATATACTGACACAGGTGTTTGTAGAAATGGCATGTCTCTGTGGCAGTAGAAGTAACACGAAAATGTTTAGAAAATATTCATTCACAGTTACACTTAAAATGGTAGTCAAAGATTGATATTTGACATGGTACATTGTGTAGTTGCTCGATGGCCTTTTTACACAGAAGATTGCTGTATTTGATAGCATTACACAAAGAGAGAAACTTCAAAGGAGAAATTAAGTATGTAGTCAGGGAAAGATATGCCGCAATGTCTACCACAGTAGAGAAAAATTTCTAGCCAAAATACTCAGGGAGAAAAGAAACAAAGGCACCCGCGTGCCAATTAGTGCTGGTTTTTTTTTGGCATTTTTTAATTTGTTTCCAATTTTTCCATTTCTTGGAGCCATACTTAGGGTGAAGAATATATTCACTTCAGAGTTCATGCCGCATTAAACATAGTGTAACTTACGAATATTATGAGAAAGATATGTTGTGACATTCGTGACAAGAAAATGTAACACCCGCGCTGAGTTGTAAGAGACTTTTAGGACAAATGAAAGGGTATAAATTAGTCCAACAAAAGTTAAAGAGGCTAAACCCATGATCATTAAAACTGGCAAGAATGTCCCACTAATGTCCTCGTGTGACCTCTCAAAAGCATAGTTTATATCTCTCGGTTTCCTCGGTTCGTCATGTGAACTGGTATTACCACAGTTGGTCTGCTCATTTCACTAATTTGAAAATTCTAAATAAAAAACAACATTAATTATAATATCATGCAAATTACCATTCTGGTTTTTAAATTATGTAACAAGTTTATTCTTTCATTTCACTGTAGCCAAAAATAAACTCATAATGAGTAACTAGAAGTAATATCGGATAAGTAACACAGGATGTGCAGGAACGACGAACAACTGAAGTTTGCGATCGTAGTAAACTGTTCTCTATTTATTTATCCCCGATAAGCATGAACACTTGTGATTTGTAATTTGATAGTTTCAGAAGTTTACATTGTTATGCTTTAAAATTATTAATCGGTGACCAATATACGTGAGTGGTTCGCATAGCTGCTTAATTATTTGTTCATTTGAAGCTGTTTAGCCATTTTTGCATTTTTGACGTCTGATGGAGACTGACTCCCAAACCAATAGTCCCATTGCACGCAGAGCACTTTCCACCAAGTGTTTTGGATAATTGGATGATGGTGACAAAAACAAATACTGAGGTCACTCCACGTATTAAGATCATCATACATTTTAAGTTCTGATTTATTTACAGAGATGTCCTTTTTTTATGCAGAATGGATCCTATTTTATGGCTTTGGATGTGTTTAAATATAATTATTTTGTAAATTGCATATGTATGTAATCATATCTTGTTGTTTATTTCTTTCCTTTTGGGGGTAAACTTGAGACGATGCACACTAGAAATTGTACTTGCTTTCTTGAAATTTATACACACCAGTATTTATGTGGCTGATTGAGATATCGATAAAAATATCCACCAAGGCATCTATCACAGAGAAGCAACATATGTTAATGCCATGTAAATTTACAGCGATAAAAAGCACTAATATCTCAACTCTTAATTTGATACAGTCTTCATCAATAAAAATCGTATATAATAAAAACCACCAACATCACAACCACAGATATAGTCAGATGTATAATTATATAACCTATGTATAAAAGTTTACATCTTAATTGCATCGTAGAGGCAGACGTATGCTCCAGAAATGGAAATTTCTATGCAACGAAACAGGTATGAATATTTTCGATACTATGTCTTTAAATTAGAGCTGGTTTCGTTACTTTTCTTCTTTAATTCTGCTTAACATAGTAAGTAGTATTTGTGTATGTGTGATCCGACACGTGTACATTATGTTGATATATGATGATTCCAAATTGACGAATTATTCTTTGCAAACCTTGAAGACGACGTCGGAAAAATAGCTTATCTTGCAGAGGATATGCACTGCAATCTATCTCTAAGTATTGTTGCTGACTTGTTGAAATATCCTGTACTGAATATTTACATAGCTAGTGAAAGATTTATGTGTGTTACAGAGATTCTCATCAAGCCGATGTGTGCAGAAAAGATACCGTTAGGGCCATGACTCAAAGACTGGAGGCTGTCGGACAGGTTTTTCCTCAAAGTGAAGAAGTTCGTACAGTATCAATAAACATTAAATGAAATTTAAAAGTATATGTGAAATATCTCGCAAATATGTTACTCAAAGCAGAGTAAACATGCCCCAGAATGTCGATTGAGCTGTCTTCAATGTTTTTGCTACAACGTTATATCTACTGTTTTCAAAGGAAGACGGCACATAATTGTCTTTCTTATTCATGAAAACGTTTAAGAAAATTTAGACGGAATACCGTTAGAAATAGGTCTTATAGGTAACATAAGTTTAATCACATATAATGTTTCGCCTTTTTGGCCTTTTTGTCGAAACATTACAAAATGGATTTGTCCCTTTAGCATGGACAAAATATGTAGGTCAATTACAAAATTGTAATAAACTTGTTCACCTAAGTTATATTCAACAATACATCACTTAAGGCTGAAAGATACAAGACGACTAGAATATTGTTTCCATAAATTAACCACTGATGATGTTTACTAACCTTAAATGCAAACTATTGTCGCCGTTGTATGTTAGTACTCGTTAGCACAAGTTATGTACTTGTCATTTCCAAGTCCAACAAGTTTCGTTACAGGTATGAGATGTGTTGTTATTATCAACATACTGTTATATCTGTACAGCTTTATGACGACACCTACGTAGAGAAGACAGAGGCACACCAAAGTTTACCCCAAACGACAAACGATCAGAGAAAAGACAAGTATTCAAACCTACAAATGAAATCATTCGATGTAAGTCTTCTCTTTCAATAAACTCCCCAGAGTGTCGAGAGCGGATTCGTATTTAAGAGCTGCAATATTGCGTCCAAAATACCCTACAACGAAGTTAGGAACTGACTGGTGCACGTAGGTATCACAGTAATACATGCTCTAATCAAGGTAATAAAGTGAAATACTTCCTCTGATGTAAGAGGCAATGAAAATGTAAGTTTCATACGCTTGTTGTCATAATTTCACAACTACTGTTGATCTCTGCCTACGTCCATATTGTATTTCCATCTATGGAAACACTGGAAACAATAGTTTATTTAAATGGTTTACATCACAATCGACTTGCGGTCATGAATATTTTCAATTGTTTCTTTCTCATTACATTTTGAACTTCAAACTTACAAATGACTGGTTTCATGTTGGCCAGATCAAAAATCTTCGAAGTCAAGAATTTGTTTCTTTAATGAACGGTAAGTTTTTTGTAGACTTTGAGCTACCAAAATATATGCAATGTTCTTGTAATATATTAACATCTTTTCCTTCCAGATACATTTATGAACTTATGCCTATAAAAAGTCAACTAGATATATAATATCATGGTATTTACCATGAGCATACGTTTCTCAATTGTAGAAAATTATTTCACCTTCGTGTGCTGTATTTTTTGTTACTCATCTGTAAACACTTCAGTACCAAAATTAATTTTCAGTGTTTATGTTACCCGTTCGTCAGCCCTATAGTCTATTGTGATTGAATTATTTGTTCTTATTCAACAGGAGGCATATTGCACAACTTAACTTACATGGAGTGTTTCGTCGATGAGTGTGGCGGTGATATCGTTTTGCCATCGGAAATAATTAAAGTTTCAATTCCTCCAAATGCTTTGACATCTGGAGAAATTATCGGCATCACTATTTTCAATGATAATCCATTTGGACCTAATAAGGGTCCAAGAGTGTGTCCAGTGATAAGTCTGGATCCCGATGGCTTGCAATTTAAAGTGCCAATTAAAGTGTCCATTGCACATTGCGGTATCAATAAGGATACGGAGACAGCACATGCAACCGTCCACATCGGAAGATTCATTAAAGGTGAGAAATTCTTGAAGACAATAAATGAAACATTAGGCCATTGCATTGGTTATAGTTCATTCAAATAGACTGGAGTCAGTATGACGGGACTTTTTATAAGCTAACAGTTCAACACATTACACACTTCACAAAATTTCAGTAGCAGGCCTACTAAAGTTGCAATATCAGAATATCCCTTCGAACCAAAGTTCTTCTCTTCATCATCTCAGTCAAGTCAAAGGACATCACAGAGCATTCTTGCAACTGTCAATGTATAAATATGATACATACATCATTTCACTTGCATGTTTATTAATTTAGCAAACGACATGTTCTACACTCAAAAAACGTAACGGTAAAATAAGAACTCCATAACTTTTAGGTAAAATTTTACACACAGTTAATGTAAAATTTTACATTAACTGTATGTAAAATTTTACCTAAAAGTTATGGAGTTCTTATTTTACCGTTACGTTGTGTGAGGGTAAGTACACAAGAAACAGGCTTATAAAACATTGTGTAACTTGCATAAATTCAAAGAGAACGCAATTCAGAATACTTTTACTTGTAAAGTAAAACATTTCATACTTCAACGTCAGTTTATCTTTAATCTTTAACTAAATAATATAGATGTCAATTATTCAAGAATGTATTAAGTGTATCCGGTCTGTTCTTCAGTCTTATGAGCATTACCAAAATTTATCCATGACTAGACAAATACCCCACACAAATACTTCTTCTTGAGTGATACTCATGGACAAAATCACCTGGTCAAATGCCCACACAATTACCCTGACAAATGCCTAACGTGAACATTACAGCAGTAGAAATACCACCAGGACAACCACCCGCCAAGACAACTTAATCTGAGCACGAATACCTCAGGACAAATATCCTCAAAAAAATACCTCCCGTTAATACCCACTAGAAAAATGCCGTTTGATGTAGGGTAGGTATGTCTGGAAGGTTTTGTGTAAATATGTCCTTTTATTCAAGTTTTGTTGCCTGTCCACCTCCAAGAGATACCTGGCAACGGAATTTCATATTTAAGTCCCAACCCTAAGGTTAGACAATAATATAGAGGTTTATGAGGACATAAATGTGAACTGCTGTTGAAAAGCACGAAATCGATAGACAACTGTGATGACAAATGTTAGTTACTACAAATTTTGTACTAGTTACAGTAATATTGTTCTGTTTCGATGGTCCCAGTCAAATTCCAGCCTATTTACAGTTTTCAAATTTTGTCGTTCATCAAACGGTGAAGTGCAGCGTGGACCTGTAGACCTGACAACAAGGACCATCATTTGGGAACGTACCGCTCCGACAAGAAGGATGAATCTCATTGAGAATATATATTTGTTAAGGTTGATTGGATCGTGAATGTTATTGATCTAACAAGCGGCATGAATTCGGCTGATAAATTTAACGTCAAAAATCGAGTCAACACATGTAAATAGTACAGGAAAACAATAAGACGAAAGTCCAGAGAGATATCGAGTTCATACCACCTGTAGCAGACGAAAGATACCACATTGTGTTTACATTCTTATCATAAATCCTACAGAACAATCAAGTACGATACAAAAGATAGATTACTGAGTAAACTTGGCCGCTGTTCACATATTTCAAAGCGATGAATCTCATGACACATCCTGTTCATATCTTCTGACTTTTGTTGACACTAACTGTGAAGCTTTGTCTGAAGGAAAAGAAAATGGTAACAAATTGGCGTTATAACACCGAAGGTTAAACTCTAACCTCTCCAATAGGGATACCTGTAACGAACTCACCATATAAAGCAACATAGTACGTGAGGAATTTCTAACATGACACGTGGTAATCTCTGTGTAATTATCGTTTACCTAGATCCTGAAAGTACGACACTTCAGTACGTTAACAACTTTATGAACTTTTAGGATTGTAGTTCACTTTTGCTGTAATAGAAGGTAACGTTAATTTGGTAGCCTGAATGCTTAAAGTGTTCAGTGTTGTTTTCATAATCCATAACTCTTAGTTCGCTTATTGGCAACAAACTGGATGCAATATCTACACTGTGCGTCTAATTATTCACAGTTAGTGACTTTGATAAGCAGAAACTTAATTTACTACTAAAATTTGTTATATAAAAGACTTGAGACATCTGATAATTTTTACGTTTAACTTGCTAAACAAAAACAAAATGCCAGACGCTTAACAACAGAGAATGATCTTTGAATAATTCACATATTAAAAAAAATATCTTAATTTTTGAAGTTTCATCTTGATTTTAAGTTTTCATGTCTAGCTAATTGTAGAATTTTTTCCTTAACATGGCCACTAAAATGCAGAGTGACATTCTCCCCATGTCTCCCTGGCTAAGGCTGTTGGACTTCGAAGCTAAACAGTTCCTTCGAGTAGATAAGTTTTAATTTCCTCTAGGAACAGTCATTTATAACCTCATTTCAGACATTATTATTTATATGTTTGTTTTGCATGGGAAGTTTATACTTTATTTTCTTTCAAAAGACACCACAAAAGCTTCTGTTAGTTATTCAATGAAATAGATTGGTGCAGTGTGTTATCACCATCATTAAACCTAACAAAAGTATAAGCATTGCCAACAACTTTCCTCTCATCCTAAAATTTTACAATTGATATGCACAACTTACACAATGCAATGACAGTCTACTACGGAATTGGTTCGCCGGTAATCGTTAGGCTTATTACTGATGTCCGTTCGGATACGGCCTGGTTTTCAAGAATCGGTCGGTCAGGTTTGGATATCGTAAGGGCATCGGGTGAGAGTCGGTCGAGTGTCGGAAGACTATCGACAGGAGACCGGCAAACACTCGTTCATGAAATTGCTCGTATATTTTGAAAAAATTGGCCAATCACCGACGGACGCAATCCCCGTAAAGAATCCTTGCCGACCCTTTTTTAATGTGACTGTAAGCGCTATCAACCGATTTTTCTCCGATCTTTAAACACCGGTCGATGCCTAGAAATTCGACAAATTTGCCGAGCGCCCAGTGAAATGTGACCTAAAACTATTTCATTACCAACAAAGCATTCAATCACACTGAATGTAAAAACTATGTACTTGTTGGGCACTAGACCCTGAAAAAGGACACTTAAAAAATCTTGTTTCCTTATCTGACCACGTATGCCTAGATACATCAAATTATGAGCCAATACTTTGTCTACTTTCTTCCTTCCTTCTCCCTTGGCTTCAACGTTTTGCAGAGACTGGATTCGTGTGGGAAGAGTTGAAAAGTGGATGTACGTTCAGTGATAGCTTTTGTCATTTCACCCTTGACCACTTTTGCTTCGTTGACATTGAAGGTGATGTTAAGGGCAAGAAGATCAAAGTTATACCTGTAGCTGAACGTATGCGTTTGGGAGAAGACCTCTTAATGACCTGCTGGATGTTAAACTCGAATTCTTCAGATGATGTCAAGGAAGTAGGTTGATTTTACCAGCTGATTTGTCCTTTTCAAATTAAATACTGAAGTCGGGTAGCTTGAAACATAACAACACTTTTTCCACTTAAATACAAGGTTTGTCTTTAACAACGTTTCCATCTTCCATGTAATCTTGTTTGACTTTATATTGTGTACTTTTCCCCTCGGGGAAAGTTTTTACACATCTACACACGTGGGATTTTCTCAATCTGTCGTTATTGATATCACTATCTCTTTATGTGTTACGTGTTACGTCTCTTATGACACGTACGGTGCTGCATAAAAGTTCTCGTATGGCCATTTGTAATCCTGAATGACACATTTACTTTCTGTATACTTTAATGCTATTTTTTCTCATGTCATTCAGGATAGGTTGAATATAAGACTAAACTCTCCATTTTCACCTTTCAGACTTAACTCATCTTGTGACAGTTGCTTCAAGAATAAAATAGCCATTGGTTATGACTTACACAAGGAAGTTCAAAATTACGTCATGATGTCATCATAAAAGCTTCTGCTATGGAAATCCCATTTACGTTTACGTTATATATATATCACCTGAGAGAAATTTTAGAAAAATAATAACTCTCTTTAAGAAAAAAAGGCGAATGTTCGCACAATGGGTAATATAAACTTCTTCTAATTTTTACAGGAGCTAAGAAATAATGTCAGCCCATCTGCTGTGCCATTGGATACATTTCAGGAGTTTGTTATACTTCAGACAAAGCAACCTCTTCACTGTAACGTTCGTTCACGAAACGAACAATGGACTCCTGTAGCGATGGAGCAAGTAAGGCTCTAGTTTCGGTCAAGAACTTAGTACTAGTTAGTACCGCATTTGAGAATCTCATGACTACGCCCTCTATGTTTCAAAAATTCTAGACTCTGTGCTAGGTTATTACTGAAGCAAATCTCCCTGTAAAATGTCGAGTTAAACGGACACCCTCGATTTTTCATTGTAACAAAAAGTGTAATAACGTCTAGACCATGATTAGTAAGGTTTAAGATTTCCACTCGTTTTAAGCAAAATTTTATGATTTAAAAAGTTTTAAAATTTAAATCTCATGATTTAAAGTCATCACTCTCCAAATGAAATATCACTCTACGTCGACCTAACTTGACTCTCTTCATTTAATTATTATATCTATCATTAAAGTGAATTTTAAATCTTTACAATCATTAAAGGGGGGGTATCGTACAGTGCCTTAAACTATTTGGTTTTGTAATAATCGATCCCGACATTCTGTGTCCAAGAACTCGTCCTTTGTTGTACTTCTTTCATTCGATTGTTCCAATTACGGATTGAATTAATGGAAACTGGAATTCTATCTACTACTGACGACATGGCTGTCTTGTTCCTTTCTTAAGTTTGGGCCAATCAAGGTATATTTTTCCCACTTGTCAGCATAGACCTCCTTATCTATAGAAGTATTGTGAGAAAACGAGCACACTTTCATCGATTAGGCAAATTATCTGATATTATCTTGAAGGATGAAAACCGACTGGTTCCGTTTAATCATGGGCGGGTTTTAAGAGCGCATTTCACAAAAAAATATAATCTTCTAATTCATGTGTGAGTGAGACGAGTTATCGATATTTTGAGACACGATACTGATATTTTGTACCGAACGTTTTCAGCTACTACCCTTCAGGCAGATTTGGCATTCTTCTAGAGCGTGCTTCAAATTCAGACATATACCTCTCTCCGAAGAGACAGATGAACAGACACCGCTCGACTTCATCTTCAATTTCAAACAACCAGACAATCATGAAATTGTATTTAACGTTCGCACAAAGGTTTGTACAAGTGTGAAGGTATTTTAACTACTTCATTTCAAATTAAGAAAACACGTTGTGGGAAGCCAGTTACGGAGAAAATCAACTAGGTCGATTTAGAAGATAAATTGGATTTATTAGATTGACAGATCTACTAAACATTACCGTCGACCGGAAAGAGACATAGATGATGTTCAAAGTGCTTCTCTAAGTTGCTCATCAATGGTACACGGCCTACTTGAAGTCGATTTGTGTGTGGCAAAAACATTACTGAATAGTGAGCAAAGCAGATGATACAAGACCTATGTAAGAGTAAAATTAACTTTTAGGTCACAGACGAAAAAATATAATTTCTTGAACATTTTGTTGTTGTGAAAGTGTTTATTAAAATCTTGTTTCATGCCCATCATGTTTAATTATATTGAGTACATTCATTGCTTTCATCACACCGTTAAAAGTAGTCATACGAAGAGTAATGAATGTTCACTTTTACATCGAATGTAAGTTACAGGTATGTGTGTCTGACATGCAAATAGACAATTAAACCGCTGACTATCTGACTATAACTACATATTCACGAATAATGCTAACAAGGTAACATATGTATACACTCTCTGAATCACTGTTTTGTATGTAGCTCGATGACCTTTTACGATCACAGGAGAAAGAAAATTATTCAGAAGCTCAAGAAGACGAGGAAGGTAAGTCTCGGTTGACATGGTTAAGTTATGGTAGATGTTAGTCCTTAGAGACATAGCGCAGTCCTTTATTGTCAGGAGGGAAACCCGTTTCCACATGTTTTTAACAACGCTAGCCAGCATCATGCAAAAAAAAAAAAAAATGAATATACCGCTAAGCTATGAACGGTTAAGTTTTTACAGGTTCTTTAGTACGGTGAAGTAAATATGAACATTAGCACCGCGACTCATTTAAAAACTTAACTTGCCTGTGCATCCTTTAGATATTGCAACAAGGAACCTTCTGTGATACCACAATCCCATCCTCTGATATCTACCTTTATCCTCTCCAAATGAAACATCACTTTCTTCCCATTAGATATACTATTGTTCACATTAGCAAGACGACTGGACAAACGTGGTTGCGTGAGAGTCGCCACTTACTTCAACTTGTCCCCAGAAGCTGTGGATTACATCAAGAGCGAACAGGAAGCAGGAGTTGCCCTTTTCAACGAGCTTCGAAAGAGAAACTTTTACAACGAGAGTACCTTGAAGGATTTGACGATAGCATTTCGTGACATTAATTTATCGTCGTTTGCACTTCAGGTGGGTATTTGACTACATATGTATAGGCCTACTACATCGGTCTGTTTGGTGTCTCGTAATGGTCACACTTAGTCAGCACCATAGCATTTATGCTCACTGTCTCTACACAAAACAAATTGATCCCACATAGGCTAACTACCTACTAAAATGCTATCAAATTGTCTGAAAACTGTATTCCACTTGCTACAATGAACAAGCGACTGATCACCATTTTCAGTGAATCAATTTATCACTTATTACAAAGGTAGTAACTGGACTTTTGTACCTATGACAGGTGGACACTTTAATTGGATTACACTTCACGTACATAATAAACTGTTTCTCAACGAAATAAACGTAAAAAAAAAAATTAATCGAAACTGGTAATTCTTGGCTGGGAAGGGACGCGGTATCATTGCGGGATAACGCGTTATATAGTCTACACTTAGAAGAATCGTATGTGTGTGATACGGTGACAGCAAAAGGCATCATGATGACAAATTTCCATTTGGTCACCGTAACTGGTGAGTTCCTGTCACTGACTTGTTGTTGTATTGACCATTATTAAGTTTAGTTTTTTAATGATAAATTTATTGCTTCGTCAGGTAGCATAAGATTTCATTCTTGCCCTAGACAGAAACAATCGTATCGTTATATTTGCATGTGACTGTCTGTATAGTCCAAGTTATACAGCACTTTTACTGCAACACTTCGAAGTATAGTTTATTTCAATAATTGCATCAGCCCTGTTTTGAGCCCGCACATTTACTATTTAATCGTTTGGCATAATACAAAATACAATGGAAAATACCACATGACCCTACTAAGACCATTCCTATATATACAGATGAGATTGCTGGTGTCATGGGTATATAGATAAATTCTGAAATAATGTGTCTAGCAGGAACACTGCAAGCAATGAGGCTAAAGCACTGTTTCTGAATAAAAATTATGAAAAAAATAGCAAGTGTAATGTCTAACTGCAATAGCCAACACGTACTTTTGAGAAACTGTACTGATACATTGAACTACGTACAAAACATTGCAACTTTGCAACACATTGAACTTGGAGAACTGATTTTTTGGCCAGATCGTGACATGATAACAAAAAATCAACCACTTCGAGTAACGAGAACCTACCCAAAGTTAGAGGCAATCATGTATTGTACAGAAATGTTCATTGAAAGTCCCCGACACCTTCAACTCCGACTCCCGACATGGTCAAGTTACAAATAAAACATGATAGAGCAACATTTTTAATTTTAATATCTGCAAATCTCATGATAACTTTTGTATCCAAACCCTAGAGTGAAAGATCATTTGATTGGTTCATTCTCCACATTCCCTATTAGTTTCCTACAAAGTGATTTATTACTACAACAATGCAGTTTGGGAATTCACCCAGAAGAGTAACCTACAGTAGCACTCTATTCATACCATGTGGTTTGTTTAGTCCAGCACAGTAACTCTTCAGTGTACAAGTAGTCTTGGTTGAGTAATAGAAAAGTGGACCTTTTTACATTTATCATCTCCTCTCATTTAAAAGAACAACATAACTGATATTGCAATTTCATGTTACATCAAAATATGCAAATATTCCTTTTACAGTATGTATTATCTCAAGCAAGATAGTTTCAATAGTTTCTTAAGTTTAGATGATTCTGTGTTTGATATTTCTGTGTTACAGCTTTATGGTTTCACTTACTGTAACAAAGTTACTATTAGCCCAAATTTTGTTATTTACCAGTGAGTAATTATGCTAAGGATCACATATATATGCTCAAAATCGTAATTGACGTTAAAAGTGCACTATTTAAAAGACTTTTATAGTTCACAACGTGTGTATACTACTACATATAAAACATTAAATAAACTGTTTTTAACTGTAAAGACTTAATATGTATGTAATATATATATTTAGAGTTATTGATACAACTTTGACAAGATTACAGTGAAGCAACCATTAGTAGGTTTTGTCACAAGCTTTCCAATGGAACTGTCTCTGCTCTTAGCAATGTTCTTTGGTAACTGTCGATAGTTGTATAACTGACAGTGTTGTCAGTCATACTTGTATTTGTGTGTTGGTAGCACTAGGCTGGGGATTCACTTGCTTATGCACTAAATACTCAGTGCTCAGTGCCTCAATGCTTTCAGACGAAAGGGCTATGTCAAAATGAATTCTCCCGCAATGTGCAGAACTTTCAACCCCTGGCAAGACAAGTAAACGACCTTATTTGGTGTCTAGTAACCTGCATCACAGTATGAGAATAGAAGGCATAAGTCTTCTTCAATTTGATATATATCTGCATTGATATTTCAAATCTAAAAAAAAAAGAAAAGAAAGGGAGGAGGGGGTGATTTTTAAAAATTAAGAATGCCACTCGCCTCACCTTGCTGGCCGTAAGTTGTTCGATCGGATTGAGGAGGTATATCCCATTTACGTTAAATAGTTCTCTGTATTCTGAACTCCCTGTTTCATCTCTTTCCGGTCGCTTTGTGTGATAGTTGCATCCCCGTGGAATGCAGCATGAGCAGGTGCTACTGGTTTGGGCTTCGTCAGTTTCATCATCTCTGAAAATCTTCCAGGATTATTTCACTGCGTTCTTTCTTATCCATCATCAAAGTAAACACACTTTGACAGTTAAGTTAGAGCTAACTTGTCTCGAAGTAACAGCATTGCATTAATGCTGTAGACGTTTCAATAAACTTGGAATGTATGTATATCCCCGTGACCCTTGGCATTTCCTGTTGCCCCTTGCGCGCCACGATTGACCAAACTTGCTGATTGTGCGGTGAGTAATTACTGGAAGTTCATCATAAATTTTGAAATAAAATTCTGTTAATATCTACCAATGAAAATTAGTTGATGCGTTTGGTGTTTCTTTTATCATCACACAATTATAGTTATACTCCATTGTCAATCTCCGTCATTTCTTAGATTGAAACAATATTCCCAAAGAGAGTCAAAGAAGCAAGCATTGATATAGAAGGTAAGTACGCATTGAGTGATCACCAAATTAATCTGCCTTGCATGTTTATTTACAACAGTCATTGATATATTTAAATTGAAGTATCATCATCTCTTGTACCCATGCATGTTTGCCAAAATCATTCGTCAGAATGTATTTACAAGTTTATATTTAGCCTACATATAGATCTCAAGATCCATTCAATAAAATTGCAACTAACAAAGCCCTGACTTTGCGTTCACCATTATAGTTCCCGATAATTTTGGAAGGCTGAAAGTCATTACATCGGATGAACTAACCAGAGACCAGTGCATGCAGTTATTAACGTTGTGGAATCTGACGGCAAGTTTTAAGGCAACTCTAGAGATGGACGATACCCCCGCAATAGCGTTACTCTGTGAACTGGAGAGAGTTGGTTTATTTGGCAAAAATAATCTCGGAGAGGTTTGCCAAGTATTTGGAGAACTTAACTTCACTCGTCTTTGCGAAACAATTAAATCATATCGACAAAGTACAGAGGGTCAACTTACAAAAGCGTCGTTTTCACGTAGAAGGTTACTGAGGGTTGACTCTCTTTGAAATTGGCCAACTTAAATCAACGGACCGTCACTTATCTTTATTATCATTTTTCATATGTTTTATGGAGAGGCATTCTACTTTATTATATCTACATGTGTATTTCATGTTGAGCCGTCGGCCATTTCTTTGATTACTGTGCTTAGATTTATTATGTATTCTTGTTCCTCCTAAGATTGCCTTTGGAGCATTTTATTGGGGACAGTAGTCGGGTGGAATACCCTCATGTGGTATGCACACCTTCTACGTACGCCATTGGCACCTCAAAAAAGTTGTAATACTCTTCGCTTATTTTTAATCTCGAGGTGATGATGATAGCACTAATTTGCCATAAACTCCATTCAAGGATGATGAACTACTTCCTCTTTCTCTAGGCCAATTGCTGCCTCCGGGGATCCAAAAGCAAAGGATATACAGAAAATATGCCATCAAAGATTGATTTTCATATGAAGTAGTTCTACATCCAATGCTAGATGGTGTAAATAAGCTTAGCTTAATAATAAGCTCATTGCCTAGAGTGTTATGGTGTGTATAGCTAAGGTCTGTAGAGGAAGACTTTTTGTACGGCTTTGTTGTGAGGAGAGATATCCTATACTTAGTTTTAACTTTGATTTAAGATGAATCTTGGCGCTAGTTTTTGTTCTCTAAAAGTTGTACTAAGTATATATTAACATTAAAATGCTTGTGCTTGTGCTTTATGTCACGGGTTTACGAGAAGATCAAATCCAATGCCTTGAATTAGTATAACATTGAATGACGTTCTTCAAATTTTATAGGTAATGTTAGTAATAAACGTTACACATGAAGTCCCCAATTTCATGGGTGTTGTCAATGGTATTATATCATTGGTATTTCGAAACACACACCTATCACTGTTGGATTATTCGGTAGGTCATCCAAAGTTATATAGTACACATAACCGAAGAGCCGCTTGGAATGTTACAGTGAGAAATTAATGGGGAACTTGGTCGTCGATTTGGGGGGAGGGGAGGGAGACATGTCAAATCCACTTTTTGAAGGAAGAGGACACAAACAAATGTGTCCAAGTCCATGCACCTAATTAAATAAATAGCAGTAATATACATTATTCTTAGTGGAAGTGTAAATCTTTTAACTTATATATGTCCTCTGAAAAAAATTATCAGAAATTAAGAAGGCCAGATAGACTGAAAAGTCCAATTTCCTACAATCTGAGAGGTATTTTGTTATTTTTTTGATACGCTACGCAAGTCTATGTACAGAAAGTATACAATCTCAATTTTTTCTTAATAACTTAGTTCCCATTCCATCTTTTGCTTAAAGTTTACGTCTGGTGGCATGGGAACAGGGATTCTCATGTCTAATGCTGCAGCTTACGTAATTTTGCTTTCTTTTTTAAATTAAAGTAAACCATAGCCTCAGGTATGGTTAATTAACAAAAAGGGGAGGTGGTTTGCGGCTACGAGTGATGAATATAACTGATATGCACAACTTTAAAATATTATCAGTTTTCGTGACGAATGTAAATGGAGGACAAACGTTAGCGTGTCTTATTGCACCTAAGCAGATGCACCTGTTTTACTATTTTTATATGCAAGGAACCGCAAATGTTCCGGACCCTAGTGAGAGGTTCCACAGCTGGTCGAAGCCTGGGCCTTTCGGCTGACCCTGGACACCGCATAGATTTGCTGGCGCTTAGCGTGCCCTTAATAGTGTACACAAACGCTAGCAGGATACCAGAGAATTTTCAATTCAGTTCGTGGTAAATTGAGCAAGGTTTTCCAACACTGCTGAGAGGGGAACGGTATATTCAGCTGCAACATTTGCCAAGTGCTAAAAACAGGATGTCTAATTCAATTATGTGACTTTTTGTGTGAAGTATTATCTCAAGCCATATGGTTTTTTATAGCTGGAATTTCCTCATGATTGAGATATTGGCTGGATAAAAAAGCTGGATACCTTTTCCGGCTATGGGGGGGGGGGGGGGTTGCAAAGCGCAAAATGTTCTTATACGATCCGCGCTAACTGCTGGTGGCCCTCCACGTACATAGAAGTGCCAGCACTCACCCTTCTACGTATTGCTATTCTAACTAATGTCAGTGAGAGAATCAATAGGTGAATGTGTTTTTATATCCTTCTTCATTTGCACTAGCTTTTCATCCGCAAACAATATATACAGTGCGGTCAAACTCCTTCAAGGAATTCTTCTGAAAGTTAAAACCTCAAACCTGAAAATCAATGGTGCATGAATTTCGCTAGATTACAAAACTTACTAGACTGGGATTTTCAAAGTTTATCTTAATGACGAGAAGACAAAAAAGTCTATTTTTTACAGTTTCAAAAAACGTTAATAGAACGATTGCAGCTGAAAATTTGGAAATATTCTGACCTCTTATTTCAGGTGAACCTATGCTGCATTCCTCTTGCAAACGCTAATGATTTTAAAAGTGAATTGTTGTTTACATAACTATTTCTAAAATAGTAGATTCGGTATTCTTTACGTATTTCTCATTTCTCATATCTTTATCTGTCAGGAGTGACATTTCATATATCATATATATAACATGAAATATGTCACACTCAGATCTTCGGTCATCTATTATATCTATTACAGTTCATAAGACAATACTGGTAAATGCTCAGTAAAGACCTATATCATGCCACTTCGACACATACCCATGTATGTGTTATGTGTCATTTTTATTACACGATGACGGTACTTAATAAAAAGACAAATCTGTGAGTGAAATCGTTGCATTCATTGCATTCCTTGTCTTCATGCATGTATGACATAATTGTGTGCATTATCATCTGAACCGGTATGCATAATTAAGATTGCTCGTCTTTCTGACTCTCTGCCACAGCTCTGCATTTTCCATGTCCAAAGCACAATATTAATCTAGAATGCAAACCTGCATTGAGGTTTCGATCAATTCATAACATTATTTTTTAAATGAGTTTCTACTAGCAAGTTGTCTTGTAAGCTAAGTGCTCTGCAAAATGGAAAATACAGGTCATTCTGGCTGTCATTCGGTAGGAGAGACAACTGAAAGTTTAATCTATCCTAATCCTGTGAGATTTTATTCAAGTTTAATAAGAGCTTCAATTCATAGGTAGTTTCCCTTCGCCATGATACATTCAATTCTACTTAATATTAGAGTAGTGGTTAATTAAAGTCATCTGTTTATACCCCATGTAAGGATTACGTAAACAATGCTTTATGAGGAGTTTGCCGACTTTCAAGTCAAAACCACTGACTCATAAGTCAAAACTACCAGTTGTCTCTTCGAAATTAAGGCACTGACTGGTGTGTCAGAACAGGAAGTTGCTATTGCAGATAAGAACGAAGGTGAATTCAAAACAGAAGTCTAAATTTGTAAAAAACAAATGAGTCGTTTTCCCGAAATGTACTGAAAAAGCCATATCCAAATTTTTATTTCCTGAATACTGTCAAATGTGGTAAGTACCCCACATGGACTGTCACCTCAAAGTCAATAAAATTCATCCACTCCATAGGATATTCAACATACTAAGCCTAAAACCTATCCAAGCGTCTTATCTTGAGATATGACGTGTCATATGATTTTGAGTTTCGAAGCTTTTGCACACCTGAGATGACACTTTACCTTTAGTACAAATGAGAAGAACTCTTTAGCATGAAAGCAGAGGAGGACCTATTCAACATGGAACACCGTCAATATACTCAATTATGAAAGTATCCAAACTTATAATCTTTGAGATATCGCGATAACAAGATTTGCAGGTTTTGAATTTAGTGACTACAGACCTTTGACCTACACTAAAACAGTGGGGTTCATCTTATTATTATGAATGACCTACATGCGAAATATAATAATTTTCATCCAACACTCGTATCCTGAGATATTACTTCCACAACTAGGCAATACATAGATACATACATAGATACATACATAGATAGATGCATAGACAGCTACATACACACATAAATACATACGTAGATATATTGATAAATACATAGATAGATACACAAATGCAGACATACACACATACAGACTTACAGACATACTCGTTTGCGGCGTCTATCGGGGACATGGACTTTTACTCACGTAAACGGTGACATCCCCACTTTGCAGATGATGTTCCCAGTTTCTTGATATAAGTCTTGTATGTATCCCGATTCATGCAAGAATCGGGATTGTGCGTATGATTTTTTACACACATGCACCCCTATACGCAGGTATAGATCCATATAATAGGTGATTAGGGGAAACGTCAGATCGACCTATGAGCCCATATCTGATACCCAAATTTGCATTAAGTTAAAGTGTCCAGAAATCGGCGCCCATTACAAAAACACATACGCAAATACACACACCCGCCAACTCTGTTTTTCCATTCATTCCGAGGACCTCATTGTGCTTTCTCTTGTTTTTTCTTCCTCAACCCTAACCTTAACAATAGACTGTCTATTGTTAATCTTGAGAGGACCGGAGAAATCTATTGAATTTTCTACACAGGACCTGAAATCTATTGTTTCGGTCCTCCATTCCACCTGAAATCAAGGGCACACATGCACGCACACACACTCACATACGTACTCACCCATTTTCTAACACTACTTTTCACGCTTAACCTCAATCGACAATCTCCATCCGTGTGATTTTTATACCATGAGCTACCCCCATATAAGAACTATTGACCTACCTAGTTTTGATCGTTTTTACAGAGAAAGAAAAACCAAGGATAAATTAGATTCACATAGCATAGTCAAAAGGTATGACGTAAGTGATCTAAAGCAATTCCACCAGAAACACTGTCAATTGTAAAAATAAAAGTGTTTAGTATTAAATGCATGCCTTAGCATTATTGCCTTCAATATATCATTACCTCAACAGTTTATTTTAGGAGAGTTCTTGCTTCCAACTCATTTATTCTGTGTACATAAATGTTGACTTTCATTTCTAAGTTAAAAGGTAACTATTACCTTTGTTCTCAAAATAGACCATTGCCGAAACAGAAACAAAATTGAGACAGGGGTAACATCTAATCAAGGGTACTAATTTGTTTATTAGTGGGAAAAAGAAAGGGAAACTGCTTCTGATCAGTGAACATTTTCGATGTATTGAGAAAATATTTTGAGAAGAAATACACTCCATTACAAATATACATAATTTGACAATACTTGCGTCTTGCATGAGCTACGTCCTGTGAGTTAGCATTTAATGAATGATACGTAGTTTTGCAGTATCTGAGTAATGATAAGTAACATTTAAGAAAGTGGATGTTTCCAACGTGAGCCTTTTTGCAATAAACTTAGTCTCTCATATGGAAGAAATATATACCGTGTTCCTGGTAGGGTAAAAGTAAGTATTTCATTCATGCTGGTGTTTTCTGTAGAATATCAAAGGGATCTTAATACAACAAAGTAAGGCAGTGAAATGAAGATGGCATCAAAAAATCCTTTACTATGATATAATTACAATGTGTTGTAATGTATGTTTTTATAACAGACATGAATTTACAAGGTTATTAGACGGATTCATGTTTTCTCAATATTATAGGGTTGACCTAGTCTTGGCGTTCACGTTTACTTTCTCTTTGTTATCAGCAAAAATTAGCTGAACCGCGCCCGTGGTGTACCTAAATTACACCTCCTTCTAATCAGTACAAAAACTGGTAATCGCAGTTTGAGGCTATCGCCTTCACAGCAGCATTTGGGTTCTCTGAATCTAGCAAATATTTTTTGTAACTTTCTGCACTTTGATGCATTGTCGAAAAAGAAGGTTACAGAGGAACAAGGACGTAAAACATTAAGTCACAAAAGGTTAGGTTCAATGGGCTATGACTAATCATTTGTGCTAAAAATTTGTCAATAACAAAATGTAACACAGGATAAAGCACCATAGTGATGCTTGGTCAGTAGCATTGACAGTATCCGGAGCTCTCTTGAGGGAGAGGATAAATGACGTACGTCAGTCTCAAGTGGTGGTAGACTACCTTGGTTATCACTGAACTAATACAGCAGAAATACATGAATTTTAAACGAAAAACTCACATCTTCCTTAATTAAGCCAAGTATGTAACTAGCGCTCAATAATAATGATGAACAGGACAGTACCATTTGCAGTAACCTTTCACTGTTATAACATGTGTATATCTTCCATACAATTAATACCGCCTGGTTGTTAATATGTTACCCGATTGGATAAGTCTTTTCAAAAGCCAGTTCTACAACTCATCAACTACACAACCGTGAGTGAATCACACGCAGGGACGATGAATATCAAAGATGAGGGCTATGTTGGGCTAAAAAATTCAACCTCAAAACAACCTCAAAAAAACGTGTATCATACTTACAAGATTTACCAATGCTATCACCTATCTGTACAAGAAAGACAAATAAAAAAACTAAACTCCCTTAAAAATTAAAATTTTAAAAATTAAGCAAAAGGAAGTTCACCTGAATCTTCCTCTTCCAGCAGAAAAAAACACGATGATGATCAACGCAACAACAGTGAAAGTTGTACAAAGCAATCTTCTAATGCTAGGATTCCGTACGTACGGACACTGATGCTGATACGTAAGCGTCAACATTGAGTTTCAATGTATCTGATTCCATCTATGCGGTTGCGGATGAATTTTCGGATCGGTGTATGCACGCGGTAAAAGTCGATCGCTACATGACTCGATCGATACGACAATTTAATGCAGTTATCTGACTCCGATGAACAGTTGGTGAGACGCCATTTGCTGTGTAAGTGCTTACGTCGCGACTGCTTTTACTTGTTCGTAAACTCAACGATCATGAATGGGAAACGTTATTTGTGTGTTTTAGAAATAAAAGTGCTAAACGAACTGGTAAGGCAACATCCAGGTGATGACAGCTTGCGTAGCGTAGGAATGCGGTACTCAAAATAATGCGGTACTCAAAAACTAAAAATATCTGATAAAGCATTTAAAATGTCACGAAGAGAGGAGATATTCACGGTACTTGTGTAGCCTAGCGTAATCTTGAGCATAGCTGTATGCACGTGTGTAGTATCAGTATTGCAACTTGACACAGCTTATATCTTATGTTACGTATATGCCGCTATTCTGTAGTTTTTTAAATTCCAAAACAGACACCATCGTATGGATATCACGGAAATGCGTGGATATATTAGGCCTTCGTAGTCATTATTTTCTTTATAAGGATAGCTATTCAGGTCGGCCAGGCTTTACATGACGTAGGGTCTAGGCTAGGACTATGAAACGTCCTTGTTTAATGTTACTCGTTCGCAGACTAATCCGCATTGATGAAATCACAAATATCAGCAACCGGACTATGCAATCGCACCCGGTCACCCGTCACTGCATTCCGTATCCATCCTTATGGAATCCCAACTTTAGTCTATGACCTTGTTGATATGGTGTCTTGCGAATTGATAAAATTCTTTGGTTTAACACTTTTAAGATATTGCGCATTTTCACCTCGGATTTTTCTTTTTATCGAATATTGTACTAAGTTTCCCTGTCTTACTTTGCTTATAACTCATTGGTTATTATGTCTTAGTGGCATTGCATTCCCACGATTTAACTACTTTGTGGGGGTATTTCCCTTTAACCGAATACTTTTCACTTTCTATTAGCCTTTCCTGAATTTCGCATTTGTAAATTCCGTAGTTTGCTACTTAATGGGCGGCGTCCAGTTTTAATCCTCACAGCGATGTTGATCGATGAATTTCTTTGGATCAGTAAGTTATTAGCATAAAACGTCTTTGAGAGCTCACTGTTGGGGAGCAAAAATAAAGTAATTAGAAGCCAAAAATCTGATTCCCTCCCGTCTGTTATTGGCACCCCACCCCTCGAGTAAGATGCCACAATGCCTAGGAAGTCCTGCTACAAATGGTAGTACGGGTTAACTGATATGATCTGATAACAGGAACTTGGTGCCGAATTTGGCACTTGTTTGTTTTTAACTTTAGTTATAAATGTGACAGATGCTGAGGAAGATCACAAACGTCTCGATGAGCTGGTTAGAGAGTTTCAAGAAGTGAGGAAGGGTGGCTCTACCAATCCAGGATTGGTGTACCTGTGGCCTAAAGACAAAAAGTTGAAACCTTCAGGACATACTGTGAACACTTTCATTGAAGAAGTTAAGGCTGTCTTGAAACGCTGTAAACTGTCTGGACAAGACATCTCTGAAAATGTAATTGCCCATCTGGAGGGTAGTGTTCGACAGGAAATGAAACCTCAACTAGCAGTTCAAAATATTTGAGTTACTTTACGAAACCTTTGGGGACAGACGAACACTTAGTACCTTAATGATGGAACTCCGCAATCGTGTGCAAATGGATGATTAGTCTGTTAAAGATTATGGCTTTGTCCTCCTGCACCTTACCGACAAACTAAATTGTGTCCCTGGGGATTGACGGAACCCTCAAAGTGCAATTCAGAGATGGGCTACCAGATATGGGTTTGCGAATTGAGATCAAATGAGATATGAAGGAAAATGTAAATATCTCCTTCGTCGGGCTCCGTGACTGGGCTATAGATATGTCAGCAGAATCACCCTACATGCACGAAAGAGAGCACCAAAAGCTTGTGAAATGACAGTAACCGCAGATGTGTCCGACGCTCTGGAGACCCATGCAGGATCTATGAAGACCCAGACGGAAGTTCTCCAAGAGATCCGTAAAGATCATAGTGCTCTCGTGAAACGGGTGGAACAATTAGAGCAGACATACACCAACCAAGGAAATCAACGAAGACCGTAACGTGACAAAAGCCAGATTGAATGCTATCGTTGTCACGAGATTGGCCTCTATACTAGCGAGCAGCCACGCCCTGCACCTAAATCACGGACTCTCTCAGGCAATCATCAGGAAAACTAGTTGCACCATAAATCACGAGCCAGGTAAGGGGTGATATTTACCAATTAGTTGGCTCAGAGAAAGGGACAGAAGCTTTAATTGTAAGGAAGAGCCTTACTATGGCTGTAACTTTACGGGGAATGTATTTCGTCGACACAGTGGACACGAGGCAGAAGTAACGATCATAAGGGTGGATTGCTGTATGATCTGTTACTCTGACGTTCAACTTGGACAATTAGGATGGCTAGTCATCTCGCGCCAAATGGAAATGACATACCATGCATTACATATGTTGTTACATATGTTCGAGTGGTTGGTATGGTTATTCCGTCTCAGGGGATCCTGGTTGTAATAATTAGGCAAGAGGTTCAATGTTATTGGGAATGAATTTCTTGGGGATCTTCCGACTGACACCCTGGCCCAATTGTTGCAGGTATCCAAAGATGAGTTGCGGAACGTTCTACACCCTGGAAATCTGGTGCAAGGACCGGTAGATGTGGCAGGGGGTACTAGCAGACTTAGTGAAGAATTCCACCCTCGTAGTTCCATGATGTGAGAGAGCATGGGCAGTAATTGGTGTCCAAAGGCATTATCAGAGACAGTACTAATCGATTCGCCATTCGCGTATTGTGGAGGTAATTAACGAGTCACTGAATGCCCCACGGAACTCTAAATGACTTTTAAACATTGAACTCATTGTCCCGGTCCTATCAAGTGGAGATGTCCAAAGAGGACACATACAAGACGGCGTTTACTACAGGTTTCGGTATTTACGAGTATATCCGAATGTCTTTTGTGCTGTGCAATGCCCCTGGGACATTCCAACGTTTGATGTAAGCTTGCTTAGGTGGGATTCTTCCACTTTATGTTGTGTAACCTCGAAGACATTTTGGTCAATGTTGAGACGTTTGGTTATCTGAAGCACTGAAATCTAGTTTTCCAAAGATTGCAGCAACATGAGCTAAAGATCAAACCCATCAAATGTGAGTTCTTCCGTCCAGAGGTGCAATACCTGGGTCATCGAATAACACGGTATGCAGTGATGCCACAAAGAAATCTGGTAACCATAGCAAGAAGAAACTCCTACCCTGAGGCGACCTTGGCAAACGGAGAACCAAACCTTTTTAAATTTTGTAGTCCAAACTATCGGAGGAGCCAGACCTTGTCTATGCCGATTTCTGGAGTCCATTTGAGCTAGAGGTACACGCAATTCACGAAGCGTTGGTTATTGTGTTATTTCAACACCAGATTGGAGTTGGCAAAGTAATTTCATATGCAAGTCGAGCTCTGAGGGGGGGGGGGAGAAAGATGGGAAGATATTTACGCAGAAAACTAGAGGTGTTTGCACTCAAATAGGTCATACTTGGATCATCTCCTTCAAAGCATATTCACCGTTTTTACCGATAATAATTATTTAACCCACCAAGACAACCTTAAACTGGATGAAGTGACCCAAAGATGGATAGGATAGCAGTTTTGGCCTCAATCAACGTCACACTACGATACAAACCTGGAAAGTCAAACAGCGCTCTGAAGGACGCTCACGTCGACCGCATACGAAAGAGGCAGTATGCAACTTCAGCATGTCTGGGCATGGCAGACATGACTATTTTACCACACATTATGATGGAGAGAGGGGGCCAAACCGTCCAATTTAATTCTTTTGAATTGTCTACACGTCAAGACGATGATGTCCCATTGACTGTGTCATCACTCGTCCCCTTCCACACGAAAGAAAAGCTAGGGGAAATGGAGAAGAAATATAATGCGATAATAACGATAACGATTCCATGGGTCACCAAGGTGTTAAGAAAACGCTCAGTCTGATCGGAAACCGATACTATTGGCTTGATGTGTCAACCGACGTGGAAGACTGTGGCAAAAACTGTGACAGATGTACCAAATCCAAGACGTTAGAGAAAGGCCGAATGACGTTTACTCTCATGAATCGGGATCGACAAGAACAATCGAGATAATGTTTTGGTTATTACTGACACGTTAAACAAACATACGATTGCTGTTGCCACAAGAGACCAATTAGCTGAAGAATAAACAGTCCAGACGCTTGTGAGGGAATGGTTTTTCTCGGTTTTTCATTTCCACAAAGGTTACATTCCGACCAAGGTCGAAACTTTGAGTCTGATGTACTCCTTTTGTGACCTATATGTAATTATTAAGGTAATAACGACACAATATCGCCCGAAACGGAATGGACAAGCCGAAAGGCTTAATAGCTGAACAGTTCACGACCTTTTAAAAAACCATTACATTGCGACAGAAGTGCAGATGGTTCGAGCACCTTCCAACAGTTCTATGGCTATGACTACAATGTCACTGAGAGTGCAGTCACTCAGTGCTCATCATTTTATTTGATGTATGGCCGTAAACATTTCCATTAAACTTTCTCGTTGTGTTCATGAATCTGATGGTGAAAATGTTGACCTTGATACTTCAGTAAATGAATGGCTAAATCTTCATGCACAAGATGCTGACACAGCAAGCCGCTAAAAGGTAATGGTTCTATGACCAGAGGACAGAAGAAGCACAGCTATCAACTTGAACAAGAGTATACCTCCAAAATTACCCCAAGGAAGGCACAAGAGTGTTGATGTGGGGAAATGACCGGATCTACAATTACCGGTTTCCCGACCCAAAGACGAAGCTATCTATCGTATCGAGCAAGCAGAGAGATTAGGTGAACTGAAGTCGGTGCTACCATTTCCTTTAGCAACAAATAGCCACAATGTGTGTTGACGACGTGCGAAACGAAAACCTAATTGAATCAGCGAACTCGATTCCGGCAGCCTTAGTTCTACTTCGAGCGAGGGTAATGGGGTTGTATTGTGCTTGCAAGTTATCAGTTTAGGGAACCAACTGATAGCGTCTTATCTCAGATTAGTGATCCTATGCGTAGAAGCGCTATAAGGGACACCATAGCAATTTGTACCAAGAGCCGCTCTCTGTTAGGCATTAAAATATCATTGGTGTCATAGTTTAGAATCATGGCAGGTATAATGTTTTAGGTATATAGGGTTGCTTAATTCTTGCTCTGTTACACCAGCTGTGTTTTAGTATTTGCGATGTTTCAAGAGTAGGTACTGATGCTTTTCCTTAGTTACGTTTAGTAGTCTGAGGATTTTTTTTGGTTTTTGTGTTGGATTTTTTTTTTTTGGTATTTGTGTTTTGCTGTTGAAGGGTGAATTTGTATGGATCCAGAAGTAATTGGCATGAAAGCTGTATGAGAACTCTTTTGGAGCGAAACTAAAGTAATTAGAAGTCGAAAATCTAATTCATTCCCGTCTGTTATTAGTAACCCTCCAAGTAAGACACCACAATGCCGACCACCCTCGCCGTCTCACTACAATGTTTATCGTTCTGTGTTGTAGGTTCCTTTCTGTCTTCAGTTTCCTGGTTGTAATTTTAATAGTGGATTTAAAGTTTCATTTTGTTTTATTTTGTTTAAATATACATTACGTAAGTTACCCCTTCAAGCAATTACATCTGGGTGTAATAAACGTATAGAGTAAAATCCTATCTATTTTAGGTAAACGATTGTCAACACTTTACACTACCAGCAGGTGAAAATTCTTGAGATCAATAAGTTACCTGTAGTGAATGATGGTGTGTTGATAGTCTTAGTATAAGCTAGGGAGAACTTCGTTAACAGACTGTTTTAGTGCTAAAGGAGACTCCACTATTATTACTTTTTTTACAGTCTTCTTGAGAATAGTTGTGCAATGTCTTACCTCTCATTGCCACCGTTAATTTTTTTTACTTTGCAGTGACTACAGGTCCGCTGCATAAACATAGTAACCTATCCACGGGTATCGGCAAGATCGAGGAGGCCGAACACAACTCCCATCTCCTTAACGTTCTGCTATTACATTATTTTAACGTTTGATGGAATACGGTCAGTTGTTTATCAACGTATTCCTAAATTAGTTTGCATTTTCTTGTTGGGTCTTTTCATCTGCACGTCGCAACCGAGTGAATGTATTCGCTGATGAGCATATGTCATATACCACACCGTCGTCGATCGTTACTGCCATCTGTGGAAGGTTTAAAAAGAAGCTGGAATACAAGTGAGTGAAATGTTGAATCATTGTTTACGTTAAGTAGAAACGGAAGCATTATAGATATCTCACATATCATATAATCTTACAAGATTAAGTGATAACAGTAAATAAAGAAATCTTAAGGCGTAGAAAGTGAATGTATTTGAAATGAGACGCTTACTTTGCCTAAATAAAAAATATTCATATATGATCAAATGGTGAGACCGTGTACTCCCACAGATAAAGTTGGAGAGCAACTTAGAAAAAGAAAAAGGTTTCATCTAGCCTACGTGTCTAGCTACAAAGTCTGTTTGTTGAGAGCGGACCTTTCAACCTTGGTATTTAGATAAAAGCTCCCAAAAATTTATCAAAGCGTTCGGAGTTGACTAAATGTTCGTCTGAGGAGAATCTTTGCGTACAATTTTCTGCATTTCATTTTGAAGTACTACACGTATTGAGCATCATAAGACGTACATACATCTATCATTATGATAGTGTTACTAGCATATGGGCTTTTGGGACTCAATAAATTAACGGTCATGTAAAGGATGGTAAAACTGGTCACACCCAGTCCTTGAAGTTGGTTTCTTTAGTTTGTTGAATGCAACTTTGGCTCGAACGATCTATCTCGCCTTGTGTTCGTTCCAGTAATGTCCTCCTTTCACAGGTGGTGTTTGTGTAACGTCCTTTTTCCACGGAGTTCCGTTTCAAAAGTTAGGCCTATGCATTAAATTTAACTACTTCATCATTTACCGTCCAAATGAGATTGCCGGCTTCTGGTCTAGCATCAATAGCTAGCTATTGACACACACTAGATTTATGACTGCTAAGATTACTGTCCGAGGTTATGTGGAGGACCAAGCAGAATGTCATGTTACCTTGTAGCCTATTGCTTTCGTTCCGCTATAGATGTAAGGTCTTAAACTGAAAAGAGACCGTTGGAATAGGCCTATGTGGTGCTAATTTAATTATCAATCACTTAACTATTGTACAGTTTCCTTGTAGTGACTGAAAGGTAAATATCCAATACGTTCTTCATGTTCCACAAACACTAACGTTGATATGGAACAGCTTTCATGTTTTGCTCTTGAGACTTACTTTAGTTATTGAGTACTTAAGATTAAAATTTAAAGTGTAGTACTTAAATGCCGTTACACATAAAACATTGTGGAAATCACACTGAAGAATGGGTGAACTTGAATATACTTTTGTTTGTGGCTTAATGCAGTCCGAAAACGGGTTAATTGTTTTAATAGTCTCTTTGTCCTCACTCTCTCTTTATTTTTCACTCTAAATTTGACATCTGTCATATTGCACATTAATTGACTCGTGGTTTGCAGGAAACCTGTTGTTATAGTCATGTAGATAGAGCATAATTGTAGCTCCACACAGTCGCATTCGACTTCACCTGCGATTTGTTGCTTTGAGATGTCCCTAAAACTAATAAAAAAATAATTACTTTTTGTTGAATAAAATCCAATATCTCAATATCAATCAAAATCTCGAGGTTAGCGGTTCATTTAATAAATCTCATGTATTTAAATAGCCTTGATATTCAGTTATTTGTCAGAGTATCGTTATCATTTTTCCACTACTTTTTTTTAATTGTTAAGTACATACTTTTGCTTCCAACATTCGGAATCGGTCCATTTACTTCTTTCAGTAACACCTATCAACAGCAGTAGGAAGTTACACCTCGTTTACTTTGAAAGTTCTGATAATTCGTTACGTGAAATGGTCTCAGACTATCATAATCATTTCTCCAATTTTTCTGTTTCAGAGTACTTCTTTTTGCTTTCAACATTTAAACCCTGTACAGCTACCATTGTTTGGAACGATTCACCGATAATCATCATCTGGATTGTAGCTGCGGTGGGCGACGTCGAGTGGCCCCGCTTGGGTCTAAAATTCTTTCCATGTATATATTAGCGATCGCTTTACGCCTTACGTGTGTCGCTAACTCTCTTTAACTTAGAGACCAAATTGTAATGACGTGCCGTCACTCAAACTGGCAAGTAAACGATGTTACTCAATGCCACCGCAATCGATCTCGTTATCGTTGAACTGCACAGCACATCTGTTTTGTTTTTGTCAGAAAATGCAACGTGAAAATTGCATGTATCTCCAGTTGGGGGTTGATGCTAAACACAACATCAACAATTTCGGTAGTTATATGAATCGGATTGACAGGGGAAAATACGGTTAGATTAGACAAATAATAATTGAAATATGTGCAATTAATTTTCAGTTTAACGACAATCTCAAACTTCATACCCAGAGCAGATTTTCTTAAAGTAATGCATGATGCAAAATGATTTCATAGTACACAACAAATCTGTTTCATCCTACCACGTCTAATTCGTCTCATGTATTAGTATTTTAGAGTTTATTTGCTTCAAGTATGAAGCCTTAGAACTTACCGATTACAATTAATGAGTGAACACTAAACCTTCTACTTCGTGTCTTTAAGCATATGTACGTTCCTTCGTGTTCTAACTGTACTGAGCGTATAATTAGAGAGTGGGTACCGGTATCCAAAGAAACATCTTCATTACCGATATCGAACACCTTCACTCCATTATCATACAACACTTCGATGCTACCGTCGTTACTGAATAACCATCGTATTTCATTGAACTCAGATTCACTGCAATTCATGGCTACTTTTCCTCCACGCTCTGAAACGATTGTTAAATTCTTCTCGTTTTCCATATCTGACAGGACTTTACTGAAAAGTAATGTCATCACTAAAACAAAATAAACCAATGTTTTGTTTGATAGGAATGTCATCTTGTCAATCTCTCCAGCTATTACTAGTATTACAAACTTTATCCAGGACAGAGTCACATAGCAGTTGAAATATTCCAGGCTAAGCTTAATAGCCACAAAGTGATGAGGTTCAATATCGTCCATGAACTGAAAGTGAATGTTCCACTTCATCTTATACACAGGAAGTCGATAGAAGATATTTTCCAGATCAACGTGCATTACTGAATAATTGCTTGCACTTTCGAATACGGTAACTTTTAAGGAAATCAAATTGACATTTATGTCTAAGTACTTTTGTGTTTAGATGTTCCTATCGCATGAGCAACTAAAATCCCTCACATCAATTTCCATCAGTGTGATGCATAAACAATAAAATAAATGTTAAAACATCTGTTATCTGTGAGTTAAAAAGATAACCTGTTCTAACGCTGTATAAGTTAATGCTTGAGAACACTAAGGATGTATTTTACGTATAAAAAAAAAAACAAATTAATTGATTAGGTGTATTCGCATCATGATATATCTGTTATTTTAGTGAATCACGTGTTTTTCGTGTAATATTGCATGATGTGGATCGATATTTAGAGACAGCAAGATTCATCGGTTGTGGGTAATAGTAATGACAAACAAATACTAGACGGTGTTAGACTGAAAAAAAAAAAACTTCCGAAAAAGAACGATGACTTGAGAACAAAAACGCTAGTGTCTACTTAGGAGATATGAGATGCGATGTTAGAGAATTATTTTAAATGTCCTTAAATGAAACTGCATGTTTTATCACCACAGACACGTCAAACACCACTTAACTATCAGGATTATAGCTCGAGATGTTGCTTTTTGGGGAGAGGTTGTCTCTGATCACGAAGTAGTTCAAGATTTCCAATAGTTGCAAAATGATTTGTAATTCGGATAAAGTTTTGTTACCGTCTTTATCGTTCTTTAAAATTTAACTGTGTATCTGGCCTTGATATTTGACAGCAATGAAATATTAGATAAGCTCGTTATCGTTAATGTTCGTTACAGAGACGACATCCTTTTATTGTATGATTGAACAGGCACAGAACTCGAGAAACTCCTCAAGTTCACAGTAGAAATCTCTAACTCTGAGGTCACGTACCTAGATCTGAGAACCTTCAAAGGTCCTAAGTTTCACTCTACTGGTTTATTAGACACGAAAATCTACACCAAACCTACTTAAACTTATCAATAGCTCGATAGAAACTCTGTACACCCACTTGCCACCTTTAAAGGCTTCATTAAAGGAGAAGTGCTGCGTTATGTACGTCTCTGTAACAATGAGACCGACTTCATCCATAAAAAAGATGAATTTAAAGAGAAACTTCTACTGTGAAACTATGAGGAAGAAGAATTTGCCACGGCCACCAGAGGCATTTCTTTCGAAAACCGTGAGCACTATCTTACCACCAAACCTAAAGAAAAGGAACCACCTCTAGTCTTCAAACTGACGTATACACCCCATATCGAAACCCAGCACCTGAAAGAGACTATTCGGAAACACTGGAATTTAATATCAGAGCATCTGCTTTTATCCAAGCTGTTTACGAACGAACCAATTCTTGCTTATAAAAGGGCCCCAAATCTAAAAGATTCACTTGTCAAATCGAGGTTTCAAAGTAATGAAGAATCGTTCGACAGTCAGGACTCGCACGAAGATCTATTGAATACGCTCATAGCTGCACTCTGAGATTATACTCATTTACGTGCACTAAAGAACACGCATTTCTAAAAATAAAATTTTACGCCTAAAATATAAAATATTAAAAGGCTTACTACTGATGACGCTCCTCCACATTTGAGTATGAGAACAGAAACCGGTCTAGTTGGTCATAAGAACCACTACTCTGTCATATCACTGTTTAAAAGTATGTCAATCCTACTACCTGAAAGTATGTCATTTCAAAATGCTGGAAATGTTTCACCAAGGGTACATGCAACAAGCTCATGTTCTACCAGGGCGTTTCCACTAAAAAATTTCCCTTGGGGTTCTTCGTCGCTCGTTGCGTTAGCTGGTGTTTTAACCGCCTACCCCCATTTTTCATTTTTTTCATTTTTTCACGATATCCTTTTTTCTCAACTTCATTCGTTTTCTCCAATTCTTCGCGGTTCGGACAGGAACATCAAATTCACCGGCTATTTCAAAGTTTGAATATCCCCTTTCAATACATTCAATTAAATCTTCTTCAACGGAAGCATTACAGGGAGACCCTGACGCCACTGTAGCATGGATTGTCGAGTTGCCGGCCAGTGTTTACAGTATGTAGCTGGTATTATTTTTCTCAAAAAAGACATCTTCGCGGCTTTTATGTTACTCGAAAATTGTGATAGCGCCATCTCTCAAATTTAGTAGTACTACGTGTGTTTTTAGTAGTACTACTTGTGAGATTACATGTAGTACGTGTATTTTTAGTAGTACTTGTGTTTTAGTAGTAGTACGTGTATTCTTACTAGTAGTACGTTTGTTTTTAGTAGTAGTACGTGTGTTTTTAGTAGCACTACGTGTGTTTTTACTAGTAGTACGTGTAAGATTAGATGTACTACATGTCCAGTTTGCCCTTTTCGGATTCCATACAAGGGAGAAATGCGAAGCCATTAGTGGGTAAAACTATTGGGGCCCCACCCTGTAATCTCTGTTGGGATCTATAGCATATGCGGTGGAATGATAGTATTGTGAACGGGACTCAGTGGCGGCAGGACTAACTGAAGCGCCCCTAGCATACGAGAAAATGTTTGGCTTTAAAAGTAACCTTCCTCAAACTCGAATCTCCAAATATCTCAATTAATGAGAAAAAGTCATGATCTACATATTTTTATGTATCAGTGAAGGAAATTTTTCCAATGTAAGAAAAATGATCAGGAACGAATATTGTTATTCACATTTGAGGGGGAATATTTCAGTTTATCCCTCTCCCGTCTGACAGTAGCGAAGGCACCAATTCCACCCTAGGATTACGTCCATGCATAATTGTCAAATGGGAGTTTTATCGAAAACACTCAGGAAAGTAATTTGAGGAATTTGCTGGAGTCAGCTATAAATGCAGAGACCTAAAAATTCGACTTTGAGTAACTTTGAATGTTTCCTCGAAAATTGTGACAACACAGCAAATACTTGCTTCTGATGTAGTTTGAAGTACAGTAGATGCAGGTGGTGCTTACTGTGGAACCGCAAAGGGACTGCAGTGTTGGACTGGAGCTTAGGATGCAGTGATTGAGTCAAGCTACCGTATACACAATACAAGGAATTCACACATAATTAGATCGATGTTTTAATAGCACCATAACACTAATTGCACCTTTCAAGATCATAAAGTTAAAAAGCGTTAGTCTGTGCTTTGCTAGAGCCTAGTGTTTCACCAAGAGCTTAAAGACAAAAACTCATTACTCTAGACAGTTTCTTTTCTCTTAACCACTTGCGTCTAAGTCCTCCCTCAGTCTGTCTAAAATCACTCTACATTTTTAATCGAGACAAAGGATCCCTGTATACGCTTTGTAATATAAGCTACTCTGCATCTTCTGAATTTCTTGTTAAAGAGTACAGTAACTTAGAACTGCTTGAGAATTTTGCTGTTCAGAAGCCAAAAAGATAGCTTATGGTGATGAGTTACTGCCGTTAACACAAGACTCGCAAAATTATGATGGAAATTCTAGTCACACAACGAACTCAAAAGACTAGTTTTCTGTCTTTGTTACCACATTCGGAACATCATCGACACTAAGCAGAGCAGCCAACGATTGAGTCAAACAAGTTGCCTGCAAAAAGAATCGAGCAGTTTTTTTCCCGTTAACTTTCAACTAGCAAATATGAATTGTGCGATTCCGGTATTAAGAGGCATTGCGGAGCAGTCTATTGCCGTATTCATTTTGACAGAGTCCGTAGGAGAAAGAGTGGACCTTTGCTTCGAAGATGTTATCAAAGAAATAGATTTCGTTGACTGAAAGAGAGACAAACACGTGACTACGTGACTCTAATGCAGTTGCATTCAAGCTGCAAGCCGACTCTTCATGCCACTTGTTCAACTCCTGCTTATGCAACGACCGGGTGAGCTTACCTATAGGAGAGTCGAACGAACTAAATTATTCACGAATAAAACCGCTACCACTTTCAACGACTTGTGATGCAAAACGCTACCCATGGAGGATCACGTACCGGTGAATACCGGTCATAGAAGTGAATACACTGAACTATGGTTTCCGATAACCAGACGGACACTGTTTTAAACATTCTTTAATATTCTGATAGAAGACCAACAGCTGCTGAAATACAACGCCAGTGAGATCTATGCTGAGGAAAATTGAGAAGTTTTTCCCTACTTTGTTTGTGACCAGCTTACGCCTACGATGATGTAGTCCGTTGAGACCCATTTTGGTTCTATCACAGTCCTGAAGGAAATGGCAGGGATCCCTTTAGCCAGTACTGGAATCCCTGATTAGGAGTGCAAGGAGTACGTCTGCTTTGGGGAAAATATCCCCTATTCCCCGGCAGGCTTATTGGAGGAAAAAGTTTGATTTAGCGTACCGTAAACATTCGTCACCAAAATTGGACGAATTGTAAGCTTTAAGAAAAGAATACGATCCTGATCAGATATTTATGACAGGCTATTGGCAAAACATCTTTGATAGTGGACCAATATCATCTGCTACTTAACGTTTTGCTAAAGAGGTCCTCAAATTAATCACGAGCAGTATTAACATACAATCTAACATAACCTCAATTCATATATCATTTGTTTAATGTCACATTTAACTGCAGTTGTAAAGTAAGAAAATGGCAAAAAGCATCACGTTTGATGTCAGACAATGATTCAGAAAAAGGTTTGCTATTTGTTAAGACCTAAATGTGCTAAGATATTTGAAAGTTTATTCCGGTTTGCTCGAGCAAACTGCCAGATGTACATGCTACGTTGCGTCTTTTGTTTGCGAGAGCAGAGCATATTTTGTCAGCGCAATCTGAATGATGTATGCTCCAATTGTGTTTGTATCGTGTGTAAATGAGAATTCATACTTTTGTAGTTTTTGCAAGTAGATGATTCCCAGCAGGGAAGGTGCCCCTTCCCTCTCTACCAACCCTTGGGGAACCCCATGTCTATAATTTGCTTAATTGTCAAGAATATCAGGATATTTGCCCATGAAAGGCACTTTGATCGTACTTGACGTGTCGGTATAATTGCCAGGTTATCAGGGTGATTTTTAATACCCTAATATCTTGTCTACTGTAACATTTGCAGGACCAATAATTAAATAAAGTCTCTCATCACCCAGAGTTACATTTTGGCTTGGGGTAAGTTATCTTAATTGGTTGTGTCAAAAGACGCAGAGTATGTCATATTACAAAGCAGACACAGGCGAAATGCTTTGATAACACATAGCGTCCATGAATGCTCCACAAGATATGCAGCTCCTAAAATGAAGGATAGTGTTTAACCATGTTGATGAGTTTCAGGCAGGACATCTGATCAGCTATTTAGTGGTTGGGACTTGGATGAGATGGAACTGTATGTGACGTTGAGACACTTCCTTTTAAAATTAGATGATGCAGTTCTCTATCGCAGTTTCAGGCGTTTGTGTTTTTCATAGGTATGATCTAATTTTTTGTTACCTCATAGGTAAAAACAAAGAAAGAAAGTGTATGATAGCATGCTTCAGATTTTCTGCAAATACTCCATACAGTAATGGTGTCTCAAAGACTAGCTTCATTAATGGAAAATAAATGTGAATTTAGTGACGTAACAATCGCCCTGAGATAACATCTAAAACACCTGATTTCGGTACACATTTAAGCACCGCTGTCAAAAACTCCTCAAGGGTGGTGCAACCAAAAGTTTCCAAATTTACGGAACTTTTGGGTCCAGGCTCAAGAATTTCAAGTTTATACTCTCCCTTATAGTTGAGTAACTTTGTCGTGGTAAAAGAAATTGAACATTTCAGGCAATTTATATTTGTCAATATTTGTTGGCTGCGTATTTGCAGTTACCGTCTATTGCCCACATAAGAGTCAATACAAGTCTACTTAATAGAGCTGTTTGGGGTCGGCAATTTTAATTTTTCCTTTGTGACAATTCTGCAGCAACATCATTATAACGCTTGTTCTAGTCCCTTCGGGCTTGTAGGAAAATCTGATGATCCACTTCAAGTTTTGATTCTTACCTTTTTCTCTCTACGCAGCGTAGAAATCGTGGAGGGTGCCGAATTTCGTCGTCAAACCAAGGGGCTCTGGCACGATCCATACAAGTCCTTACGTCTGTCGCAGTTGTCATCAATAACAGTTTGTATGGCACTGTTTTATGAGGGTCAGCATAGCATTTACATCAGCACAGGGTGAAGGTCGAGAGAGTGGGCTCAAGGTTTTGATAATGTGACTTTGGTAAAGGTTTGGCCTCTTGATAGCAACTCTCTTGCGCCGGAACTTGACAACTTTTAGTGTACAAAGTACTCTTAGCATGATTGGAGGGCAGCAGGTGGCTTAAAACTACCAATGGAATAAGCTATTCACGTGAGCGGGTAATCATTAGTCGATTGCGGTGATCCTCTCAGATACCTAGTGTCATAACTGCCTTGCTCCACCTCAGCGGTTTCCCCACTCATCCCCTCCTCCATGACTAAATAGTATTGAATGCACACAGCCAGAGAGAGAGAGAGAGAGTGGAAAGTGCAATTTTCTGCTATCTGATAGACACCTTTCTCCGTCCAATACGCTCCCCACTTCAACTCTTTGTCCCATCAGCTCAATCCCCCCCCCCCCCCCCTCATGACAAAGCTAGTTACACCGTTGCATCAAAGCTGTTAACCGGAAGAGGAAAATTTCCCATGATATGATCTATTGAAAGTTTAATAGCACAGGAGGACTCGATCTTTATGAGTATTACACTTTGTATTTGAGAAAAAAAAGTAACTGAAACTTATAACCTTTATATGAACATGTTCGTCCTAAGTTTCGTCATAAAATTAGAGACACATCTGTGACTCAATTCTACATCACGTGACATATGAATACCACACACCAGCTCAAGAAGAAAACTGTGTTCTTATATTTGAAGGCCACTATCACTAGCGGAGATTAAGCAGGGTATAAATTCGTTTCGCATTCACACACGATACAAACACAACTGAGGGATACATCAGACTGTGCTGACAATTATGCTTCTCTCTTGGTAAAACAAAAACAAAAAAATACAAAACTTTGCATGTGTATCTGGTACTTTGCTCACCCAATGGGAAATAACTATTCAAATGTCTTAATGCATTTAAGTTTTAACAATCTAGTACACATTTGTCTTGATCATGTAAAATTTCATGATGTTTTATATTTGATTTGCTTAAATTACAACGTTTTTTAACATTATATCTTGATATAATGTTAAAAATTAATTCATTCGGTCAGCTCTTTACCCCTCACTCTTTAGGAAAGCTTGAATTAGAAAAAGATGTTGGCGTAATATCAGCCATGTTTCGCAAATACTCGGTCATAAATATTTGATCGGGATCCGAATCACTCCTTAAAGCTACCCATTTTTTTCAATTTTGGATACGACTTCTTGAGGAACACTTCATCAAACTTCGTACTCCCATGAGCTTGCCCGAGGCATGGAAGTTATTCCCCCTAATAAAGATGTACTCTGTGAACTCCTAAGAAGGCTTTCCGGTAATCAAAGTAACCTCTGGTATTTCTTTCGAAATTGTGATTAAACCAAAATGAGTCACAACGGACTACATTACAGCCTCTGTGGACTTAACCACAATGGGCATCATAATCTCACAGGCGTAACTCCTAGTAACTTGTTGCTCTTCAGACAGCTTGCGGAGAATATCCAAGACTGTGTTCGTATGTTCCATCAAAAACCATAGTTTGGTAAATTCAGTTTTAAGATTGGTATCTGCGGGCACCTGGTCTCATTTTGAGCTATGCATGAACTGACGTGTCCCCTTGGCAAATGCAGCCATATTTCTATCTGATAGAGAGATTTTGTAAGGAATTATATCCGCTAATTTACTCATTTTGCCTGCCCATCCAGTGACTTGTGCATATTTTTGTCGGAACCAAAGCAGTCGAAAACACCCCGTGATTTACAGGGTCTCCTGAAGAATGCTTTTACCAGCAGCTTCATTGACCTCGAGGATATATTTCGATGCGCTGACCTTTTTGTCAATGCCTTATACTTTGCAACGTGGAGCCTTGACCTCAATAACCACATAACTAACGATTGAAAAGAACTCAACCCAGGAAGCTCCAACCGCATTAAAGAGATCTGTACCCATCTTTGGCACATACTAGTCTTGTTTATCCTCCTTTCCGTCTATAAAATGCATTTCTTTGATAACGTCTCAAAAGCCATAGGCCGCACTTAGACCGGCCGATCCCGTCAGTATGAATAAAACGGTATATTGCTCTGTGATTCAGCCTAATACCGGAATCGCACAATCAATTTTTGCTGCTAGTCGAGCATTGACCGAATTCTCCCAAGTAGAATCTTGTCAAGGGAATTCCTACCGAGAAAGCAGCCGCCTCCAATTTTTACACGGTTTACATCACTTTCATTCGGAAGCACCGTGAATGGTCACAAATCTCTGCCGTGTTCAAACAAATGATCTCGAATGTTATAATATCCTATAACTGCTATGGAACTACTTGCCCATTGGTAGTAATTTATGCACTTATCTATTTAATGATGATAATTTTACTTAAATGTCTCATTTGTTAGTTGTTGTCCTTGGCCATGCATAGGCTGAAACAAACACATGTCTTTGCGCTGCAATAGTGTTTACATTCAAACGCCTGTGCCAGCAGAGTCGCAGAAGCTACATATATGGTTATAGCGTGAATGATGGTCTGATTTCATCTTCGTGAACAGTGGAGTAGAGGGCATAGCATGGTCTTTTTGTGTGTGAAACGAATATATTTCGAATGACATTCAGTGATGTGATACTTGAAGTCGTGTGACTTTGCGAGTACACGATGCTGATGTTTGTGTGTAGTTTGTAAGGTACGCGAGTATATACGACGTAACACTAGGCTGTGTGTAATTTGCATGGAGAAGGGGTAGAAACATGAAGTCTTCACAAGTCATCATAAAATCGAGTATATCAATCGAGTATCGAAAATTCAAGGACCGATGGATCAGAAAAGTTACAAAGATTCATTAGATGGGGAATGTAACTAATAAAGCTAATCATTGATCAGTGAGAACCTAACTCAGGCCTTACGCATACATAGACCTCTACACATTTGGGGAGGAGGCATAAAATAATGATCGTATGTCAATCATTTGTTGTTCAGTTCTACAATTGTTATGTCAGTGAATGGGAAATTTATTAGATAATACAACTGTTTCAGCCATCTTACTTTAATAAGGAGGCTGATATCGTTTAGGGCATGTTCATAGGTCATCTCACAAGCGAAATGGCATACGCTATAGACTAAATGTTAGAGAAGTTCATCAGGAATGAAATTTCAAACTTTCAACCTTTTCAGTGGTACATACGTTTCTGTACAAACTATCTCTCATAGGTGATGATAACGTGCGTTGAAATGTTTACATTTGCCGTAGTATTTGTTGTAGGAATGACTACAAATCCCTACTATGCTTAATAGTAATTTGGTGGTAAAGAGCAAATCTTAATGTTTCGTTAAATGAACCATTGCCTTGTGTAAAAAGTCATTTTTAGCCAGTTGTTATGGAGAGAGAATGATAGATTATTGTGAGTAAAACAGGTGGGTAGCCTTTTTTAAGACAAATTTTACCGAGATGAAAATTCAGGTATTTATTGCCCAAGAATAAATTTTTTAACAAAACATTTAAAAGTGCAAAAGATGCATTTTCCGTAATTCATCCGATGTGCACAGTGTTTATATGTGATGACCTTATTGCTGTTGTTACTTTGTAATAGTGAATGTTTAACAGTGACTAAAGGTACTTTATCTGTGTTATGTTGGTGCATTTTTAACGCTTTATTTCCCTTCAAGGCCCACAAAACAAAATAAAATTACCTTGTAAATTGAAGTTAGCAGTACTACTTAACCTTTCCTCACTTAACGGTTGTGCAATCAATTGAAAGTACATTACCAATTGAAGTCAAGGCAAACACAGATCATGTACATGAATGTAGACGGAGTTTAAACAAACTGGCACCTCGGAAGAATTTTTGTTTTAAGGGAAATGTGCGACATCTCAACATATAGAGCAATTTGAACAGTCTTTGTTTACAATCTCAACTAACCAAAACAAATATAATAATTGTGGTGGATATTGGTACAGCATTTTCAGGCTCAATTTTCAATACCCCGATCTAATTTTGCCGTCGTTGCCTCATTTCAACAACAGCAAAGATTTTGCACAAATTTGTTGGCGTACACAAGTAACAACTCAAGTTCTTCGAAAAGTCATGAGGGGATTCTTGCTTTGCACTCAGTGTTTGCACCTTTTCCTTGACTTAACACCCCTGCTTAATCAAGCATAAGTGATCAAACAGACGAGACTGCAGCATGCCTTTGCTTATAATTGAAATTCTTTGTTTGGCTGGAAGGTGTAGTTAACAAACTCAGCTGTTGTATGATCTGTGGGATCACAGTGTGTAAACAAACTGAAACACCATCAACGGGCGGTATTAGGAGAGCCTGCATGTAACATGTCTGAAGTCAGGAAGAAGGAATTTTACTTGGAAATGGAGGTGCCTACAGTGACAAATATGAGTATTTTATGCGATATCAATTGGTGTGATTGTCGTGTTCCCCTTGGTAGTAGATGCACACGACTTCATGAATTTTTGTTCCCGACGATCTCAAGTTTGTTTTAGAGGTTAAGAAGAGAAATCAATTTACTACGTGGAACTATCCTAAAAAAATGTAAAGTATTATTATATACAAAATATTATTATTTTCATAGACAGACAGATGGACAGACAGAGAGATAGACATATAGATAGATAGACAGACAAATAGACAGATAGTCAGACAGACAAATAGACGGATAGACAGATAGACAGATAGAAAGATAGATTTAAATTAGGGGAGTAAGTACAAGAGAATAAAATAGCTCTTGACCTTGAAAGGAATGCCGATGGTCGTGCACTGAAGCGTGATCTAACTTTGAAATCAATAGAACGTGGAGTTACGTTACATCATATACTCTCTTACCCGCTTGCACTCTCTTAGCAAATGAAACCAACGAAACTGCATTGGTTTTGCCTGTGGATTTGTCGCACTCGAGAATGTGTGCATGACATAATGCATTCATGCACTGCCGTTACTGCCTGATTGTATGTACGGTCGTCTGATAGCTGTTCACAAATAGTTCAGTTAGGCCTTCATCAATTGTTCATAATTCAGTCACTTTCTGTTTTAGGAATAGGCCTACCATGGAGGCTACGTCGAATGTCCCCCTAAGAAACGACCCATCGAACGACTCAACATTTAATGTCAGTAAAGCCGATACTCAAAGCCAAGAGAAGAGAAGATCTTTGTGTAAGTATTTCAGAAAGCTCGATAGTAAGTCACACGATTAGCAGGCAAACCATACTTGCACTTTTTAAACTCTTCTGAATGTTGCATAAGTTTATTTGAAGAAACCTTCTAGCTTCTGTTTTAATTAAATAACACATATACGTGACAAGATTTTCAAAAGAAATGTCTCTTTTCATCATTGCGAAGCAAACCAAAAGAGGTAAAAGACATTCGAGAGTGACCTAAAAGAGAATGATGTAACGTCTATGGTTTACAGAAGTTGAATTTTTCTTCTTTGTCTGATTATAGGAATTAAAGTGGAATGAGAAAAGTAACTGGTTTGCAGACAATGAAAATATTTAGAGTTTTCACTTATTGTATTTTCCCCTGGCAAGCTAATTTTGAAAATGTCGAGGACATGACGCTTAACGGTACTAATGTAAATAAATGGTCTATGTTCCTAATACAGGAATTTACCACCCCCCATATCAGTGTGAAAATGGCGATAATGTTGGCTAGACATTTTGCACCCGAGCGACGTTTACCAATCAAGATGAATCATGCTAAAACCTGTTATCTCGCTAATTTTGTCAACCGTCTTTATTTATATTACACTTTTTGTTTGACTTACGAGAATGATAACTAGGACCCTGCTATTAAATGAAATACAATTCAAAGTAACATAGGTATGAGCTGACTAAGTGACCTTGGTATTAGTTACCACCCAGTGAGATTGAATCACCGGAGGCGGAGGGGGGCGGGGGGCTTGGTGATACAAATCATCCACAAAACGATGATACTGGTAACATGCAAAACAAACCACCATTAGCAACTTTGAACACTGTATGATCAATGCCTTGCATTACGACCTACTGACTGTGTTATTCTTAAATAACTGCTCTGCGAAGTATATAAATAAATACTAAATACTAAATAAACAAGTTGTTCCAGTTTGGAATCCGTATCAGCTGAATGAGCTTGCTTCCCAACACTCAATTTTTGGATGTGTATCCCAGTATAGAGTTAAGAATAGAAATCGGACGGTTGTCGAGTTACCCGTACTGTCAACGCAGATGGTGCGGATGAAACTATCACTGACAAAACGAGTTAAACAATGTTTTAGCAAACTGCTCGCAATTCTGGAGTTGAAAAAAATCTGGAAGAGTTAGCCTGATGTTAGGTCTAACTCTAGGCAGAGCGAGACTTGGGACTCACTTGTGAGCAAGTGCAAATCATGCAAATCAGTAATTTAAGCGTGGGTACCCCATGGTCAAATTGGTAGTGTTGAGTACATGGTACAATTACACCATTATATTACCAGTTTTCACATCAGTAAGGCAATTACCTGCCTCAACTATCGACGAGTTACTTATTGCGACAAATTGGCTTTGCATTTGATATTGGCTAAAGCTTATATTACTGATACCAGGTGGTTTCTTCAACGTTCAGCTTGCCGCTGACAAGAGTAGAATATGCCTGATATTTCCTGCCTGTTGTTAGGGCAACAAAAAAAAGAGCAAGCCTTGAACATATATTTTGAACTGATGCTAAGCATTTGTTCATTGGTCAATTGCAGTTGCAGATTAGATGAACACTTTGAAGATTCAGTTTCCAGCCATTAGGGGAATTTGTTAAGTCCCCCACCAAAAAAAAAATATGGGAACAAAGGTTGACGGTGACAATTTTGTAATTTGATGTCCACATGGCCACCACATGTTGGCAAATGCTTAAAAGGTCAGGAAAAAAATATCAGCTGATATCAGCAAATGATATGATGATATCACGAATTAATTGTTGATATCAACAAATATTTGATGATATCAGCCAATGACTTGTTGATATCAGTAAATGAATTGTTGATATTACCAAATAAATTGGTGATATCAGCAATTCCAACATATCACTAATTAATTGGTAATATAACGTGTAGAATTGTTGACATCACCAAATGATTTGCTGTTTTCATCACTTTATGTGCAGATTCAATATCGCTAATTCATTTGCTGATATCAGCAAATGAATTAGCGATATGTTGGAGTTGCTGATATCAGCATTTCATTTGATGATATCAGCTATTCATGTGTAAAGGCGTCGGAAAAAGATAATGGGAGAAGAGCGCCATCCAAATTATCCCCACCAATTGTAAAGGATAGTTTTACACGTAGATTAACAACCTACTTTGTAGGAGCGGTACAGAAAGTGCTGATTGTGAAGGAAAGGTTACAGGTAGAACAATAACCTGCCTGTTAAGAGTATCTCAACTTCGCCGAAACCCGCATAAATTCTGTATAAAACGACTTGCACTTCTCCAGTTACCGCCATCATGCATGAAAGGATGTACTGTACAGAATGCATTTGAACTATGTTTACTCAAGCCATGACAATACTACTCGAGGTGTGAAGACAAACCGCAGTTCTACCAATCAAGTATGTGATTGCGTCAATCCAGTGATGTGCATCCTCCCCACAAATTTCTGTTCTATGCATTCACCTGTTCTAAAAATGTGTAGAGCAAGCCCATTAAAGGCTATTCAGCCGTAAATGACTGGTACAGCTATGGGCTAAGCATGCAGAGTAGGCCACATCATTAATGACACCATGTTTTGATGTGTTTTATTTAAAGAAGTTTGAGACTGAAAAAAAACTTTTGAGTCTTGTTTTTTTTCATCTTCCCGTTTTGTAAAACAGATTACCTTAGCGCTCTAGTATGGAGTTCTTTCTGTTCGACGGTCACACCGGGAGTGAGTGTACTGGCAAAATGTGGCTCTGTCAATTCATAGTCAGATGTGCAATACATTTGAATAATTAACATTGTTTGAGTAATCGTGCTTCCACCTCTTTGGGATCGAGATTTCAAACCATTTAAAAGTTTTGAATGTCATCTACTTTAAATGTAGTTAACTAGGTAAGTGTGCGACTTTCAAGTGACTTTGTTACCATGACGGAATAATAAGTACTACGTACTGTAACCTATACAATGTGTACATGAACGTGTACATAATATTCACAAAATTATATACCAATTGTATGTTCAGAACAAAGAGAAAATAGAAAAGAAAATGTTCGTTTTGCTTACCCCATGGAGTTCCATGATAGTCCTGGAAGTTAATCCATCGAAATTGACGATCACTATGTAACTATGGGTAATTGTCGATCAACTGAGTAAACATGTTCACTTTGTAAACTAGTTGTACATACTTAAAGCAATCGAAAGAGGATCTCAAAGGCTTTGGTTCAGGTGGAACAAAACTTGTGGCGCTATCCGTGTAATTAACGACAAGTTGAAAGGCTATTAATTCAGAGAAAAGTCCTCCTATTCTAGATCCATCTAAAGGATGAACAGTTAGCTTATATCCTGCTCCGTTTGAGAGCCCCCCTCCAAGTGGAGGGGGGTTCTGATTCATTTCAATATTTGGTGCATGACGATTGACAATCAGTGATGGTTATAATCATGCTGTTTCTACATTTGTTGATATTGTAGTAATAATGCTTAAATTTTCCTCTTAGCACTGTCGGTCATTTTCAATCTTTCTTTACAACGTGGAAGGGTGGTTATCCTCCCAAAGTCTTCCACATAGGGAATAACATCCCTTTGGCATGACAAAAATTTCCATGATTGCACTCCACCCCTAGCATTTTGGCACTGATTGACCCGCTTAATGATATCATGGAAATATAACATATATTTACTACTTCTATTGGTTCATCATAAATAATACAAAAAAAAGTTTAAATAAAAGTAAATTACTAATAGTTTAATAACTTTCGGGTGGGGTACGAATTGAGGTACTGGTTAAGGTGCGGCTGCAAAAAAAAAAAAACAAACAAACAAAAAAACAAGTCCATAGAAAGACTACTCCAATCGGCGCAGTGCCCGATACCTGCGCTACCCGAGACCTGCTGAGTGCTCATCACCTGTGCCACTTAACCCCTCCGCTGTGCAGCTCCACTTACTCCTCCCGACACCTGCGCAGTGCCCCATACCTGCATTGAAATGAGACCTCTAGAGGGCCCGACATCTGCGCTGCCGGAGACCTGCGATTTGCCCAACACCTGCGCAGTGCCCAACGGTTGCGCTTATGGTTATATGTGACAACTGTGATGGGTTAGGCAAAGCCTGACTGTTATATTAGGTCCATCTATACGTGCGCAAGTCCTGCACATACGGTTTATTTTGTTTGCACGTCAAAAGTGTTGAGTGACATGCAATTATAGTAACTCCAAACTTACTTATGGTGGTTTTTGTTCCTTTCTGAGTTGATCATTGTACCACCTATTGCCTCCCCCTTCAGATATTACTCCATCTAGTCCGTACGAGACGTGTCCTCACCTTCAGACTTAAGTAGACTTCAGACTTTACAATACCCTTGGCAGATAACGAAAACGATGACCATGCATCTGCAAAACGAGGTGTTGCTTCCTTTCAGCATCCGTAAACATCCATAGATATCCGTATACAATTGTCAAACCATATGTTTCCAAATTCCGTCTGACCACACAAAGTAGTTTGACGTGTATAACAGTGTGATTCATATATATTTCGACTTTTACCTATTTTTGACATTTAACTGTCTACTACACCAACAATAACGCTTGCTACTTACACCATACGATTTCTTCCCCTATCGAATTCTTCCCCAATCCAAAGAGTGACCAAGGAATCATTTTTCATGGAGCAGCCCTTAGCCTACGACCTGCATGGCTCAAATTCTGATTGGTCATTCACTATTCGCAGGGCAACTGTTCAAACGAAATAAAGCGTATCATACACCAAACTTTCAAGTTCATAAGTTCTATTAGTGTTAAGGCCTACGTATTGCTGGTCTCATTTTTTGGTCAATGAGAAGTTTGACGTTTGAGAAGGTATCCATGCTACCTAAGTTATTCAGCACCATGATCTACAACAAGTTAAAATGGAGATAAACATGATTAATGTTGAACTCAAGCATGAAAAACCCTCCCCTCTAATCTAGCGTTCTTTATATATGTATCTGTACCGTATACTGTCTTATACTTAATGACGTACACATGACTTTGAGAGAAGGTTCTCGCGAATGTACAACAATTGCCCTTGTGAAACATTTTTAGTTACTAAGAGCACCTTGGTAGCAGTACACAGGTTTCACTTCCTTCCAAAATTGTGGTCAAAGAATCCCATATTAGGCAGAACCTTGCCATGTGGCCCATGGCCTAACACGTATATATATTTTGTCATAATGTCATGTAAGAATAACAAAGTGGACTTTTAGAAGCTTCAGTTAAGTGTGAGAGATCCCAGACTCAAAATGGACGTTTTGTCTTTTTAGAGTTTTGCAAAATCTCAAACTGTGACCTTGTATTCAGTAAATGACACAAATTCACTGAAAGTATTGCATTACTAATTCAGAAATTTCCTCCCCATCTTAAAGAAAAAAACGAAATTAGAGCCAGTTGGATATTACTTATTCAGAAATTCGCTCCACATCTAAAAAAATCCACGGCCAGTTGGATGGACATATTGCACCCAAATAATTTTTACTGATGAGGTCCCTCACGGAAAGTGGTGATGTGTCTCCTGGGTTGTATTGACATTATGACCTTGTAATGTTTAGCTATAAAAATGTTGCGATGAATCACATCGCAAACATTTAATTGCTGTACTAACCACTTGAGTCGCCAAAGTTTTAGTCTCGAGCAGTCTTCCACCAACAGACTAGTCTCCTCACTCGGTTTCCACTGAGTCATCAACCGAAGTCACGTTGTCTTCTCAAATCATAAAGATCAGTTGAGCATATTGACCTACAATTTGTCTATAATACTAGATCAGACAAGCAAGTCACTTACACAACTTCTAAACATGCTGACCTGGTCACTTCTTAACTGGCGTTTGGACAAAAATTGTGCCTCCTTTCATTAATATGTCAACGAGTATCAAGATATGATTAATTCCACCATTACAGGTTTGTTTGCTCTTTTAATTCGGACACTTTTACTTTCCATTTGACTACAATTTTTCATTCTATTGTATTCTTTTCTTTTAAAGATAACATGTTGTGTCTATTTTTCAACCGGAAGCTCATGTCACACAACCAGCTTTTAATAAAAAAAAAGTATCCCTGCAGCAATTAACCGTTTCTTTGATTAGAAAATATTACAGTCAACATATGAATTTGACTAGGAAACATTTAAGTAAAAGTTTATGTCCCACAACAGTTGATATTTTCATAATCTATTTATCTTATCTTTTAAGAGTCAAGACAATTATCAAGCACATAAAATACCCACTCTAGTTTCGCTAATTTTCTCTGTACACTTAATCAGTGTACAAGCGCAAGTGTCACCCACAAAAATGAGATCTTTCTTTTGATCACTATTCAAAATGCACTTTTGGTACCCAGACAGACTGGACTTCAGAATTCTGTGATGAAAACTAAAGGGTGAGAGTAACCGCTGGTTAGTGGGTAGTCTCGAATAGAAATTGACATTGCGATCGAAAGACCAAAATACAAAATACATAATAATAATGTTATATATAATATAACAAGTCATGCTGTAACTGTTTTTAAACCGTCTACATAGGACTTACAATATCAAAGGCGGTGTTGGCTATGATCAGATGTCAAACCTTGTCACCTGTTCTGTGCCCTCCAACGACCAGGATTCTGGCATTCTTTCTGCTCACAATGCCAAAAAGTGAACTAACAAATGCTTCATTGAACAGAAACTTGCTAAGACAACTGGTTAGATGTTAATGTTTGCTGGGGTCTCACGTATCTTTGTCATTTGCCTTATTTTCTCCCCGAGGTGATAATATGTAACCAAGCACACAATGAGCATGTAAAACATTTTTAAAAGGAGAGTTCTATCATGAAATTATTGACGAGGAAGGAATAAAATGCGGTATTACTACGTAAAGAATATCTCTCTATTGTTGAGATGTACATTCTCGGGGAAGAATTTGTTGTGACACACTCTCCAGTCGAAGAGGAAGATGGTACAAAGATAGCAAAAGAGGTATTTTGAACAAGTATTCTATGATTTTGGAGCCACCGAACTGTAAAGTATGCCATGTTAATGGAGCTAGTATTTGACAATTTATCATATTCTACAATTTCGTTGTTTATAGTAAGAAAACGGAGGTTACGTCATGGACCTAAACCAACGGCAAGGCTAGCCACACCTATTTTCCTGCAGCCATATTTACACAGCCGAATTCAAATAGCTGCAAATGAGAAAGTGAATATAATGTTCAGCTTTAAAAATAAACATTGCATCTACCGACGAAAGGATGGAACTATAGCTGTGGTCGAAAACGCATCGTATCAGCAAGATAAGCCACAGATACTTTTTGATGGCGATAAACACAATCAGCAGTTAAGGGATGCACGAGTTGTCTTAAGATACGCAGTTTCAAAAAAATATCAAAAAAGTGCAGATGGCAAGGGAGTCGAGTTACAGAAGAGCGATGTTATACTCGTCCTTGCAGAGAGTAGTAGATACGTAGTTGGTATTAATTTTGACAAGAAAGTAGGCATATTTATGTTTAATCTCTTGAGATTCCTCACAGAACCAAGATTATGTATCAGCGATGGAATGATCTTAAGCATGTATGGTGCAGACAATTTTGTATCAGCAGGAGATATGAAGTCCGTAGAGAAAGGGAAGCTTTACCAAGTGGCGAAAGCATCTGTGGATTTATTCAAGTGGGTTGACATTGCAGACGACTGTGATATCTCTATCCATTGTCTTATTGAAGTGACTGTACTCCAGGATTCGTGGCTTCCTCACAATCGACCAATTCGAAGTGTAAGTATTATACAGTAGCAACTGAAATACAACTTTATGGATGTTACCTTGTAACTTCAATCAGTAATTGTAATGAAATATAGGACATAAAACATTTGTCTCTTCATGTTTGCACAACCATTGCGTGATCACAACTATTGGACATTGCAAATGTATGTAAATATAGTTTGGTAGGCTATTTAAATATAATAAAAAGTAGGAAAAATATCTTAATCATCAATATAATGTCGACCTTTATTTGAAGGAAGTGCAAAAATATCACATAAGTATAGTTTTCAAAAATGAAATAATGAATAATAGCTAGCAGATTTGTAGCTTGGTTTGAAATAAATCCTTAAATCCTTCAAAAAATAAATAAAATTAAAAAAAATAAATCCTTAAATTTTTTCCTTCCAGCAAAAGATTTCAGTCCCAGTAAACTCTCAACCACTGACTAACTAAAGAGAGACACCAGAGCCAAGGTTTAACAATTTCCCAAATCCGCCATATTTGCCCTTCCCATAATAAAACCAGTAGCTGCACCAGCATTTTAAATTCTGGGTGCAAATTAGGGGCAAAAGAAATTGTTTTTTTTTTGGGGGGGGGAGTGAACTTTCTCAAACCAAGGGCAGAATGCGAGCCTAGAGAGAGAGATCCAGTGAAGTCCGTCTTGTGACCCCTGGTTGGATTCGGAAAGCCCCGGTGGGAATTAAATGGGAAAGCCCCTATGGGATTCAAATGGGAAAAACCCCGGAAGCTCTGAGGTTTTAGCATGTCTCTGAGTCAAAATGTTCTGACTTTGCTAAAATATTAAATACACTATTTCTATGCTCGATAACACATATTTTGTTCATTGACATGACAAGGAATAAACCCCCCATGGAGCTAAAGAAAGCCTGTACATTGGATTGACGCACCTACCTACTTTTCTAGATCTATGTTAAATTAACCACGGGATCATAACAGCATGATGTGAAAAAAAACTGACTTTGCAACAAGTTGATCCTCACTAAGAAGATAAAATCGTGTGGTTGCAGCGACAGGGTGTTAAGTGCAGAAAATTCGGCATGAAAAATAACTCTCAGAATAGATCGTCTTGTTCAAAGTGCATCATTGAACGCAAAGATTCAAACGATTTAATTAATTTGGCTGTTGCTAAGTTGACAAGATGAAAACCTAGGACCCCTGATGAGGTTCGGAGGAAAAGTTCCTATAGGGCAATGTTGCAAAGTCGCCGGAAGATCTAGTTTTCAGCATATCTCTGGGTGGAAAATTAAGTTTCAGGATATTGGTATCTTTCAAACATAAAACTTACCAACCCCAGTGTACTCAAAAGCCAAAAGCTGTTGGGGGTTCAGGGTGCAAGCCAACGGAAGCTCTACGGTTTTAGCATCTCTCTGAGTGAAAAATTACATCTCTTGGACTTTCTAAAACAAAAAGGTAAATGCAAAATTATGAATACAAACAGAGAATAGACATATATGTACAGCCACTGGCTAAAACATAAAATTAAGGGAAACCTAGCCGACATAGTTTGAATAAAAGTAACATTTTCGCAGTCATACTTTAGCAGGAAATTATGGCTGTTAATTGATCAAAATGGAGGCTCAATTATCTCTTTGAACACAGTAAATTTCGTCCGTAAATTTTCCATGCGTGTGGCTCTGCATTACATAATTATGGAGCTCATTACTAGCAACAACTAAAAGCATTTTGCCACGATATCACAAAGAAAGAAATAATTTGCAACGATTTTCGTCTTTGCAGACACGTTCTCTTAAAAATACAGAAAATGTGTTTGTTTACTCTTTTAGCATGCCGTACCTCTTACACTTAAATAGAGGACCTCCAACATCACCCTTTCATTGTCTTAGTGAAGGTCAACTTGTTGCAAACCCTCATGTCCGTTTTATCATCTCATGCCGTGATGATCCATGTGTTTAAATAAACATCTATATGATAAGGTAGGTCAGTAGTATCAAGTCAGTGACTAGGCTTTCGTGAGGCAGGGGGTATTAGGTATAATGTCCATAGGCAAATCATGTGTAAGCGAGAATGGAAGAGGATGTGTTGCACATTTTAGCACAATCCTAACATTCTGGCTATTGAACTGCATTTAATTTTTGTTTTCTTCAGAATCGCAAAGCTGATAGCGCATCAAAACACAAGTTACGATTTCAACAATTAGTTGCAAAAAGTCAAATTTCCAATTTTGCTAAACTGTGCAAATACGCGATTTTGCTAAATGTTCTGTTGAAGAGTTACAACTCCTTATGATCTCAACAATTATTTGCCAAACTTTGCATTGCTATCTTTTTGAGCTCTGGAAAGATACAAAAATTCATAAGTGAGTTACATTTTTTAATCTCAACAGTTAGTTGAAAATTGTTAATTGCTTCTAACTTTTTCAAATAGTAGTGAAACTTAACAGAACGTTACGTGCAGTACATATGCTGTTTGCATGGTAATAACATAGTGCATTGTAGCTATTGTTACACTATACTGGTTCACAGTAGCGTTTGAGTTGACATTGTCTTCGTACCATATATCCACCAGAACACAAAGATCTCGCAAGTCCTAAAGAAGATGTATTTGAGAGCGTGAATGTTGTTTTGTATCATCATTTTTGTTCTCTTGGTAGCATCATTCTTCTAGTCTACATTACGGCTTGGTTCGTAATAAACAGATCTATGTCATAGTTGAACATTTCAGTGTTATGTTTTGCAAATAAGTTATTGCAATCATAAGTTATTGGAACTTCTCAATTAGCAATTCAGCAAAATTTCGCATGTTTGCACATATTAAAAGCAGTTAGAAAACCTAGCATTTTGCAATAATTGTTGACACCTCAACTTGTATGGTCAAGTGGGCAATTAACAACATTTGATGCAATCACAGCTTTGTTTCGTTTTTGTTTGTTTGTTTTTACTTCTGATGTTTAAAAACTGCAGTACAGCGAAACAGCTAAACGAGAAACATTTTTCCATTTGGATAAGAAAAAGCCTGCAAAGTAGCAAAATGTTGTAAATTGTTATTTCGTTGTGATGTTGCACTTTTGAGCTTTCCTACGTTACAGTTCCAGTGTCTTTTCTGTGGGAGACTTTGGTGGTAAACATGTATTGCACACCGGGGAGTTTGTAATTTAAGGATAGAAAGGTTATAATGGGAAAGACCCTGAGATATTTCCTTTTACAACCCTTAACCAGACGGACTGCACTAACATCCCATTAATCTACATATTAGCATGAGTTGACACTGCAATGTGTGCATTGATTTCACAAAATGAGTATTAGATACCGTTCCATAAGTCACTAAAAATCCAATGTTGCCTATGTCAGAGCCGTAGCTCATATTTTTTTTTATTTTGTATCATGTATTTTATTTATGTTCATTATAACATGTTATTGATCTATTTGCTCTTCTTTACAACAGTGGATTCAAACATGGTTAAAATTTAAAAAAAGTGAGAAATCCCAGGGATTATCTATCCTGATTTAAACAATTCGCATAGCAAACAATCATGAATATTCACTGCATGAACGTAATGTATCTCTTTCGACCTGAAATATGAGTCATAGGTATGAGTTACCTTGAAAATTGAGGCTTTCAGTCTTGGTGGAACGGAATTATGTCTGAGTAGTCTCACGAAATACTCAAGGTTCAACCCAACTTCTTCCAAATAATGAATTATCCATAGAAGTGATAATTATATGTGCTAATTATAATGTAATGATGTAAACTAATATAATATTATATCTACTGTAGTATCACAACTGAATCACATGTGAGCACAAGAACAACCACATGAAATTGACAGAACAGGTACTTTTGGCGCTATACACTACCAAGGTCCGGTCAAATCTGTGCCAGAGAGCCTGCCAGTGGCAAAAGAAGTTGAGCCCAAACTAGTTCATCCAATGCATACCCCAACGGAAGCTCAATTTGGGCATCAACTGGCCCAAAGTAAAACTATTTGCGTGGAATTTGCGTTTTTCAACGGCTTCCCACGTTGTTTGGGACAAATTTTCGAAAGGAGGGAATTATCCTCCTCTCAGCCCTCTCCCATGTGAAACACGTCGTTAGTGTGTAACCTTTGGAAGCCTCCCGACGAGCATATTATGAAAATGTCTGACTTAAATTTGTACACTCTCGTGTAATACACACAGGTGGAAACTGCAGACGAGACCTACGATGAAATCAGTGGCTTTATTTATGGCGATACAAAACTATCACAGGTAAGAAATCTCCTCTGAATGTGACCAAATCTTGCAAAGATGAAATCCTTACTGTTGTGATATTGACTGTTTGTGACATCATTAGTTTTTCTTGAAATGCATTTACACAGTGCTACTAAAGTGAACTTTATTTTGCACAGAAACAAGAAGAGCCTCTGCCTCAACCACACCTGGAAGGAGATCAAACTTTGGTGAGAATATATATATATATATGTTACAATTATGTTACAATTATGTTACAATTATTTTACAATTATGTTACAATTATTTTACAATTATGTTACAATTATGCAAAGAAACAAGATACCCAGCGAGGTGAAATCAAATACACAATGTGGATAAATTAAAATAAAAAACAATAATTGAAAACAGAAAGGAGAGCACAGTCAGAATAGCTCTGGTAAATTTTTGGTAACGTCATTACTAAGGTATGATCCGCTTGCCTTGATCGAAAATTAGAACAGAAATAAGATTCGTGGCAAAGAATACAACAATCAGAGAGGAACTGGGGTAGAAAGTGATTGTTCTGTCAAAAGTTGATAGATAACCGTCAAACCTTTTGACCTGAAAACCTTTTGACCGTCAAAAAATTTCATGAGATGCTACATCTTTAAATCTGAGAACCTCTTCCTTCACTCTTTCAGATAGAAATAAAGTCAGGACAGTGAAATGTAAACTAGCAATGTAAACTAGAAATGTAAACTAGCAATGAAATTAACATCTTGTAGACTACATGGTCTTTGAAACTAAATTGAGAGTAAATTGTCTCAGAAAATACCACCCTATAAACAACCCCTTTCCCCACAGATGTTATTCAAAATCTTTTTCAGACTGTAAGGGATCTTATCACCACTGAGACCAATGTAAGGTAAATAAATTGCAAAGTTTCCTCTGTTTTGACCTAGTTGGGTATCGTTTCTCTCTTGTATAGTTGTTAAGTTCTGCTTGAAGGCTGAAATACAGCATCATGCCACTAAACGTACTCCGTCTCTTTTAATTTCCAGAGTAGAAAATAGAAAACATGTGTGAACTTGATTGTTGGATCAACAGTGTTTACTTTCTAGATCGATCATGGTGGGTGCCCACTGATTTTTACAAGCAATTCGCCCTACAGCCAAAACCCAACTACTAAGAATGTTGCACCGAGTTGCACTCTTTCTTGATCATGGAGTGTTCCTTTACAGTATCTTTTCTCGTACAGCACACAGATATGTCACTTGAATCTGAACCATGGTTTCACGGTAACCTGAGTAGGCAACAAGCTGCTGGGTTGCTTCGCAACGATGGCGACTTTCTTGTTCGTTATAAAACTGGTCGCTCGTGGGAATTCGTCATCTCCTTCAAGCATAGCGGGGTCGCACACCACATGGAACTGTTACTAAAAGATGGATCGGTAAGTGAAAGAATGTTTGAATATCCAGAGTGGACTTTTGGAAAACATTGGTATGTAGTCTGTAAAGCAACAAGAGATGCAATATTTGTGCATGTGTTTTGACCAACATCAAGAATTTCATTGTGACCAGAATCTCGTCGGTGGTATGTAGAATTAGTTTTTTTTTCATTAGGAGGTTCTAAGATTGTTAATCGTAAATCTTACCCAGCAAGTAGGATATCAGGGACAAATATAGGCCATGTACCACATAACTCCCAGATGGGGGTTATATGGACTGTATGGTTTATGTCCTCACCATTTTGTGGCAGGGATGGGTCTAACACAACAACGCTACAAATTCTGCACTAGGCTCAAGTTGTATGCACCTGACGTGTGTGAATATGTTTCATTCAAGTATTGTTGTTGTTGGAAAATAAGTAAGTGGGTTGTGATCCAAATTAAGTGTATTATAATAATTTTGCATGTACTCATTGAGTCCAACTTAGTCATTCACCTTTCAAACTTAGATTGCTTATGCACACTTTGTTTTTAAAATAAATAATTAACTTACTACAAAAATAAAAATAAAGTACTAAATTATACATAAAAAATAAAAAGGTATAAAATATAAATAAATGGATTATTAAGAATAATATTACTGGAAATTGTCCATGTATACCCCATGTAGGCCTAACCCACATTGCCCAGATGAGTTCCAGATTTGGTCCACGGTGCAAAGACAGCTGGGTCCCATATAGTCAATGTGGGTTTCGGTTGTCCCATCTGGGCTCCATGTGGGTTGACAGTCTGTATTCCATTTGTCAGTCCAGTTACACCCACCTGGTACCATCTGGGTCCCAGATTCTTTGCTTGCTGCGTTAGTGCACATAAAAGGTACATGGACCCCTTTTAACTTACCTCAAGTTTCCACTCGTGTAATGTATTTTAATCACTACCTGTTACAGTACAAGACTCATGGTGGTAAATTCAAATCTGTTAGGATGGTGATACACGCGCATTGGGATCTTGGTTACTCGTTGTCATCTGAAGACAAATCCATCCGTCTCATAAATCCAATATATAGAGAGGATGCAATTAATGACACTGATGATGATGATGATGATGTGTTTTGTGCCGCAACGACTGAAGAAGAATCATTTGACTTGGTAAAGTAGAGTTATATCATCTAATGAATGACATCTACATATGTATGATGCACACTTTAATAGTTGTACAATAAGACTAATAGATACAAATGCTCTGTGAGCACTGCGTAGTGAGCTGCCTGAAGTAAATTACTTGGATTCAGCACTTTTGTCCATCAGATACCCTCAAGTCATTGTAACTCATTGTCTACAATGTTAAAGAAAGGAGAGACAGCGTATATGCCTGAAGGTCTAGCTTCATTTTAAGTTTCTTTATAACGTTTGGAACTTTTGTTCAAACTGGACCGTCTTGCTTCATGCAGACCTCAAAAATCTTGGGAAACGATTTACCAGGTATAGTACTCAATTATTATGTGTTCTTATTTAAGCCTGCAATACACTGATGACGCCAAAATTTATTCCTTTTAAAAAAAACATGGAAAAACCAATATAGAGACCCGAATCACCCCTTTTCCTCTAAATCCTTTCTTACTTGATAAGACAATTAAGAGTATACGAAAATGGCAGACTGATAAGAATTAAAAACAATTGAGAAAAATCATACTACGTTTGTTATGGACACTACTTAATCATTACATAACTTAAAGGCTGTATTGCATCACCCCTGGCTATATTTTACCTCCTCGAAAGCAAAATTCTCAACTGGATCTAAGTTACAGTACTCTTAGATTGACAGCAAATTCGAAAGATGCAGAGCAGCTCGTATTACACAGCTTTCACAGGGATCCATTGTTTTGATTACACACGTGGAGGAATTTAAGACAGGCTGAGGGAGGGACTAGAGGTAGGTGGTTGGGAGAATTGAAACTGTCTGGGGTGATGAGTTTTTGTCTTTTAAGCTAGCTTCATAACATAGAGACTATGACAGTTAGTTACCAGGATGGTACCATCATTTATGATATGACTTGCCGCTTTCAGAATAGTTTTTCTTTTCTTATATTTTTATCAACAAACAGAATGTCAGTGACTTGGATGACTGGTAAGACCTAACACCTTTATTTTTTTATCATTGTATGTGGTTCATTCAGGAGCCTAGCTATACTACATTTTACAAAGGAGTGTGAGGTCTCCAATGTCGACATCCAAGCCAGGAGGCAAGTTGTTCCCGGAATAAGACGAGCAAATATACTTAAATAACCAATTTTAAAGCAATTTTTGGGACCATTACAGTTTCAATAAAAAGTATAGTCGGCACAGAATTGGAAACGTCCTGTGTACAAGAGAACAGGAGCGGAGAAACGAAGAAACATTGGGGGAAATATTGAGAATGGGGCAATGAGTGAGAGCAAAACTACCTAAGTGGAGCGCCAACATTGGTTGGCGCGGAGCGTTAAGGCAATTTCTGGCTTCTCAGGTTGCCCATATGCTCGGAAACTGCATTTTTCCAAGTGTTTTGTACTGCATTTATCAAGACTTGAAATAGAAATGTCATGTCTGAAATTTGAATTATGCATCATTTATTCCACTATCACTCGACCAATTTGAGCAGTGGTGAGAGATGTTTGAAGCAGAATCCATGACCAAGTGAACGCATGCAGTGACTGTCCTTTTCAAAATTTCCACGTAAATAACTCGTAACATCAAAGACGGTGTGGGATATGGTCAGATGTCAACCTTGTCACCTGTTCTGTGCCCTCCAGTGTTTTGTCAGTCATCCTGCCCACAACACAGAAAAATGAGTTAGCAAATGCCCCATTTAGGACAAGCTCCTCACAAACTTTGTTAGATGCAAAGGCTGCAGTGTCTCTTATTTGATAGCTATCCTAGGGGAGGGGGTCAAAGGGGTCCCATTGTGAAACTGTTGGATTCGTAGGATAGCCTGGATGCAAAATGGTGCTAGATGTGATAATACGCTTGACGGGAATATGATTTCAGAATCCAATTTTTTTTAAGTAATGATTTTTTACTTTGCTTGGTAAAATGTCCATTTTTGGACCTTAACTACGGTTACTCAGAATGAAAATTTGACAAGTCCGTGCAGAGTATTAAAGCAATTCACATTCCATCAATTCTGTCCACTTTGACAAAAATAGCAGACTATATTTTAAATTTTAATCCAATCCATCGATTTACTCGTGGCCAACCAAAAATTTTTCTGATAAATGGCCCCCAGAAGATTGCAGGAAATGGCACTTTACAGTCTCTCTGGCCTCTAGAAAGTATTCTTTGTTTTGTAGAACACAGGTTTGGAAATATACTCTTTCTCTCTACGAATTGGTTTGATTGAGGAAGAGTGTATAATTCATAGATGATTAAGAGCATGTAATCGTTACTTCATGTTGTATGCCGAAAGAGGGACCTATACTATCTTTCAATCAAAAACTAAAACATAGTACTTTAAAGCGTAGAGGTAAAATTTTGTTTTGAGGGAGGGTTAGGGGTTGGTAAATAACTGAGGTGGTCTCAAAAAGAAAAGGTTAGATGTGTGGCATTGCAGTAGTGTATTCAGGTTTTTGGATAATGGGATAATTTTGGAAAAAGTTAACAGAGCGTAACAAGCAATTGAAACGCAGCGTACCAGAATTTTTTTTTTTTATTTATTTATTTATTTTTGTAAAGATACCCTAGATCTATTCTAGACAACTTGAAACACCTGGAGATGGCGCTGTCAGTATTTTGTTGGATTGAAAGCCCTACACACCTTATGTATTATTGAAAGTTTCGAAATTCGTCGAGTGGATCACTCATTTGCGGACAGTCATATGCAAGAAGGGGGGGGGGGGCTGTCACACCAAACACGCCCCTGTAGCTACGTCCTTGGGTTCATTAACCTGTAATGGAAATATCTCATCTTCATATGATCTTCATCACATCTTCGTTTAAATGTTAACCAATTTCAACCTAGTTTAGTCAAGACCAATTTTGCTAACTAAATATAACTAATGATGGTAATCTTAAAATGATTTCTAAACTTGTTTATAATCGTAGACATCATCATCAACATAATCATCATCACGTGCTTGTTTCTTTTCCTTTTTGAACCGTGGATGTACTCCTTGTTTAGCTTAAGTGGACATATGGAACACAAACTGTGCCAAGTATACTTTATAAAAGAAATGTTGGCATTAGTAATCAAAGCATTATGCAGTAACATTGTTAATTGTTTGATAATGGTTTGCATCCGCTCAAGCAAGGCATATGTAGGCAAGATGATTTCTTTGTTTTGGTTTTTGGATCACATTTAGGGAAACATCAAGGGACACAACAGCAAAAGTTCAAGAAGAAACTTTTGAGGGATCAAGTGCAAGACCAAAACAAAGAAAGGTACGGTAATTCAGTCCATCTTGCATACTTCCGTAGTCCTATCGTAATAACAAATTATTTCGAATTGTCAAAACGACGACGTTGAAGTTTAAAATCGTACATACTGGTACTCTCATGTTATTTTAATTAACTTCGTATCCAGAATGTCGTATGTTTGAATCCCACCATACACCTCAGGCTGATAAGTACAAATTTAGCCGAATGTTCACGTGCCAATGTAACTGGAGTGCTTGTAGTAAAAAAGAATACAATTACTGTTTCTGAGAATACACAGTGTAACGATTCTGTCAAAAGTCTTTCAGTCACGTGACAGCTTCCTTGACTCAAACTATGACCAGTCACACAGCTTAAGTAAATATGTGTTTAACAAGTGGCAGTGGCGACACCAGGATTTTACATTGGGGGGGGGGGGGGATTGGAGGGCAAAAGAAACTGCTAGGTGCAGACCCCAACCCGGCATTTGCCTCTGGACCCTAGTAGGAGCCCTAGTAGGAGCCCTAGTAGAGCCCTAGTAGGGCGTACACCTGAACTCCACCCGCTAAACTTGTGCTTTGCGCTCGATTTCGGGCATTTGGCCTACTTGCTATATATATACATATTGAGTTTCATGATCAAGAAGTCTCATCGACTGAGGGTCTTTACCATCACGTTGATTCAACTGTAAGATCCTGGCAGGCTGTACCAGCGAATGCAACTGTAACATGTAAGTTACGTGTAACTGAAGGGCCATAAGAGTGATGTTGGCACAGAATGTTTGTATAGGCTATTGTTTCCTTTATACGGTATATTCAACTCAAAGATGTCCGTCACTGAAGTATAGCTGTGATTGAACAACCACTAATGTTCTTTTATAAACGATGAATTAATTGGTCCTAACATTTTGTGCCACCGTCGTAGTGCTATGGTGAAACTGAACAAATTTAGGACTTGGCCTTTTAGGCCTGAGTTTTCCCATCGAATTCCATTCTTGCCCTAGTGCACAATTGGGATCATGGCCTCCCTTGTTTGCCTGTTTAGGCCTTAAATTAGACCAGTATTTTAAGCACCAGACTTACTAACATTTATACATTATTTTGTTCATTTCGTCATAATTTTACCCTTATCAATTCTATTTATCTAAAGATAGCTTGTAAACTTTGACAGGCTGACTTCTATTTCTAAATCTATCCTTGGATTCAACATTGAGCTTATGGGAAGCAATCTAAGCGGGCATAAATTCTTAGTTGCGTCTTCGTCGCGTTTGTCAATATTTTGAAAAGCTATATCACAATTGTTCAAGAAAATTTTGCAAGTCATTTTTATTTGTAGAATAACATAGTCAGTGGGTTATACGAAAAACGTAGGTCATTGCGTGTTCGAAGTAGATTGTAGTGGGCTCTACCGTATCGCTTCATGAAGTCGATGCTCTGCAATTGCCAATCTACACAAAAAAGTTACAGAAATTAGGGAGATCATTCTAATTATGAATGACCCCTATTGTTTGATGCATGTCAAAGATCATTTGGGGTCACAAGAAATCAAACTATACACCTTGCCAATAGGCTACTTTATCTCAATCAGGAAAACTTGGTGACTGTTATAGTTGGCTAGATCGTGGTACGGTTGTCCATGTTTAGTAGGGCAACATGCTGATTTTTGTTTAGATTATGTAAAGTTACAATTTCTCAAGCTGTGTAAACGTTGTGTGAGCATGAAACATCAAGTGTTAAACATGTTGGGTCTTCAGGTTTTGTATTTAATGTCAAAATTTAGGAGGAAGGAAATGATGCACGACCACATGAACACAATACAGTATAAATCAGTGTGAGCTATGCCCATTGATTTTCACCTTCTTATTCCAGAGCGCAGCAGCTTCACATTTAAGCTGTGCCTGTTTGAAAATTACATCCAAGCAGCAATAAATTAGAATGATACTTCAAGCCTGCTGTACGTACTTCCTCGTTGTGCATAAGGGACATTGGTATTTCTTTAAGTTTTAGTGTGTAGTTTGCCTTAATCCTCTAATTCTCATTTATTGTTGGTCTATAATTTCCAAATGCCAATTTATATTGTATATTTGCATAATTTTCCATTTGTTATAATTAAGGTATTAGCGTTACATTGGTTATGGCTTTATATTCTTACAAAGTGGATATTACGTTACATGGACATTCATCTTACAACCATAACATCATCATGACAAATGAAAGAGATAACATGAGATTGTACGTCTGCGTACACTAGCAGAAAATACAGCCAAAGTTACTGTAAGTTTACCCTAGGCACCTACGGAAGCTATCATTTTGTAAAACTTTTTAGCATTGTAGCATACACAGTCTAGTTAGATGTTTTCATGAGGAAAACCCAGTGTGTGGAGAATTAACGAATCAAGTGCAATTGAAAATTTCATTGATTGAAGACCTGATGAGGCTAAGCATTTATTAAAGGGACGGTCCAAGCGTGAAGCTATTTGTCATGTGTGATTATGTGGGGGCACTCTGGTCACGTAACAATTTTGCGATTTGTTTACATTATCAGATTACATTGCATATGTAGAGTTAAATGTTTTGGACGCCAGCTGGAATTATGTCACATTCAAGAGTCTGCTTTTGTTATATATTTCTTTTTAGTCTTACATATCTATGTGACTTTCCTGTGGCAGATAAAAACATGTAAATTTCTCATGCATTTGAACCAACCACACCACATTACGTTATGGAAAAGCACAAAGCGCGTGTCAAATGTGCACGGAAAAAAAAGCATTTCCTATGAGTGTGAGCCTTGTAAGATTATAACGGACACACACTCTTGCTTCCAGTTCATATTAGGCGGAGAAGTGATAATTTCATGTGCGATATGTCTCATGAACCACAAAGGGGAGCTAAATGCAAATTTCTCCAGAGTGCTTACACAACATGACTCTTCAAATGTATCACAGCATTAACCCTAAATCACTTTTTATAACATGCCTTAATATTTCCCTTCTGATGATATTTTACTTGTTTCAAATTTGAGACTTTTTCCTAATCTAAACTGGCACATTTATATACATATATATTTATATGCATTTATGATAAAGCATGTGAGCAGTCAAGCTTGTTTTTCTTATCATATTTGTAATTGGAAATTGCGTGTATTTGCTATAGCAAAGGACAATAGGACAAGAGCTAACACTATTCTGTCTTCACCTCGTCATGTGGACCAAGGGAAAGATGTGAAGAAAGTAAGAAAGTCTAAGCGACAAGATTGTCAAGATAGACCATTGGCAATTGCCACTCTTTGCTTCGGTTGCATTATCACTTCAAGACAAGAGCACTGCTGTGCGAGCAAGTTACTTTCCACAGTGTCCTGTATGGAACAACTCAAGGATTTGGAGCTGGATACTTTAGGAAATTTCGGATTCGTTGCCAGATTTTGTTTCCCTGGTACGTCCAGTAAAAGTACCAAGCACGAGTAACTTGTAATTGCTGGCTAATTCGCACCGATGACTGACATCTCTCAGCTCCGGTTTGCCTATTTACTTTCACACTGGCAAAGAGGTGAAATTACCCTCAGTAGCAGTATCAAGTTCATTTAAAATCTGTTGATTTTGGATAACAACAGGGCCTTCCACTTTTGGCACATCCTCTGGAAGGTCTGAGCCAAGTATGACTTTAACCAGTTCCATTGTGGTAACTTGTCTACGCGGAATCCTATCTTTTTTATTCTTGACAAATTCCTTGCAGTTGTCGGCCATGTTTACAACAATGGCAATTTCAGTTCTTGCATGGACAATCGGATCTTATGGTCTTCTATACCTTATGGTTTTTTCAGCATTTGTAACGCCATAACTTCTCCCAGGTGACACTTAATTGGCTGTGACTTGTCCTTTTTCCTGACCTGTTTTCCTATCTTTGTTGACGGACATTGGATATAACCCGTAGACAATCTCTTTTGCTACTTTTCCACCATCTTTTGTTTCAATCGCAATTGGAACAGCCCTATGGAAACTGGGTTCATCCTTATTGCCATTCAACATGGCCTTAGGAACAGCTTCGCTGTTCACCGAACATTTAAAACGTTGCCGCATGGCTTTGTCCTGTGGGTCTTTGATGGACAGGAAATCTCATGTCACCGCTTCTTTTCGAATGCGGGCTACCAGTCCTTGAAGTGTCTCACTTGATTTCGTGTCACTCCAAAATTTGAATCTTTCTTTTTGGCCACACATCTCTTGGGATCAAATTGTTCGTTAATGAAATTCACAATGTGGGGCATTAGAAAGTCATTTGTCTTACGTGGGGACTGTTGTGCTGCTAGATTACTTAACCTGAGATTATGCTGCTCATCTGTTACCTCCATTTGATGTTCACCCTCTGGAGTTTTGTTTTGTGTTGCTTTGTTAGCAGTTCAATTAATTTTAACGTTCCCGCCATCGTCGAATAACGTCTAATCCTTATCCACAGGATACAGGATTCTGTCGACCATAAAATCACAACAACAGTACCGATCAGTATCGAGTGCACTGTTTAAATTAAGATACAAGTCATTCATATTTCAGCACATGTTAGAAAGCACCCTTATAAATAGCACTGCTATTTCATTACTTTTCGAGTTCTTATCAAGGATATTGTTTCAATTGAAGGGGAAATTCAATAACATTCGTCATTAAAATCGCTTCCTTTGCTACTTTGCAGAAAACAACCATGTTTCAAACAGTCACTCAAATATCGTGCTGCTCAAAATAAATTATGTAAATGAATTTTGCATAGAATTGAAAACTTGGAACAGTAAAGAAGGTACACATGATCCAATAAACATTCTTTAAGTATCGTTTTATCAATCTCACGAAGAAACAAAAACACTCCTTGGTGCGTGTATGGTACAAAGAGGAGGTAACGGCAATGTAATGCCCAGTGGGCTGGAAAGATATTTGTCATTAGAAGGTACCTCTACCACTGGCTTCGAAGTTGGCGGTGGAACTACATGACGGATTCTGACATGATTTTTAAGTATATGGATATAAAAACATAGTTTGGTGGAGGATTTTCCTCTAACATGTGCTGAAAGTTTGGTGAAAATGTTAATCGTTCAACATATTACAGACGAAAGCAATTTCTTTCAAAGTCTATCAACTATTCTCCATTTTACAAAAAGATTACTGTGTTCCATCAAGAATATCAACCATAGACCAAATATGCTAATTTGTGAAGGTTTGGAGGAATAGGATAGGAGGAAGTTACCTAATATGCCTTATGATATCCTTTGTTTACTTACTTTTAAGTCGAAGACAATTGAGACCTCTTTGTATGTATGTATCTACGTATGATGAACATATTTCTTCTTCAACCCTGTGATTATGACGTACCAGTGTGTACATCAGATGATAAGTAAGGGTTCTAAATATCTTTCTTCGTGTTTTTAACATATGTTATTGTTGTCTATATACCAAATTAGTGCTGTTACAATGGTGTCATAGTCTCACGCATAAATATCATTTATGACATCAGCTTTCGACTGAAAACTGTTCCATAAATTTGGAATTCGTGCACACCAGTTGTGTATATTTCTTTCTATCCTTTTTCTTATTTGCTCTTACTGCACACACCGTTAATTAATGTGCTTTATCTAAGTGTGTCCAAGTATTGGTGTCTAGCACTGCATAATCACATGCAAATCGTATGGATTTCATGACTTTGTCCATGGGTATATGAATTAGCAACTTATATTTGAAGTCCTTTACTACCAACACATTCTTGTATTCCTTTTCCAATACTAACTTTGTGTCCATTACTCTTTGTTTCTGAGTTTGCTGTCACACATTCTTCAGGATGAAGTGTAGTTATAAACATAGTTGTCCGCATTCATGTGACAGAGATTATTCCACCATGTTGCCTCTACTTATAACAATGGAATTTTTGTAAGTCTCCAACAAAATGTTCACAGTGGCAAACAAAATTTACCCCTCATTTCATTCCGGTGTAGTTCTACATTCAGCAATTGTCTAAATAGAGTAACATCAAATTTCACTGACATGACACAGACTGACCAAAGCTGCATGAATGTTAATGCCTCGGTCACACTATAGCAAATCGCGTACTGCGACTGCTTGCAACTGGGTCATTTTGAAAATGTTTGCTACATTTCTACACGGACTGCGTCGAGTTTGGGACTAGTTGCATGGGTTGCAGACGAGTCGCTAGTTGCTTCATGTGCTCCAGTGCTCACCGGAACACATGAAACAACTGCTTGCAACTAGAAATACCTTGCCAATGGTTGCAGTCTGTTCGCCGATGTGCTGCAACAATGCTGCCATCTCCTGCGGTTATCGCCGAACATTCCCACCTCGGTATGCGTCTAAACTAGCAGCTATACGACAGACTGTAGCAGTCTTGTACTGTGCGGCGCCATGCTGAGTCGTACGGCGCTGTACTGCAAACATTCGCCAACAAGCGCAGTACAGGGAACATCTTTTACCTCCCTAGAACTGGTCCGAATGCCGCCTGCGTCCTAATGTGCAGTGAACGTACTGCGAACATGCGCAATACGACGCAGCAGCTACTGCAAACTAGTATTCGCCCGTTCCCCCCCCCCCCCCAACGTATTGTCTACCGCACCAGATTGAAATCGGCTGCAAACAAGTCTCAACACGTTTGCAGCACGGCGACTGCACGCACTCATTCAACTATTCATACAACATCCACCACACGTCACGTTTTTATACACTTGTGGGTATGTCTGACTGCAAACATTACACAGTACATCGCAAAACGTTCACAGTAGATTCCCGAAAAGTCTACATACGTTGCATGCCCCGTCGCAACTCAGGCTCCGACCGTGTTGCGCGCATTCGCCGTCGTTCACCGATCGACGCAACACAACACAGAACGTTTTGCAAATAGTTGCACGTTCTGGTTTGCAGACCATTCACAGTACATCGCAGTATAACGCAGAACAACGCAGCCAAGTTGCACTACTGTCTGCGTCACACCCTGCTCCGATTGTAGACGGCACTAGCTGCAAGCAGTTGCATGCCATTTGCAATTCCATGAGTTCCAGTACAGTCGCAGACACGTTTTTTCGTAGAGTGACCGAGGCATAAATATCATTAAATTTATTAGGTTTTAATGTCAATCCCATCTTAAGTAAAATGCTATTTTAGTTAAGTGAAATATTTTGTCAGTTTCTCTTAAGCTTAAGGAATTCCACTGAAGTAGAATAGAATTAACCTTAAGTCAAATATGATTGGTCAATCTTACTTAAGCCTAAGTTAAATGTGATTGGTGGATCGGTTTGTTACCGTTCATATAACATGCTTGAGAAGTCCGATTAGAGACAAGATATATGGAGAATCTAACGTTAGCATGCACTTATACGTACACAGTGCACAAATGACAGAAGGCCTGTATCAGAAACATCTCAAGTGCCCTGCACGTGTAGGATAAGACTAGACGTAACTACACTTTCTACTAAATACTGTACGAAATATATATGTGCTGCCCTGCAAAATCAGCAACAATGCAGCCAGCTGACGAAACGTTCGAGACTGTTGCCAATACAGTAGGAAGGGCCCTTTCGAGGGCAAGGGGACGGTTCAACAACGAACCACTGCAACCCATTTCTACTTCTAGTATTGTCGATACTTCTAACACCCATCTATTCTACTTTTTAGGTAATGGAAACGATTGTTTCCTTGAGTTAGTTGCAACACTACATTCTGAATCATATGTGAGGTGCGTTGCAATACATCAGATAGATCAGTAGCCGTGAAGTAACGGAAGTGTCAACTTCAATATTCTTCAATTCACTTAAGTTAAATTGCATTGTACTTCACTAGAATTGAATTTTACTTAAGTATAGTACATTCTATTTACCTTAAGTGCAATTGGATTTCACATATATGATATTCAATTTTGCTTAAGCAAAAGTTAAGGGTAATTAATTCTACCTAAGTAAAAAAGTAAATGTTAAAAGGGCTTGCCATACGGGCATAATGTCCAGGAACCCACTTAATGGTAAATGTTTGGGGTGGGGCTGTGACCAAAGGTACCAGTTCAACTTGAGATGAGGGGGGACATATATTGACTACAGAGAGGTTCGTATTTCGCTGCACTTTATGATGGCTTTAGATGTTCCTCCAGTCTGGGGGCTGGGATAACGTCCATCAACGTGACCAAAAGAAGAAGCTCTAAAGTATTTGCAGAATTTTGAGCTTTGGAATGAAGGTTTTCTGTATCTCCGAATGGCAATGAAAGTGCAAAAGTGGCCAGACATTGCATATTTTGAGACAAACGATCAATTTGATGATTGGCAGGGGGCGCCAAGGACTGGCGACATATATTGCCAAAAGTCTATGAAAGGACAATTTGGGTCGTGTATTTTTATTTCTTACCCTGGACGAAGACTGGCTTGGAGACATGTGTGGCAGGACTATCTAAGGGAGCTACACAATCACCTGGCGAAGAGTGCACAAGGAAACGTGGGCCTTTTAAAACCACGCAGATGGCAGGAAATTCCATTTCCTGGCGGTCCTTAGCTGCATACTCCCACGCTAGAAGTAGAAATACCATGTCTGCAACTCCCAAGAAATTCGAAACGGCGTTTCCCAAGTGTTCTAGGCTGGGCTTACTCAGCTTTAAAAGAGGAAGTCATGTCTACAATTTGAAAAACAATCTATGAACAATGGAAATACATTTATAGGAATTTCCATCGAACGTATCACGGAGAGTGGTTCAAAATGATCAGCAAAAAAAAAATCCTTTCGTCGGTTAGGCAGAAGATGAACGAGAATAGAATGTAGACAGAAATTACCAAAGTAACGTTGGGCCTAAGGCTTAGGGTACATATTGACTACATGTCATGTATATCACATATGAAGCGCCTGTCAAGGGTTTTCAGCAGGGGTGGAGACCTGGCCTGAGGGCAAAAGCCTTTTGCGAGAGTTGACGGGCACTTTAACAATTTTTTGGCTTAACCCCCTCCCCCCTTGGAAACAACATTTCCTGGATGTCCTGGGTTTCATGTATCCAGTTTTGGAATAGGTCTCTTATATGTTCACAATTTCTCAATTAATGAGAAAGTATATTCTTTTATTCTAAAATGTTTACTTTCTAAAATCCTCCTATGGAAACAAAAATGGTAATAATATGGATTGCTCTTATCTAGAATATTTATGCTATTGTAATTTTCAAAAAGTTAATTCAAGTTATAAGTTAATTTTACTTAAACTAACATATAACAATCATTTTCAGACGACACTGTTGGTAATATCATATTTTTATTTCAATTCTACGGTGAGCGGGGTACGACCAAATTTCTAGAGAGGACAATATCTCAAAATTTCGACTCATATCTCGATTTACCATTGAAAGAACGAAGACTATCCAGAGTCCACATCTCTAAATTTCGACTTACTTATACAATATCTCAAACTTTGAAATCAGAGGACTCTCTAGAAGTTTATTCCTCTCCTCTCTCGGTCACACTAGTATTCTAACACATGCGTAGCTTGCACGTAAATTAAAATGTGATTACTTGTCTCAGACACTTGTCTATGAGGCTAAGTTGGTGTTGGTAATTGTATATTGGAATATTCCAGCGTGATTGACTTAAACTGACACCAGTTGGATAGCAATGAATAGAACGGATTTGTCAGTGAAGTGGTTCTATGGAAAACGCCAGACCCGTCCAAGTATACAATGTACGAGTTCCGTTTGTACGCAATAATTGGTCATGTACTAATAGTGATTTACTTTTATTTATTTTTATATTTTTCAAATTAATTTGTGTACTAATTATTTATCAATGGTCGTAATAATGAACCTAAACTTAATGTACATAACCAATAGCCTGGGCGGTCCCGAGCTAAGGTGTGGGGTGTCTCACCCACACACCCCTAAACGAAATTGTCATAGCGTCGATAGATGTAACTTTTGATATCTCAGTCTATCATATTTTGTGACATCAAGAGCTGACAAACATTACACGAGATTGAGCTTAATATTAATTGATAATTGCAATAATTCTCAATAAACCTGAGACACCATTTTTAATTTCTCATATTGTAGTCTAGAAGCGACTTTGGTCTGATAATCAGAAGTACTACTTGGAATTTGTTTTTAATCTCAGTCTACCATATTTTGTGAGAGAAAAGTTGCAAAAAATTGCACTAGATTGGTGTAACGCTACCTGGTGATTTGAAAATTAATAAATCTGGAAATCATAATTTCTCATATTTCAGTCTAGGAGCGACGACAGTTGGAATACTTGAGATAAGAGGTGGATTTTTTTTTCATATCTCATGATCAGTCTAGCACATCGTATCACTCCAAAACGCGCCAAACATTGCACTAGGTTGAATCTAGGTTACCTCTTCTCCTATAATCCTCCCCAGATCAACCATCACTCATCTCATGCTTTCCCTCATTTATCAAAATACTGCTACATAACATGATGTTTTTTTTACGGTCATGATATCATAAATATTCCACATAAGAGCGATTCAAGTTATCATCAGTTTCCCAAAGAATAATGTTTTCTCATTACCTGAAAAACAGAATATTTGTAAGTACTGCACATTTTTATAGAATAAAGTGACTGGAATGGAAGTGTATGTAGCTAATGTGTGTGTGTGTGTGTGTGTGTACTAGGTGGCACCGCCTAAATGTGAAATGGTACTCCCAAAGAAAAAAGTTGGGAACCTTGGAGTACGGTCAACCGAAAAAATAAATAATATAAAAATAAATAATATACCTCTCTTGGGACTTAATTTTCCACCCAGACTTGTGCTAAGACCTCAGAGCTTCAGGGGCTTTGCCCCTGGACCCCACCCGCACGGTCTCCCGCTTGGAGATTGGTTTCGCGCTGAGTGCGAAAATCCTCTGGTTAATATCTCATGTTTACGTCAGTTTCTTCTTGATAACACACGGCAGAGATGTACGGTCACTCTTTGCACGTGGCAAGGAACCATTGGTATAGCGTGTGTGTGTATATATACCGCTTTGCTATCTTAATAGTATTACTAAAGGACAGGACACGTGTAGTAATCAAAAACCATTTTCGGCAATTTATCAAGAAGAGACATGAAAGACGAAACACGTTTAATACTGTCTTTTATACTTAGCAATACGTGCATGTTTTCGGGACTGAGGGGAATTCGTCTGAGAGAGATTCTCTGGGAATTACAACAGAGGTAAGCACTGCTTTTCAATGAAATTAGTCATAGTACACTGGATAACATCTAAGGTAGTGTTAATAATCTGTATAGTATTGTACTGTTTCATTGTGGTGGAAAAACTAATAAACGAGCCTTTGTTCAACAAGAATTCTCTAACTGTTTGTTCAAATTTAGTTTAAATAATTTTGAAATTTAAGCTTTATGTTTTGTTTATGATATGTGTGGCCCAAAATATGAAAATCTACATATAATGTTATGATGAGCAGCCAGGAACCAATGTTTTTTATATAGGTGTTTCAATGAATAGTTTAGTGAGTCATTCGGGAATGTGGAAATACGACAAGCTGTCTTAGTGCTTGTGCCTTTCAGTCACAAATTCAGTGAAGTAACACAGTGATAGTCCTTACATGTAATTCCATATGTGGACCACGCTTTCTTTCAGACTATGCAATAAGTTTAATTATGTTGCTTTACAATTTCCTTGTGTGCCGTCATGGGCGCAAATATAAAGGCACAGATGCTCTCGAAGTCCACACTAAGAATGGTCTGACGATTGTGGAAATAGCATTCCTAAATATCATCGTAAACATCGTAAGCACGTGTAAAGGAAATTTCAACGTTGCACATTTTTTCTTTTTTGACGTCATATGGTTCGAGGTCTAAGTTCCCTCTTTGATGGGTGTTTTTCTTTTCTTTTTTCTTTTTCTATGTTCATGTATTGTTACAAACTCAATGAAGTTTAAAACATAAAAAGTTAAAATGAAGTTAAATGAAATTACTTACATTTCCCAATATTGTGACACAACAGTGACCTTGTGGTCACCTGAATAACACGACAGTATAATGTTGATGTTTCATTTTCGATATACTATAATCAATATACTATAATATAATTGTTTGCTTTCAAAATGCAGGATTCTGTGAAAACATAGTACCATACATGGATAAAATAATTGAATATATTGACAAAGCGAGTTCCACTTTACTGAGTGTATTTAGAAGGGCTGATTTGAAAGTACAACACAATAAGTGTATTTTTTGTTTTATCTCCACAGGAGGAAAATGATTATATTAATGTACAACAAGCTTTAAAGAAGGTTAATTATATTTTGCTCACTTAACTTTAAAATCTTAACATGCACTTTATTTACAGTGAAAGTAGTTATGAGGTAAAAAAAATGTAGAAGTGCTAAGTTTGTACAAACATAAGAGATAACATTTTCCTAAGCCCGAGGATAAATACGAGTACTTTGGTCCATTATGTAATTCTGATGATATTTTATTGTTGGCTGTATTTGTGAAATGTTCAATGTAAAAGAACAGAAGATATCGATATTTTTGTGCTTTTATAACTTCGTAACTCAGTGAATGTTTAACTTCCAAAAGAAAATTTAATGTTTACAACAGCAAAACCTATCCATGTACTTAAAAACTTGTTACACAATCATTCTTCTCAATTTTTTTTTGACAAAATTTCAATAACACAATATTAAAATGGGTGTCATGTCACAAAGTTAGATTTGAAAGTTTCAAGGACTAATCTGCGGAGATGCTATTCTTTATTCAGCAGGAAGGAGACACTGAGCACAAACAAAGTTCCCACGATCCATTGCCAGCTGAGCCAGAGGTAAATGTAATTGTGTTGTCAAAGGATATTATCTGTTGTTTCAGAATAAAAAGGACAATGTATACCTCCAAATTAATTACGAAGCACAAAAAATGCGCTATATTTAGTGACAACTTGATGCACATACCATCAATGGGTATTGACTGAAACCGAGCATCAGTTCTAAAAAAAAAAAGGAAGTGAATATTGATACCTTTGGGCTCATTAACTTATTTTTATTTTACGTTTGATACAATAACATGTCATTAATTAAACAGAGGAACACTCTTTTATAACAATAGTTAAGGACAACCTTCTTGGTTAGCATATTCTTATTTGTAGTGTATGCATGTGATGTGCTTTTATAACTTGTTACCTCAGTGAATGCTGAACTGTTCACAACAGCAAAACCTATCCATGTATTTAAAAACTTGTAACACAATCATTCTTCTCAGTGTTGTGTTTTCCTGACAAAAGGTCAATTGCCCAATACTAAAGTGAATGTCGTGTCAAAAGGTTTGATTTGAAATTTACAAAGTCTAATCTGCGGAGATGCTGTTGTTTAATCAGCAGGAAATAGACACTGGAAACAAAGAAAGTTACTATGATCTTCCGACAGCTGAGAGAGAGGTAATTGGCATTGAATTAACATTGATCAAAATTGAGCATCAGTTCTCAAAATAAAAGAAAGAGGGTATCGGTAACTTAAATTAATAATAAATATAATATTAAAATTTATAATTAAAACTTAAATTAATTAACGTGTCATTAACTAAAACTGAGCGTGTTATCGGTTACATCGTTATTAAGTACACTCTCTTACAGTGTGTCCTTCAAATGATGTGAAGTAAGCTCTAAAGTTTAATTTACAACGTGTAATGTATCAAAAGCTGAAGTCTTTATGAAACTATTAAGTCGCAGGTCTTTTACTTTTTGACTATAACCACAAACAAAGGAAGATAATTCATTCTTCTTTGCCCGAGAATAAATATGAGTACAATTGCCCGTTAGGAAACACTGATCACAAACGAACTTACCCTGATTCACCGTCAGCTGAGAAAGAGGTAAATGCAAATGTGTCGTCAAAAAGAGATTTACTCTTTTTTTTAGAATGAAAAGAACAATGTGCACTTACTAATTAAGAAGCACAAAAATGCATTATGTTTATTGACCCCTTGATGGCCACACCATCAATGGCTTTTGATCTTAACAGAGCATCAGCTCTGAAAAAAAAGGGAAGTGAATGTCGATAACTTTTGACTTATTAACTTATTTTAAGTAACACTTTATGAAGATAACATCACATTAACTAAACAGAGAAATAGTCTTTCATAACAATTACAGATAATAGCCTCGGTTTGTGAGCACATTGTTATTCAGATTGTATATATGTGGTGTGCTCCACTTTGTGGTCAAAAGATATATCACAACAACTATTTCTTACGGCTTTGAATTGGAAAGATTATATACGAGTGATGATATTTTCTCTTCAACATGAAGACGAGTTACCACGTGGTTCTGACACACAATCAGATGAGATAAAGGTTAATTGTTATTCGTTTCCATTTTACTTTATGACAATACACCAAAAAGATGAGGTAACATCGACGTTTATTATTTATCATCTAAACCATTGAACACATAATTCAACGTTAAGTATCATTACTTATTCACACTGTTCACGCTGTGTCATTACTTATTCACTTATCAACTGTTCGACATTTGAACAATTTATCAAGATTGAATAATATTAAATCTTTATTTGTTTAAGTTTGTTTTTATGAAGATGTTTCATTATGTAATGTTATGTAATATGTAATTTCATAATAGGTGGCTGTGGCATAAAATGTTAACACAAATTAATTAATTGGTTATAGATATAGGTTAGGGATTGGCCAATCGAGGAAATGCATCAATGAAAGGCATCTTTGAGTTGATCTAACAGCTTTAGGTATCCTACTGAAAACACCACAGAAAGTAACACTAGCCTACTTCAACACTTTGTGCAACCGTGCACTCATTGTAGCATACCCCTATCAATTGCTCTATTGACCTAGATACTAAATACGTTAAAGTAATGTGATCTGTAAAGCCTTTCAGAAGTTTTCAACAGATATAAACTACAACTCGTTAGAAACTGACACATTGCTAATTCAGGGCACTTTCAGTTTGCTGTTCCTTAGCTGGTTACATTTTTTTGCTAGATGCCATCCAACCTTGTTCAGTGACATGAACACATATAGGCCAAAAAATAATGCTCCACAAGCTAAAAGTCCACAACTTTTCCATAATTTCTTCAATTGACTCCATCTTCACACAATATAACACTCAACTCACCTGCTTCAGCATTCAATCCACAAAAGTAACCCAATCCATCGGATAGCCTAACATACTTAACAAAAGACTCTAAGGTGTCCATTGTAGGGACTGTCACGGACAACGAGCATATGCAGAGAATTCTCCATCTTCTAAATGGAGTATACTGTCTCAGATTCTCCTAACATTTTGCAACTTCGCAGTGTTTCTTGTCAGTCGAAAGTAATGCATGGTTTATGTTAAAAACAATGAAGCAAGGATTAGTTATTCCACTGGAATGCATCACTGCATACGAATTGTTTTTAATCAGAAATTACTATTTTTTACATTATATCACATCATAAAATATCTTTACTGTTATGTTGTATTTTTTCAACTACGTACTGATGGCAAATCAATGCAAGATGACAAAGAATCACGAGAGCGGGGGTAACTTGTTAATGGAGAACCCTTAGATAAAGTATTGGTACATAATCAGAGACGGTGCCAAAGGGAATGGAAAGATATGAAAGGGTTGTATTTTCTGTAAACTATGTTTGATTTTTATTTTTTATACTTCTAGATCTGGTTGGATGACACTCAAGTCCCCGTCGCAAAACCAATGCAAGTTCCCCCCCCCCGAAAAAAATGCAATTTTTGTTTTGGCGTTTCTCTCGCTGTGTTATATGTAGACATATTAACACTTGTGTAAACTGTAATACATTGATTGAATTAAGTTGTCTATATTTATTCCTTGCTTTTTCTCGGTTAGTCTAATGTTGGTTGAGTTGGTTTATTTCCACCATTTCTTGGGTCAATATCATTTAAATGTTGGTAATTTTATACGTGACTCTTGCTCATTATTCCTATACGGACTATAACTCGTTCAACAACTCAGCATCAAAAATAAACTTCGTAGGATGGTGTTTTGTTCTTTTGGTATGAATATTTCCGGAATTGTGCCAGGTGTATCGAATAAAGATGTTGAACAGTGCGTATCTCTGGTTTTGTATGGTTACTTGTGGACCCTGAGATCCTCCGGTGATATCATTAGCAACCAATCACGTCACATTGTATGCATTCCTTAATCTTAGTGACATGTGGTTGGAGTGAACTATCACTAGTCCCCTTTATGAAGAGATAATTCATTATGTAAAAAGGGAGGTCTACATGGCACTTAATGTAAGGCACTAAAACTAGAAGTATTGGAAATTTAGCTTTAAACCCTAAATACCTATGTTAGTCTTATCTGAAGCTGCTCCTTGCTGGGGATGCGAGACGCAACTGTGTGTATTGCAATAATGTTTGGCATATTCAGAACTATGCTTGTTGAGTCCTGTAAAGTCAGTGCATTTTTAGTGTACTTGAAACACGTATGAAAACAACCCGAAAGTGGCTTGGGGATACTTTGAAGGACAAAGAACCAATTCGATGCTACTTAAATTGAGATTGAACGCTTTGAAGGCAAGTTGATATAAAGGCAAACAAACAATTTTTTAGAGCATCTCTTCCTCCCACAACTTACCCCTTGACAAATCGCATGATTATAAATATCAGACGCGTGACCATTTTCGCAAGAAGAAACGCCCACTGATGTTCGTTAAGGCATAGGCCTACACACTTCTTTTACAGAAACAAAATTGTTCTTACTGTATTTTTCCTAATTCAATTTTCCAGTTTGATGAGTGTATTTGTGATATGTTGAATGTTAGAGAAAGGAGATATCGACATTTTTGTGCTTTTATATCTTGAGAAAAGTTAGTACGATATTGCATTCTTCGCTGCATTTGTGAAATGTTCATTGCAAAAGAAAGGAAGATATTCATAATTTTTGGTTGTTATTTAATACACCTTTTCCTGCAAAAGTTTTGTTAATTTTCACAACAGTAAGACCAATTCAATACATTTGCAAAGTTCTAACGCAATCATTCGTCTCAGTGTTTATTTTTTAACAATCAATTACAAAATATTAAGATGGGTGTCAAAATGTGTTAAAATACTAGATTTGAAATTTACCAGGACTAATTTTGAGGAGATGATGTTCTTTAAAATGCAGGAAGGAGACACTGAGTACATACAAAGTTTCAATGACCCACTGCCAGCTGAGCGAGAGGTAAATGCAATTGTGTCGTTAATATGAGATTAAATCATAAATAATACATAGAAAATATTTTATGAATGTTTAACTGCGAAAAGAACATTCAATGTTCACAACAGCAAAAGCTATCCACACATTTCAAAACTTGCAACATAATCATTCTTCTCAGTGTTTTGATTTTCTGACGAATGTTAAATTACACAGCATTAAAGTGGGTGTCATGTCAAAAGGTTAGATTTGAAATTTACAAGGACTAATCTGCTGAGATGCTGTTCTTTAATCAGCAGGAAGGAGACACGGAGTACATGCAAAGTTACGATGACACACCGCCAGTTGGAAGAGAGGTAAATATCATTGCTTCGTCAACATAAGATTAACTCTTTTGTCAGAATGATATGGACATTGTGCACGTACATTTAAATTACGACACATTCGATCAAAGAAAAATTATATTATACTTATAGACCCTTTCGTGTACACACCATGGATTACCATTGACCGACCTAAATCATCAGTTCTAAACAAATAAGAGGAAATGGATACATTTTAATATTTGAATAATGCTTTATCAACATAACATGTCGTGAAGTAAAGCAATAAAATGTATACAGCAATAAATATTGATAATTGTCACGGCTTTTAAGTACAGGTTTCGTATAGTGTGCTCTTGAGTTTTATTAGAACGTTTAATGTATTTAAAGCCGAAGTCTTATCACAACGATTTAGTCCTTTGGTCTTTTACTTTTTGACTATTCATCACAAACATAAGGGATAGTATTTTTTTCCCATTCCGACAATGAATATGAGTTCTAGGACCCATCATGTAATTCTGAAAAGAAAGGTAGATGTCCATACATTTCATACTTAATCACTTGGTGATTAATAAACCTTTAACTGCCTCCCCCCCCCCAAAAAAAATGTCCACAACATCATAGACAGTTCCATGTATTTACAAACTTGTAACACAATCATTTTCCCCAGTGTTTATTTCTTGCAATAGTTCAAGTACACAATATTAAAATGGGTGTCATGTCAAAAGGTTAGATTTGAAATTTACAAGGACTAATCTGCTGAGATGCTGTTCTTTAATCAGCAGGAAGGAGACACGGAGTACATGCAAAGTTACGATGACACACCGCCAGTTGGGAGAGAGGTAAATATCATTGCTTCGTCAACATAAGATTAACTCTTTTGTCAGAATGATATGGACATTGTGCACGTACATTTAAATTACGACACATTCGATCAAAGAAAAATTATATTATACTTATAGACCCTTTCGTGTACACACCATGGATTACCATTGACCGACCTAAATCATCAGTTCTAAACAAATAAGAGGAAATGGATACATTTTAATATTTGAATAATGCTTTATCAACATAACATGTCGTGAAGTAAAGCAATAAAATGTATACAGCAATAAATATTGATAATTGTCACGGCTTTTAAGTACAGGTTTCGTATAGTGTGCTCTTGAGTTTTATTAGAACGTTTAATGTATTTAAAGCCGAAGTCTTATCACAACGATTTAGTCCTTTGGTCTTTTACTTTTTGACTATTCATCACAAACATAAGGGATAGTATTTTTTTCCCATTCCGACAATGAATATGAGTTCTAGGACCCATCATGTAATTCTGAAAAGAAAGGTAGATGTCCATACATTTCATACTTAATCACTTGGTGATTAATAAACCTTTAACTGCCTCCCCCCCCCAAAAAAAATGTCCACAACATCATAGACAGTTCCATGTATTTACAAACTTGTAACACAATCATTTTCCCCAGTGTTTATTTCTTGCAATAGTTCAAGTACACAATATTAAAATGGGTGTCATGTCAAAAGGTTAGATTTGAAATTTACAAGGACTAATCTGCTGAGATGCCGTTCTTTAATCAGCAGGAAGGAGACACGGAGTACATGCAAAGTTACGATGACACACCGCCAGTTGGGAGAGAGGTAAATATCATTGCTTCGTCAACATAAGATTAACTCTTTTGTCAGAATGATATGGACATTGTGCACGTACATTTAAATTACGACACATTCGATCAAAGAAAAATTATATTATACTTATAGACCCTTTCGTGTACACACCATGGATTACCATTGACCGACCTAAATCATCAGTTCTAAACAAATAAGAGGAAATGGATACATTTTAATATTTGAATAATGCTTTATCAACATAACATGTCGTGAAGTAAAGCAATAAAATGTATACAGCAATAAATATTGATAATTGTCACGGCTTTTAAGTACATGTTTCGTATAGTGTGCTCTTGAGTTTTATTAGAACGTTTAATGTAATTAAAGCCGAAGTCTTATCACAACGATTTAGTCCTTTGGTCTTTTACTTTTTGACTATTCATCACAAACATAAGGGATAGTATTTTTTCCCATTCCGACAATGAATATGAGTTCTAGGACCCATCATGTAATTCTGAAAAGAAAGGAAGATGTCCATATATTTTATACTTAATCACTTGGTGATTAATAAACCTTTAACTGCCTCCCCCCCCCAAAAAAAATGTCCACAACATCATAGACAGTTCCATGTATTTACAAACTTGTAACACAATCATTTTCCACAGTGTTTATTTCTTGCAATAGTTCAAGTACACAATATTAAAATGGGTGTCATGTCAAAAGGTTAGATTTGAAATTTACAAGGACTAATCTGAGGAGATGCCGTTCTTTCATCAGCAGGAAGGAGACACGGAGTACATGCAAAGTTACGATGACACACCGTCAGTTGGGAGAGAGGTAAATATCATTGCTTCGTCAACATAAGATTAACTCTTTTGTCAGAATGATATGGACATTGTGCACGTACATTTTAATTACGACACATTCGATCAAAGAAAAATTATAAAAGGTTAGATTTGAAATTTACAAGGACTAATCTGAGGAGATGCTGTTCTTTCATCAGCAGGAAGGAGACGAGGAGTACATGCGATACTTCCCTGATGCAATGGAAGTTGAACGAGAGGTAAATGCCATTGTATGGTCAAAATGAGATTTAATCTCGTATCAGAATGAGAAGGACAATGTGCTTTTACCACTTTATTAGTATAGTACCAAAGAAAAAATACGTTATGTTTATTAACCACTTTATGAATGCCGTGGATTAGCATTGATTAAAACTGAGCATCAGTTCTTGAAATAATAGAAAGAGGGTATCGGTAACTTTGGATACTTAAATTATAAAATCTAACATGTCATTAACTAAAACTGAGCGTATCATCGATTAAATCGTTATTAAGTACACCTTCTTACAGTGTGTCCTTCCAATGATGTGAAGTAAGCTCTAAACTTTAATTTAGAACGAGTAATATATCAAAAGATAAAGTCTTTGTAAAACTATTAAGTCGCGGGTCTTTTACTTTTGAATATAAACCACAAACAAATGAAGATAATTTGTTCCTCTAAGCCCGAGGATAAATATGAGTACAATTGCTCATTAGGAGACTCTGATTACAAACGAAGTTACTCTGATTCACCGTCAGCTGAGAAAGAGGTAAATGCAAATGTGTCGTCAAAAGGAGATTTACTCTTTTTTCCAGAATGAAAAGAACAATATAAACTTACTAATTAATTACGAAACACAAAAATGCGTTATGTTTATTGACTCCTTGATGGCCACACCATCAATGGCTATTGATCGTAACAGAGCATCAGCTCTGAAAAAAAAGGGAAGTGAATGTCGATAACTTTTGACTTATTAACTTATTTTAAGTAACACTTTATGACGATAACATCACATTAACTAAACAGAGAAATAGTCTTCTATAACAATTAAAGACAATAGTCTCGGTTTGTGAGCATATTGTTATTCAAAGTGTATATATATATATATATATATATATATATATATATATATATATATATATATATATATATATATATATATATATATATATATATATGTAATGGGCTCCACTTTGTGGTCAATATATCACAACAACTATTCCTTACCGCTTTGAATTGGAAATACTACTTATGAGTGATGATATTTTTTTCCTCAACAGGAAGAAGAGTTACCACGTGGATCTGACACACAAGGAGATGCGATAAAGGTTAATTGTTATTCGTTTCCATTTTACTTCATGACAATATATTAAAAAGATGAGGTAACATCGAAGTTTATTATTTATCATCTAAACCATTGAACACATAATTCAACGTTAAGTTACATTACCTATTCACACCATTAACTCTTCAACACCTTTCAACACAATTTATCAACATTGAATAATATTAAATCGTTATTTGTTTATTTTTATGAAGATGTTTCATTATGTAATCAAAGGCTTTCATAATAGGTTCCAGCTGGTGGCTGTGGCATGAAATTTTAACAGTAAATAATTCATCGTTTATAAAAATAGGTTACGGATTGGCCAATTACGGGAATGCATCAATGAAAGGCATCTTTGAGTTGATCTAACAGCTTTGGGTATCCTACTGAAAACACCACAGAAAGTAACACTAGCATACTTCAACACTTTGTGCAACCGTGCACTCATTGTAGCATACCCCCATTAATTGCTCCATTGCCCCAGACACTAAATCGAAAAAGTAATGTGATCTCTCAAGGCTTTTAGAAGTTTCAGTGAGCTACCACTCGTTAGAAAAATTGCTAATTCGTAGCACGTCTGTACCATAGCTGGTTAGACTTTTTGCTAGATGCCATCCAACCTTGTGCAGTGGCATGAAACACACATGGACTAAAAAATAAAGCCCCACCAGCTAAATAACTCAACTTATCTGCTTCAACTTTCAATCCCATTGTTTTATGGTAACAACAACGAAATACGACGTTACTTCAGAGAATAAGGCTTTGTAGTATACGCTGATATGATACCTGTATTCTAGTCATTAGCATAGTCAGGATACAGTTTAGGTTACTGACAAATTTAGTATCAAGGGATGCTTATTTGACTGTAATACATCACTGCATACGAGCTGTCTTCGCTTAGGAACTTGCTACTTTTCAAATTATATTACATCTTATGGAACTTACAGAATCAATGGAAGATTGCAAGGAGTCACAGGTGTGGGGGTGATTTGCTAAAAGATGACCGTAAGACAATGTGTCGGTACATAATTAGAGACGGTGATAAGGGGAATTGAGGAGTTATCCACGGCCTTCAATTATTAAGCAATAGCTGTATTTCGGAAAACTGTCTTTAATTTCTAGAACTGGTTGGGGGCAATCCCGACACAAGTCCTAGAAACAAAACACACGAAAGTTCCCTATGAAAATACAGGTTTTATTTGGCGTTTCTTTCGCTGTGTTATACGTAAACACATTTATCACTTGTGTAGACTGTAATTCATCGATTATATTAAGTGGTCGGTATTTATTTCTTGCTTTTATCTCAGTTAGTCTACTGTTCCAAATGTTGCTTAAGTCAGCGTACCATGGGTGCTAATTTTACCTCCATCATTTCTTAGGTCAATATCCTCTTAACGTTGGTAATTGTATATATTATTCCTGCTCATTATTTCTGCACGGACAGGGTGTTATTACTAGAGGAAGACTTGAGTAACATATCGAGGTTGACATTAGCTCTTTGTGCTTAAATGTCTTCAGAATCTCAGGACTTTAAATCATTACATCAAGTTCCCCCGCAAGTTTACTAGCTCGTTACACAATTCAGTGTTAAAAGTAATCTTCATAGGATGGTGTTCATTCTGCTTTTGGAAGGAATATTCCCGGAATTGTGACGGGTGTATTGAATTAAGATGTTGAACAGTACGTATCGCTGTTTCTATGATTACGAGTGGACCTTGACCTCCAGTAGTAAGGCAGAACATTATTGGCAACCGATTAAGTCACATTTTAATGTGCGCATTCCTTAGTCTTAGTGAACATGTGGTTTAAGTGACCTATCGCTAATCCCCTTTATCAAGACATAATTCATTATGTAAGGTTCTCACAGTAGTAGTATTATACATTGAACTTCAAACAATAACTATTCATCTAAGTCTTATTTGAAAGTGCTACTTGTTGGGGATGTGAAAATCAACTTTGTGGATTGCATTTTTGTTTGATATATTCAGAACTATGCATGTTGAGTTCTGTCAAAGTCAGTGCATTTTTGAGAGTACGTTAAACACCTATGAAAACACCTCACGTGTGACTTGGGGATACTTTGAAGGACAAACAGCCACGGAGATGCTACTTAGATTGCGATAGAACGCTTTAAAGGCAAGTTTGCCCCTAGGAGGTTTTAAAGGCATACAATCCTTTTGTATACCCCTTTCTTTCACAACTTACACCTTGACAAATCGCATGCTCTTAAATATGAAACCCGTGTCTATTTTCACACAAAGAAACGCATACTGATGTTCGGTGACGCATAGGTGGACATACTTCTTTTACAGAAACAAAAAATGTGCGTATTTAATTTGTTCTAATTTAAGTTTCCTTTTTTGGTGACTGCTACGAAGCCCGTATTTTAAGTACAAGTTTTGATGAGCAAAAAGGTGCTAATTTTGGACTTAGGCAATTTTGATAAGCCTGGAAGCTTCCATTAGGAACTTAGTCTGCACCAATAGAGCATTCAGTGGACAATATATTTACGAGACATGTGCAGTATAGGACCTAGATGACACTGGTATGTACTCACAACTAGGTGGTTTAAGTCACTTGAAACCCTTTCTAGTAATGTACTAAACATACCATTTGTAATATTACCAAATCTACGGATTTGATTTTGAGTTAATTTTCAAACTTACTGGGCCCTACTGTAACTTAATTACCATTAAAGGCAATCTCATTGATATCTATCATCGTTTCGTTCAAAAGTACATAGTCTAAATCCCTCTCTCCGAAGTCATCGATATTATAACATGGATGAATTTTACTGCTCCATCTCATCATACTATTTGACTAGTCAGCCGCTGCAACAGGGATCCTTGCCTAAACTTATCAATTAGTTGCCAACACGTCACAAATGAACTTCTGTGTTCCGCTATAGAATTCGGATGCCTCTCTCTGTTCAGAACCCGCATAATCCTTAGCTCAATACCTCTGTATTCTGGAAGTCTAACACAGACCGTCAGGAAGACTTCTAGCATATCGAGACATTACTTCAAAGAGGCAATACGACTGGATGTAGTGCCTCAGCTTGCCAGCCCTTTAACCGAGGTAGAAAAAAGGCAGGGCACCAAAATCCTTTACCGGGCACAATCAATTGTTGCCATCTTGAATGTATTCTACTTTATTTCAACTAGTTCCCCTTCCAACTTCCCCTGCAAAAACTTCTCTCTGTCAATTTATGGTGTCTGAGAGGTACCTATATGGACTAACAGCAGGGAAAGCAATCTCTTAGGCAGAGGTATATATATATATGAGGTATATATATATATATATATATATATATATATATATATATATATATATATATATATATATATATATATATATATATATATATACGTCCTGTATATACATCCTCTGTTCACCTACTCAATGGAATGGCAATAGGCACTTACATGCTTTTCTTTCCTTTCCTCACATGAGTCTCTAAAATATTTAAACTCACTGACCAGCCTATCATCAGAGTCTATGTATAAAACGGATATTTTTAATTGTAGTCAAATGCAATGTATATGTATGTATGTATATATATATATACATATATATATATTAACGAGTATTTGTGATATAGCTTTTTACGGTGATTTCACACAGTGCAATGCGTGCAACGCACACTACAGCTTTAGCCCCGAGCAGGTTTTGTACCAGTGTTATGTTAGGTCATGTATGGGACGGAAAAGAACGTAACCGACGGGGATGATATAAGCGACGTGGCCACGGGGATGGGCGGGGGGAGAATACCGTTACGCTTTATGAGATGATACTTTTTCTGAACTTAAACAAATACAACGCGCCACTGTGATGAATTTATGTGATCTTAATTTTCTTAGATTTACACAGGGGTGAGTATCATCGTTTCTAAGATAACTTCTGATCAGCACACAAAATTCCTGCCCCCATAGTGAGGACAATATATTCTTACCGGAATACTTAGGACAATGTTAAGGAAAGTTCAAATTAAAACGTTATTAGTGAAGAAAATGTCATCATCCGTTTTGCCAAATTGGGGGACATGATGTGGACAAATAACGTTCAAATATTATCCTGATAATTAAAATGTGCATGAGCAGATTTGTGTTTGTGATGACGCTGGGCATTTGCATGATGAAACTGTCTCTCTTGAAGTGTATTACATGTTCATTCTTTGCTTCACTACACATTACAATCTCAGGGAGCAGATAAGGCACACTGCATCCTTAACAACACAGTTAAATTTGAGGAGGCTTCTGTTCAATAGAGCATTTGGTAGTCATTATTTCTGCATTGTGGGCAGAATGAGTGCCAAAGTACTGGAGGGAACACATCAGGTGACAAGTTTGACATCTGACCATACCCAACACCGTCTTTGATGTTATGACGTACTTATGTAGAAAGTTTTAGAAGACCAGACACGGTGAGCATGTATACTCTGTCAGTACCTCTCGGGAGTAAGGATATGTAATTCCCTGACACTCCCGATTGACGTCCTTGCCCCCAGAATAATTAAGATATTTATTCAGTGACGTAACTACATGGGAAGGGTGGAGGGGATGAGATGGCACAGAGTTGAAGTTGGAGGCAATCAGTGATACGGGCATGCTTTTAAGCACAATCAATTGGGGCGCAGCGTACATAATTTTGTTTAATGCCTTCCAGACTGCGAAAATAGCACTTCTTAGTTTCTCTGATCCTGTTAGTTATACCTTGGATTCTTTTAATTCTTTGAACACAGATTTGTAAATTTGCACTTAAAACATCTGTGCAATTTCATCTTCAAATTCCATTTGGCCAATACCTTCAAATTTAACAGATCTCTATTCCATACTGTTAGCAGTTACACAGGTTGGCAGCTGTTGTATGGAAGAGTTCGAACGATACACCAAGTAGACCTAGCGTTTCACACAATGCAGCTGAGTGTAGGGCCCCTACAACCGAACTACCACTATGTGTAAGAGTTTCGTCATTGACAGTGTACAGGTGGTACGTTCAGTACTTCCTTACAAATCGTGTAGTTTTGGTTCCTGCGATGATAAATATAGTATCACTTACCCAGGTAATTTGCGCACCCAACAGATGCATCACATTAACCAATGTGTTATTTGCTACTTTTTTATTCCTTGCCGAACTCTTGCAAGCTAGGAATCTTCGCGACTGTGATTTGGTGTATGTGCGCACGAATATGTGCGTGTGTACAAAAGAGTAATGCGTTTGTGTGTCATCTCCTGCTAGATGGTAAGTTATGGGAACCTCAAACTTGGTGGGTAGGGGCCCGAATATAAGATGTCATGTCCGCCCTACCGATGACGTCATAGATTAAACGGTAAAGGCTACAGGTCACTAAAACCAAAAACACAATTTTAGCATTATATCTATGTCCAAATATCCTAAAGTTATGAAATTAAGATATACGGAATGTAACCGATAGAATACAAGATTTTAAAAATATTGTTGACCTCACGAGGTCAAAGGTCATATGGTTGTATGTGAAAACAACGAAAATGTTCTAAAAAGTGTGTCACTATCTCCTTTTAGACGGTAAGTTGGATAAACCTCAAACTTGGTGGGTATGTTTCTGGGTATGTTATATAGTGTCCACCCCACCGATGAAGTCATAGGTCAAGGGTGACGAGTCATGAAAACGAAAAACACAAATTTAGCATTATGTCTATGTGTTAATATTCTAGACTTATAAAGTTAACTATAAAGAAAATAGCTAATAGAATACAAGATTTTTTGTAAACATTGATGACATCAAGAGGTCAAAAGCCACGTGTTAACGTTAAAAGGAAAAAAATCTCTTAAAAAGTGTTTCACGATCTCTTTCTTGACCGTAAGTTGAATAAACTTCAAACTTAGTGGGTATGTGCCACTTTTTCTGGTATAGTGACCTTACGACCGATGACGTCATACGTGAAGGGAGAAAGGTCAAGAGTCTTGGAAACGAAAAACACATATTTAGCATTATCTCTGTCTGTGAATGTCCGAGAGTTATAAAACAAACATATGGCGTAAAGAAGACGGTCCAGAGATATATTGAAAATATGGATGACGCAAAGACGTCAAATGTCACATGTTTAAAGGTCAAATTGGCCAAAGTGTTGTGAAAAATGTTGTCACAAACTCCTCCAAGACGGTAAGTCGGATAAAGCTTAAAATTGGTGGGTACGTGCCTGGGTATGCGGTATAATGTCCGACCGATGGATGAAGCCATAGGTCAAAGGTCACGGTTTCTCTAACGCATTATACAGTGTGTTACGTGCTGGCAGTACATGTTATCAACATGACTTTTTACATCTTTACTTTTCCGTGAATGTATGTGTATTTAAATCTATGCAGCCATGTTTTGGACTGAGTGGGTATGCATACATAAACCTACTATGCAATTTTACGAGGACTCGAGATGTTTACGCACTGTGAAGATATATTGAAGCACAATGCACTTTCAGGGCATTCAAAACATCCAGCGTTACGGCTCGTGCTAATCTGAAGAGTACTTAAACGAGCACGCATTTCTAGGCAATCAGAGTCACTGATGAACATAACGTACAACTCAGCGCACTTAGGGAGTACATGAAACGATGGGTATTGGATGACCATGTAAAACGATAGGGACGAGATTTGCAACTTCGTGGATTCACTACTTGTTGCATTTTTTTTTCTTGTATTCTATGTTGCTAGACAACAATGTCATTGTCTTTTCTTACATATCTCTATTTTTGTTCATGTTTAATTATATGTTTGTAAGTCATTGTCTTTTTTACTGTCTTTTATCACATTAACTTTCAATAGATTTAAGTGTTATTCTTTATGTTTTAATTTTTACGTGTACTCAGCACTTTTTCGTTCTCTTTGTGGCTTTTATTTCCAAATTTCTACAGCTTTGTGTTTTTAATGTGTGAATCGCTTAGAGCTCTTCTAAGGTTAAGTGCTAAATGTATACTGCAAATAATAATAATTATTTATCAAAATCACACGCCAATTAATTAATTGATTGATTAATTAACTAATTAATGAATTGGGTTAAGTAATCAGGTTTATTAATCAGGTTTATTGGTTCATTAATCAGGTATATTAGTTAGACAAATGACCAAATGAAGTGTATCATGTTAAGTTTATCCACCTGTTGTTGCTCAACAAAGCGTATATAATGGAACTTTTATGGAACCTGTACTATAGCTAATGTCTCAAATTTGCACAACCAAATTGCAGGAGCAGTTTTCTGGTCGTGGCAGTTCTATACAACAAAACAGGTACGGCTCACACTAAGAGTTTCTACGCACTGCGATAATATTACGCATGAATTGTTTCATTGATTTTCTATTAATCTCTCAAGTGTGATATTAACGCAAGTGACCAAACTTGTATATATCACTTGCTTGCGGGATATAGTTAGCATCATTAAGAGACCTAATGGTGACATAAAATCATTTCAAGGTGATATAATTGATACACTGTTTAAGTCTTGTGAAGACTAATTAAAGGTAATAATTTTGTTGGAATAATCACTGCCAGTCTATATCTGCATTTATATTGATAAGATACTCTGTATCAAATATCAATATTCTATAAATGATTTCAGAGATTCTCATCAAGCAAATATATTGAGGAAAGACACAGTCAGAGGGATGACTAAAACACTAGAGGCTGTAGGACTAGGTTTGCCACATGATGAAGAGGTTAGTACATTGTCAGTTCACATTAAATTAAATTATGTGTGATAACTCGAAATTTATTAGTCAAAGTAGTATGATAGTTCAGAGGCCAAACTAACATCGGTCAATGCTTTTATATCAATGTATCTATGATCTTCAAATATATATTACATTCTAATATAAGTACTGACGGAATAATGATGTTAGTTCCTACGATATCCTACTATTCCATGCATCAGTGTGTCAAAAAAAGATCTCACTGAATTATCATTTTTATTCTGTTTTGCTGTTTAATCATCACAACTGGGTTTGTACATTGTCTAACCAAACGGGACTACGGAGTGTGATCATATCACAATATGATAGTAGGCTAGCGTTCTGAAACCTCGCAGAATCTAAAATAAGATAAAACCGTGTAGACTAAAATCAAATCAACCTGGTGTGGAACTTTTCCTCCTGAAATCTTTTTGACATATATATGATAAATGTTGATATATATTTTAAATATTTTGATTGTGATTATTATATTCTTTATACCAAGCATTATGCATTATGATTAAAGCATAATGTGTAGCCTTTAGAGGGAAATGGGGCGTATGTTTGACAGAAAACAACCATATTTTTAAAACCAATATTTGTGGACGTAGAATGATAGACTATTCAAAATAAGGAAGGACAGTAGCCTTCTTTTCAAGGAATTAGTTTCACACAGATAGAAACACTTATTTGTTGCTCAAAACTAATTTGTTCACCCAAACTTTTCAAAATTCAAATTATGCATCTCCCGTTTCTCATCACATGCATAATGTTTTAAGGAGATGAAGCTCTTCCAGATGTTTATTGGTTAGACTGAATGGTTTAGCAATGATTAAAGCTATTTTCTTCGTATACCATGTAGGTACATTCTAAACGCCCTATTTCTCTTTAAATCATAGGGAATGAAATAAATGAAACGAAGACAACATTTGTCAAGTGCACTTTTGTGAGGTCACGTGGTCCTTATTAATGATCTGTTGTATCTTTACAGCTTTATGACGACACCTCTGTGGATCAAACATACACACATCAAGGGTTATCTCAATCGACAGAACGTACAAAAGTAGACAAGCAATCAAAGCTGCCAAAACAATCCTTCGAGGTGAGTCTTCTCTTTCAATAAACATTCCCCTGTGTTCTGTGTACAACTGCATTATAATTACTGCAATACTGTGTCCTAACTTGACTACATTCATGTTAGAATCTGATTTTACTGGTTACATATGTACTAATCAAAGTAACATTAACATCAGGTTTCTTTTTATTACGGTATCACATTCTCACAACTTTGCTGATCGTTGTCTTAGTTGATTTTTCCACAATAAGCAAATGGTGAAACAGGAAACTATATCAAATCATTCATGATATAACTTCCTCGTCTAGTTATAGTAATCAATAAAGTGATGATTCATTTTCTTCGCCAAAATTTCATTCTTTTGTTCTTGACCTTTACTTTTTACATTGACCAGGATTTTAACCTTCCCGAACAAGGATTCTCCCGGTTCATTGAAGGTATTTTTTGAGGGTTAAGCCAACTATTTGAATATATCGAATTTGGGAAATATTAGTGACAACTTGTATTATGCAGACATCATTTTAGACTAAGAATATACAAACAAGAAATGTGACCAAATAAGGAAAGCTGGTATCGTCGTGTCTATCACATTTTGCCCACAAACTGGCAAATATCGATTTCAGAACATTCATCCGACTTTTTTGACGTTGCTTAGGTTTACCGTCAGTAAGAATTGCCAGAAAAGGCCATGAGCATTTAAAGAATCATTATGCAATGCGTTCTTTCTCTCTCTTATAAATACTGTTTTTGATCCCTTGCACTTAATATTTGTCACTAATTGATAATTTAATGTATTTATTATTAAAAGGATGATTTATGTATTCAATATTTATATCATTTTAACAGGGGGCATATCACAAAACTTAACTTACAAGGAGTGTTTCGTGGATGAAAAAGGTGGCGATATCGTCATGCCAATGGTTAGAGTTTCCATCCCTCCAAAAGCTTTGTCGTCTGGAGAAATTATCAGCATCACTCTTTTCAATGACAATACATTTGGCATGAATAAATGCCCAAGAATTTGCCCAATCGTAAGTCTGAACCCTGATGGTCTGCAGTTTAAATTGCCTGTTGAGGTGTCCATTGCACATTGTGACGTTGTTGATGATAGAGAAACATCACAGGCAGCCGTCTACTTTGGGACATTCAACAAAGGTTAGAGTTCTCAGAACCTTTAAAGTGACAGTGAAAGAAATATTATGTTTACTGAATTGGGTATATTTCTACTAAATAGTTACGAGTGGAATCTAACTGTTTTCTGTTAATTTTTTTTTTCTAAAAAATCGACATTCCAGCAACTTATTTCAAACTGAAATTTTAATAGGAACTGCAAAGATATCAGTGGCAATAACTAAACTACATACACTAAAAGTGCACGGATTTAGACGATTTGGTTCACATAAGCGAATAATAATGTTACACTTTTTTTAAAATGAAATATGACTGGTTTTAATGTTTCCTGTTTTCTTTAAGAAAACTGCATTCAGCTTTATAACTCGTAAAAGCTTATTTTAAAAAGTTATTTCAAATTGACTAAGAATGTAATAAAGCTGGTCTTTTACTGGGATAGCACATTTCTATTAATAAAATTCTTCTCGATTTTGTATAAAGGTATGTTTAATTACTCACACAAACTAGGAAATGCTTTACTATGTAGTAAGTAGATTAGGAACTGAACGAATAGGTAACGTTCTAACGTCATCTGAGGTAAATGTGTAAGACTTGTATCGGTGAATCTGAATTCCTATAAAGAGACCACCGTAAATCATACCGAAAAAAGTTAAGGCCATTCCCATAAATAGAATGTCTGGCATTGTATATTAAATGTATACAGTCAAAATTCCAGGTTTCCCACTCTATAATAATCGCCTGTAAATCTAAATAATAATCCGATTAACATGGATAGTTACTCTAGATTTATTTATGACCCACATTGTCTTTCAGAAATAGTTAAACATAAGCCTGGAATATCACTTTGATAATTCTGGATTTTTGGCAACGCTACCTATAAAAAACTAAAACCAAATATAGCATTAATACCAGCCTTGGCGTGATTAATCTTTCGTAATACGAAGAGAAGGGGCAATGTAAGACCTCGCTTAAATGCAAGCAAAAGTAAATGCAGACGAATCTTTTTGCTGTATTGTTTATCACAAATAGATTTTTGGTCGAAAATCTAATAACTGAAATTCAAGATGTTCAATAACCGACATTCGATGAAAAAAATTAATAAAGATATAACGTTCTATGTAGCTTATTCATTGAATATATTGACAAACGTGGATTATAAATTGATAAATCTGGAGTGTAAGAAAAACCTGGAGGTAATATTACCAGCTGATAATTCAGGCCCATAGACTGAAAATTCAAGATTATCGGGCAATTAACCTGCATTATTGAGTGATAGTCTTGGATTATTTAGGAATTAAGTTAACATAGATTTTGTAGCTTTTAGAATTTCACTTGCTGTAGAAATCTTAGGATGATCGTTTACGCTGTCATCATATATCTCTCACATTAAAACATGAACATTAGGCATTCTGAATATTGTATCTGTCTTTCATGCCGTTACTCGTACGTTTAAAATGGGATTCACTTCAACCTCACTCTTCTTTGATTCAGCTTGTTCAATTTTTATCGCCTTAGGTCAGTTTTATCACGTCATGCTGTGATAATCCACCTGGTCAATTAAACATCGTTCTCTTAAAGTTATTCAGCTGTGTTAATCCAATGTCTAGGCTTTCTTGAGCTGCCTGACAAGGGGTATTAGGTGTCATGTCCATCGGTGATACATGTGTAATCGGGCACGAAAGAGGGTCTGTTGAACACTTTAGCACGGTTGTAACGTCATGTTTAACTCATAAACGGTAGATATATGTTGAATTTGATAGGCAGAGTCATAAACAATCTAAACATTAGTCGATGTAATCACAAAATAATCATGTACACGTAATAGTACTACAAAAATTAACACAGTAATTAATTCACGGTTTGATGAGGTAATTCCAACCGAACCCTTTTCAACACCTGTATATGACAACAAAAAAACATTGACGCTGTACATCAAATATAGAAGACAGTGGATGCAAAATTAGGACAATTCTAGAAACTCTTGTATAAGCAATGAATTATAAATCGACACTGTACAACTTAACAACACATGACTTTTGTTTAAATTTTCTTGTAGATAAAGATATTCTTTGGGAAGAACTGAAGTGTAGATGTACTGTCAAAGATAACTTTTGTCATTTTACCCTTGACCACTTTTGCTTCATTGACATTCAAATTGGTGTAAGAGGCAAAAAGATCAAAGTTGTACCTGTGGCTGAACGTATGGACTCAGGAGAAGATCTTTTAATGACCTGTTGGATATTAAACTCGAACTCTACACAGGATATCCAGGAAGTAAGTTCATTTACCACAGTGTTTTTTTTAAAGTAAAAGAGTGGGTAAATATACAGTTTTTTCCCCGTATCTTGTTTTCTAAAGTTCACTGTATCATTTCTCTGAATTATAGATCAATTTACAGATTCTTACAGATTTTCTTAGCTGCCTGTTTTTTACATATTTAACTATGATATTTTTCTCATTATTTCAGTATTACCTAGTACTTAATCAAAAATTTCATTAATACATTTGTAACTTTATATTTGTATATTTCTATAATTAATACTAAAATTTGACATTTTCCCTGTACTTTGATGTTCTTATTGTTTAACAGCTTTAATATACCCTTATTGTGACGGATCCACGGACTCGTATTCAAATTCAAATTTTCCATTTTCATATTTTAGACTTAAGTCTAATGTACTGAAACTGAATGTCGCTTCAATACTTACATCACTGCTACTGATTGTATATTAAGTTTCTATCTTCTACCGGGGAATGAGTTATTATTAAAATAGCAACCGAGACTGTCTTAGAACACTTTCCCTCATATGAGCTTATCTGTTGTTATAGGAGATACGGAATGATGTTAGTCCATCTGCTGTACTATTGGATACATTTCAGGAGTTTGTGATACTTCAGACAAATGTAGAACGACCTCTTCATTGCAAAGTTCGTTCACTGAACGAGCGATGGACTCCTGTAACGATGGAACAGGTAAGGATAAATGTAATGCAATGGCGTAGTCATTATTATGAAACAGGGCGTTTGGATTAAACGTAAAGGATCGACTTGTCAAATGGACATACAGACTGAAGAGAATCGAGAGTCGAAGAATGTAATCTTTTGCAGGAACATAAAAAGCGTCATTCGAGAGGCTAAATAGCGGGGAAAACTTACTTGGTTGCAGAATTTTAGGATATACCTGTAATACTATTTAAGCGGAGCGCCATCATCAGTTGGCCTGTAGCATACGAGTAACTTGTTGACAAAAGGAAGTGGCAGATTGTAGGAAATGCCACTTCTCAGGACTATTTTAACATTTCCATTCTGATGATAGAGGTAACCATTCTGTCAAGTTACAGTATTTTAGAGAACATCCTTGACACTAACTACGCTAAGCGAGAGAAACACTTGTCGTGTAGTGTACGAGAAATGTTCGTTAAATTTAAGGATAAAAGTACTTGCCATATTCCACCGTAATAGATTCCAGAAGAGGATTTTACGGGGACACAACTTGCTCGATTATTTAAAATTTTGAACATTAACTTTTATACCAAACTAGGGTTGTTTTAACACAAACAAGTCATTTTCGTCTAAATGACCACAGTGGTTCTTCATTAAAGCTGTAGGTCAGCATGTGGTCAGTATCATCATCGAACAATGGTACATATGTGGTATTTATTAATTTGAGAAAACTGTCATTTACTTCTTATTAAACCTGGAATTTGGCATTTCATTGTCACATCACAAGTTCTTACTTTCTGGCCGCTATAGGATATTTTTTTACGAAAGAGGAAGTGTAAATATTGACTTTCTACTGATCCTTATTAATTGTATGAAATGTTTACTACTTAAAAGGTTGTGCGACATGATTCTACAAAAGAGCACCCTTCATTCAGAAGATGCAAAGTAAAACCCTGAGTGAAAATCCGTTGCAATTTTGTTTACATCTTTTACCAGACGACCTGGCATGTTGTACGGTGTCAGTATTTCTTTTGTACAGTCTTTATATTTTGTTTTTTAAGCTTTTAAAAATCACTCCTCAATCTCTTTAACTACATATTGCATTGTAATGTTTCTTTTCATCTATTCATATAGAGACTGAAATAAAGTTATAGTTACAGTTACAGTTAATTACTTATTTCGAGTTTCACATTGGTAAGTGATATCGTTATTTTTGAAGGAGAAAATACATGCTTTAAAATAGAACACTCTGGCATGTAAAATTCTCAAATGAAATAAAGGTGACATAATCAATGGATTTAATTTAGACATATCACGGGAGTCCATCTCTTGACGTCAGAAATTTGCATACTTAACCAATGCTTATTCATGATGCGGCTGTAAGACACTAATGTGCGTGTAAACTGGGCAATCTTTGAAAGATTTTGACGGAATTTGTTGCCATTTTTAATATTTCCAATACTAAATGCACCCAATAATCCAAAGTGTAACATTCATGTCAAATGATCTTTAAAAGTACGTGCTTTTTACTTAACATATTTAAAATATTTCATTACGAGAGCAAGTGACACTTGGACCTCATTTACCTCCAGAGGCATTTCTTGAATAAAAATATCGGATTTGCGTCTATCTTTGATAATGTTCGACGATACTCCCAATTTTCGTTTTGTACATGAATATACGCAAGTATATGGTGAGTCTAATATTTAATAAATCTTATCTATCTATGATAAGCCAAGTTTATTAGATATTCCACTAACATGGACTATCAACCAATAGTCCAAGTTTATAGACAGATCATCCAGTGGATTATCGCGAGATATAAAAAAAATTATTTTGATTATCTTGGATTCTAGGCCAAACATTTAAGATTGTTGAACAATACTTTTGATTTATCAGCTTTTAGCACAATTGGAATGATAATCTTGAATTCACGACAGATAATGTTGCATTTCGACATTTAATTGTTTCTTCTTGACCCAAAAATTTTGATAATCAATTGATAATCCAAGATAGGCCACCTTCCAAGAAAAAAAAAACATCGCCATGCTGGGCGGAGTACTTGTGAATTCAGGCTTCCTGTCTGGTATCTGAACAATTTCTTCAGGCAATGATCAAGCATTGGATAAACCTTTCATTTTCTTTTCTTTTTTTGAGGGGGATGGGGGAACAAGCTAATGTCCTTTGTGCGTCTGGCTACTATAAATATGTTTATCCATTCTAATGTTTTACAGAGTCGGAATTGAAAATAGAGCTATTGTGACATTGCTTAGTATTTGAGGTCTTCCTTTCCTTGGGAAATCCGTTGCTGTAGCTGTTATTAATGTAACTTCCACAGTATACCATTATTATCAGTATAATCCGTGGGTAATGTTGGCTATCTTTAACCATAATGGCAAGCATTTTGCTAATAGGCAGTGTTGTAGGTTTGACCTCATTGTCTCCGTCTCGGATTTGCCGGTCTTGGTCTCTCATCGACATGAGTCGGTCTTTGGGGTATGTCTTGAGGCCCTAGCTAAAATTTTATGACTAGACTTCTCCCACCATAGAACGCAAAAATGCTGTAATTGCAGTCTTTGCCATAGCTAGGGTCACATCTTTACTGGGTGTAAAGGTAAAAAATTCCCATTGGCTGGGTGTTATTTCCAACTAAGAGGCTGCCCCACCCGACACTTTTGAACATTAGGAATACCTTCTCAGGAGGGGGGTTGAATAATTAAAAGGGTGGTTAACGGTAAGACTCCAGAGGGGAGCGCCACTTTTGTGTGGCGTACAAGAACATTTTGCCTTATCTATCACCCCATAGATGTCAGGAAACTGCACTGCCCCGGGTGTATCTGAGCTGCATGCATCTTGAAATATGAGTATCATAATCATGTGCTTTTGATGAGTCATGACCAATTCTAACTGTAAAGGGGACTTACTTTGAGAAAAAAAGCCTTTCCGAATTCCAGAGAGGATTCCTCGTCAGCTGTAAGGAGTCCCCTCTGTCTCTTCTGGAAAACTGAGGAAACAAAGAGGACGCCTTACAGTTGACGAGGAAAGGAATTCTCCAACAACCACCCAACAAAAAAACTTCACATAATATAGGAGATTCTTTACCGTTCTATCAGTTTAACATGACTATTTTACCAGAGGAAGCTATTTTAGATGTTAAGTAACGCTTTGAAAGTTGGGTTTAGCGCAAGCCTGAGAATGTGTGACGTAGAACCGACAAAAACCGTTTTTCCTTTTTGCACTCTTCCTGTTTCTGGCAAGGTCTTGGACACAAAACTCTTTCGTTCAGAGATTATGAAAACCTTATGAATGTTTTTTTCAGTAAGATATTTTCAGTAAGATACATTCCGTAAGATACTAACATACTAAGCACATGAAACCAGAGGAGCTGTTATTGTGATGGATATGAAATTTAATTGCTGCTTATACTTTAAGACCCACCCAACCAAGCGAAGGTAAGCTGTGTAATTAGCTCTAAGGTATTTCTGTCCGTTATTCGTCGGTACCAGTTCAATATCATTCACAGACCAACATCATTTAAGTCAACTAATCCTTAAGCAGTTAGGTAGTTCCGAACAATGCTTTCAAAGGTAGATCTATGTCACTCATAAGTGAAACGAAGGTTTTATCACCAAATAGGAGATAAGAACAGCACTGAAACCCACAGCTTGAGCTAAAAATCAAGGGCAATGTTGAATTCAGATATGTCGGTACTACGTCTCGACCGATTAACTAATATGGAATATTTACTAAAATAATTCATTTTGTGAATTCTTTGATATATTTCCTGAAAATGAGAACGATGACTTGTCTACAATAATGTTTGCAGCTTTTTAAGAGACATAAGAAGCGATGGTGGAGAATTCCTTTCATTCTTCCTTTTCACGAAGTAAGTCTCCTTTAGCGTTGGAATTGGTCATGAATCCAATTCCAAATTATCAATTAAGACGCTGGCCAGAATCAGCAAATTGACTAAGTCAACCATCTACAACAGTTATTAAACAGATCAGGTGGTTCGAGGTAATACAAGAATCGTAATGAATTACGCGTTCTTCCATTTTGTTAGTACTTGCATAAGTACCTTTGAGGAGGACTGAGGTTATCTGTCCGAATTATGTTTGCTACACATCAGCGGGATTACTACGTAATTGGAGAGGAACATACACGAACTTTTGACTTTTTAAAATTCCCAGATGGCACGAAACCTCACTTCCCGGGTGTACTTGAGATGAATGTACAAAGCCTTGAAATATGGATATCATGTCTGCGATTTCTCAACTCATTTGAAAAGGAATCAATCTATTGATAGTTTTTGAGACGATACATGAATCATAATGAATTACGCATGCGTACTCTTCTTTCATTTTTTACTTTGAGTACTTGGGAAAAACTTTTGCTTTGAACACATATACACAAAGTTGCCAGAAAATTGAGAGGGAGGGGGATGGGTTGACGGAATGATGTTTGTTACTAACTAGCGGGGTTACTGTCTTAGCGGAGAGCTACAATTAGTTGGCTCGGAGCGCACAAGAAATTTTGGCGTTTCAAAAGCTCTAGATGGCAGTAAACGGCATCTGGGTGTACTTGAACCACATGTATCCAGCATTGATATATGGATATCTTGTCTGCAATTGGCAATTTCTTTTGAAACTAAAATCAATATAAAAGTCAATTGTAATACATATCAGTGTTGTTGACGTGATACAAGAATCATAATGAAGATCCTCTTTCATTTTCTTTTCTTTGAGTCTTTGGCAAATGCTTTTTTGTTGAACTCATTTGAGGCCTAGAATTTTTGGTTTTTGAAGGGGTGACAGATTGTTGTTTATTTTATTAGTAGCTAACTGGATTACTGTGTGAGCGGGGTGCCACCTTTACTTGGCAGGAAGCGTACAAAACAAAAAGGGTTTTTAGAACCTCCACATGGCAAAGAAAGGCACTTGCCGGGTGTACTTTAGCGGCATGTACCCGTTCTTAAAATGGGGATCTCATGTCTCCAATTTCTCAATTAACGACAAAACATCCTGTGGGAAATTTGTACTAATGCAAATTGCTTCTTTCTACCTATCTAGAATATTCAGAATATAATTATCGTCATTTGCAGGAAATTAAGTCAACAGTTTTTAGTTTCTTTTTTGTTGTTATTGTTGTTGTTGCTGAGGAGTTGTGAACTCCAAAGAGTTGTGAAGCCTTAGACAAAATCTGGTGCAATATTTTGCATTATTGCAATCATTTTCCCCTAGAAATGATAGTTTCAGTGGATTTATTGCAACACTTTTTACTCTCGGGGTATTAGTTTTTATCAGTTTACTTCAACCGCCGATGATTGCATAACAATGTGTTAAGCTAGTCATTGTAACTTTCTACCTTTGTAAATAATAGCCAACTTGATGAGACAACAAATATCACGAGATATTTCATTTTAATAAGTGGGGAAAGCATGAGATGAGTAATGATTTTCCTGAGAGAGGGTTCTAAGGAATGAGGTGTCCTTCTTCACCTACTAAGTAATTCAATCTTGGGCAATAGTTGGCGTTTTATTGAAGTCATAAAATGTGCTAGACTGAGATATGAAAATTTCCAACTTAATTACCTTGTGAGCTTAAACACAATCTAAACGCAATATTTTGCATCTTTTCATCGCATAAAATGTACTAGACTGAGACATGAAAAATTTCAACTGGTATTTCAGATTTTTAGACTATCCTCGCCCTGACAGCTCTGATTGCAGTGACTGAATAGACACAATAATCGTAAACACCCAAACGCACTAACATGAATGCGTTACCCACGTGTTGGTCCTATTGTTATTTGTAGAAAGTTACAATTGATCTTTCATGGTTGTAAACGAATACTACTACTCCACTACGTTATTGCTTATAATGTTAATTGTGTACGCTGAATCAAGAAGTATTTGCATGCTCTTTCATTCAAAGTTTCTACGAGTAGCGTTGCATGCTTATACAGCTGGTGAATATTTAATCTAGATGAGATACGTACTACATACTACGTGCATGCTAGGTTTCTTTCAAAGCGTGACACATAAGATATTCTGCACATACAGACTTACGTAGCGTTGCATAAGCCCATTGCGACAGTGACTACGGTATTTTTTTTTTCATGCAAAGCACACCGTTCAAAATTGTCTTCCTATCTCAGATAGGAAGACAATTTTTCTTCCTGTGGTATGTATTTTTCTCTGTTTGTCTCTTCTCTCAAAAAATGTCATTCTTCCCTTAATGTCTTCATGTCATAATGGCTGAGGAGAACAGCATATAGAGTTTAAACTACACCTTATTACATCTTCATCAGTTCAGAGAGACTTAATGGCATCAAGAAAGTGACTGATAGTGCTGTCCAAGAGATTAAGATTTTTACCTTATTTTTGACTCTATGGTGTCAGAATTTACCGGTAGTATCAATAACCGCTCTAATTACCATCTCTGTTTACTACATTAACTGTACGTCTCTTGTGTGTTAGCATATCGAAACACACATTCTGATATTTACACAATGATATAAAAAAAAATTTTACAGTGAAGCAATTGATCATGAGCCAGAAAATGAAAATCTTGTCCTGCATTGACCGTCTAAAGTGTCAATGTAATAGTGCTAAACCATCCAAATGCAAGGGCGCCCTAATTTATTATGGTACCTTTCACATACGGTTCATTATTGTGTTAAAAATAGACAGCATACATTATTGTATTAGTCAGATATGCTGGCACCCCCTTTTCAAACTGCCCCCCCCCATGAGCTAGAGACTGGATCCGCCTTTAATCACCTACACTTAAATAATCATCTAATCTTTAAGCGGTACCATACCCACTAGTGTTGGCTACATTTTGTGAGGAGGGCGAGAGTTCACCGAAAAAAGTTTCTATCATTGCACAGTGTATACAGTCTACAGTAGCACATGGAATGCAGTTGTTCAGTTTTAGACTGAAAAACAGGGTAAGTTTTAAAAAGTCCCATTTAACGACATAGCAATACCGAAATTTTAATTTAGCCATAGACATTCGTCGCTGTAACAGGAATGCGCTTATGCATAATAATCAATGGCGAAAAAAAGTAGGATGGTAAAACAGTTTAACAGTAATATACACTGGCTATGCTTATTGGTCAATTGCCTCAAGTCTGCTGCAGGAGGAGTCAAGAATTCGCAAATGCATTGAGTTTCAATGATATCGTGATGAGCATTTCTTAAGACGATGATATATAACATGCTTATTTTTTTAAATTATTGCACTTACTACTTATGTCAACAGTTAAGATAAAAAACCGTGGTGTACACGATCACAACTGCTGACCTATATATGCTGATGACTGATATGCCTCATGGTTCAACATGCGCAACTGTACGCTTTATTGAGGATATGTTCAAGTTTCCAGATTTAAGATTCCAAGTTGATCCTGGCGACCAGAATGGCCTCCACTGATAATGTTTTTGTTATCAATATTCTACGGCACTACATCTAAAAAGGATACAAATGTGAGATCAGTACAGCTTTCATTCTATTTACAATGATGTCACAATTTGACCCCTTAACCGCAAATGACCTTTGTCCCTCCACCAAAACAAAGGGCTCTTGTCCTAAATGTGATTCAGTTATATGTTACATGAAAGATCTGTCCAACCACCCCCCCCCCCCATAACGTACTTACAAAGTTTGTACTACTTGATTGCTGTTAACCCATCTCACCATGACCTCCACCACAAACAATAGCGTTCTTTACTCACTGTGGTGCATCAAAAATACCAATTATAAAATTCGCAGTCCATCCGTTTCGAGATACCCTGTTTGCAAGATTTTAATTGTATAATCCTCTTTACCCGATGACCTTTGAGCCCCACCAATAAACAAAATGGCTCTTGCACTCACTTTCGTACACTTACAAAATAAACATGACATCTGTTCAAACTTCCAGTTTGACCCCCTTGACCGCAAATGAGCTTAAAAATCCACAAAAGGATAATAAGATTCTTGTACTTAATGCACTTCACGCACATATCAGATAGAAAATCAGCTTACTTTCTTGACATATCGTGTTTACAACGTTTCCGTTAGTTGACTCCTTTTGATTTTAAATGGTGTAATTTTACCTTCCCTAAAAACTAAAGCGTACCTTTCCTCAATGTGATGGACCTGCCTATGGAACATGGGATCTGTACAAACTTCCCTTCGTGTGATATCGTGTTTATTAGAGTTCATATTCATTATGTTTATTTTTTAGAGTATTCTTTTTCTAATATAAGTATAATGTGACAATGTGCCTAACTTTCGTTAATTTCCAAAATTGATATTATATTAAAAGAGGAAAAGGAGAATGGACCGTTCGTTAAGTTTCCGACGAGTCATGAACGTTACCACTTGAACTTGCCTCACCATTTCGAGGGAAAAATTCTTCCACAGCATTTTACGGTATATTTTTTAATTAATATCAACAAAAAAAATGATACACTGAATCACTATTCGTGCTTTTAAATTTAGTTGTATCTTGTCAATATTTCCAGCTTCTTCCCTTCACGCAAGTTTGGCATTCTTCTAAAGCGAGCTTCAAATTCAGACATGAAGCTCTTTTTAAAATGGATGATGGACAGACATCTCTGGACTTTACCTTCGAGTTCAAGCAGCCAGACAATCATGAAATAATCTTCAACGTTCGAACAAAGGTTTGTACAAACTCAGAGGTATATCAAATGCTACAGTTTATGAAAAAAATACGTCACATCGAGGAAAGAGTTTCGACAGATATCGAAATTGATCGATGCAGTATATTGACAGTTTACTGACATACGATTGGACTGAGACATAGACGATGTTCGAATTGCTTAAATCAAGATGCTTATCGGTTGTGCACATTCAGTCAGTTTGTTTATGTGACCAAATACCATTTAATTATGGTCAAAGTAGACACAAGTAGACGCAAGACCTGTGGGATGATATAAATTATAAAATAAGATGGAGGTCAGAGACATAATAAACTAATGATAACTTGAACCCTTTGCTGTTGTAAGTGTTTATTATAGCGCTATGTCATGCATTGCATGTTGAATTGTATTCAGTACATTACTTGATATGAGCATACGAGGGCATTCATGGTTTACTTTGGAACGTTGCACGTTGTATGTAACATTTGTTGATCTAACCATAAAAATATATTGTTCGACAAATAAGACCTAACGAAATCAGCATATGAATGCACTTGTATGTATCACTGTTTTATGTATAGCTTGACTACATTTTACGATCACGGGAGAATTCTGCAGAAACACCAGAAAACGAGGAAGGTAAGTGTCTATTGACACACTTAAATTATGGTATATTTTAGTCCCTAGATACATAGCATATTCCTGAAATTCTAAACAAGGAAACCTTCTCCTGAGACTTTCTGCAACACTTTCCCGTGTCTTTGGAGAAGACGATATGGCTTTGCCTAAGCTGTGACAGGTCAGTTACTTTTTACAGGTAAAAAGAGCTTTCGATTTTTCATTGGTGCCGTAACTGTAAAGTATGTGAACAGTAACACCACTACGCGTGAAAAAAAAAATATACTTGTTTTTCATCTTTGTCGAAACTGCAAATGGGGAATTTTCATCAGACTTTACAATCCCCGCCAAAGTCATATCTTTTTGTTATCTGATACATCATTTTCTTTTTATTAGATATGCTCCTTTTCGCATTAGCTAAACGACTGGACGAACGTGATTGTATGAGAATAGCCACTTACTACAACTTGTCTCCAGAAGCTCTGGATTACATCAAGGGCAAACAGAAAATAGGAGTTGCCCTTTTTAAAGAGCTTCGAAAGCGAAATTTTTATAATGGCAATAGCATGAATGGTTTGACTAACGCCTTGCGTGACATTAACCTATCGTCGTTTGCATTTCAGGTTAGTATACGGCTGTCTTATACATGTTACTTCTACCTCATTTGTTCATTGATTTAGTACCATACTCTCAGCTTTATAGCATTCGAACATAAAGTATCTCTACCCAACTATTTGACCTCACTTGAGGGGACGGTCAACATTGTTTTCCAAATATGTTTCACCTGCTACAATGAACAAGTTGACTGATTATACCATTCTTTTCTAATCGACAAGTATAAAATTAAGTTACTTCAAGTGTTTGCAAGTTTTATGAATTTATTTATTAATGAGGGCCGCATGTATCAACTGAACTTCTTTGTCCATATGCTAAAGTGACCTCAAGTGGGTTACTATTCAGGTATACTATAAACAGTTTTGTGACGATATGTTCATAAACAATTGTAGTACAATACGATATGATAATTTTCGGACTATATAGTCGGTTACAAGAAGAATGATCTGATGATTAATTAATCAAACATCACCTCAGCACATGTTCTGTCAATGGCCAACAATTAAAACTAAATACTGTGCCTGGTGTTCCTTTAACGTCACATAAGTGGGCTATAATTGCTTCAATTGCTAATCTCTGTCATATCATTAGATCGAGACAATATTTCCAGAGACAGTCACAGAAGCAAACATTAACACAGAAAGTGAGTTAACAACAAGTAATCTCCAAATTAATTTACCTTCACTGTTTAATAAATGACCTTATTCTGTACACTCTCCGTTATATGCTTTGAGTAAATGACAGCAATAGTGGTTGTTAGATTTAAGTTGGAGTAGAGAATCACACAAAACTAAGTTCACATATTGGACTAGGATAACGCATGTGCATGTTTACCAACATCATTAGTCAGAATGTGGTTATATGATTACATCTTGTTGTTCAAGATTACATGATCACTACATTCAATGGAAATGCAATTATTAAAGCCATTATTTTGCCTTCATCTTTACAGTTCCAGATGATTTTGGGAAGTTAAAGGTCATCATATCGGATCAGCTGATGAGAGACCAGTGCATTAAATTAGCGATGTTATGGGATCTGACGAGAAGCTTTAAGTCAACTCTTAGTAGGGACGTTGCTCCCGGAATAGCGTTACTCTATGAACTGGAGAGATGTGGTTACTTCGGTAAAAATAACGTTGGAAAGGTTTACTACGCACTTGTAGAACTTAACTTCAATCATCTTTCCGACATAATTAAGTCATATCGACAAACTACAAATGGTGTACTTACAAAAGTGTCTTTTACCACAAGACATAGTTGAGAATGCTTTTCCTTAAACTGAAATCAACAGACACCTATATGTTTTTTTTCATTTTTCAAGCCGTATATGCAGTAACATGCGAATTTATTACATATGTATGCCTACGCCTATGGCTGGTGTTGTGACGTAACTACGTCTTTGGTAGTTCTCTAGATTTATTGTCTATCATTGATCCTATGAACGTTGCATTTGGGGTATTTCATTTGGAATTTGGGATGAAGGGCTTTACAGGCTGATGCGGTATACACGCCTTCTTTCCCTTGTCACCTTTAAGCAGATCTAAAATATTTCGTTTGTTGTAGTCTTAACGTGATGATAATTGTACTAATTTAACTCCATAAAACTACCACTAAAAAGGTAAGCTTTACCTCCTCTCTTTAACCGCTAATTCGGAGGGGTCTCCAAAGAAATATTAAAGGATTACAACATGACTTTTCATATAGAGTATAGTTCTTTATCCGATCCGAGTCACAGATCATTTCGTACAATGTTATGAATTGTGGCCGTAGTCTGTAGAGGGAGTCGTTTAATTTTTTTTTTTTTTTGGCGTTTTTCTTTATTTGTGTAATTTCGATATGAGGGGAAATACGGTATAGTTTAGTTGGCTTTAAGTTTGATTGAAGACAAATTTCTAGTGCATTAAAAGGGGTCATGTAGTTAAAATAGTGTATTTCGTGGCGGGTTTGAAGGAAAAATTGCTTGCTAATACTTGATCGACAATGATAGTCTAATTAGTCATGTATCTTTTTCTAAAAATGTGAGAAATTATAGTATTTTTATGACCAGTAAATGTTTATTCTAAATACGTTACAATAAAAAGTGTCTGGTCACACATTTGCAATAGATGATTTTGATCGTCAGTTACCCTATCACCGTTGCTTATGTTGTGTGTCAGATGCACAGTTTGACATGACAATTTACCATCAACATATGAATAATACTCAACATGTTACACAATATCTTGAATTTCGTGAACCAACTTATTGACGCTCTTTAAATGAATAAAATATCTAGTTACTGTCTGCTATGTTTCCCAAACGTTCACATTACTATATATATCGCTAATAGCTAATGTTTTTTTTCCACGTCATGCATGGTTAAAGCTGTGCTATCAACACATACATGCGTTTCAATAAGGCACAGACCTACAACTAGGTGATTATCTTGTAATCTACCCATAGTGCATCCGGGGGTAGATATATGTATATATCTAAAAGCGCTTTTCATGGAATTTTATTATGTGTAACGAAAGGCTAGTGGCGGAAGTCTTTTTTGTTTGTTGTGCATAGTTTCGGTGTGATGAGAGATATTCTTTCCTTTGCCTACGCATGGATTTCATGTAATTACATTGCTGTGATGTAACATTTGACACCTTACTTTTCCAAATATATACCATACCCATAAAGTGATAGTTGGTATAAATGTAATCTTCCATGCCATGGGTGAAAATCTGTCATCAACATCATTACATGAATGGGTATTTCAAGACACACACTTTTGGACAATCTGGTAGCTCAATCGAAGTTACATAGGCTAGTTTAAATAACTGAAGAATGTTACTGTGAGCAGATATTAAAGGAAGTTGAAGATTAACCTAATTACAGTTACTTTGCCACAATTTCGTTTTAAGGAGAGATACCCTTTCCAACTCTTATTTGCCGATGTACTTTTAATGTAATTGATCTCGTTAGATAGAAAGTGATAAATAGACCATTTGTTTACTCAATTACTGTGTTTTCGATACTTCTGTTTTCTTGGTGTTTCACTTTATATGGCGGCTTACTATCGGATGATCTGGTAGTCCACCCACAGCTACATTATAAGGTAGATGGTACAAATATCCGAATAGCATTTCATGGGATGGAATGAGGTGCAGAAATTGCCTGTGCGGAAACTGAAATAAATAGGTCGTTTTGTTTCGCTTTGTAAGCATTTGGTCGAGTCACATTTCAAGAGTATGTACAGAGGAAACGTAAATACGAATCAAATAAGCAATGTGAACCGATTGATGCACTTTATGTGACTTTATAGCTTCCGTCGATTCAAGACGAACCTAATGCCTAAGTCACATTTAACATCGAGACCGGTCGATTTTTCTAGGCATCGGCTGCGTTTACAGATCGGAGAATAATTGGTCAGGTCAAAACACTTACACGGTCACATTAAAAAGGGGCCTTCACGGGACCCGAGTAGTTGCCGGTATTTAATTGGTCGATTTTACTAGATATATGCCCAATTTCATGAATGGTCATCGTCCGGTCTCCGATCGGTATTTGTCCGGCACTCGACACACACTCATACCCCTACGGTATTCGTCAGGGCGCCGACTGATTCTTGAAGACCACGCGGTGTCCGGATGGACATTTTTAAGGCGTATGACGACTACAGGGCGAGCAACGACCGGAACTTGGTGCACATGGGTCAGATTGTGCATGTGAGATATCATTACATGTTGGAACTATCTGTGCAACTCCATTCGCTTTTCAACAACTCTATAAGTTTCAGCAAGAGAAAATGGTATTCATTCTTCCAAGAGTCCTGAGAAAGCGCTGAAAAGTATTGGCTTTGGCTTGTATCTAGAACTTTGTAACAGGTACCGTTATTGCGTTGATGACAGGAGAAGAGAGGAACAAAGACCCAAATCCGGAAGAAAGCACCGGGTGCGTACCAGATTGATGAGACAACCCTTGACAAGGACTGGTGATCAGGAACAACTTTAAAGAAAGAGACTTCGTGGATACTTCAAACGAGCTCAACAGTGGGGATGAGAGTGTTCAATCATGACAACCGCGAGCAATTCTGCGATAAACTGTCATTGCAACTGTATATGTTGTACATATCAAATGTAAGCTTTTAGGATGGGAGGAAAGTTGTGGGCAATGACAAAGATCTTTTAAGGTCTATTGGAAGGTGTTAATACGTAACACCAATCTATGTCATGTAATAGCTATCAGAAACTCTTTAAAAAAATAAAGACGTCCCTTACAAAAGAAAACTTTCAGTAGCAATGTCCGAAATGAAGTTATAAATGACTGTTTTTGGAGGACATGGATGGCGTTACCAATAACTTTGTATTCCATCTTGTGAAATATTGAAGACGTGAATGCAAAAAAGAAACTTGCACAAAAATATAATAAAAAAAAGGAAATGAAATAACTGAAACTGTACAGATTTTTTTTTATTGTTTTCGTCAGTCAAGTTGTGGTTTGCTTTCTTTCTTCTCTTTTCCATTGTGCCCTTCTTTCTGTTCACAATGCAGCACAACTTTAGTGTTAGTGTTTAAAATCATAGGACAATATTATAAGTGAAGCTGTCGTGAACAGTTGTAATATGAAAACCCAAGTGTGACACCGTCTTTAATATCCACGTGACCACAATATCCACAAGTGACCCGCCGGTCATCTCGCAGATTACGAGTCGATTCCCGACCCGACTCCAGGTAGTCGACTAATCGTCGTACGGGACCCAGGCCACCACCCGAACCATATCGACACCCGGCATATTTATGTAGATATTTACCCGGACGATAAACCAGATGTCCGGGCGGACATTCTCGGCACCCAATTCACGAAAATGATCCAACACCTATATGTGGACTACGGTGCAAGTTTTGTACTTGTATGGGACCCAACTGAGGTTCATTTGGACAAAGTGAGCCCAATTAAATTTCAGTTCTACATTTCAGTTTGGTTCTTTACTGTTGAATGCATAGCCTAATGCAACCCTGATGTAACTGTTGGTTGATATTTACACTGGGCTTAATATTTCAAACAGGTTGCATGCTGTACACTGTGAAAAATCAGAGCACGTAGCTGTATTATGAAATACTGATATTTGTCACACCATCCCGACTTATAGGGTTGTATGTAATTAATCCTTAATTACAGGGTAATTAAAAGTCTTAGAGTTAAGTCAATTGTACATATTATCTCAGTATTACAGGGTATGTAACTAAGATGTGTGTATAGGATTGATGCAAACATCCTGTTGCTGTTGGTTTATAGTTAAAGAGATTGTGATCCCCATTTAGTACAATGCGATAATTTTGTATATTCACCCATTGCGACCAACAATTTCATTTACTTCTTTTAATTGTCTATGAGAACAAGCAAGTTCACAATAGATTGTTTATCCGCAGAGTAATATTTTGTCTTGCTTGTCATTTCGTACAATTCAAAGAAAAGCAGCTACAGTTTTTTATTGCAAATAAAAGTACTGTTGAGAATGATATAATTATGCACACATTGCCGTTTTACAACCAACTTTATAGCCCGCATCGAGCCCATAGTGCCCAAATGGATCCCAAATGGAACAAAGGGTGCAAAGGACAGCTGTGCCATATGTGGACAATCTGGGTTATAGTTATGCCATCTGGTCCCATGTAGATTGCCCATCTACGTCCCATTTGTCAGTTTAGTTATACCCATCTAGTGCCCATTTGGGTATTAAATATTTTGCTTGCTGGGAAGTATATTGACCCATAGTGCCGTACATGAAAATCTTGCGATTGGGTAATATCTGCCAATTCCACTTGCGTTGACTCTAATGTGGCCCCTGTCACAAGGTAGCCATTTGTACAGAGGGTTTAAGTTTATCTCTCGTTATAAGAGCAAACTAGTTTCTCCGTCTTCTTAAAATTGGTGGGGTTTTTAAGATAAAAAAAAAACAAGTTTTACACATAACTCTCGTCAAAGATGAGGAGCATTTTCTTCAAACTTCCTAGTTTCCAGAATATATAAGGTAAAAGACTTACGTGCCAAGAATGTTTTTAAACTAAGTAAGAATCTTTTCGATTAACTAAAGAAAAATTGTAAAGACCTAATAGGTGATTCTGTATGATTCTGTATTCTATTATACGCAATTTTGAACTAAAACGTTTCTTACATCGCTATTGCATTAGACTCCCATGTCCTAACCATACACACAGCAGTGCCAAAAGCAAACTCGCTCACCCATGCATAAATTATACATCATAGGTTTTGAAGTTTAAACTACGAAAATGTTCAAATAATAATGGAATGTGTTTTTCTAGGTTCGAATACAGTAAACAGAAGAAGGAGAAAACAGGACATGGTCCTCCCTTTAGTTGAACCACAGCAAAAAGTAGCAAGAAACTGGCCACTACTTAAACACTGTGTCAACACAATCTCAGCTGTAACTGCACTCTTGCAAGTAGTAAGTTTTAGCAGAGTGGCTATTTATCTAAGTAAGAGCTCTTTGGTGAAAGAAACCTAGGAACTCTTTAAATCACTGCACCATCTCTTAATACACTCCCTTAACATGCGCAGAACAGGTCGAGGAGGAGGGCGTAATGCTCATTTACTACATGAATCTGACAAATTTGCTGATTTAAAATGACAAGTGACCCTAGTTTTGTTTTTTCCTCGGTAGGTTGGAACTTACAGCGATTTTTTTTTTACATGCATTAGCTGAGCAATGTAGAATCGACAATCAGTACATCTTTTTACTTCCATATCTTTTATGTGTTATGAGTGACATACATTCATCTTTATTTCTCACATGCAACTAATATTCAAATATTATGGAAAGAAAATACTCAGAAAAGATATCTCATGCCCTTATATCTTTTTTGATTTTTCCTTTGCGATGGTGCGAAATAAAATGATGAGTGTCAATAGTGAAACTATCGCATTCGTTTCATGTCTTGTTCACATGCATGACTAAATAAACAGTCGTGTGCGTTATCATCTGACCCATTGTTCCTTAACTGAGTATGCATGCCCTCCTGACGTCAAGGTTTCTGCTGGATCACATCCCCTTAACAATGACGCACACGTTAAGATGTTCTATATACGGAATTGGTTCGGGACACCCTACAGACTAAAAAGCCACCACTGTATTTTACAAACGTGACGTAAAGCCCTTTTACAGAAGCAGAATCGGCTGAAAGCACAAGCAGAACAGGAAAAAATAGTTAAACATATATAATAGCAAAGAATAGCTAAACTGGTCGCTGCCCATCCGCACTTTCGTTCAAAATGATTTTAAGAGGGACTGCCATAACCCAAATCGGACCCAGGGTCCGATTTACTTTAAATCAATACTTTCTGAGTCGAGACACACACACACACACACAATACACACAACGCACGGACGCACACATACACACGCCTTCACTGTGAAGTATCCTCGTCTGTAATCCCACTACAATAAACACACATACACCATCTCTTTTGTCGTTACTCTAATCTCTTTTACCTTTATTGTTTTCTTTCCTTCCAATCCGACGATTCATCATATAGAGGGTAGTAGAGGGCAGTATTTCACTTTTACTTATCTTCTTCCTTCGGCAAAGAATATAAAATGAACTGAGTCTTGCACGAACATAAATTGTCTTTGCAATAAATGCGTCCACCTCTTTCATACAAATCGTGATCTAATCGGTATCGTTGCAACTGATTATTTATCCTAGGCCTATACTTTGGACCAAACCTTCTCGCTAGTGAATACTTTTGGCAAACATATATTTACTATTTGTTCAGCATTGTTTTAAATTTTATCATATAGGGGGCAGTTGTTATCAGCACTAGCCCTCTGCGACCAAACTCTTTGATTGTTAAATACATTCAAGTCTCAATACAACCATTGCATCAAGATGTGTGAAACTGGGATTCCATGACGTCCCCTTTATCACCTCCACGTGATCTGGCAGGAATGGACCATCATCGCAAGCAGTCCATCAACGTAAAGCTTATCAACTCTAGTTTCGATGCCAGTAGACCCCGCCACCGTATTTATTTTCCCATCCGGAAGATGCAATACATCAAACATTCTTTGAACTTTTTAAACGTTTCAGATACGTGTTCCTTTTTTTTTTCATACCATAATTTATTCTTCTTTTTTTTAATTTCTAAATTTCTTCGAAGCTTTGAAAATATGAAATTTACGGAATTCAAATTAATTCGATCTCTTCCTCAAAAGCTGATAAGCACGCTATGTATTCCTTATACTTATTTTGATAAGCATGAATTCATTGCTTACATTCGGAAGTGTGAATTTCTCAAGCACAAATCCCAGGAAATGAATGCTTCATGCAATCAATTATGGCTGAAAGTACAAGGTGTGTGTCATTACTGGAAGAAACAAGTTCGACACTAACTTCGATTGGCATTCAAGAAGTATGGTGATGATGCTCCGAGGCAGGCGGATCATTCTCCAAGTTGAAGCTAATCAAAACATACCTACGTTCATCCATTTCTCAAGATCGGCTGGATTCGCTGGCTGCCCTTTCCGTCGAGACAGAGGAGGCATGTTCACTTGATATACATGGACTAATCGATATGTTTGCTGGCAAGACTACCAGGCTCAGTAAATTCAAACTCTATCTTTTGCTAGTTCTAGGGAAGTTGGATACCATTTGTTCATATGGCACAGGATTTACGGGTGGAGATATCTGTGCTGGGAAATATACACTTTTATGTTAACTGGACGTTGGTCATTTGTTCCTATTGTCCTTTCAATCTTTTACTGTATTCTAGCTTTGTAACCTTTTTTTTTGTTCCCACTTCAGTATGACAGACAAGGCAATCTTGGTACATAGAATTTGAAGGTGCCACAAATGGTCCGTGTACATTCAGTGTTCCAATTAAATTGTTAAATTGACGTCAAAGGGAAGTACTCGGGTATTATGACTATGCAGTGTCGAACAGGTCAATGAAAACATTGGTCAAGGGTTACAAGTCACAGAAGCGAAAACATATATTGAGGTCAAATGTCACTGGGTCAAAGGTCAGACTATTCAAATAGTTGTGGATATTCATCACTTATATCCACAACTATTTGAATACGTCGTATACAACTCAGTATCCTTTTGGGGATCCATGAGTACATGAAATGTATGTGTACTATGGTGCTTACTATAACGAAGGTCCATAAACCCATGGGCTATTCGGTTGTGGTAATAGTTCGGTATGATATTTACAATGCGTGTTTCCACATTGCTGATGTACATTCGACATGCAGAGGTAAAATTGATACAAGCAGGGAACTGTCATTTGGAAGGAGATGAAACACATTGATGTAAAGGGATCTCCAAGGTCAAATAGTATTGTCTTTTGTGTCATTGCAATTTTAGAAGTTTTCTTAGATCTGATTAGACAGTAAACACAATCTTGTATTTGTCGTCTGTCACAGGTTGCAGAAAAATATCGGTGTCCTACCCGATGAGGCATTGCCAGTTTTCGGGGAAACAAACAATTTTCTTCTCTTTTGTCGGTCAGTGTCGCATTGCTACATTTAAATTGTATGTTAAAACATGAAACAGAATTGAAGGTCGGAAATCTCCTCGGCATTAGAGCATTCTTTTACGTAATCCTTTTTATGGGGCATAAGCAGATATGAATAACACCTATGTATCGTATGCAGCTTGGGGGGGGGGGGGGATGAAGTATGTCCATAGCAAGATGTGTCTGAGAGGGATGAGATTAGCAGCAATGGGGGTGAGATACCCAGCTGGACCTTTGAGACTCACATGTACCTTTCTTCGTTGCTATAGGCAATTAATGCCATCTCCGAGACTAAGGGAACGTTCTGCAATGTATAATCTCTCAGGTGCTTCCAAACTGATACATTACAATTTCAGTTTCCGTATCTCTGACATTTGGGCTCTTAGCCAGAGGATTAAGGAAGTTTTTGGACGTTTTGTAAAGTGATTTTGTCGAAATATAAACGCGAAGGAATCTTTTAGCAGTTATCTGCTTTAGCACTCAGATCTGGAACTGTGCTTATCTAACGTGATCCGCATACAGACGGCGAGGTACTATCGGCAGTAAAACATTTTAGGATGGCATAAACTAACATTTGTGACAAGCCGTACAACAGCTACTTGGCTATGGCATTTTGAGTATCGGTAATGTAAATAATTGAGTATTCCGCAAAGATGTATACACACCTAGCACTTTGCATAGTTGCAACTTGTAGGATACACATCACGAAAAAGCAAATTTTAAGAAACAATGTTTCCTTGTCTGTATTTGTATTTGTATTTTTGAACAGCAAGTTGTTTGACTTAGATTTAGGGGCGGGTTAAAGAGCGTGTATTGGTTAACGTGGTGCATAGACCCTCGAAAGTAATCATATTTGGTAAAGCATGCTAAATTTTGTGGTCAAATTGAGTAACAATGATTAAAATTTGTACAACTAGCTGTGTAGTACTGTAACATATTTACTGTTTTTGTACAGTTCCTCTTTGGCATTACTTTGTACCGTAATCTGAAGCACGATACGTCTTGGAGTTTAGTTTTTCACTGAAACAGCTCTAATCTTCTGCCACACTGATTTAACCCCGTGACAGGTAACACTTTCCAATTTGGTGTGTTGGTTCTTGAATACAGTTAAAAATGTATGTAAGAAAGAGAGGATTTGCCACACCACATAGGTTTATATCTGGCAAGCATGTTAACTTGTCTATGGATTTGCTTTCCTTTAATTACAGAAACTATAGAATAGTTTTACTTTAAACGGCATACTGCTCAAGTTTTCCCTGTCAAGTTTATGAGGGATCGATACCTCAATTCATGTCTAGTGGATGGATGAACGAATACAATCAGTACAAAATACCTTCCTATTGTCACCCAGTTGACACCCGTAAAGTAAATAACACAAACGAAACAAATGGTGCTGCACCGGCTATGGCTGTAAGTGTATGGTATCCAAACAGAGAAGCACACGACGGTACTTAAAATGTTGTCGCACACCCAGAATGGGTACATTGCATTATTGCTTTTGTAGTTGTACTTGTACTTGGAGATTTTTCTTAAATGATCTGTGACCATAAACGTTTCAGTTGCGTCAATAGTTAATTAGTCAGCCATTGACCATGGAAGAATGCTACAACAGTGATTACGAATATCTTCATGAAGTTTCAATTGACTCAACATCTGGAGGACTGGCTATCGAAAAGTTTGATACGCAAAGCAAAACGAAAAGAAGATACTCTTGTAAGTATAAATACGACCATAAGACAGACATCTTCACAACCATAAACCACTGTGCTCTAAAGTGATAGAAGGTATAGTTCAACGACATTGGCTGTTTGATATGGAGATTTGCACACATCCTTCTTCCACAGACAGTGTTCACAGCAGTCGGCTTAGGAGTGTTTCCTTAGCCCACGACAAATATTTTATGCACAGCAAGATTGTTACTTGAACAGTCTTCGAATGAATCTTCCATGATCAGTAATTAGCAAACCAGTCAAACAAATTGAAGAGTGCAAACTATAAAAAAAAAAAATGTTAAGTAAATTCAATAATTCATACGAAATGTTATTTTTGTAAAATGTATGCGAGCGTTGCAATTTACATCTGCATGAACAGCATCTCTGAATGCAAAACAAATGTTCGGTAAGTTGTGTCCGTTTCACAAAGTACGTTTTCAAGGTTGTTGAAAGTGTCATCATCCTAAGTCAGCAAGACAACCATTATGAGAGTACTTTATGGATGATTGTAAATTATAAAGTATGCCATTTTGCACATAGAAATATTTCTCGTTTGCGCTATCATTTTCAAATTGAGTATCATCAGCTATGTTACCGTTTACAGTGAAAACGAAAGGGTCACGCTCTGGAAGCAAACAAACGGCAAGGTTATCCAAGAGTGCCTTCTTACAGGTGGATGGAAACCACTCAATTCAAATAGATGAAAACGAGAAGGTAAATGTAATGTTTAACTTTAAAAATAAACACTGCGTCTACCGACGAAAGGATGGAACAATAGCTGTACTGGAGAATGCACTGTTTCAGCAAAATAAGCCACCGACACTTTTTAATGGGAACAAACACAAGGAACAATTAGAAAATGCACGAGTGGTCTTAATATACGCAGTCTCAAGGAAAAATCAAGAGAGTGTAGACAGAAGGGGAGTGGCACTACGTTACAGAGACGTCATACTCATCCTTGCACAGAACAACAAATACGTGGTTGGTATTACTTCTGACAAGGAAGTAGGCATATTCACGTCCAGTGATCTTTCACTTATTACAGAACCACGATTATGCATAAGCAATGGAATGATCTTACACATGTGTGGTTCAGAAAAATTTGTATCAAAGCTAGGTGGAATGAAGTCCATAGAAGAAACGAAACTTTACCAAGTTGTCAAAGCATCTGAAGGTTTGTTCAAGTGGTTTGACCTTATAGACGGACGCGATGTTTCTCTTCATTGTCTCATTGAAGTGACAGTTCTTCAGGATTCAGGGCTTCCTCATCAACGACCTATTAAAAGCGTAAGTAATTACAACACATTAAAACATGCCCATTGAAGTGTTTGTCTCACAGTATTACCGTAATGAATTATGTGATGTATAGGTATGATTAAAAAGGTAATTACCATCCACAGAAATGTGTTGTGTCTTCACGCGTTGTTCGATTCATGCATACAAACTACAATTCAACTGCGAATTTGGTTACAACTCTTGAACATGGTGATAAGGGAGAAAAAATAATAATCAGCAAGATTATCTCTGACTGAGCCATTAAATTGAATTCAAGAAGTACCTTGTTGCTTTTAGTCCAAGTATATACAGTAAAGTTCTTCAGTTGCTCAATTTGACAGTACTGTTTCATTGATTAGTTAACATATACAGTTAAGTCAACTACGGAAGCTCAAATAACCTTTCATGAGTTCTACCCACACTGCACCACAAAAGTGACCCAATCGTATCTTTTTTTATGATATTACTGATGATCTACATCCATCAACAGTATTACAGGTTAGATCCTTCCTTTCTTCGACGCATCTGGACTTCTCAGAAGACTGGCAGCATCATTATCTTTAAATGACCATTGACTATCTATCATTCTCAACACATCTGAGCTTACAGAAGATTCCCAGGACGTGAATGAACGATCTATTTTGTATCTATTTTGTTGGATGTTCTGCAACTCTCTCCGACTATACGTTTTACTTACCTAAACGTAAAGTAAAATCTGAAAGATACAAGGGATTTCTTATCCTTGCGTTAACGTAATCAAAAGCAAATCATCCACATAACGCTTTTCTTGTATTTTAACTTTAACTTGTTTAAATTTTTCTCCGAACACGTCGTAAGACACGTTTCTCCAAGTTGCTGTTTCAATACAAAGATCACTCTGGGTTACAACACTTATCATTTAGTGAACGGCACAGAAAATGCAGACATATTAATTTCTTAACCGACATGTGGCTTCTTTGGCAATTGCTGCTCATTCAGGATTTTTTTATCTAATCAAATTTGAAGCAAATAACGCGTTTACCTCATCGTGAGTGAAATCTTTGTTTTTCTTACCCCCTTGACAATCTTCCAAGTGAGATAAACTTCTCTCATGCTGGCAATGAAAAAAATTTGTCTGTCTCTACTTTCCTTTACACAATTGAAAGGTAAGTGCATGTAGATTTAAAAAAATAAGCAATGACAGATCGCGCGTTATGCTTTACCACATCTCCAAGACGGTTGTACAGTGAAGTGTCAGTTAGAGGATCGTTCGCCATTGCTGCCTAAATCACTACAATTGCGCACAGTGCGTGTACTTTACTGCATTTTTACCGCAGCCAGTACAGTGCCCATTATTGTTCTGCGTTTCTGTCCGTTTGAGCACATAACACCCTCGCAAGTGTTTTCGCTATTGAAGGAGAAGGGGGTGGAAGTTAAACAAACAGAGATGTTGCAGGCGTTTGCCGCCCGCAACAAGTACGACCTAAAGTTCAGGTCCAATGCTGCCCGTCTGAGGGTGTGTCTTGCCTTAAAGGCTTGATGGACTCACTGGCACCCCATATGATCGCTCTGTGGTGGTGACAGTGTTGTACCTGAACTTTGAGGTCGATCAGAGTCTGGTTGGGCGGGTGTTAGGCTAGTACGGAACTGTCTCGGATTCGCGGTGGGTCACTTACAGGGAAGGTAACTTAAAAGGGATATTAAATGGAAAGAGGCAGTTCCGTATGGTACTGAGGCAGGATATTCCGTCTTTCCTCTTCATTGGGGGTTCCAAAGCCCACATAAGATACTTTGGGCAGCCCCGTACATTCTTCAAGTACGGAGGGGCTGAAGCCAAGTCGTGTCCCTATAGACATTGCGGCAAGTGCCTGCAAGTGGGGCACGAAAAGGCAGAGTGCCCCAACCAAGTGCGTTGTAATGTCTATGGAGAGGAGGGACACGTTTCTGGTTCCTGCTCAGCTTCGTACAGTGCCCGTGCTAGTGCGGATGTTGGGTCGGAACCAGATCCCGCACAGCCAGACCCAGAACCAATGGCGGAGGCTCCTACGTCCCCTTCGTCTGACGAGGTGGCACGTCAGGTGGACGAGGAATTTAAGGCCTCTAAGAAATGTGAAGTGAATGTTCCTCCAGAACCTACCTTGAAAAGGTCGGCATCAGGTGAGGCATCAGACCAGGGAGTTCATCCTTCTGGGCCACCAGCATCAAACCCCAGTAATAAAAAGCCAGGTCTGGAACAGATGGGTAACTAATCCCACATTCCATCATGTCAGATTCCCTGTCCCTCATGTCCCTCAACGTAAATGGCTTGAGGTACAGTCGGAAGCGGTCCAGAATTTTGCAGTTTTGTAAATCACTAGGAGTAGGCTTCGCTTTCCTCCAGGAGACTGACATTGTTAATGAGGACGAGGTCTACTCCTGGTCCTATGAATGGGGTGGGGGTTTGCACGCTTCTTTTGGTTCTACGTCTTCTTGTGGTTCATTAATTTTAGTTTCATCACGGTGGACTCCCCTGGTTGAAAAAGTTGATTGTGCTTATGAAGGCCGGTTGGTATGCATCACCATAAAGCATCCTTGTGGGAGCTTCTGCCTTTGTAATGTCTATGCTCCCAATCGGCCTTCAGACAGGGGGAACTTTTTTACTTCCATCCCTTCCTTCGTTCCTGTTTGTGCCCCTAGTGTCCTGGCTGGAGACTTTAACTGCGTCCCCGACACACGTCTCGACCGAATGTCTTCGTGCGCATCGTCGAGATGCGATGTCGGCATGGAGGAATTGGACACGTTTATAAAGAATCACGACATGGTTGACGTTTGGAGAGTGCAACATCCCGGCTTGTCCATGTTCACTTGGCATCGCTCGGATGGCTCGGATGGCTCAAGGTTGGTCCGGGTGTACTCTCCACCTGCCCTGTCACCGAGGTGCTGTGAAATTGTGATGTGTCCGATTTCGGACCATGATGCAGTTACTTTCTCCTTCCAACCCCCACGGTCATGTCCAATAGGGCGGGGGTTCTGGAAAATGAACACGGATGTTTTAAAGGAGGGCGACTTTAACGAACAGTTTAAGGCCAGGTACGAAGGGTGGCGAACACTGAAGCCGGCCTTTTCAACATGTTTGGAGTGGTGGGATGATTTGAAACAGTTTACAATCGAATACTGTAAGGACCTTCTCGACATTGTAGAAGTATTTAAAACCTTCTATGAGCAGCTATATACTGCAGCAGATGTCGATGAGGGTCTTCAACAGTCCCTGTTGGATAACATTGTCAGGACCCCCTCTGAAGATCAGAACGATGAACTTGGTTCTCCCTTGACAGTCGATGAGTTCTGGAGGGCGGTGGCGAAGATGAAAGCCGGGAAAGCCCCTGGGTCCGACGGTATTCCTGTGGAATTTTACAAACGCTTCTGGAGTACCGTTGGACCCGATCTGCTTGATGTATTCGTCTCCGCCTTTTTTTACTGGCTCATTGAGCCCTTCGCAGTGCACAGGCGTGATAACTTTGTTGCCCAAGTCAGGAGATCCCTTTGAACCGAAAAACAAGCGGCCAATCACCCTGTTGAACGTGTACTGCAAGATCCTGGCAAAAGCCCTTTGCAACAGGCTGGGCACAGTTATGTCGGATCTGGTTGGGCCTTTTCAGGCATGTGCGGTGCGGGGGCGCAGTGTTCAGCAGAACCTCTGGTTGATGCGGGACTTAGTTGAATATGTTATGGGCCGTGACCTTCCATGTGCGCTTGTCTCCCTCGATCAGGAGAAGGCATTCGACATGGTTGATCACGGTTTTCTCCTTAAAGTGTTGACGAAGTTTAATTTAAACCTAACCTTTGTTGATTGGGTTACTTTACTTTATAAGAATGTAAATGGTTGTGTTGTTGTAAATGGGTTTCCATCGGACGCCTTCCGAGTCCAACGGGGGGTGCGGCAGGGGTGTCCACTGTCACCTTTCCTCTATGTATTGTTTAGTGAATCCCTTGTAAGAGCATTTCAAGTAGACTCTGTTCCGACCGTTTCACATACCTGGTGGAGCTGAGGTCAAGTGTCTGCAGTACGCTGACGACGCCGCTTACGTAGTCTCCGACCTAGCTTCCTTCAGGGCCCTTACTGGCACGCTGGCGACCTTTCAAAGAGCAACAGGTGCCCGACTGAACCCAACAAACACCAAAGGACTTCGTCTAGGTAAGTGGCGATGGAAACAACTACCCTTTGCCGCATCATGGGTGGATGTCGCCTTGAAAATAAACGGTATATGGTTTGGTTATGGTTCGCTAGAATCACTTACCTGGAACGAGAAAGTGGACATGGTGGAAGCTAGGTTAAAAGACTTCAGGGATCGCTACATTAGCCTGTTGGGGAAGGTTACTGTTATAAATCGTTTTATTTTCCCTCTCTTGTGGTACCCAGGCACTGTTCAGGTTGCTCCAGATGGTGTTCTGGGTCGACTCGAAAGGGCCGTGGTTAGTTTCATATGGTCAGGGAAGACGAAGTTGGTCAAAAGACGGGTAGTGTACCAGGAACTTCGGTGTAGGGGATTGAGCCTTATGCATTTTCCTTCCAAACTCCGTTTTCTCCTGACCAAGTGTGTTTATAGTGCTGTTGATAGCAGAATGCCGTTTGCGTATTTTGTTCGCTATTGGGGAGGATTTTCATTCCGCCTGTTTTCCCCTCCCTTTTTAACAACAGCGTCCCCCCCCCCATAGCTGGAGGCCCACGAGGGCCTACGGCCACATGAGGGACACTCTCCGTATTATGTCATCTGTGGGGGATGTCTCACGATCTAGTGCGGGGGCCCTATATCGGGCTATTTTTGATGAATTGGTTGGCCAGGTTTATCCCATCGGCTATGCTTCGGGGCCTGACGTGTGGTGTGTGGTTCACAGCAGGTCACTTGACTTTCGCCGACGAGACCTGCTGTGGCGGATCCCACATAACGCCATTGTGACGAATCTCAAGCGCTTCCACTGGCGTTTTGGAGATGGCATTTGTCCCTGTGCTGGATGTACAAAGTGGGAGTGTGTTCCACATGTGTTTTGGCAGTGGGACTTTGTGGCCCTCCTCTGGGAATGGTTTCAAGTCCTGACTGATCGCCTCACGTTTTGCAATACATGGGCTGTCAGCCAGGATTACGTTTTATATGGTCTCTCTCCTCCGTTGTGCAAAACAAGTGTTCGCGAGATACTTATCTTTGTATCGGCTTCCATAAAGCTGGCCTTATGGAGGGACCGTTGTAACATTGTATTTAGGGGAGAGGGGCAGCCTGCGGACGTCGTCTTGGCATCGGTGACTAAATCGACGTTTGGCGGACGGTGGGGTCCACTTGCTAGGGTGCGGACGGACCGGGTGGTATTGAATTTGTAATTTTGGGAGGTCCTGTATATATGTTTATACTGATTTGTGTGGTTCTATTATTGTAATAAACATAATTCTCTGTTTCCTTTGGTAGTGTGTAAATAGTTCACGTTTTGCTTTTCCTGAGCCGGTTTGAGTTTTGTTTCTGTGCCGTTTCATGCACTTTAAAAGTAGAGTACATAACATGAAAACTCCATGACAGCAGACAAAAGATAATAAGCCATAAGAGTTTTTTTTTGTGGTTGGTATGATTGCCAAGTGATCGATTCACGAAACAAATGGAATGCATTGGCATTCTTCTGAATTTATTTACTGCAGTAGTGGGTGGGATTTCTTAATGACTAAACAGCATATCATGCTCAGTTATGAGCTGCATTTACTTTAGTCCCAGAACTAGCGTTTTATAACCCACTTAATTCGTGGTTTACTTACAAAGATTGAGCATTAATTCCCTGAAATTCTCAAACCTAAAACCCTCGTTTTCTCCGTGGCAATGGATATGTTACCATTTCATTTGTAATCATTTCTCTGGGGGCATCTTTCATCAGATGATACTTTGCTGTTCTCACCATGAAGAATCACCCAGTTTCTTAATTACAATAAAAGAGCTTAGCGTACGGTACATGAGTCTGTCATATTAGATCCACTGGCTATTTTTTTTTATTTTTTCCTGTATTTTACGTAGATGGAACACGCTGAGGAAAATTACTCAAAAATCACTGGAACTTATTTTGGAGATACGGAACTGTCACAGGTAAGTACTCGTTTTTTATTTTAGAAATGCGCGGATCGTTAAAATTGTTTTGCGTACCCTATTTTACTGAATGTAATATAGTAAGTGGCCTCAGAAAAGCTGCACTAAAGAACTTAAATGATCTATTTTCAACAGAAATTGCAAGAGCCTCTCCCTCAACCGCACCTAAAAAAATATCGTGACTTGGTGAGTCTAATATTTGTGTCTACTTTAGCGCAGCATATTTTTGGACATTCAAGTACTGACTCAGTGATAATTTTTATGGTCGGTAACCAGTATCAATTATAATCAATGCATCAGACAAAAAAAAAAAAAAAAAACATTCAGAAAATGGCACCTGGGCACATGGTCTCTTGATTGTATGACGTTTTTATGAACCAGATGAACAGTCTGAAAACAATATCTATTCTTATACAGCACTCAGATGAGTCACTTAAATCAGAACAATGGTTTCACGGTAACATAGGTCGGCAACAAGCTGAGGAGCTGCTACGTAATGATGGTGACTTTCTTGTTCGTCATAAAACTGATCGTCCATGTGAATACGTCATATCCTTCAAACACAATGGAAATGCGAACCATATGGAACTGTTACTTAAGAACGGATGCGTAAGTACAGTAATACTTTCAGAGGATATCATTGTTTATAAAATGATATCTATTGTCTGCAAGCACGCAAGGCAATAGTTTGTCCCTGCATGTTGACCACTTCAGAAATTTCGTCGTGATCTGCAACCCGTCATGTTAAGTTTTCTATTACATCCCATAGTCAAGTCAGTCTAAACTTAATACCACTTTAACATGGAAAAGTAGCAATAAAAAGTAAATCACTTGATCGTGTATCTCGTTTTAGAGCATATTCAAATTGGCAAAACTCCTGGTAACTGAAAGGTGTCAAAATTGCATAATTATGGCTAATTGGTGTCCGCCATAAGTCACTACACTCAATCGACAACATAATATCATACATGATTATGACTCTCGAAAATCTGTTACATGCTCATTTTCTGCTCGAGTACGTATTAGCACGTTGAAACAATACTTTCAATACTGTCTGAAAAACTGACGTAATTGTCCTTGCCTTCTCGTGATATTTTGCTATAATGCGTAGAGTCACGCTGTTCTCGTTTAATCTGTTTACAATGGGGGTGAGTATTAAAGGTAAGAAACAGATAAAAGTTCAAAATTTGTGTTCAAGAGATGTTTCGAGTTTTGCGAAGAGACTTAGTGCCAAGTAAGATGTGATTTTATGTTCGTTCCATCAGAGGCACAGTAACATGCTTTCAAATAGAGCACGAGTAATTACGGAGTGATATCTTTCAGGAGGCACTGACTTCTCGGGTAGGGATCGTTTGCTTGAATTAAAATCATTTTTGTGTTTATGGAAATGCGTCCCATTTAAGGCGTCAATTTAAGGTTGGAATTAGGGGGACATAAAGCCCGGCAGGGCTATCAAAGCGGAGCATCACCATCAACTAGGGCGGAGAGTAAAAGAAAAAATGTTGATTTACAACCAACCCCGGTGGCCGAGAGGGGTACTTCTGGGGTATTCTAAGTTGCATGTACCCAGACTTGAAATAGGGATGTCATGTATGGAAATTCCTCAAAAAAAAAATGGTTATACATACCACATATGTTGAAATGCATTAATCATAATTATGAAATTTCTTTTTTTCTGTCTGAACTGAACTTGTAAGAAGAAGCCAACTTTAGAGAAAGCTTGTTGAGTTGGTTGCTAAAAAACATCTTCCACGACCTGCAGGTGTTTTTGTATATACATTTAGATCACAAAAAAGGGGAGGGGACAAATGCGTTAGCGACCTCCCCACCAATCAAACTATTGTAGGACATGTCCCCCGCCCCCACCCCCACATCGACGCCCATCCTTCCCATAAGTGTTCTAATGTGACTTTTAGTCACTTACTTGGAAGGAAATGCATGCATTAGCTTGTTCTACAGTCAGCATATTTCATGCGAAACGGAAGATGAAACAACAGGAATTTCAAAAAGTAAAAAAAAAAATCATTGAACAGAGGTAACTAAAATCTGTAGAACTGAGCATCAACAATACAACAGCAATAGAGTCATCTATATACCATCAATGTATAATATTGGCATATCAGCCTCCAATATCTTAGTGGTATTGTACATGACGTTATGAGCTTGTTAACATGTTCAACAGGCCTTCTTTCATGCGTGATTACACATGTTTGGAATATGTACATGACATCTGATGCCCCTTACCAGGCAGCTAAAGAAGGATTAAAATGGGATTGACACACCTACACACCTTAGGAGAACGATGTTTTATTGAACACGTAAATCATCACATCATGGGGTGACAAAAGTTAAAAGTGAACTAAGGCAATGAGGGTTTGCAATAAATTGAACCGCAGTAAAACAATAAAAAGGTGAGGTTGGACTGAGTGCCTGTTTATTGTGGGGACACAGACCAAACAACATGGAACGCCATCATAGTCGTTAATAACGTTGCTCCTACCCCGCACTATGTCATCACAACAGTGACCGTTATATATCTACCAATACAATATATTTACCATAAGTCACCACCTTGTGAGGTAGTCGTAAGGCTAAGTCATACTAAAATATAACCTCTGTAAAGGCTTCCAGGTTCCTCTCAATCGTCTTGGTTAACAATGGCCATAGTTTGGTTCTCGAAGTTTGTACGGAGACTCCTAAGCTGTTTATTGTAAACACGTGATTTTGTTTCCACTAGTTCTGGTGGTTCCAGAGACGATCCAGTGACAGTTCGTCTTACCCTGTATCAGTCTCATAAGTCACCCTTATGTGATCTCTCTCAGTGAGTGTCTAGTGGTTGCAACTGCTTCCAGTGTCTTCTCTACATTGCTTATTGATCACGGGTATCTTTCCCGCTCACAAGAATAATGTCTTTCAAGTAAACGGCAAACTTTAGGCAGATCCTAGTTGTCATGATCTCTTGGAAATGACAAATTCCATACGTTAAACGTTGTGAAAAGAGAAAAACACGATACAATGTTTACATTAATTTCTCTTGGACTACAGGCGATGAGTTTCTCACTGGTTATAATGGAAACAGAGTAATCCTCACAACGTTTGACCTCAGCTGTTCAGTCATTAAAGCGTTGCTATTAAAACACTGAGCAATGTTTTCGTTGCAAGAGGTAATACCCATCGTATGTTGGGTTAAACAAAATTACCAACATTTTTACACTGCAACACTTCCCTCTCACTCTCACAACACTCTACACTTCCCTTGTTCAATATTATTTCAGCTCCCTTGGCATCTAGGAACTAATGATGCTGTTGCCGATTTCTCCCTTCAAATTTAAGCAATCACAATATTCATTTTGACAATTGCAAAATAATTTGGTCAAACTATTTCAGTAGTAAACTCCCAAATGAGATTAATTTTCAATACCATTTTCTGGCACTTACTTGCTGAACCTGGGAAGGATGATTCCCGAGAATCTACTAGTAGGAGGGATTTGTTTTGCACTGTGCCCTCCAAATGATGCTGGCTTCGTGGAGCCTTCAATCAAGTCTCACTTCACCCCTAACAGGTGCATACTGTATTTCTGCATTACATACGCCTAAAAACTTCTCGCAGGTGAAGCGAAAGGTGTAAAATCAGAACTCCTCTCTATATAGGAACCCTAACAGTCTTACCGGGCCGGTACCCCCCCCCCCCCTCTCCCTGCGTTTAATATCTTTGAAGAACAGTAAGTTGTTGTATTATTCAGTATTATTCAGCGCCCCGAAAGCCATCTTCGTACTCTCTAACTGAAACTGCTAACCCCGCCACTGGTTGTTCGTGATTGTGTAGCAAGTTCAGTTAGGTCTACATTATATGTCACAGCTCTTGGTCTAATAGCAGTAATTCTCTCATCATTAATCAAATGTGCTGAAGACTAGTCTTGTTCTTAGTCCCAATGAGCAAAAGTAAAAAAATGAAACAGACATATTAGGATGATCACACACACCTCTTCCATAGATTAACTACGTTTCTGTTTTTTAACGACGTGTCGAAAAAATTAGTAGGCTCTTTAACAGCAATCAATATAAACACATTTACAACCGTGCTGGGGTTGTTTCAACAGTTTATGCTATAGACGGTAATACTGAATCTTTAAACTTGATACCACTAAAAGCTTTTCACTTTTTATTTTCATATAAACATGTACTTAGCTATTTACCCAGTTGCTGCAAACAAGATGACAACTGTCTGAAAGACGTATAGTGCAACAGAGTATGAAAGTACGGTGGTTCTAAATTGGAAAGAAGCCTTTGACATAGTTCTAGAGCTCTAGAGCTTGGAGCAAACACAGTTAGTGAAATTCTAATTTAAATCTCTCCACATTCGTTTCTGTATTGTAAGTTGACTTGTTGCTATCTATGAACTTTCCCAAAGTACTTATCAGGTGGCCAATCTGTAGTTGGCATTCAAGTTCATGGCTGTGGCCTTTCAGTTGGGTTATTCTGTCAAAAAAGGGAAGGATGGCAACCGGTCCTGTTTCGGTGCATCAATAATCATAAAAGACAAAACAGTATGTCATTATTAGATGCTTATATTGTTATATTATGAATGATGGAGTATTCATTCTCAAAATCACTTTATCAAGTACTAACCAAGCTCAAAATGTGTCATTTTAAATGACGCTCCCCATAACATCTTCCAGTCTTATTTAGGATATCCGCAGAATCCTGAGAATCCAATGATTCTCTATGAAACCATTTTTGCTGCCAATTCTGTTTTGTCATTGTCCTTTCCGTAGGTCAAAAGTATTGAAAACGGTTCGCTTCATACTTAAGCCGCTATCGTCCTGCATATTAATGCAAGTAACATCTTCTGTGAGACAGAAAACAGAAATATTTCCATTCATTAAGATGAACAAAACTTTTTAGCTAAAGGCTCTTATTTATTATGCTATCATAATGTGTGATATAACATCAACTTGGCTTTAATAAGAACAATATCTTAGGCGATAGGAATTTCAAGTATTACCACTTTTACAGATTAAAGACATAGACTGTTCTTTCTGGCTAAAGTATTTACTACATTACGTTACATACATTATGTTACATTATGTTACTTTGTCCCGTAATTTCATGCACGTACTATTTACGACAAAAAAGTCAATATTAAATATCTCACGTTGCAGAGATAAGATAAAACTCTGAATCATCTCTCGTCTTCATGTCAATACATTTGATTCCGAGAATTCTACAGAACGAGTAAAGAAGACATGCCTCCCCTCTTTCCCACCAGTAGACTTAGCTAGCCTGTTTTCGAGACAACAAAGGAAATATCGGATTCATTGCCAGAATGTTAACTTCAGTTCATCATCTTTGAAGTTACACATGGTTTTTAGGAAAGCTTCATTGTTGATAGAACTTGTGAAATGTTTCAGGAGGGGAGTGGGCTTAATTGAAGGAAAACCACATATTGTTGTATTTTGGCGAATTCGGGCAACAAATTGCTTTCACTTGTTTTCTGGTCCTATCGATACAGCATTTTAAGGGTTCCTTTAAAACAAATCTGTTTAAATCTAGTGACCCTGTAAGAGTTTGCAATGTCAGATATAAGTAGGTCATTGAATGTCTTTCAATCGATGTTTCTGCTAATTAAGTGATCGAAGAATGCCGACGGTGTTTTAGTCAGGGTAATTTTCTTTTACACGTTTTTTGTGTTCAAAAGTTAGGACAATTAAAACCTTCAATAAACTGCGATGCTAGCATGAATTGGTACGTATGGCTAGTCTGGGGTTCTACGAAGAAGAAACTTTCTCACTTGCGTTTAAGAATATCCGAGTTTAAATAAATCCCAATAGGTCTCTTTTTACTAGCAATTTACTTATACAAAAACACTGCAGCTTGTATTGTCACTTAAGCAAAGAATTGGTTTAAAGGCAAAATTATATGATTGCGCATTTTGCATTTATGATCAAGTTGATTTGAGTTTGCTTTTCCACATTTCGGTTTTGCACTTGTTCAAGAAACCCCACCTATATGTTTGGAATTCGCCCTAAATGTTCATACGTACGTGCAGTCGCAGTGACTAACAAACTAGATATGAACAAACAGGAGATAGTTGTCATCAATTTCTCTTTTGTTACCTCACGTTTTACTGTATCTTCTATAAACGAGTTGGTACTTTTGGAAGCGAAAAACATCTTTCGTTACCGTCCTCTCTTCAATTATGTGAAAATAAATAGGTGAAAAATTTTGAACACATAAAGAAAGGCTCTTTTTCAAGTTTGGTTACATGCAGCTTACAATGCTCGGAGAGTGCCATCTTCGGCCATCTGGGTCCCGGCTTGTAAAGTCACAATTTTTTCTCGCTCCGCATCAACCGCCTAGAGACTAGAGAGTACTAAAATATTTCTTTGTTGGACCATTTCCCGCCTTTAAAGACAGATCCGTCCCTGTAATCTACGGTAGTCAGTGACAGAATCATCGCTTATTATTTACATTTTTGTAACATGAGGTCACACGGTACTGCCTGTTTTCGCAGTGAAAAAATACCCAATAAGTCCTATCGAGTTACGTTCCTATGTGTGCTTACTCAGTCTAACGTATCTGTTAACCTCAATGCAGTACAAAACCCGTGGGGGAAACTTCAAGTCTGTTAGGATGGTGATACACGCCCACTGGAATCTTCGTTATCCTTTGTCAATTGAAGACAAATCCATCCGTCTTATAAATCCAGTGTGCAGACGTGACGTACCAATTTACGCGGCTGATATTTTTGAGGTCTCTCCTTCTTCAGTGAATGAAGACAATGGAATACACGCTACTTTGGTAAAGTAGAGCTTTATTTGGTAACAAATGAAATTATAGATGTCGTTTCTCAACTTAGTAGTTTGTGAAAGATACAATGAATAAGAGGTATTGCAAGTTGTTGATTTGTCTAAAATCAATTACTGTTTTTTCATCTAAAATTCTTATCTGTTTACAACTTTAAAGATAAATATAGGAGAGAGACAGTGTGTAGTAGATAAAATTCCTATACCTTCCATAGTTGTTACCCCTTCAGAAGAATTTAATGATACCGATCTGCTTGTATAGAGGAGTCGAAAGTTAGTCAATTTTGCGTATGAATAATCAAGAATGAAAACGACTGTTACAAGAAAATGAAATACTCGTAACAATGCCGGCATTTCAAAGTAAATAAAACTTGATTTAGACGGATTTAAATCTTGAACTAGCTTAAAATATTAGAAACAAATCTCTTAATGAAACTCTTGGATGTGTTCTGTACGGGAACTTTCCTTATGATATTATTCATGAGCAGTTATTTACAGAATAGTTCCAACTCTTTTCTTTCGTATTTTAATCATTCATTAAACAGGATGACATCCCCAAAGATATCTGGTAAGATAATTTATTCACATCACATCTCTTGTAATACTTTTAATTACTTGAAAAATGGCGCTCCGGCATACAAAGATAAACAAAGGAAATAAATGTTGTACAGTAGCCATTAGTGTTTAAAATTTCCCTAATTATTGCACATGGTTCATTGACTTGCAAATGAGAATACCTCATGGAGTTGTAACTTACACAGTAAAAATGATCAGTACACCACTAAAACAAAAATTCCTAAAATGTATATCTCACTAAAAATTGTGCGCAGACACCAATTTTTTCTACCAATAAGGTTTCACAAGCTGCACAAAGTTCTCTATCAATATTTTTTCACAGTGCATTGGTCACACACATGTATTATTTAAGTGGATGACCGTTTCGAAGACCTCATGATATTAATATTCATTTATCATCATCTTGTGATCCCTCCTAATAAAATATTTGTTTATCACCAATTGACATCTAAGAATATTACTACTAACGTTTACATCAACATCACTAAAACCAATGTTCTACTTAGGGAATCATCCACAGAGGACGAAGAAAAAAGAGCGATATTAGAGCCATCTTTAGTCCGACAGAACAGAGAAACTTTCGAAGGATCTGGTGCTCGACCAAAGGAAATAAAGGTATAGTATTTCATTTGGGTATCAGAGTAACGATTTTTTCCTGATGACAACTGCCTTGATTATCTAATTGCAGTACGTCGTGATAATGTTTTTGAAAGTTTCTAATTTGGATTATTAAATAGGAGTACATTATTGCTAGGGTAAGACTTTTATTCCCTTAAGCCAAGTTTTAACTATTTTACCGTAGTTGAATGTCTTTATAGCTGATTATTCAATAAACTGAGATTTCTGTTATTGTTTTGACTTCCAGAATTAGTGTGATAAGTCAGATAGGCTGACAACACGTAATGTTCATGTTATTCCATTTCACTCCCGAGATGATCTTCTAAGTTATTTTAATGCCCATAAGGCGATTATTGGTAATCATGAGTAACATACCTTAGTGTTGTACCTTAGCTGTATCATAATAAAAACTTTGAATCGATTCCTGTCGTTTCATTTTTACGCATTTCACACGGAATGTGTTCTTGACACTTTCTTTTGTTTGACTATAAGACGTCAGATTGTATGTTTATATGCGTGTATTATGTTATATGTAGGTTTTTGCGTATGCGTATGTATGCGTTTAGGCTGTTTAGCAACGAGTTCTTTTTCCACCACGAATGTAATCTGTAACATTATCACATACAAATTTACATTTTCCGCTAGACGATAACGTGTTACATAAAATATGCAATTTGTGTGCACAGTTAATTTTGACAATGACTACTAATACGTTATTCTAGAAAGTCAATATGCTACTCTAAATAACGTACGTTAAGCTGCCTATTTTATGCCATCAGTCCTACCTTTCCAGTCCTGCAGTGATAGTCAGTTTCATGTGTGTCAACAAGTGGTTATTCGAGTTGATTATGTTAGATTCAACTTTTGCGGAATGCATATATACTTTAGGATGTCACACCCTTGATGAAGTTAATAGAAAATGTAGGCCCTCACGATACATCAAACTGAAGCATTGAAACTGAACTGAACTGAATGAGCTCAGCTTGGATTGGAGGCGAGTAGGCACATTGTTGACTCGGCAAACTATTCCAACCTTACTTTGACGTGAACAACAGTAGCTTAGGTTGTATTTAGAGAATATAAGGCTCGTATAATGGCTAAATGGAGAGATACATAACTGAAGTTGTCACCTTGAGATTTAAGTCCTTTGCGTGTTATTTAAGACAATGCATATTATTCTTCATTAACTAAAAATAAATGCAGGACAAATGCAGGGACGTGTTAATGAACGCATTTTTGGTTTTGAAAGTAACTTCAAAAACTTAGACAGCTAAAGAAAAGTATGCAGTGTTACTGTAGGTTGACTAAATGCATGTACCCGAATCGTATGCTTTAGCCAAACAATCCTTAGCCTGTAATTTCAGTTAACCGTCATATTAATCATTTAACTTGCCTTCTTAAAAATCGTGCATTCGTATGTTTTTGTTCCATCTGCCTTTTTGCAGCAAAAACAATCACTAATGAATTTATATTAACAAAACACACATTGAAAAATAACAAGTGCACACAACTGCTGATGTAATTTAAACATTAGCTTAGAGAAAGACAAATGCTCCTAAGTGGTTTATGTTACAAAAAGACAATATGTACATAAAGGTTAAAGGGGAATTCCGGACAAGTGACATGTCTTCTGACTTATTTGAGCGATTTCAAACCATTTTCGTTCATATTCTTGACGCTTTGAAATGATCTTCTCATAGACAACACGATGTACAAACTTTTCGCCCAACAGAGTTTCTACACTACGCATAGAAACGAAGGGTGCGTCCATTATTATGTAATTGACTGGGATCTCTGTCATTTGTGACGTAGTCGACGCCCAGCTCTGATTCAAGGCGATCAACCTGATTGCCCAAATAATTAGTAAAGAACATATGTGGCTGTCACGAGATTGAATAGTTCAATTGAACAAATAAGAAGAGGAATTTCTCACAAAAAGACCACATTACGCCGCTTAGGTCGCTGGGAACAAAAGCTCAAAGATAAGGAAAACTGGAAAACGTGATCTGTAATAAATACTAAGGATTCAGAAGTAATCCTTTCCAAAGACAGGGCAATAAATCATCTAATTACTCATTATCTAGTACAATCAGGTTAGTTGTAGTGAATCAGACCTGAGCGTTGACTACGTCACATATCACACAAATCACGGTCAATTACATAGTAATGGCGGCACCCTTCGCTTCTTTTCATAGTGTTAGAAACTCTGTTTGGCCGAAAGTTTGTACATACCGTGTTGTCTATGAGAAGATCATTTCAAAACGTCCAGTTGTGTTCACGTTTGTACAACATTTATACACTGACTAAAAGTTGGGAAAAAATGCTGTGAAAACCTCCAGTGGGGTTGACAAGTAATGACTCCCTAATAACGAGGGAAAACACACACACACACACACAAAACAAGAGGACAATCCAAGGAGTTGCAGTATCTCATCGCCAACATTGATTTCAACGCAGGGCATGCGCATGGGGATTTGTAATAGTTTACTGCAACCACATGTCACAGAGCCCTAGTTCCTGGCCCTGACGGAAATTAGATCCATATACTCTTCAAACATGAAATGGTGGTAAGAAGAAAATGAAGAAGAAAATGGTAATATTGATATCCACTTTAAGGAAGCAAGCCTAGACCTATAGAATGGTGACACTTCTTAGGCCCAAGTAATGATAACAATAACAGCTCAAAAGTATCTGTGCATATTACGCTACATATCGCAATTACAACATTGGGTTATTCCATATAGGTTAGGCCCAGTGGTTACAGTTAGGGGCACGATATAAGAGCATCCATCCATGGGTTTCTTTGCACATCAGTCCCCTTTTTACCTGTGCAGGACCTGGTTCTGCTAAAATTATTGTTTGACTTAAAAATAACGTTTCCATAATTGGCAGGAATGTTCAAAGACATTACCCACAGGGGCTAGTTGTGCTAACGATTTTGGCTAAAGCTGAAAGGTGGTGACTATTGACCCTAATGACGGCTCTATTTATTTTTTACCAAACAATCATACAATTTCCAGTCAGAGTATAAGAGTGATGTACTGTATCTTCATTAATGTGTTCATAGGAACGGTCTTCCAAAAATTTTGCCTATAATCCTCAATTAGCTCTCACAATATTGTGGAAATCCAAATTTTGAGGCAAAATTAGCTTTCTCAAAAATGAGCGCTAAGATTTCACTGGATTTACCATTACATTAGTATTATGTTGAACAACGTGTTCTCGGGTAAGTCCTTGGAGAGTTTTAAGTGGATTGGTCTAATTGTTCTCAAGGTAGACTGGAAATACAAATTTTGGGGCAAAATTGACTTTTTTTAAAGAAAAAAAAATCAGCAAAATTCACTCTCTTTACTATAAAAGTGATATACCTAGAATATTACATTCTCAGATAAGTCCTTGCAAAATTTTGCATTCAATGCTCAAATACTTCTGAAGATATTCTGGAAATACCAATTTGGGGGCAAAATTGGCTTTTTTCCTCGAAAGGCAGCAAATTTCACAGGATTTATCATTGCAGTAATAAAATGTTGACCAGTGTGTTCTCAGGTAAGACCTTACAAAGCTTTAAGTTAATTGGTCTAATAATTCTCAAGATACACTGGAAATACAAATTTTGGGGCAAAATTGGATTTTTTTTCTAAAAACTCAGCAAATTTCACTCTTTTAAAGATAAAGGTGATATACCTTGAATATAACATTCTTATATAAGATCTTGTAAAATTTTGCATTAAATGCTCAAATACTTCTCAGGAAATACTGGAAATACCAAATTTGGTAGAAAATTGCATTTTTTTCCTCAAGATCAGCCAATTTGACTCAATTTATCATACCAACTTACCATCGATACATCTTGGACATATTGGAATCATTCATAACCTTACCAAGTTAAACTTAATCGCTCATATACTGTTCAAAGTATTCTGGAAAAACTACAATTTGTCTAGTACTCCAAGACAAATCGATTACATCCTCATTTTTTTTTCACTCTCTCGTCAAATCCCCTGCACCCCAATACATCAACAAAGGACAAAATAGAAATGAAAAAAGAGGGCAATGCACAGTTGTTTATCTCCTCGCTAAAATGCATTGATTTCTTCATTACTGTGTTCATAGGAACGACCTTGTGAATTTTTGCGTATAATGCTTAATTAGTTCTCCAGATATGGTGGAAATTCAAATTTTGAGGCAAAATTGGCAATTCTCAAGATATGCTGAAAATACAATTTGGAAAATTGACTTTTTTCTAAAACATCAGTAAATTTTGACACTTTTAAAAGTAAAATACCTTTAATATTACATTCTCAAGTAAGTCCTTGAAAACTTTTGCATTAAATGCTCACATACTTCTCAAGATATGATGGAAGTCCAATTTCCGAGCAAAATTTCCTCAAAAATCAGGAAAGGCAAATTTCACTAGAGTTACTATTACAGTAATATTATGTTGAACAATGTGTTCTCAGGTAAATATTTACCAAGCTTTAAGTTGATTGGTCTAATAGTTTTCAAGGTATGCTGGAAATACAAACTTTGGGGGCAAAATTGACTTTGTGTCTCAAAAATCAGTAAATTCATACTTTTACCATAAAAGTAACATACCTTGAATATTACATTCTCAGGTAAGTCCTTGCAAGATTTTTCATTAAATGCTCAAATACTTTTCAAGACTGGAAATACCAATTTTGGGGGCAAAATTGGCTTTTGTCCCAAAATATCATCAAATTTGACTCAATTTGCCATACAATCAATACATCCTTTGCATTTTGGCATCATGCACAACATTATCAACTTTAAACTGAATCGTTCATATGCTCGTCAAAGTATTCTGGAACAAACGTAATTGGTACAGGTGTGGACGAACACACACGTACACACACACGCATGCACGTTTTCATTTACACTATCCAAACCAACCTGTTGCACCCATTATCACTCTACCATGGCGTGCCTAGTGGTGTCGCTAGTCATCCACTCCAATCGTTTCCATGGAAACCCCTCTCCAGTGGGTATATAGTACAATATATAGCTCGAATAGCCAAGTGACTACAATATCTCATCTTAGCCTATAGGGCGATGAGATAATAATCAATAAGCTGTTAAAAAAGTCATGTTTGATGGTATTTGTTAAGATGAACAAGGATTTGCAGTTTTGAATGTCAAATGGGAGAATGTCAGAAGAGAATTGCAAAGATCATTAGTCCCTTGTGTTCATTCTGGTACTATTTGAACTGCAAAGGATATAATCAAAGTTATTTGAATGGAGTGTTTTGTGTGAACTTGATAGGCAATTGTTCAAAGACTGAAGTAAGTGTTAAATAAGTCATTCAGCTTGAGCGTGTGACGAGCTTTGGAAATCGGAATGTAATCGACGAATAGTCGTTTTTGTAGCACGACTAGCTTATGCAAAGGTGATTTAGTTGTACTGGACCAAACATACACAAATAATTAAGATAGATAAAATTAGTGATTGATATAAAGATAGAATTAGTGATTGGTCTAGGTATGTTACGTTAGCATACTTAGGTCAATGTGATATGAAGTGTAACAGCCGAGAAACTGCTAAAATCGTACCGTACCAATGCCAGGTTTCACATAGGAATAGGTTTAAGATAACTTATGATCAGTTCAAAACATCCTTGCCCCTAATAATAATTAGAGCAATAAAAAGGACGGTCCAAATTAAGGCGTTCATGGCAAAGGAAATATCATCTTAGGTCTAAGCGAGGTGATTTTTAACATAGAGATATTTATGACAGAAAGGCATGCCTAAGGTTATAATATGGCTGATTCAATGCGGAGCTTGAACTCAGAGAACATTAAATGTGCATGAGCAGATCAGTACGAGAAGGGCATTTGATACAATGTCCCCCGATTCCCAATGAATGGGCAGGAGGCATGCCTCTTGTCTTCCACGGATTGACGCCCATGAACATTTCTGAATACTCTGACGTTATTGTTACCACATGTTAGCTCATGATCAAGCAACTCACAGACAAACTGTAGAATATTGTTCAATATCCATTTAAATGTAAATAAATCAATCTTATTCGTTCCGGTATGAAATGAAGGAATCTGTTGGAAAAAAAAAATGAATATTGATCAAATAACTCAGTTTAATTTCCAAGCGGGTGTGATTAAATAACACTCAGTGTAAATAAAAGTGCTGATGTGAAAGGATGTAATTTTCATCTTTTATTCTGCAGAAAAACAAATTGTATGGAAAACTACAATACCCAACAGAGGTACTTCATTTTTAACTTTATGCCAATGTATGTGAACTTTATTTCTATCGTCTATCAGTTATGAAACGATGGATTTCTATTATCAACAGTCGTTAGATAACGACCTCCATCATAAAGCATCAGCTGGTCAGTTGATTTCAAGGCTCATTAGCTAGGTAAATTGAGTAAATATGTCAGAAACTTACTTTGTTTTCAAATTGTGATACATAAGAAATCATTGACTGCGTGAAAGACCATAACAATATTCAACAGTCATACACTACTGAACTACCATATTTATTAACTACTACTCACGAAATAATGATATATTATGCCTCTGTATTTAGGTTGTGGAAATGTGGTAAATGAAACTGATACATTCAACCATGGTAGTATGTTATATCGGATCTTAAATCACAAATAATTTACTGTTTTCGGAACGCAACAATGACTACACAAGTAGTATTTCCCTTGAGTATAGAGATGCATAGTACGTGAGTATGACACTTAACGAGTTGAAATACACACTGCCCGTTAAATATTGTTCACTTTTAGAGTACTTATTTTAGAGTACTTATCGTTATTGTAAGTTTTGCAATTTAAAATATATCAAACAGGAATTATTGGCATCAATCGAACTTTAACTTTCATAATATTATGTTTGCACAACATCAAGGGACACTTCAAATAGAATTACATGTCATAATCAATTGTTATACTTTTATTTCTCAGTTTTTTCAAGTCAGTCCAGTAATACAATCGAAAGAGTAAATATCAGTATAGCCATGGGATCTCGCAACATTTGTTATGACGTCACGTATGTTTCTGCTTTTGGATTACAACGATCACTGAGAAATGATATATTTTCTTTCAGGAGGAAGACAATGTATACTCACCAAGTAATACAGAAGCAGACCAAGATGATGAAAAGGTTTTGATTTTGGTTTTTGTTCACTTTGCACTTTTTTTTTTTTGTATAATATGCTGATCAAAGGTGTGAAATGAAGAACATAAATACGTTTGGTGTTGTTATATGTTCAATTACCTGAGAAGCAATGAGTGTAAATACCATCATGTTTTTACTATTAACTACTCACCAATTTGGCATTTATTGCAAGAATAATGTTTGATTTTTAGCATTAATACGTTTATTTTTCGCAGAATCTCATAACACACCATTTATTACTAAAAGTCTATGCACAGTATTTAATGTTAAAATTCCAACCATTCGATAATGTCGAATCACGAGTGCTAACTTAAGCGACCTTCAGATGTTATTATACGTAATCATATCGGGGAAGAAGTCTTCTCATATGACCACAACAACAGCACATGTCTTGCCGTAATGTGTTCCAAGAACAATTATACTGTCTATCTCTCCTTCGTTATAACTAACTTTTTAACATACCTATTAACTGCTGCTCACTCTAAGTTTGAAAATGTGTTAAATTAAACTGATACTTTCAAACATGCTAGTATTTTATATCGGATATTATATCACAAATAATTTACTGTGTTTGACTGGCAACAACAATTATGAAGAAACAGCATTTCTCTTAAGTTAGGAGATGCATATAAGGACTTTTGATTGATTCTGACACTAGACTAGTTGTAATATGGGTTAACTGCAATACATTGTCACTGGTACGTTAGCACTTATTTTCATTTTAAGTTTGATAATTTAAAATTTGAAAGAGAAATTATCGACATGTATTGATCTGTAACTTTCATAACAATACGTTTTCACAACTTGAACAGGTAATGACGATAAAAATTACGTCATTTGTTGCTTATTTCTTATGTAATTTATTGTTGTTAAAAGTGATTCAATTGCTTAATATCCGTATAAGTCCATCTATCAGCATTTATTTATGAGGTCAAATATGTCTCTGCTTTTAGATTACAAACTTTATAACTAAGGAATATTACATTTTTGCCAGGAGGAGGAAAGCTCACTAAGTAATACTGAAGCAGAACAAGATGTTAAAAGGGTTTAATGATACCTTTTGTTAACTTTGTGCACATAATGTATTTTACAATATATGCTGATCCAAGATGCGAAATGAGGAATATCAATAAGCTTTGTGTTGTTATATGTTAAAATACCATATAAGCAATTAGTGTGAAAAACATCATGTCTTCACAACAAAAACAACTCACAAATTGGCAGTTAATAGTGAAAGAATAATATTTGATTTTTAGACGTAATACATTTATTTCTTAAAGGATCTCTTAACACACCATTTATTCCTTAGTATCAGACACCTATTATAATATTACAAATTAAAATAATATAATAAAATAATATGTCATATAGCAATGTATAAGAAATAATATTTTTCTATCAGGGTAGATATAGGAGCTCACCAAGTAATTCTGTCTTTCAGTGAATTAAGTGAAAGATTTACTAAGGCTTATACGTTGCTCTTAGTGTTGTTACCTTAATTTAAAATATGTGAAGGGAAAGATATTAATGTTTTTTTTTTCTTAATGTCTTGCTTACATTGGATATTGTTAAGTACTACAAAACATTACATTTTTCCAGTCAGTATTATCTGTGCACAACATAACAGATAACTGAGATAGGAATACAGTTAATCATTTATTGCTATAAATTATTTCTCAGTTTTGACTATACGTTTACTGATACAGTCAAGGTAAAGAGGGGAGCTTACAACTTTCATCCTTGACTTTTACCTTTGTTACGACTCTTGGATTACAATGACGACTAAGCAGATAAAATTCTCTTTCAGGATGAGGAAAGCAATGTGTACCTACTAAGTTACCCTAAAGCAGAACAAGATGGGGTACAGGTAAAATATGTTTATTGTTCACTTTGTGCAGAAAAATAATGTTATTTCAAAAGCTGTTTGAATGAAGAACGAAATAAATGAGCAAATACAAACAAGAAAATTCTTAATGCAATTGAAAGATACGAACGTCTTCAAAGATGTCGCATCTCCCTCTTCATGCAAAGTATACGGCAGACTCGACTTTAGACTGTAGTATTCAGTAGACAGTTACAAGTAGAGTAAAAAAAAACAGATAAACAGATAAATGATACGATGAGCCATGTTGCAGTAATTGCGTGCTAAGTGTAGGTCTGTATTCCTTGATTAACAATGCTTCTTTGATCTTAATTTCGAAGTCAGAGTTGCCAAATGCTAAAATGGTGAACAAATAACTAGTGCAACCTCTACACTCCTTACAGCTAAGAATGTGATCTTGGATGGGTGATGTACTGTTCAAGTGCTCCTTAATACTCACAGGCAATGTCTTTTGGTTTTTACAATATTAGAGACACTCTTATCACAAGAACCTTTGAATAGGTAAATGACATTTGCTGAAGAGTAAAAGGAGTATGATCTTTCAGAGAAAAGTAGTTGCCTACTTTAACTGTTTTGAACACATTGCGATTATCTTGATCAGATCTTATACTACACAATCTACACCTAAACGTTTTTACTGCTTTTAAATTTCTGCCACCAGTGTAAGAGATGCATCTTTTTTTTTTTTGTAAACTGGCGGACGACAGTGCAAGTGATGCTGAAGCACAAAATAAAACAACGGTTAAATTTATTGTTTACTTTACATGTACCTTGTTGAGTCAAATTTGTTTCAATAACGTGCCCGCTCTTTAGATAGCCTTCAATTCCGCTTACTATTTAGTCACATAACACATAATTAATTATATTATTACAGCATTATCAATTTTATTAACATAAAAGTAGTGTGAATCTTTTAAGCGTTCTGAGTCTTTCACGTTCTTTCTGTTTGGAATGATACAATCAAGATATTAAATAGGTTCATATGTATCTCCATCAAAATGCTTGAAACTTAAGTATCATTACTGGTGTGTTCTGCTTTGTGTAGCTAAACTAAATCCCATGAAGAGGGGCAAAAAGTTAGGATTATTAAGAGAAATTCGGTGAACCTATGTCCACATAAACAGTGTACTGACTGTATTTTATTCAAACGTATTCACAGCTTTATAACGCAACATTTGTCAGATCTAATCATTCAAATCTTAAGTGGAACAACTGCTGAGAGAACAAACCCAAAATGTCCCGACAGGACTATATTAAGTAATGTGTCACTATCAGTTGACGAGGACGAATATTTTTAGCTGACCCCCCCCCCCTTCGGTCCTTCCATGGAAAGAAATGACACTTCCCGAGCATTTTAAGCTGTATTGCCTATGCAGAGTTTAAATACTATAGTGTAATATCTGCAATTTTTCTATGAATATTAATGAAGAATCTAAAATCTAAAAATGTGTTGAAATTATACGAGAATCACAGTGAATTGTGTATGATGGGGTATCCCCAATGGCCCCTCGAGTTTCGCCTAGGCAGAGCCAAAATCAAATGAGCATAGTTAAAAATGAGAGAAATTATGTAATCGCCGTCCTAGAAGGGGCATGTTAAGCATTCAAGTTAAAATTCCTAATGTAGTCAGACCACAGTGGCACCCACCCCTCTCTTTGAACGAGACTTCTTGAAAGTTTGTCGTTGTACAATAGTCTGATCAAATTTTCTCATTTTCTGCTTGTTGGCTTGTTCCTCTTGCCGTATGTTACCACATTGAAAAAAGGGAAGGGGTGTCTTCTTGTTTCTCTGCTTTCACCACCTGTGTTCTGAAGATACTACGTACATGTTTTTTTTTTTGTTTTTTTTTTTTGCAGCGGGAAGGAGACAATGAATATTTACAGAGTTATTCTGCATCACCGATAGCTGGAAGAATGGTAAAAACTATTGTCTGTTTCATGTTAACTATTCGTCATTTAAATGTCGTGTAATATACACGGAGAGAAAATTCCTTTCGACAGAATCAGGGTAAAGGAAAAGATAAATTGACACCAACCAAATATAAAAGTTAAACAGATAGCCTAAGTTAATACAGGGAGAAATAAAAGTGAAAGATATTAGGCGTGACGAAAACCCCTAGCGAAATTTATACATGATTGAAATTACACTGTGGATACTTTGAATGTCACTAATCAGGATAGAAAACCTGCAACAACTCATTGCTGTAAAACCTAAAATTAGCAGGTGCTTATTGTTCTCAACAGATGAACACATGTTTTGTAGTAAAGTGACAACCTTCCTGCAACGCACATGCTTATAATGATTTTCAATGCCCCATTATTTTAAACATTATCATGGAGTCACATCTCGATTTTTCAAAATTATGCCATTGCAGGAACCGGCTGGTATTCCTCAAATGGATACTTCAACGTAAGTGAACAAGGAATACACTTTAACATTCCTTTTAGAAAACAATCTTCAAAATGGTATAACTCTTTTACTTTTTCTTGATTTGATTTTGTACAATATAGCAATAACATAGCAACCATATACAGCAATAGTAATATAATAAGGCATTTCTGACTTTTCCCATGTCCTATGCTGCAATGTTTTCTTACCTTTCATTTAAACGTCCTTTTTTATAACAGGTTTTTATTTACATGTCGTATGTAGGAATTGCTTTACGATTTCCAATATTTTATGTCTTACACATCGAGAAAGATTAGTCTTCCGGAGAGAAGAGAAAGATAAGCCAATCTCACCCTCTTTTAAGCAAAGTTTAAGTTAAAAGAAATCATTCCATGATTGTACCAAAGCAATATACTTGGTGTGATCCTTATCTTCATAAAAAATATTTGGTATCCACGCTGGCACGCACCATTTCATATTTTGTTGTTTTAAGGCGTCGTACTCTTAGTTCTATTTCTGTAGTTCAATGTGATCTCACCTGTTTGTTTTTCAGAGAACTCCGTCAAGTAGAAACAAGAAGAAAACCCCCAATGAGTGCATTAATACAACAATTGGACATTTTTAATCGAAATTTACTTCTTCTCTTAACTCAAGATGTACAAGATGTTCGTACATAATTTCTCTTTTTACCACATAAGTTATGAGTGAGAAGCCTCAATTACACCTTTAAACTATACGCTAATTAAAGTTAAATAACTAACAGAGTTAGATGACGTTTCATTGCATGAGATACTTCACGGCAGTTGTATTATTCTTTTTCCACTTATAGCTTCATGAAAAGACCTACGTAGAAAAGAGAGTGGGGAAGATGTATGAAGAAAACGTTGCAGAAAAGCAGAAAGAAGCCAATCAATTTACAGCTCCAGTGTCCTCTCCGAGGGTAAGTTTTGCATTGCTATCATCTTGCAGTCTTTTGTAGAACAATGGAATATCGCAGCTAAAAATACGAGGCGTATGCGGCCCCATGACACTTACGAACGCTGCCTTAGCGGGTCGCAGTCGCTGGAGAGAGCAAGAGCCTGGCAGGTCAGTCCTTGTTCAGCTCGTAACTGGCGTAGCTGCCCTAGGAGGCCTCTTAAATGATAATCCGGAGCTCACCTTTCCTCTCTGTCGGCAATCCAGTGATAACTTGCTCTTATTGGAAAAAGGGTGAGTTGTAGTGATTTCCTTTAGGGGACTTTCCTCATGCCCCGATAAGGCAATGAGCACGAGTATGGGTTACTGTGTGTCTAAGAAAGAAGCAAATTTTGATTTTCAGTGTTTTTCCAATGAGCATAAACAATAGGTGGCATGGAGGACTTCACCAACAGAACTTTTACGAACAGTCACCAGACATAAAGCAGAATACCCAAAACAGCAAGAAACAATAATATTTTAATATTTCAATAACTATGTCACTAGTGTTGGACCCACCACTGAAACATACTGTTCCATATGTTCACTCTCACTATAGGGCTGTTCAGGGAATCAACGATGAGGTTCTTAAAATATCTCTGTCTCTGAAACCATCGGCTGCTGGATCTGACGTAATATCTACTAGTATTTCAACAAAAAAATACTACTTGATTCCACTCACCCCCAATCACCCCCAAACTCTCTCTCTCATGCAACGTATTGTTCCTACTCCTTTGAAAGTTGCATGTGTTGTCCCAGTTTACAAAACTGGTGGTAAAGAATCCGTGAGCAACTACAGACCGATCTCAATCCTCCCAATCTTTTCGAAAATATTAGAAAACTTGTGTTTTCCTTAGTGCTTAATGTTTTGCTTAAGTGTAATGTATTATTTGAATATCAATTTGGGGTTTCTTCCTGGGGGCTCTACAATGCATGCCATCCTAGATTTTACTAGTAAAGTCATGGACGCATTTGAAAGCAATGATTTTGCATTTGATACTTTTCTAGATTTGTCGAATGCCTTTGATACCCTAGACAACGATATTTTACTCTTCAAACTTTACTTCTATGGAATACGAGGAGGCGGTTTGCGTTGGTTAAAAAGTTACCTCTCTGACAGACAACAATTTGTTTCTGTTAGTAATTCTAACTCTGTTTCCAAATCTATCAAGTGCGGTGTCCGGCAAGGTTCGACATTAGGTCCATTGTCGCACATTATTTTTGTCAATGACCTCTATAAAGTCAGCGACAAGTCCCATATAATTTCATATGCTGATGATTCAAATCTACTTTACTCCAGGAACGATATCAATACCCTATTAGAAACTATTCCAAACTATTCACAAATATTCATAATTGGTTCTGTGGGAACAAACTGTTCCTAAATGTTAGTACAGTAAACCTAAGTGCATTATAATCAATTCTCCTTCTAAGAATCTCAGTTCTAACATCCTTAGTATCGAACTTTATGGAGTAAATATCGTTTCATTTAATGCTACTCATTTTCTGGGAATTTTGATTGATAAGCATCTCACTTGGAATGACCATTTTCATTATATTAGTCAGAAAATTTCGAAAGGTGCTGGTGTTCTTCACAGATGACGTCGAATCCTCCATAGAAAAACATTGATCATTGTATATAATACACTTGTTTCTCCATTTCCACGTACTGTAATGTTGTTTGGGGCAGCAGATATGACGCCAGACTTCAAGCTCTTTTTATTCTACAAAAAGTGTTTTCATTGGTATATCAATTTTTAATTGGTTGCATGAGAATAGTGTTATGTTTTTTATATTATAGTAAGAGATTGGAATAAAGTCATACTGAACTGAACTGATAATGGTCGGTCCAATCTCAAAAATCTCTTTTAAATTACGTACTGCTGAGCGTTTTTACCCCAGTCGTGCCCGCAATCAACTAGTTATCCATTACTTAAGACCTCTCAATTCATGATCCGTTTTGTTGGTGCCAAACTTGGAATTCGCTTCCTTTTGACATCACGAATAGCAAAAGTATTTACAAGTTCAAAAGCATTTAAAATGTCACCTTATTTGAAACTACCTCTGACTTATATGTTGTTTCTCTTTTGTTTTTTCTCCTTGGCATTGTCAGTTATTTTTTCTTTGTCTTCCTTTCTTACTTTTGTTTACATTCTTTTTTCTACCGTTTTGACAAGGGGTATCAATGTTCATAAAGACTCCTGTGCTTCCTGTTGTTACTCCTCATATCTCATAACTTTGTACATATACTTATTGTTGTGTTTACTCTGAGATTTGAAATAAAGTTGGATGAATCTGAATGTGAACAACAACACAAAGAAATAGAAAATACAAATCCACCAAGGAACAGTAATAAGTTAGCAGATTTTACACTATGCGTAGAGGAAAAACGTGTACTTTTAGCATCTTTCATACATTATTAATATTCCCGACTAATTAACGGTAGTCTGTCACTTATGTAATTATATGTCAATAAATGATTATCATTGTTGGGAAGGGCACTTTCTGGATGCTTGAGTATGACAATTGAAAATTAAAAGTTGTTTTTTCTAGCAAAACTCTCACATTCATCACGAATTTCAGAATCAGAAATGTTTCCATTTGGCATTTCAAACACCCTATTTTTCTTGACCTTTGAAAATATGTACGGGTATGTTAAACATTTCCTCGGAAGGTTTTGAGGAAGGTTTTGGTCTTCATAGATAGCTCAACGTATTTGTAAGGCAACTACAAAATAAAGCACAATTCATAAGGCGTTTATCGGTTGATACTTTTGGTCTCGATATTTACCTAAAGTTGAATAACAATATCAGGAGTGACCGTCTCTCTAATACACAAGTATATTTCATGTAAGATGCTGAACACCCTCATATTTGTCTGGAACTAACAATGACTGATCACAAATTCATCAAACATTAATCAGCAAAAGAATTCAGAGTAAATTGTAAATTTCAAATAATCAAATACTTTTTCACGAGTAATTATGTAAACAATGTATAAACTTTTGCATTTTATTCGCATTGCAGAAGCAACTACATTCTCATGAAAGGGACATGTCTATCCAACGAAAGAGGTACGAATTGTTTCCAGACAAGACCATCAAGTTATTTCTGGTTTCAAATTGATAAATTAATATAAATTTTCTTCAAATGAAGAAGACGATGTAAAAGGGTATACTTGTTTGAGATTATTCCCTTCAAATTTCTCTCTGATCGTTGTTTTTGATTTGCTGATAGGTCTACCCTCTGCCCAAGTATTGACATTTTTCTTTAAATGATTCTTCTGTCTGTTAGAGATCGTCATCCAGCAGATGTAGGGAGAAAAGACACCGTCAGGGCGATGATTAAAAGACTGGAAGCTGTCGGACAAGTTTTTCCTCCAAGTGAAGACGTTCGTTTATTATTACTTACCATTAAATTATCGTATGTGCTATAACTCACAATTTAATGGTTCAAGACAGTACAACAAGACCCCAGACGTTCAACTGCGCTGTATGAAAATGTCTTTCCGACGTTCTCAGCAATATCTTCTGTGCGCTCTGGTTAGATAGTCTTGTCACCTCCCGTCTAGTCGAAATACTGAGGGTCGGCCGTAGTAGAGACATACACGCTATAACTTTGTCTTGAAGGCAAAGACCCCGTGCCCCGGACTGTTCGAATTCTTTCAACCACTTACTTCCAGCCCCGTCCGGCAAGGACCACAATTAGGGCAACCTTTCAGGAGGTTGTGATCATTAAAAGAACACCAGGAAGTTCCACTCCCCCCCCCCCCCCCACACACACACATTCTTCTACATGTGAATCATCCTGTTAAATATGCAGTATTTGTGTTATATGGACTATAGCATTTCCACAATTACAGCTCCCTCTTTAAGCAAATGACGATTATTTCAGGTTCATCTCGTAAAATATAGATTCAAGTGGTTTTGATAAGGCATGTGAATAAAAACCGGCTTTTCTCATGGTGTAACGTACCAGTCTGGCAAACTTTGATGACGTATTCTAAGGGACGATAGACTGGTTGATCGTGGGTCCGATCGTTGTGAGACTAACGTGTATTTAACTCTTGTTACATGTCAACACTGGTGAATATGTAACAGTCTAAAAAGAGCTCAAATTTTCGTGTTTCGGAGCGCATCATTTGTTCTAAAAAGTACTTACGGTGAAAGCCAAGCAAACAAGGTTTGCATGACTTGAAGAAGAGTTTATCTTTATTATGTCAACTTATCCACATCCATCAACTCTCGTGTTAACAATTGTCAGAGGTTAGCGTTAAGTTGATGAAATGTTAATATGCAGGTGTCGAAGCAGTCCACTGTCACAACCTCTCCCTTTTTGGTAGACCAAAATATACATACAATGAAGATTTGACAGACTATTTTTCTAAAAAACACCACAGGCAAGAGAAAGAAATAAACTTTATCATGAGATTTCAGCCATTAAAATATTTATCTTTATTTCAAATGTTTAAAATAATTTCATTTCATTCTATTTCAAACTTTACTTGTACTTTAAATGTGCATTAATTTCACGTAAATGCTGATATGTAAATGTAATTAGTCAGTAAGGCAACTGATCACAACGGTTCCATATGTGTAATCATAGCACTTGGTTCCGGCATATGCTGTGTAGTATGAGCTACTCTGCGTCGTTCGAATTTACTGTCAGTCAAAATGCAAAACCAATTGAGAATTATACTTACCCCTAGCCAAATATGTAGACCGAGATGACGAGTGTGTGTGACTGCCCTTTAATTATCCGCCATGAGTCCTCATTCTTGTTCTATTATTCTAGAAAACAAGTCGCACGTCGATTCTCTCCACACCTTAGAAGCAACTCTTGTGACCCACTAGTTCTGAAGAGTTTGAGTGGAAACGGCAATAATCCAATAATAACAAAGGGAACAGCTTTCCACCCTGGAAAATAGTGACCGCTCCGAAAGCTTTCTTGCAGATCCTGGAAAGTTTGATCGCCGGCGATGGGAGGGTACTTTGTTCATTTTTAGGGAGGGGGGGGGGGTACTCTCTGCACCATTCACCTAGATAAGTTTGCCATCATTCCAGAGCTCCCCCACTTTTTATAATTTCATCTCTATCCCCCTTTGCTGCACCAGGGTCTGTCAACCCTCTTGATATGTATAACCATCTTTCAGAGACTTACTTTTTCTCATATTGAGAAATTGCGGACATGCCCTGTCCCTTTCCCAATCTTTTCTTCCAAATCGAGCCAATTTGGCAAAATCGTGCCTACGCATCGGCCTGAATAAAAATGTAAGTTGGTCTCCTTTAAAATCCGTTTGAATAAAATTTTGTTATATTGTCATTTGGGCGATCTAACAAGTAGTTTTGTAGAAGGTGCGTTTAGTTAATTAACCATGTATTTGTGTCGTAACAAATTCTCTCGAATAAAGGTGGTTATGTGGAAATTGGACCAGAGAAATATTATTTCTTGCAATCTGCGAAGGCTTTTTTCATAGTTCTCTTTATAGGTAGTGACAAAGCTATTGGCTCAATCAGATGGTTCTTCACCGGCCTATGTAATCCTTCGGAATAAAATGTCTTGCTCATATCGCATGACTCTTTGTCCATGCCTTCTGCATTCTCCTTCGACTAATCGATTGTTCACGTTTAGACCCCATCCCTCCCCCCTCCTCGTTGAACATTCTTGTACAGACCTGCGCCTTAAATTTTAATGGTAATTCGTATAACACGTTAACAAAAATTATCCATATGAAAACACAATCGACGAAACCGAATCCATTGCAACTGAATTCTCACAATGTTATTATTCAACAACGTTTAAGACAGAACAAGTAAAAAGAATCATTTCACGAAATATGTTACTTTTCATTCACCAACTACCATCCCAAGCCATCTACACACATACTGTGACGTGTGTGATCTTTGTTCATATGCTGTTATATCTGTATAGCTTTACGACGACACCTACGTAGAGAAGGCATGGAAACATCAAAACCCCTCCACCAACGGACGATCCAAAAGAAGACAATCAACCCAAGCAGCTAAGGCAGTCCCTCGAAGTAAGCATTTAGTGCATCAATGTACGTAATACCTACACTCTTATATCCTAATCAGGCTACAATTAAGTTAGGAACTGATAAGTCCCCTTTCTTTATATGTACCGTAGTTACAGATGTGCACATTAAAGCAACCGTTGCATCTTACACTTATGAGAGTAGTTGTCACAATTTCTCAACTTGGTCTTGGTAAATATGTTAAGGTCCACTCTGTCAATGAAAGGGAGAAAGCTATATCTTACCGTCTATTGGCGAACTTACATGGAGGAAATAATGATCGAAAGTGGTTCTTACTCATTCAATCTTCTCTTTGAAATTCTAACTATGCTCTTTTCGTGTTGACCAGCGTGGGAGCTTGAGGCATGCAGATTGCTCTTCGCTGACGAGGGGTAAGTTTGCATTTTGTCAAGGTTAAGGCAACAAAATAAATGCAATGAATTTGGAGACATTATTGCCAACATTACCCTGTGAACAAACAACTTCTCATTCATGGTTATTGTTTTTCTTGCAGAAGACTCAATAAAAAATTACGGTAATCTTATTTGTTAAATGCAAAATTCCAAATGGAAGAAATAGATTCGAAGTTCTGTGTTTATCGTTACTCATCAATAAAACTTTTGTACCACACAAGGCCGTCATTTTGAAAAATAATAGTTTTGATAGTTTTCTGGGTCTCTTTCTGTCTCTGCTCTGATAATAATAATTCCTTATCATTTTCCAGGTGGCATGTTACAGAACGTAACTTACATGGAGTGTTTTATAGACAAAAATGGCGGGGATATCGTCATGCCGTCGGCAATGGTTAAAGTTTCTATCCCTCCAGGTGCTTTAACATCTGGGGACATTATCGGAATCACTCTCTTCAATGAAAATATATTTGGAATGAATGAGAGCCAAAGAGTGTTTCCAGTCATAAACTTGAATCCTGACGGTTTGCAGTTTACATTACCTGTTGAAGTGTCCATTGCACATTGTGGCATTTTTGAAGATACAGAAAAAGTAGAGGCAACAGTATACATCGGAAGAGTCAGCGAAGGTGAGAAACTTTGTAAGCCTTTCAAGTGATGATAGAACAAAAAAAAAAACATGCCACTAAACGGGGGAATAGTATACTCAAATAGTAAGGAATGTATAAACTGAGGGACAGTTTAGAAATACACAGTTACCAGATTAGGAACTTCAATAAGAGACTTTTAGGAGCAAAAAAATGGATACCATTTGCATAAAAGTCAAAGTATTTCTGCAAATTAGCTCATATAAAATCATGTATGAAACTGAATAAAAAAGCTAAAAAAGATGTCTTCCACAATTTGTCAAAGAATATTGCAGAGCTTTATTGTAATTTTGTGATTGATTTTATTGCCCATATTTAAATTTAAAGAAGAAAACTTGTGAAATAATACGTAATGTGAATAAAATCAAAGAGGACCCTACTTACACTATATATTACAACCATGCACACAACGTCCTCTATAAACGGTTTAATTAATAAACGTCAGTCTTTAATGCTTCCGTATTTGATTCAGTCGTAACGAAAAGGGCACTATCAGGTTCGGCGAAACGAACAGAAAGTGGGGAGTAGGGGTGGGGCCGAGTAACGGCAAGAATATTTAAGGGAAACGTTACCATCGGTTGGTGCGAATCGTACTAGAAACTTCTGGTCTCTACACTCTAAGAAAAAACAATTTACTGCTCTCGACGAGCGAAGGGGTCTCCCTTGAGGAGAAATTTTATGGTCTCTTCCCTATACTTGATACACCGGGAGGGATTATTGTACTCAACTCTAAGCGTTGAGCAGCTTCAGTCGCGAAAAATTAAATGTAAAGGTAATCCACCTTACACCATTTGTAGAGTGTAACCAAAACTCGTCCTTGTACATATTTATATATAGTCCTTATGGGTTAACTGAGGGTAAACAAACGACAAGGGTCGAGACAACAGACTGGTGTTAGAGGGTAATAATGGGTGTCCAATTCTATGTGTATGCGTGTGTGTGCGTGAGAGCCTTGGTATTGTAATACTTTCTGAGGACGTGAAAAAAAGAATTTTAAGTCATCGACAAGAGAATTTTTATTGATTTCTGAAGTCCTCGGAAAACAACAATAGTTAGTTAATGACTTAAGGTTCAGGAAGCATCCGCAAAGGGAAATTCAATGAAGTACTCGCTCCATAGATAATTTCGACTTGTGTGTGTACAAAAGAAAGTGTGTCACGATATACTTCTAGAAGGTAATTGATGATCTTCGGACTAGTATAAGGTGTATTGTGCGACGATTATGCCATAGACGATGACGTCGTAGATCAAGGTCAAGTGTCACACGTCACGAAAGCGAAAAACGCATTTTTAGCATTATCTCCACGTGTGAATATCCTAGTTATAAAACTACCATATATGAACGTAGGATCTTTTAGATATTGATGACGTCACCAGGTCAAAGGGCACGTGGTTAAGGTTCAAGTCCTCAAAAATGCTTTGAAAAAGAGTGTCACGATCTCCTCCTAAGTCGTATCATAAAATATCAAACTTGGTGGGTATTTGCCTGATTGTGAGATGTAGTGTCTGTCGGTCGCCGACTGATAACGTTAGAAGTCAACGTCAAAGGTCACAGTTACCATAGTGCATAATGTAGTACTTTAGTTAGTGCTACTAGTGCATGGTGTCAACATGACATTTACTTCTTTGTCTTTCCATGAATCTGACACGGAAAACGTCTTATTAGATGGAAAAACAACATCCTTCATTACTCGAACCCCCTGTAGTACCGTACGGTGATATACTGTTGCTAATTACCAACACGACTGCCTCTTTCTTCATGTGCATGAAATTGGTGGAACGTGAACACGGGTTTCTTGCCTCTCCTATTCGCACAGCCTAAGGCTACTCAGTTAACGACAATTTGCCTTCTGTGACCGTCTCCACACAATGAGAAATGTGAAAATATCGTAATACCCACCATGCAGAATTACAGACAAAGTATGGCTTGCTACTAGTTACACGAAAAACTCATCCAACGTGTTGGTGGCTTAGCAACAGTTGCTAGTTAGGATGTCACCTGCAAAATCTCTATATGACTACTACAGAATAGTACAAGAGCTAGAGATGTTTACGTACTGTTAAGCTAGTAAGAAGCTTTAGATTTCACGACGCGGACAACACTACGAGGTAATGACGTCACGTTGAATGTTCTGCGCAAGGCACAACTTCACCCACTCGTTTTGCCTGACATTCTACACCGGGTGTTTAGATGTTTCACGTTCTGTTGCAGACGAAAACCTAGAGTAACACATGACGTCATAATTGACCTCTGTACTTGCACAAAATCAACGATGGACGACATACTTGAGCTCGCCCAGTCAGTAAATTGTTAATAGTCTCGAGGAAATTACACGTTTAATTAACACTATTTGCCAAAAATGACTGGGATTTTTATTTCGTTTATAGTTTTGTTTGTTAAGCAGAGTACTGAGTACTTGTTTCTGCGTCAATGTTATTTTCTGTGCATGAAACTAACTAGTGATAGCTCTAAACTTAGTTAATTGCCATGCAATATGTAACGTTAGATGAAGACCTAAGGACTTAACGTTTTAGGCCTAGTATTTTGATGCACTTAAATTTCGCGTATGGCCAATAGGTTTTTTTTTTATAGTTTCACGTATTTATACTAGAAGTATATTTTGCCTCTTATGTTTCCATCTATCTAGTCTAGCCATCAAGGCATAGACTAGGCCTAATTGATTCTTTTGTGAATGTGTGGTGTTTTCTCATGACTACACAGGGGTAATCTATAAAAGTAAGGGCAAAAAGTTGGCATACTTATAAATCATATGCTGCCTAGATTAGGTCTACCCTCAACCTGCAGTCACTAAGTTTGCAAGACAGTCGTTTAGATGAAAGCAAGTAGGCCTAGGCCTGCCCTTTGACTAAATCTAGCTGTGTCGATTTTAAGAGTAATGTTTCTAGTTAGAAAATTTGACAATAGTTAAGCTTCAAAGGTTAACCTAACTTTGGCGTATATATTACAGTTTATGCACGAACAGCAGCTAGGTCTAATTTAAGTGTGCACGCTAACAAGGCATTTTCGAAAGTTGCACACAAATATCATCATAACTTTTTCGTGTCTCAAGTCATTCTTTATACGTCTGCTTTGTTTAACATTTGTTTTCAGATATCTAATTGATTGACCATTATTCACCATGAAATCTCAAACAAAAATGAGCCATTTCTGCATCAACAAGCGACAAGCACTGCAAAGTATATGTGAGGAGCACACATTTATGTGCTTTTCTTTATTTGCCTGTGAAAACCTCACGTTTTTCTATTATCTTCTTTTGTTTTTCGATCTGTGAAACAGACATACGTATGTCCATGTACTTTTTTATGTGCCTCACTTTTTTCCTCTTGGTGCCGCCAAGGCCCGCTAACGTCGTCGTCGTACCACACTGCATACATATAACGTGTGCGTATAATCTGTAATGAAGATCAACTACAGACTGAACAAAATTTAGGTCCAAAGTGGGCGTTGTCCCCTCTCGACCAAACTCTCTCTATATACGGCTCTGAGCTGCCCGGTTAACTGCCGCGTGGCAGGTCTTCGCGTCGTGAAATCTAAAGCTTCATAATATTGAACGCACAACGCGCCTTTCTCGGCATTCAAAACATCCAGAGTCACGGAGCTGGTGGATATGACGAATATTTTAAGGCGCAAGCATTTCTTGGAATACTTTTGACACGCAATCGATTTCTAAGCACATGTGTACGCGAATGCAGTATTTGCACCATTTGATGCATATCCTTTGTACTCCAGTGCTAAGTAACTTTAATATTCAGCACTTCTATCTACAACGAGCAATTTTAATCACCATTGAACGCAGTATACAGCCAGCTCAGCGCACTTTGGGAGTACAAGATATGATGGGTATCAAATGAACATGCAAAACGATAGAGATGAGATTTGCAACTTATTGGATCACATATACTTGTGTGATGGGGTGCATGAACCCAGCCTTAAAATTGGAATCTCTTGTCTGCAATTTCTCAGTCAACGAGACAAGTATCAATCCTTAACAGATATTTTAATAATATTATCAAGGATGTCCACCTGCCGAAATTGCTTTGTCTATCAATCCTATTGGAAATCTTGATAAAAGTCTTCATGTCGACATGAGCAAAATATCTTACGGTCGTCTGCATATGCTATCTCCGCGGAACTCCGCCGTCATTGGGAGAGTACCGAAAAATGGTCAACTGAGAACTGCTCCCATGAAACAGTACTACCAATACACAATACACGGATTCTTGAACATTTCGAATTGTCTTATGTTTAGTCCAAAAAATGAAGACGCAGATCCAGTAAGAACCATAAATGGATAAAAATTTGAGCACATGATTCTTCTTCTCAATTTTTTCTCTGTGAAGGCTTCAAGCGATATTATTTACCTGAAAGTCCGACCGATTAATTAATTAATTCTTAATTCATAATTAAAAACTGATAGCACACAATGATATCTTGATATGTAGGTGAAAGCATAAGGTGAGTGATAACTGGCTTGTGGGAGGGCGTAAGGCCTGTCTCCTCTCTGTACCTCCTTTTTGTTTTTCGACTAGCAGGTATTTTTCAGTCCTGGTAACCTTAAATGCAATATAGTGTATTATTTGACTCATTTTGGTGTCATAAAATGTGCTAGACGGAGATATGAAATATTCCAAAAAGTATCTCATATTTTTCCTACTATCGTCACTCCTAGGCAGACATATTAGAAATTCAAATGGTATTTCAGTTTTAGTGGGGAAATTTGTCAATGACCAAGTAACCTTAGGCACAATGTGGTGCAATGTTTGGTATCTTTTGATGTCATAAAATGTGCTAGACTGAAATATAAAAAAAAAGTGGTATTTTATACTTTTCAACTATCGACGCTCTAGCAATGCTTCTGGAGGGAGGGGTGAGACCACACATGTAGTGAATCATACGAGTCTAATCATCTGTTCATATTTTCACAATACTAAATCATGTTCATGCAATGTTACAACAAAGTCTGTACAGTGTGATGACGTAATTGAAATGTGGCAATTAAAATACTGAATAAGAATTTTATACAGAAAATGTAGCTTAACAAGGAAGACTTTAGAAATGCAATAGTCTAAGCCATGAAATCATGAATCCACAGAATAAGTTGAAACGTTTTTCTTTTTCGTTTTACTTTTCAGGGGATGACATCTTTTTGTGGGAAAAACTGAACAGTAAATGTACGTTCAGTGAACACTTTTGTAATTTTACCCTTGAACACTTTTGCCTCATTGACATCGAAGTTGGTGTTAAGGGCAAAAAGATCAAAGTTGTACCCGTGGCTGAACGCATGCGTTTAGGAGAAGATCTTTTAATGTCCTGTTGGATGCTGAACTCTTATTCCAAACAAGATGTCAAAGAAGTAATTTGACTTTACCACTTTTTAAAGTAAACAAGTAGCTATCAGCTGCTTGGAAACATTGTAACATTTTCTTTCACTTAATCATGAAGCTTTATCTCCTTTGAGGTTTGTTTTTCCCTCGTGTTTGTTTTATATCTGCAGTACACTGCAGTTACTGAAAAATCTGCAAATTTTTAATTAATGCCATATTTAGTGCATAGTTATAGATATCTTAATGCTATTCTCGGTTCGTCTTATTAACCAGTTAATCTCGTTGGGAACGTTAAGTGTAACACTCACTTTCTTCTCAGCTCTTTCTTTCTTTGAGACTTGAAGGTCCACCGCGGTGGATGTTTCATTTTCAACCTATAAATTGATTCACCAACAATTTTCGTGAATGTGATGGCGTTATTTATATAATGATTTCTCCTTCAAATATTACTTCTCATACCCTCCCCCCCCCCCCTCCATCGTTGTATAACGAGTCGCTATGATCTAAAAGTAAAACGTAGCACATTCACTTGCGTATTTTTTTATTTTGAGCTCCCCGTACCAAAGTAGTGGCGGTGCATATGTGACATCATGATTTAGGTGTTTTCCCAATAACATCGCTATTTGGGAGTGAGGGAAAAAGTAAACACTTAAAAATCTGTTGCCTTTATTTAATTTACAACTCAATTATGTTCTTTAAAAAAAAAACCTATTTTGAAGTATTCGGATTGTGTGAAAGGCTGTAAAACGGCTTTCATTCAACGTCAATTTGTGGCAGGTTGTTCACCTGTCAACTTGCTTCTCATTGTGCACTACAAACTGAAGTGTATAATTATTTTATTACTTAATTCATAACAAAAACCTTCGACATGGAAATCCCATGAGAGTTTTACAATCCTTAGCCATGTAGATGGCCTGGGAGAAATTTTAACAATCTCTTAACTTTCTCTAGTAGTCTTTGCACCAGATGTAATATTGCCTTGACTTGTTTCATAGGAGCTACGGAATGACGTTAATCCATCTACTGTAATCTTGGATACATTTCAAGAGTTTGTGATACTTCAGACAAAACAGCCTCTTTATTGTAACGTTCGTTCACTTAACGAGCAATGGACTCCTACAGCAATGGAACAGGTAAAATGTAACACCACTTAACATTTAAATCTTAATCGTCCGGTTTGAAATATGATGATCTAAAGTCGACAAAATTTAACCCTGCTAAGCACTTGAATTCTTCCGAGCATTGAGAAAACGTTACTAGCCTTATCTTTTATTACTTTAAGCTCTACATCATTTGTATCATGTCTTAATTGGATTGACGACAAGACGTAATTTCAAATTACTGCCAAACTATTTAACTTTGCGACATTAAATGAACAAATGCTCCTGCGTTAAATGTCATGTCATTAATTGAATTACTACTTGTAGCAAATACTTTTCTCATGTAGTGATTCACTGATTTATGACAATCCTGTAATTGCACATTGCTTAACTATTTAATTAAATCAAATCACAACAAATAGGCCGCAGTTATTAATCGTCGTGTTGTAATACGATTTGTGATACGTAATTGATGTTATTACACGATATGGATGTTTTTGATGTTCTCCAAAATGTCTTTTATTTTTATTAATTGAAATCGTTATCATTAATTAGTCACCGAGACCGCACTCGGTCTGGGGAAGGCCGTCCACTCAAGGCCTTGTAGAAATCGAATTGACAGGACAACTGTTAACATATACCAGCATGCATGCATCAGCTACATTGACATTTCTATTGGTCTCTGGATCATGATTGTCAACATGTTTCTCACTACTATTCATTGCGCCACTACTTTAAATCGTACTTGTGAGGTCTGTATTTGCTAATATTTGCGCTCTCATTTCACTCACAATTTCTACGAAAATCCCTGCAAGCTAGAACAGCCTGTAAGCAGAGGCAGATGCACGACTTTCTTAAAAGGTTGGCTTGTGCTTAGATTAAAGATCAAAGCGATTTCATCAAAACCTGAAGTCTAGAGTCTAGAGCGTTGACTTTTGACTCGTCCACCTAACACCGTCCATGAACAGGGACGTCGTCAGAATTTTGTCTTAGGGGAGGGTGCCTCAAAAATATTTCAGTTTTTAATCAAGTTTCAAAGGGATCTGAAATTTCAGTATGCCTGGACTAGAGTTGCTTTTCCAGGGATGTAGGGACTGAAGCTAAATTTTCATCATCCGCTCACCTCTCAAGTGAGGTACTGGAAATGTTACTGCTGGTGTTTTGGAAGGAAAACTACTCTCCTTATAATAATTTAGTTCCTCGTTTAACGAAAGTCTGATCAAATTTTCACATGCAGTTGTTATTGTTAGCATGGTATCTTCTGGAACAACTCATCCAGGAACCGCTTATTACTGTTGAAAAATATAGCCACTCCATTCTTGGACTAAGATTTGATGAACTCGTTCTTGACTCATTTTTATAGAACTAGTTCTTGGATTAGTACTCTGATAGTGTGGACTCAACTACAACGCTTTTAGTTGACATTGGGTAACTGTGTAAAGTAATATTTTGGCCGTTGTTTGACGTCTTTTTTTTTTAACATTAAACAAAGTTGTTTATTGAAAATATGGAAACTAATAGCATAAATTAGAAGATATTTTTGTGCTTTCAGAAGTTAACACCACTTTGTGTTTATAATGTTTACTTTTCATTATAGTCCTTCTTAATATGCAATGTAAGTACAATGTGTCAACGTTCATCAATTGGAATACTTGGGTGCTATTATGTAAATGAGGTATATAGAAATGCACCATTTTGTAGCGATACAGACGATTCTGTATTGTTTCTACTTTAAACTTTCAAACAATCCGGCAAGCACAGTTTAAGTATGATTTTCTTATTGTTGTCTAAGTAAGTAGAATGACCTATGGTGAGAAAGATTCTATGGTTGTCGTTAGAACAAAAAAAAAAAAGAAATTCTCGTTTTATAAAAGAATGATACTATGAATTATGATTCGAGCTTTAATGTCTAGAACCAATCTTTTTCAGCAGCTTCTTTTCAGGCAAGTTTGGCATTCTTCTAGAGCAAGCTTCAAATTCAGACATAATTCTCTCTCGGAAACGGTAAATGAACAGACACCTCTCGACTTTGCCTTCAAATTCAAACAACCAGACAATCATGAAATCATCTTCAACGTTCGCACAAGGGTTTGTACATCCGTAGATGTATTTTTAGCGCTCCATAATTATGAAGGCAATATTGGTCAAAATGTAAGTCGATAAACATAGATAGCCGATCAATTTGATTAAGCAGATTGCAATTAACTGACCTTCTACCGGCCTGAACCACAGATGATGTTTGAATGTCAGTCAATATGAGACAAAATATAAATTGTGGGAAAAACAGATGCCCGGAGAAGTAACATCCAGCTCACAGAAAAAAAATCAGAGAGAAATAGTTATACTTGGACGCTTCCTGTTGTTAAAGTGTTTATTGAAGTGTTGTGCCATGCAATGCATGCTTAGTCATGATACTTACGTTGCTCGTTTTGATTTCACAGTTATAAGAAGAGCATATGAAGTAATAGCTTACTTGCAATCACTGATAATTTCTTACACCGGAAAGGCTTTCACGGGTTTTTGTTTGTGCAATACATACAATGAAGAACATTTACATTGCTGTATCACCACTGTGTGTATATCACATTGCATGTGCATCTGTTGATCTCACTGAAATACGTCTTTACAAATAAGACTCAAAGGTGTGAACACCGAAATGCATTTCTCTGAATCGTTGTTCAGCTCGGGGACCTTTTACGATCACAGGAGGATACCAATCCTACAGAAACACCAGAAGACGAGGAAGGTAAGCCTTGCTTGTCACACTTAATTACGGTGCGTGCAAGTGTGAAGATACATGGCGTCCTTCCGATGCAATTAAAGTCATTTATAGTCAAGAAGGAAATCTTCTTCTGCATAATTTTGGAACACTAGCCAGCTTCACTGGAGACGAAGATATGACTTTGCCTAAGCGAGCACAAGTCAATAACCTTCTCTATGAACAAAACCAATGAATTTGACTCTTGTGCTTCGACGAATATGTTTGCATTAGCACCAGTAGTTAAGTGAAAGCTACACTTGTATTTGTCAAAAGTGCAGTGGGGAATTTTCAGGAGATTTTAAAACCCCAAACCCAACTTGCCTACGTAGCAGACTGCACTGTATATTCATTGTTTAAATCATATCCTTCAAAGGGGTAATGAACAAAGACAAGTCCTCTCCACTACGTAAGCCACAGTCATTTCCCTTGTTCTCTCGCAGGTGTCATTGACCGCAGGTAACACATGGGCCCAATATAGGTGAATCCATGTGGGGTCCATGTACTTTTGCACCCAGGAAATGTACGGGGTCCACATGGCCAGCCCAGATAACCATACGACCATATGGAATAGTTATGATGTCCATATGGGACAATTGTCCACGTGGACCCCAGAAATACTCAATATAGGTCATATGGGTTATCTGGATCGAACAATTTGGCAATCAAAGATCTTGGTGCAAAGAAATATGGGCCCTATATGTTCCTCAATATTGTAATATTACCTGGCTCCTACTGATACATCATTTTCTTCTCATTAGATTTCCTCCTATTCACATCATTTTCTTCCCGTCAGATGTCCTCTTATTCGCATTAGCTAGAAGAATGGACGAACGTGATTGCGTAAGATTAGCGACTTACTACAACTTGCCTGCAGAAGCTCTGGATTATATCAAGGGCCAACGCGAAATAGGAGTTGCCCTTTTCAAAGAGCTTCGAAAGAGGAATTTTTATAATGACAGTACTTTGAAATGTTTAACAAACGCCTTGCGTGATATTCACCTATCGTCGTTCGCATTTCAGGTAGGTATACAACTACATATGATACATGTTACGTCTGTCTAAGACTTCCTATTGACCATACTCTGAACTTTATAGTATTCATGCATATACTTTCTCTGTACGAAAAATTGGCTCTCACCTGAGAGGACTGTCAAAATTGTTGTCCAAAATATGTTCCACTTGCTTTAAGGAACAAGCGACCAATTAACGTTACGTCTTCTCATCAAAAAGTATGACGTTAAGTTACCGTGATTTTTCTTTTTGCAAATTTATTTATTTTGCTGGTAATGCATAAAGAGATGTTAATTACATCTCTTTATGCATCAGCGGAGGTTACTTCAATTGGGTTACTGCTTATCTACTACACTATCAATATTTTTATGGTAGCATACCCATAAAATTCGTACAAAGTACAATACTGTACAATAATTTTCGAAGCATATAGACAGTTATAAGTAAGACGGTTCGATAATTAACATCTACAAGTTCATCATATATATATATATAACTAACAATTACAGTGGATGATGCGTCCGGAGTTTCTGTTCTTATCATACAATTACACTGCATTGTCAATCTCCTTCATTTCGTTAGATCGAGACAATATTTCCAGAGAGAGCCAAAGAAGCAAACAGTAAGGTAGAACGTAAGTACACAACAAGTTATCACCAAATTATTATGTTTTGGCGCTTAACTTAATGACATCATTTGAAAATGTTAGTTATACGTGGTAATTTCAGCAACAGTCATTCTTACATTTAAAATTACTAGAATAACATATTTAACAAATGCGTTGTTGTCAACATAATTAGAGTGTATTTACAAGTTTAGCTCGCACACAAATCTCAGATCCACTCAAACGAATTGCAATAAAGAAGTTTTGACTTTTCACCATTATAGTTCCCGATAATTTTGGAAAGCTGAAAGTCATTATATCAGATGAACTAACCAGAGACCAGTGCATGCAGTTATTAATGATGTGGAATCTGACGGCAAGTTTTAAGGCAACTCTAGAGATGGACGATACCCCCGCAATAGCGTTACTCTGTGAACTGGAGAGAGTTGGTTTATTTGGCAAAAATAATCTCGGAGAGGTTTGCCAAGTATTTGGAGAATTTAACTTCACTAATCTTTGCGACACAATTAAATCATATCGACAAGGTACAGAGGGTGTACTAACAAAAGTGTCTTTTTCACTTAGAAGGTTGCTAGCGGTACGTTCTCGTTGAGTTGGCAAACTTAAATCAATAGCCACTCCCTTATCTTTATCATCATTGTTCATGTTATAAGCAATCACATGCATTTTTTAACAACTGCATGCACTAGTTCATGTTGTAACGTTCTGCATTTCTACGATTACTTTCTTGAATTATTATATATTCTTGTTCCTCGTAAGGTCGGAGGAGTTAATTAGTAGAGTCAGATGGAATACTAGCGTGGTATGTACACCTTCTATGTACTCAATTGGCACGTTTAAAAGAATGTAACACTATTCGCTTATTTTAATATTTAGGTGATGATAGTACTAATTAGCTATAAACTCCATTGAGGATGATATTTCACTTCCTCGTTCCTTCCCGGCGCCAGTGTTGTTGCTTTCCGGGATCAAAGCAAAAGATACATGAGGGACATTCCATCAGATTGAATTTCCTGTAAGTAGTTCTAAATCCAACATCCTTTACATGGCCTTAAGTTTGATTTCAGACGAGAATTCCAGTGCTAGTGATGTTTTCGTAAAGTTGTAAAAGGATATGTGAACAGCAAATGGTACATGCCTGTGCTTTGTGTCACAGGTGAACATGTGTTATCAACACTATTACGACATTGGTGTTAAAGACAGGCCAGTACTTATTGGATAATCTGGTGATCCAGCCAGAGCTCTTCCGGAGGTAGACGGTATAAACATCTAAACAGCATCTCATGGAATTTTATTATGTGTAGAAAACCTTGATAGCGGAAGTCGAAACCGTCCTTGTTTGATTGTTGTACAAGGCGTCGATGGGATGACAGAAATTCTTTATTCAAGAATTCCAGTGCCTTGAATTAATGTAACATGCAGTTCTGAATGACATTTCTCATTTATGACATTCATGACATTTCTCATTCAATTTATAACGTATAGGTAACGCTAGTGATAAATGTTATACTTGCATTCCTCTATGTCATAGGTGTTGTCAATACTTCTATTTTCCGTGTCTCTCAAGACACACACACCTTTAAGTGTTGAATTATTCGGTAGTCCATCCGAAGGTACAAACTGCACATAATCAAAGAGCCGCTTAAAACGCTACTGTAAGAAATTACTTGGAGATGAAACAAAAAAAAAAAAAAAAAAACGGAGATGTGTTTTTTGTGCACAACTTCGGTATAAGGAGAAATATCTTTTTATGCGCCATTACTTTGACTCACGGTCAATTCCATTGTACTATGATGTACACTAAAGTTCATATCATTGTATAGAAAACGACAAATAGAACATTTGGTGCGCCATTTCATTAGTTGCGACTGTGTTTTATCGGTTTTGTTGCCTTGGTGCTTCAAGTCAGAAACAGCATACTATCTAATAGTCCATCTAGAGCTAAATCTTAAGGTAGGTAGTGTAAATATCCGGAGAGCATTTCATGGAATGAAGTCATGTGAAGAAACTGACGGTAAAGGAAACTGCAACCGAGAAGTCATTTTGTGTACAGCACACTTGACTTTAACTTCTAGAAGTAATCAAGTGACTCAATGTGTGACATAATTGTAAATGTTATTTTACGACGTTTCATTGTATTTTACTGATTCTCAGTCTTTTCTAGATTAAACATAAGTTTAAATATGCCTGAGGGCGATTAGAACAATGGAATGAAATTAGTGTAGATTGAAGCATAGTTTTGTAGACGGAAACCCTAGCAAATAAGAAAATCTGCCTGTTCCAGTAAAGTTACTGCAAATCGACTTCAACCTTTTTCTGTTTGTTAAACTGTCATACTTTAAAATTGTGTTTCAAAATTGTTTCTGTGATGTCGTTCAGTTAAAAAAAATAAAAATGTCAAATATGAACAGAACACGCCTTTTAAAGAATTTCCTTCTAACTTCTTAGTTTCTAGCGTACGTCAGGCAGTTGACTTACGTCACAATATTTTTATAAATTTGTGTGAGAATCCTTTCTTTTTGTCGAAGAAATACCTGATTCTGTATTAATATGTTTCTTTGATGCATTGTAGTAGTTTGCATAGCCTAAACATATATACAGTGGCGTGAAACTCCTCCAAGGAATTCTTTCGAAGGAATTCTTTGGACACTTGAGATCTCACACCTGACACGCATTCGTGCATAAATTTTGCTAGATTCAAAACCCCAATAGACTTGGGGCTTTGAAATTTATCTGAACGACGAGCAGGTTTAAATGATAATAGGCTAGTCTGTATAGTTTCAAATGCAGTAAACAGAACGGTTGACGCTGAAAGTCTGGAAATTGGTTGATCTGAGATTGCTTTCCTCTTGCAAAGGCTGATAATTAAAGTGAATTGTTGTTTACATCAATAGGCTTAACATCGTAGATTCGGTAATCATTACATCTTTTCCTTTTCATATTTTATATAAATCAAAAGTGAAATATCTATCTATGAAAAATTTCACATTCAGATTTTCGGTCATCTACCATACGCAGCCCATAATAAAATACTGATTAAAAACAATGATAGGTAAAGCCCATGAATATGTGTCATTTTACTTTGCGATTGTACTTAATAAAATGACAAATATCAGTACTGAAGTCATTGCATTCCTTTCAACCCATGCCAAACATACTTATAGCTTATATATGCTGCTACTGGCTACCATAATAAGCATATAAATGCTCTGTGTCTTCACACACCAACACAGGTTACAATGTGACGCTTTAGTAAGCCTCCTGTGCAGTAAATCTTCAAGGTAATAAATATTGTCAATATCTAGATTGGAGTATAAATATTGTATGTATTTTCGAAGGGTCACACAGCAAATGCTCTCTCATAGAGTAGGGGGTGTAGGGTAGTGCGTTATGCTTAAGACTTATGATGAGACTTTTATCTTGACATACTAGGTTCGAATCCTCTCGTAGCCTCTTTCCACAGGTTTCACTGTTCTTCTTTCGGCAGAATGTCCACAACGTTGAGAGAGTGAGAAGAGAAAATAGAAACAAAAACAACAATAACAAACCTAAAGAAGTCAAAATAGACACTATACTTTTGAAGCTGTAACTTTTTGAAGCACCAGAGGTTAACCCATATGATCATGTTATAGCACACAACCATAACAAAGCCTATTTCATCCTATACATCCTATACATATCAAGTATAAAACGTATCCGCCGTACCTACTTGGAAATATTATGGGCACATTCTTCAGCATTCAAGCACTGATTATCCAAGATGAACTTTGATCCTTAGGAAAGACAACACAGTTCTTCTTTCTAAAATGACCAAACGACATATCACGTATGGCAAGTACAGATCACACTTAAAGTGAAATAGTGTGTACATATGATTTAAGTTTTGACCACTGGATGACCCATAGTGACCTTTGATAACAAGCAATGACACAACAGTTCTTCTTTCTAATATGACTAACCTATCTATCAAGTATGACAAATATCGCTCATTCATAACTAGAGATATTGCACAAGATTTTCCCTGTTTGAAGTGTGGTGACTCCAGACGACCTTTCACCTCTACCAAAACAATAGGCTTCTTTCTCTTTATAACGCAAACCAATGTACAACATATGAAAAGTATTCGTCATTCCTACTTTGAGATAGTTGCTCTTTTAGTGTTTGACATCTGGTGACCCCAGATGGCATTCGATCTCCTTCAAAGGCAATAGGCTTCTTTCTCTTAACATAATCAACCCACATACAAAGTATAACAAGTAGGGAATACACGAAGTTGCAAATCTCATCCTGTCGCATTGCATGGTCAAACAATAACCATAATATCAACGAACTGCGCTGTTCTGTACATTATTATTTCATCCTTATACGTAGTATACACGGAGGAAATATTATAAATCGTTGAGCGGTTCCAATTACCAACCTGACACTGAAATTGTAGTCAGCAAAATTAATGGTTCATTAGTTGTTATATGACGGGGGTCATGGTGTACAGATGCCAGGATCGAGATCACCGATTGGGACTAGGGTAGGAAATGGAATCCAAATGTGTGTGAGTGTGTGTGTGTGTACAAAAGAAAGCGTCCCAGTGTATCTCGTAAGCACCACTGTATTTTGTGAGTCGAATGACCCTCAACCTTGAGCTGGTAGGTGCTGGTCCGACCGATGACGTAATAGGTCAATGGTTACAATTAACAAAAAAAAAACACATTTTTAGCATTTTCTATGTGTGAATATCTTAGAGCTACCATACTTAAAAGTAGACAATACAGGATTTTTTTAAACATTGATGACGTCACAAGGTCAACATTTACGTGCTACAAAAGGTCAGATCGGCAAAAATGGTCTTAAAAAGTGTTTCACAATCTCTTGGAGGATGAGTTGCACAAACTTCAAAGTTGGTGAGTATGTTTCAGGGTATAGGGCCCTACTGACTTGATGACGTCAAAGGTCAATGGTTAGGGTCATAGATTAAAAACACGAAAAACGCATTAAGTAATACTAACCTACCGAGTTTCGGTTGAATACCACAAGGGGTGTAAGGTGGGATATCATTTAAGTGTCCGTCATCTTTTCGCGGCTTGAACCGTTCAACGGAGTACATCTCCTCAATGCTACGTATAGAGATGAGATAAAAAAGACTTGTCATTTGTGGCATTAGCATGTGGATTTCATTCCAGTTTCTACAATTTAATCGTTCATTCGAACAATGAAAATGAAAAAAGTTTAACTGCTGCAAAGTTATCATTCTACATACGTATTAATTGATATAAGGCCACAAAATCTCGCCAGCTAAGTGTACCCTGCACCATAATCCTTTGAACTGATAGTAGAGATAGGTAATTTACATCGTAAAAAATGTAGTAAAGATTTTACTAATGAACAGAAAATTTCAAGAGTAACATCAGGTGGAATTGGAGTCCCTACGCTTTACACCAGAAGGAGTAGTTGAACTGGAATGTTTAATCTTACCGCTCTAGTCGTTACACTTCCATTGCTCGAACGTTGTAACGACAAGGATGCTATGTCTGGAGTAATACAAACTCTTGAAGTGCACACATCACAGAAGATGCCGGATTAATAACATCATTCCACAGCTCCCATAAAACAAAACAGAGGTGCATTACACATTGTGCAAACACAAATGTACATAAGTGTTAATTGTTTTTCATTTCTTTCACACTATCTGTGTGACTAACGAATAAATACCTTTCACAAGATTTCCATGGCAGACGTTTTCATTATAATGAAATGACATGATTTAGACCTTCAGTGTGCAATTCACTTGTCGTGAAAATTTTATGGGTCAAAATATTCAAGCAACTGTCACAAGATGAGTAAGAACTGTAAAAGATTAATGTTGAGACTTTAGGACTTTTTTTGGAGCAGAACAAGAATAACATTAAAGTATACAGTAAATTAAAATGTGACGTTAAGGATTGCAAATTAGAAGATAAACACTACGATTGAGGGCTTTAAAATATATGTATGACAGGTAAACATAACACTACCACAAGGTTGAGAGAATACAAAGAAGTTTAAGAGCTAATAGCTTCTTTTTTTTTTTTGATAGAAAAATTGCACCTGCTAAGAATGTACAAAGAACAGAGGGAAAATATGAACCTTACAGGAAACAAACCTTATAATCAAGTGGAAAGACTGTTCATGCTTAGAAAGCTACCTTTACTTAAAACAGCAACAATAGGGTATTATTGGCATACCTTTTTGACTAGATAAACCATGAGGATAACCACAATCTATCACCGGGGGATGAATACAATGAAACCGTAGATCGTGTAGTGCTTTGCATCTGCTATCTTACACAGAACAATGACTGATAGTAATAGTGAAATAACATTCGATTTAAAGTTCGTAGACCTAACTTTAAACCGACTAACTGCCTAAGCCTATAGGGCTACTGAAAAGTGAAATATAATTGTACGTAAATATGAACCACAAATATACCGACGCAACAACAACACAGTGGTAATGCCATTTGGTAAGTATTCTAATCTATATCCATCTAAATTTCAGGATTGCCTTGCCTGAAACCTTACATCTTTACTGTAGCCCACAGGAATAAGCATTTCTTCTTTGTCATTTCTACTAGAAATTTCTAGAAGTTCAGAAACAATTCCTTATGCAATAAATGGATTATGGAGGATTATGCGCTGAAATCCATCACCATCTTGCAGGGGCTGAATACAACCGCCATATTACATTCTTAGGGACAGAGAATTCCAAGGCGCAAACAATGTATTTATTCATAGGTCTATGCTGAAAAAATCAGTATATAAGTCCTTGACATGACTTATGCTTAACAAGTCATAAAGTAATTTCACAGCTATGTTTGAGAGTACCGTTTTGGCCATGTAAAATCCAATAAAACTCTCACAGTCACGGGGAAAAGGTCAGCATGTGCAGTAAGTCAAATGACGTGGCCTATAGGCCTCTCCCAAGGAAATCACGGCGTTTCTGCTGCAGTGAGGGCTGAGGGTGAGACAACAAATTTGTCGAAGCTTTCTCGAAATGTACATTTAATAAATCTGTAATTGTCTTTATACAAAATCAGTTTAATCAGTAGGAAAATTCCAACAGGATTTGATAAAATTACTCTCAGTGGTATCCTACCGTTAATACACGGTCCAGCGTCGATTAACTGTTAATTAAAAGGTTGCATTGCAATGGCATCATCAAGCTATTTTGATCTGAGTTTTGTAGATACACTGCATGAACAAAATTTAATTAGTGAATATGTTGTGAATTGATGATGACTACTGTTAATCAAATTCGCTATTATAAGTGTAGCCAACTTCAGGACCCCCCTCAACTTTCGAAATGTGCCCGTTTAAAAAAAAGAGTTTCACAGGTAATCACACTAGTCAAATTCAGAGGAGAATTCGGTAACACCCATAGAGCTCTACAGCCTCTCTGACTAGCATGGCAGTCAGGCACTCTAATAAGTTTTATTTCGTTTTAATATTAGTTCCAAAGGTTCACTACTGGTCTTCTGCAGTAGTGGCAGCAGGGGGGGGGGGGGATGTCGGGTATGGAGGAAAATGCCCCGGTCTGAACATCATTTGTTACCCTAGTTGTGTCCCTAAACTCAGCTAAAGTATGTTGGTCTATATACTTGAATATATACATATTGTATTCATATTCTATATTGTATTCTACTTTACGAAGTCCTGAGATGTACTAGTTTACCCAGAGATATGCTGAAACCTCATAGCTTACGAAAGATTATACCATAGATCACCACCCAGGCTTTGCCCATGGACCCCCACCTGCTACCCGAAAATTATTTCGATCACCCCAAGAGTTCTTTTTCTTGCCCTCTATTCGACCATTTTAAAATCAGCCTAGTGCGGCCACCAATCAATTGGTCCTAAAAATATATGGTCTGTGCACACATTCGTTTACGACGCCCTTCTTCCACACTCTGGTATCCCTCTTCCTACAAACCATGGCTTAACCTCTACTCCAGTTATTCCTCTACATGATGTTAGCAAAGAGTATAAGCTGTATACAGACGCTTCAGAGTGTTGCATTGGACTCAGATTTAGTCCAAGATCAAGCTGGTTGTGAAAGGTTCAGTGCCAATGCAAGTCACATCTTAACAAAAGCAGAGAGAAAATGGTCTACCTATGATAGGAAATTTTAATATGCCATTAGTTGGGCATTACGAGAATTTTGTCACTGCTTAGCCTTTAATCCGTTTGTAATAGTCACACATTATAAGCTTCTCTCAGGTCTTTGTAAAATACCAGAGGAAAATGATCGCACTGGGAGCAGGGCTAGGTTGGAACCTAACCTCCAGGTCCGAATCACTCTAATGCAGATGCTTTATCTAGGTACCCAAATGTTCACAAAGTAATCCGACGGAGACGGATATTACTAATTTCCTCTCTTTTTCTTAGTCTATTGATGAGTTTGGGGATGCTCAAAGAGCTGATCCAAATCTTAGTCTACCATATAAATGGAAATTAAGTAATCAAAAGCCTTCTAAGTATCCATTGCAAGGTTAATCCACGAAACTGAGTCACTTACAGTAGAATTTTCCAAGACTACGATTAGTTAAAATAGCTCTGTGTAGACAAGTTCATCATAGAGGCAGTACACTTAATGCAAACTTTAGTTCCACAAATTTTTATTCCAAAAGTCGTTGCAACATATTTTCGGCAGCTCTTATGCTGGTCATTTTGGTGCAGGCCGCACTTTAAAAAGAAATATGCTATTGCAATATTGAAATATAATTATTGAAATATGCTATTGGTCAGGTATGAGGTGCGACATAGTAAGGCATCGTTGAGAATGTATAGCTTGTGAAAGCTGACGAAACCCAGACTAGTCTTATAAAGCACAGCTAGTCTCTTATAATATGTTTGCCGATATTACTGAATTACCTATTACATCTAAGGATAATAGATACATTCGATAATGATGGATCATTTTTCGAAGTATGTAAATGTTGCGTATCCGATCGCTATCACAGTTGCTCGTTGTGTATGTGAAAAGGAGGAGGTTAAACAACATGGTATACCCTTACGATTCCACACGGATCAAGGTAAATAGTCTGAAGGAGATCTTCTTTGAATTTTTGTGAGGACTTAGACATGACAAAGTATAGAACGACACCATATCACCCACAATTGTTTGATACAACGTTGTAACGGAACTTTTAGAAATATATGTTGCAAAAAGTGATTTTGAATGGAGTAACGTTCTTCCTTACGCTTGCAATTCATCATGTCACAGTTAAACAGGATTTAAACGGAAGAGAATCAAGAACCCCTGCATCGGCATGGTTAGAAATTACCCACCCTTTGTCACGGACCACTGTAGGAACTCCAGCTGATTATATTGTTTCATTACAAGGAATATTGGCTACCGTTTTCAAGGAAGCTTCAGAATTTATCTCAAAGATGAGAGGTAATCCAAAAGGAAAATTAAGATAAGCAAAAAAGGATCGAACCATCATACTCTTCTGGACATTTAGTATGACTTGATTTGCCACGAAACAAAATGCTTAAGTTAGCTTGTAGGTGGGAAGGTTCATTAATGATCTGAAGGTTGTTTCTATTGAAGCAGATGGTCCTCCACTTGTCTTCCAAGCACGAGACATGCCAAATCCCTTGATACCCCCTTCGAAACTGTCAGTATAATAAAGCTAAGAAAAGACCCAAAAAGAAGGTCGGAGGCAACCCTGCGAGTAAAATCCTTATAGCTTTCGAATATCTCCTTCAGCATTGTCAGGGTTACTGCCTTTCGCATGTGATGCCTCAGTCATGTCCACCCTCTATTGAGGTAAAGCCCTTCGCACAGCCTAAAAAAATGCATTGCCTGTAGCCCCTTCCATATCACATGACAATATCAATAAACCCCAGACAAGGAAGTGGACGCAAGACCAAGCTCCTAATCCACTTAAGAGATTTCCAATTGTTCTGAAATGGTTACGTAAATGTTACAAAAATGTAACTGAATATAGTGGGTTCTGAATTGAAACACATTTAGCCACGAAATGTGTATTATAAGGCCTAAAATGTCAAACTGTTGAGTGTTTAATCGTTATTTTGTACCTTTAATATATTTTCTTATATCTCATGTGCAGTAACCACTAGCGACGAAGTAATGTATAAGTGAAATCACGAAGAATGATACTTTTATATTGCTAAGATGATTATCGAATTAACTTTGTTAAGTAATAAAACAGAGGGCTTCATGAACTCAGGGAGTTGCTACTTAAGCAGCTCCCTGTTGAAATACAAAGATACCTCCTCTTCCTTTTGCTCTCGGTATCGGTATCATCGATATCCAATTCGCTGAATATTGATTCATTCGATTTCGGTTTGTCGTCACCTTTTATGGAATAATTATCATAACTGTAGTCTGTGCTGTCATATAAACAAGTCGTGGTGAAGCGCAATGCATACTGACTGACTGTCTATTGATAACACTAGACTGTTGGTTGGAACAGTGCCTGTTAAAATAGAACTAATTGAGCAATAATGCAGTAAATACAGTGAATAAATAAATGCAGTAAATCATGAATATACGATCGAGTTATGCATCGGTTTAAAAACCACCATATATTTTATTTCTGTGTTCGGCCGATATATGCACGATTGCTCAAGAATTCCAGATGTTTACGCACTGTAAAGAAAATACTGAAACACGTATGACGCGCTTTTCATGGCACTCAAAAGAGTGGTGACGGGGCGTGTGAATATTAGGAATACTCTGACGCTCACACGTTTTCTGGGAATCCCTTTGACGCACGCTGGGCTATAGCTAGGTACATCTGTACGCGCACGCAGGTATAACGCTTACGCGGTGTATCGCAGTACTATATCATAAAGTTACTTAAATATGCAGAACTTCTATCCGGCAAATTGAATCACTGATGAAATATACATTCCAATATTCCATATAGGTACCAATGGAACCAATATTATTTTGCACCCTCAACTCATATTAGCCAGCTCAGATAAACATATGGCCCATATGTATAGTCAAGGTGTCGATATGGGTCAGTTGCCCATATGGACCACATTGGTACCCCATATGGGTCATATGGGCCTCTTGTGAATCTTAGGTGCATATGTTCGTCGATATGGGGCCCATAAGAGCTCATGTTGGAATGCTATCTGGAATAGAAAGCAAAAGCTTCCAATAACAAGTGGTCAAGTTATAATAGCACAATCTCATAACTGCCTGATTGACTTCTACATGATGTTTCAAATTGCAATACCTTTAAAGATTAACTTTACAATTAACATGCTCGGTCTTTGTAACATTACTGTAATTGATTACGTCACCAATCAAAATGCACTTGTATGCAACAACGACCTGCATGTGTTGACATTAGATGGCGACCGACAGATATCATGTTTTCAACATGCACAACTGTCTGCCAAATATGAGCCATGCCCAATCTTCCCGTTCTAAGATTCCATGTGTCATGGTTTCAATAAACTGAAAGATTTTACCCAAATGGCCTCCGTCAAAATCAGTTAGGGACCTAAGGGACAGTGAACTACGAGGGACCTTTAACTTACAGTGGTACATCCATATGTTGCATATGAGATCTTTCCAAGCTTCCCTACTAGAGGTATAATGTTTACAACCTTACACAATTTTACCCCGTTGACAACAAGTGACATTTCACCTTCACCAAATAGTAAGTTTTTGTATTTAATGCAAGTCATTACTAAATATTTTATTTGCTACTATATTTACTAAAGAATTGTTTCAGTTTAACTTCTTGACATATCATGTCTACATACTTCTTATTACTTGAACCCTGTTCACTTCAAATTACAGCATCAGTTCACTTTCCACTTCAATGAGCATCTACAGTGGACAAAATGTAACCACAAGAGAGTGGAGGAACACTAAAACACGAGGTGCTTTTAAAGGCATATCCACTTTTCAATAAGAAGTAAATAACAATAGCAGCAAGACACAACAACAGCAACAAACAAATAAAAATAGTTTACAACAACGACAAGCATCTGTTTCTACCAACAAATCCAATTTACAGTAGGAACTAAACAGCAATAGCATCAAGAAATATACAAGATCAACAACAAACAAAAAATTATAGACAGGTAGATCTAGAACTTACAAAAAGTACTGGTAGAAGTCTGCTGGCTCATTGGCTTTAATCCTACATTTATTGTTTTCTTCTCTTCTTTTTTAGCATGTAGACTAAGTACCTTTACTTGTAGTTATTTTGTTGCAGTAGCTGCTACATTTACTTATGTTGCAGTTTCTATGCGGAGAGGAAGGATGAACACCTGAACAAACACTTGGAGGGAGACCACTAACAAGACACTACATCTTTCAACAATTCTTGTTTGAGATAACCAGACTTACAATCACTTATAGGGAAAGTATACAGTCACCTGAAACTTTCACTTAGTATGAAAAACAGTTATAAGAGAAATGTGAAGAGAATTGGAAGATGTGATGATTTCAAACGAAGTAGGGACGACTGCTTATTCCCTTTAACAACTGATCGTGAGTACATCATACAACGTACTGACTGAGAACGACGCCGGTTTGAAAGATATCACATTGACATGTAAGGATAATGTCATCTGAAAAAGTCACCTTGTAATTCCATGAAAAATAGAGAAAAATCAAACACACGAAAATAAGTAATCACCGTATCGTGGAAAATAGTTATCGACTATAGAGCCTTACCAAACAACAGATCTAGAACGTATGCAATAACAAGACACTTCCGGTATCATTTTCAGATATTTTCATTAACCATTCGCCTAACAAATCCTGTCATACCTATAGGTAAACTCATAGCACAACACACGGACCAAAGATGCAAACTTTAGTGGAAACTCAACGAAGTTCGAATGCTTACTGGTGACTTTCCAAAACATGTTATTTTCACTAAATTCAGTATTTTAAAATGCCGGCCAGTTACGTTCTGCTTACAAACAAAATGAAATTTAAGAGACAATGACAATTTTCTCCTACCCCTCTGTTTTTGATTACTTTAGATCAACTGCCATTTGCACACTTTTACTTCTGACTAAATGTGAAAACACCTCTTCGAGCCGCCATTTGCATTTTTCTTTGTATTTGAGTCAACAAATACAGTCATTTTTGTAAAGTCGTGCAAGCGTGGCTTTCAAAGTAAAGTCTCCGTTCCGTACACTGCTCTTCTTCGACGTGGCTCAGTTGGTCTGGTTCTTCCATTGCATGGCAGACACATCGCAATAGCGTGACCAGCGACACACCCAATAACTTTTCCAAACAGCAGGAAAAAAATGACAACAGAGACGTGACTTACATACTTGTAATGACTTGCAGATATGGAGTCCTTGACAGCTTTTATTTCTAGGAACAACAAATGTGTCTCATAAATACCGATAGTGATGATCGCTTCTAAAATCGTTTCCAAGATACGACGATTTCGGTCTACACGACCGATCCGTAATTTCCGATGAAGATGCACGTGCCAAAATACGATGGGCAATACGAATACGAAGTATTCGATCACGAAAACGACGGGAATTTCAACGTAAATCTCCAGACGGGTTATCCGTTCGTCGTTTTCGTACTGAGGAAAAATGATCAGACCGATGACGATAGATACAATGACGAGTCTTATGAAGAGAAATAGAAATTTAAAAAACAGCCAATTCGACTGGACACTCGTTCGTCTACCAGTCTTGCAAAAGGTCACCAGATGTTCGCAATTATTCCAGAGCAGATTATAGTTTTTCTCAAAAAGCCTCGAATTGGCGCGGTCGATGACAAGTTTTAATGGATTTGCATCTTCGACCGATTTCTTGTACAATATTTGGTAGGCAGTTCCATTCTGGGGAGCTGTGAAATCAAAATCGTTTTCAAACCTGACTTCTCCCTTCGTCGTGGCACAGCAGCTATTCCTCGGAGCATTGAAATGAATCACGTCGCATTTTCCGTTCCCTTTAGTCTCTCGGATCAGCTGATGGTGCCATAAAGTGTAGTTTCTATGCCACGTAATGTGATCCCCTGGCAGCAGTCGTTCAATGACGCTTCGGTCTTCGTGGTCGATGAAGACGCGATTCGGTTGAACCATAGACAAAAATGAGACATACCGACCGACATCGTATTTGGAGATTTTCCTCTGAAATACCATGGATTTTCTCTCTACGCTTGAGATCCTTTCGGTGCTGAGTTCGTTGTCCGTTTCTGCCTCCGTGCACGCATCGATGCAAACAACCTCAACTTCAGAACGGTCATCGTACAAGGGCCTAAAAGATTCGTATTCGCTTTTTTCGAGATACTCCGTGTCGCAATTGACGCAACATATACCCCGAGGTGCGAGGTTTAAATCATCTCTGTTATAAACGCGAAACTTCCTACTGCGCTTGCAACAATCGACCTTTGGTGTATTGTCGTCATGTTCGACTTCGCCAGCGATGTAGTTAAACCGTGGCCTTCGCCTGCGCTATACGAAAAAAAAAAAAAACAAGGACAAACCCTCAATAATTAAAATGTCACTAACATTTTGAATCCACTATTGAGAAGTTGAGGGGCAAATTCGTGTAAATTGTTTCCGTAACTAATACAAACAGCTAGGCAAGTTTCCCAAAATAAGACACCATCTTATTTTGTTACACCGCAGTGATGGCGTCCACAAGGTATTCCACAAGATAGCCCTTCACAACCTCTTCCCTTAAATGCCTCTTTTTGATATATACTTTTTCAATGATGATGCAGTAACAAATCACCTTTTGCTATGTGCAACACGTCAAGAAATTGTCCTTAAAAGCAACGAAATCGAGTTAACGCTTATTTAGCTGTGTCATTGTGACAAGATGAGGTACAGTAAAGTAACTTTTTTTCTTTTTATCTGTCTACCTGTCTTTCTCGATCTCTGTCATCCTTCATGTCTTTCTGTCCGTTTGCAATGGAAAGTAATCTTACAGATGCAATTGATTGTTTGTTACATATATTAATAACGACTTCAAAACATGGTCATAAAAGGAGGATAGGTAACTGCAACGTACCTATTACACTAACTTTTGTAACTTTCTTCTTCCAAGTCAAGTGTAAGCACTTGTAGTACAAAAATATCTGCCAGTGACAAAGTCAGCCATAACGGGGCCCAGTCAAAGGGTAAAAACCCCTTCATGTTTTATTTTTTTCCTACCGCTTACCGCTCACGTCCCACAGATATTCATGAGTATGTATGTATTTTATGTTTTTGGCTAGATGTAATAGGAATGATGTTTTGCTAAGGTAATCAATGTTCACCGGAATAGGTAATTTGCCATTAAAATGACATTGTTTACTTTTGCATCGAAATTTGTTGGGTAAAAACAAAAATAACAACAACACTTTTTCACATTTTGCCTCAAAAAATGTATAATACCAGGTATTTTTTTACTATGTAAAGATGATCTCTCCACTGTGCCCGTTGAAAACAATAAACTACCAAAGGAACGATGCACCTTTCACTCAATATTCTAAAGTTAGGGATTTTTTCACCCCGTATAAAATCCGGGGACATTTCCCCTTGTCACTGTCAGATGGTACAAGCATGATCTGTATTATAACACGACAGTGTTTCCCGAATCTCCGACCATATGCAAATGTAGATTTAAATTAAGGTTTTGATTTAAAGAAATATTAATATCCACCTCCTTATCGAGTTTTTTTTTTTTTCAATTAAACCTGTCTCTCTTTCGCTGTTGTCATCGCAGAAGTAACAACACAGATGTAAAAAACAAAGTGCGGTATTTGGAACTATTATTGGACGACATGGATGAACATGACGGTCATGCCAGAGTCACAGAGCCAGAACAGCATTGTTGAAATGCGATGTCTTTACTGCCTGGTAAAGACATCGGACAGCGGTATCGGTACCCTTTGAAACTTACTGATTTAAACAGTATAGTGCTATGTAATAACAAAATATGGAGTGGGAAACATAATACGGTACCTATATGAGAGAACAGTCATAGTTAGACACAAAGGTTAGCCGACCCCCCCCCCCCCCCCCACATTGTGTAGTTATTATTTACCTAACTAGTGGACCGTACGAGGGAAAAGAGCGTAACAAGTGGGTAGGGCCTACAGGAAAAACTGCGTAACCAGGAAAAAATGGGAACCAGGAGAAAATGTAGCAAATTAGGGGCACATTGAATGCACAGCTTTAAGGGGTGTTGTCACGACAATGTCAGCAAGGCTACCGAGCACAACAGAACATGATACTTGTATATTTATATACCTGAAATATCAGCAGCTCTAGGATTCATTCGATTTCAACGTCCCTTGTTTGATGACAGAAAACGTGCTCTTACACGAGAGACTACAGGCTTACCTTTACTCTACGTTTCCGTGACCTGTAGGGTATATCATCATTCAGGTTGTCCATGTTACAAAGCAGGAAAAGCGCTTCGATGACAGACCGTCACTGCTAGTAGTACCGTTCTACAGTGTACAGATTGTTGTCTAAACCATAATTTGACAATGATCACAAACCTGGTTTCGATAGAACTGCGAGAAAAAGAAAAATATGGAAGTGTAAGGGGTACATTTCAGTGGAACCCTTCGTTCATTTTGATATCATGCCAACATACGTAGAGGCATTCCATTATCAGGGTCAGTCTAGTACGTACGTTAAACTTATTTATCAACAGTTATGCTTATAAACAATGGGGTTTATTAAGGCATCTTGCAGATATACTCTTCCCTGTGTGAAAGAAATTTTGTTTGGAACGTTTTGGTAAAAAGACGACACCGGGTTTTAGATGGGGGAGCAAAAATTTGGATATGTGACCCACGTCGAGAGCGGAGCAAGAGTTTAGTGGGTGAGATCCAGGGACTCCTGTTGGAACCCCTGGACGGGGACAGGAGCAAAACCCCGTTGGGGTGCAGGAACGAGTCCCCTGGAAGCTCCGAGTTGAGTTAGAATATCTCTTCGTGAGAAATCAAATCTCAAGATAAATATATTTTGGTTCAAATTGCATCATTATCTATCTAGTACAAAGATTTCAAGGGATTTCATGGCATGAATATCTTTCTAAGTTGACAACATGAAAACGTACGACCCCAGGCGAGATTCAGAGGCACAGCCTACTTGGAATACTGTGGGTAACTGCCCCGAGAAGCTCTGAGAATTTGGTATACCTCTGGGTAAAAACTTAGGTCTCGTGGACTTCCTAAAATAGAACGCAAAATTAGGAATTTAAACATGAAGTAAACATAATTATGTAGGTACTCGTAATGTCACTTCAGCTGATTGGGGGATTTGGAGGACTAGGGGAAATCCCTATCCACCTCTTGATGTCACAGCCACTGGTAACATGACATGCATTGTTGCATTACCATGGATAACAAAAGGGATTTTTGAAGGGGTGGGGCATCATTTCAGTGTTTAGCACGAGAAATAGATACAGCACGGTTTTTTTTATGGCTGCTTTACATTATTTTGTCTTAGTAACCATACTAAACCCACTTGAAGCGATTACACGTTAAACTGAGGTGTGAGTTAATTGTAAAGAATGCTAGTAGAATGCCAGTTCATAAGAAAATTTCAACTTTCCATTTTTGTAATCAAGTTATGTTTTTGTCTCTAACAGGATGCTTCAAAGTTTCACTTCCCTGCCTATTAATGTTAGCGAAATTGTGAATTTCACCTACATGTAATTATTTCACATCATCCTTTCATTTTTCTAAGCCAATCATAGGCCTAAGCATACAGAGGTCATTCGTAGGCAAATGTCATCACTCCTTTAAATATTTCCCGATCCGTTTTCATATTTTAAAAGTTAAAAACTCATGTAGCCCTTTTGAAATATAAGCCTTGCAATCAGAATGTTGTTTTCTCCTACAGACAAGCAGAAAATATTTATTTCTATTCCATTTATCACAGCCACTATTGAACAACTGTAAAGCTGCCCTAGTAGATATGGCGCATACACAAGTCTTTTTATTTTCAATTCAGTATTACCAGGAGTATGCTTGCGTTAATCGCGCTGTGTCAGTCAATTCTACTCTTCCGTACCTCTTGCAATCGATTTCAATTTCAGGTGATTCCCAACAATGTAATATTTATTTTTAGGCCACCAGTAATGAGTGTCACGTGCAGCTATGGGACAAGCGATCTGTCACAGGTTTGTGCTTTGATTATACAGATGGCGGAGGCACAGAAACGGGTGTAGACTGTAGACAGGAAACTGTTTTAGTATACACACTGACACAGTTGTTTACTGCACCTGTATAGTACTTAACACAAGGAGCTTCTATTCACTCCAGGTTATTACAAAGAATCCGCCTCTGCATGAACTTGGCAGGTTCTTGTATTGCCTATTGTCCTGTTCAAACAGTGGAGCCTTTTCTTCTTTACATGCCGATACCAAATTCACAATACAAAACAGACTATCACCAGGGAGCTGTTATTTAGATCACAATCATGGGTTCTGGCCCACTCGACAAAGTTTCGACAATTTACACAGCACTTGACGTTATACTTAATCTGGGTCGCAGTGTGACATGAAAATGACATTTTGGAACATTGGATGCATTCAGCACTGCAAGTATTGACAATAGCCACAAATTGCATCAAAATCCGTCAAAGATTGGTAAATTTACAAGGCAAATTAGTGTCTCACAGTGGCATGAATAACCTTTTGCTAAGTATGCAAATTTGTGACGTCAAGAGATGGCCCCCCTATGATATGTCTTATGTTAATCCTTTGTTTATGTAACCGTTATTTCTAGGACATTTTAGATTTTTTTTCGTATCCGGAGGGTTTTATTTTGGAACCATGTATTTTCTTCTTCAAAAATATCGGTGTCATTTACCAATGTGAAACTCAGTAATTACTGTAAGAATCAAACTATATAGGATTGACAAAGCAAATACTGACTCTGTGCAACACTCCATGTCATCTGTTTTGCATTTTTCTGAAACTTTGAAAAGCCATATCTCAAAAATGGTACAAGATATAAAGAAACTTCCAACGGATTTTCGCTCATTTTTTTTTAACTTTGCAGCTTTTGAATGATAGGTGCTCTTTTCACACAACCTTTACGTTGAAATAGCTCTTGTTCAAGCTGGGACAAGATGATTTTGCATTCAAGCGTATGGCAAGACGTCTTTCCTTTTACTCACCAATTCAAGATATCTTCAAGTAATTAAATATATCTTTAAATAGAACTACAGATATCTGTAGATACTTTTTGATATCTTCAAATAATTGAAGATATCTTTAATTCTTTTATAGATATCTTTAATTATTTGAAAATATCTTCAAGTCTACTAAAGATATCTTTAATTTTACAAGAATAAGTGCTATCTATAAATGAGTTTTAGATGTCTAATTTTAAATAAGAGATATATACAATTTCAGATATCTGTATATAAATTAAAGACATCTGCAAATGATTTTCAGATATCTATAAATATAAATAGAGAATATATACGGTATCTAATTTCAGATATATGTGAATGAAATACAGATATCTTTAAAGATGAGTCACATATTCACAAATACGTAGTACTGTTACCGTATCGCTGGGAAGGACAGAGTGACAGACTGCTCCACAGGCATAGATCTCACGTTTCTATACATGAGACACTGTACCGCTACAGAGTGTTCTGCTGTGATAGCTAACCGTACAAGTGTACAGCGGTGTTTCCACGTGAGGCGTTTTTCACCCCCAATTGGGGGGGGGGGGTCTTTTACGCTACTTGTCACGGTAATACCTTTGAAGTTTCGCATTTGCACTGTTGATATTAGGTCTCATAATGCACTGTATGTATATTACACTGCGTCATGCATAATATTACACTTACTAAGCTGGGAAATCGCAGTCTCTTGCTGCACTGTACCGTAGCTGCGTTGCAGCTGCAGATGGGCGCCGATTAGATTCGGTCGCAGGCAGAGTTTCGAGCCATTTGGATTGGTGGGACGCTATATTTAAGAATATCTTGAATTCATTTACATTTACATCTGCAAAATATGCCATATGTAAAGGTATCTTTAATTCAGTTGAAGATATCTTAGATTCAATTTCTGATATCATTAATTCAATTTTTTGATATCTCCAATTCAATTTTATATATCTCCAATTTAATTTACTTATCTCTAATTCAATTGTTTATTTCTTTAATTGAATTATAGATACCTTCAATTCAATTCTAGCTATCTAAATTTGAATTACATATCCTCAATTAGTGAATTCTAGATGTCTTCAACTGCAATGAATTAATGATATCTAAGAAAACAGTTAGATATCTTCAATTATTTGAAAATTCTTGAACGAAAATACAGCTTGCCATAAATACGGACCGTTAAAATATCGTACTTGTACCCGATACACAGGTTACCTATGAAAACTAAAGAACACGCAGGGAGTAAGGTCACCTATGACGATGACATTTTTGGGCGTTGGTTGTACTAATAATTGAACAATATAATTAATGATCCTCATTAATTATATTGCAACAATTTGCATATATACCCCTTGAGACCAACTTACTTACTTACCTTTACAATCTTCTATGCAAACAGTAGCGTTCTCAATACATTGCTTATGCACATCTTTTGTTTCACTTGCCTTTCGTACAATCCTACACAAACACTTTTCTTTATAAATCAATGGATTATTGAGAATGATGCAACTGCACATACTGCCCATGAATAACACTTACAGGCCTACCTTATATTGACAGATGTGTTCCAGATGAGGCCCTTGGTGTAAACCATTACTGAAACCCAATGGGCAATTTGTGTTTCAGTTATTTCATCACTAGTTATACCCATTTGGTTCCCCTCTGGATCCGATTTGTTTTGCAGGCTGCCCTTTAGGGGCACTTCAAAAGAAGAAGGACTTAATCTTCCCCATAGTTAATGACTCTGATATGCCATATGTCATTGTTGAGGACAAGACATTTCCTTTGAAAAGATACCTCATAAAGTCGTTTGCACCCAGAGCATTTAACAAAGCATGCAAAATTTAACTACAATTATCAAGAGGATCGGATCAGCTTGTCGGAATTATGGCTTCCACATTCCAAACAGTAGAATGTAAAGCCAAGCAACGCAGAAGAGTTTGTGTCAGCTGTGTGTGTGTTCGTCATAATTACTTGAAATGACACTGAACAGTGAATTGCTAATAATTTCCAATATATCGAAGAGTGTGATGTTAATGAGGAGAATGTGGATACCTCGTGGATGGTACTTACTTCTGATCCGATCAATCGATAGACCCCCCCCCCCTTTACCTCGAATTATTATTCTACTTAGCGACTTTTTATAGGCCTTCTATCATTCTTGACACTGTTTTCATTCCTACATTCAATAGATATCGACTGGTCTTTACAAAAATACCTCAATTTAATCATTTCCAAGCTGAATCACCTTATTTCTCCGAGAGATAATTCCATGCAGACCCTCAACACTTTGTTTACAAATGGTTTCGTTGACTTCGTACGTAGTGTACGTAATGCAATTACTTGTGTTAGGATAACGTGCAATGTCATGGTATAAACAAAATGCCATGGCATTAGACAAGAAAGGAGCAAACAGACATTAAATGCTTACGTGCCTCCCATCGGAAGAATGACGTTTGTTACGATGTACGGTCCCTCTTAACGCCTAGCTTGTCAGAGAGTTTGATATGGATTCCAGTTAAACAATTCCTTTGAAGGAACAAGCATCTGGTGGTTAACATGCGTATGAAATGAACACGCTGCAATATTTACTCTATCACGAGCAATAGCTCCGTCGATAACCTATCTACACGGTGCACTTGCATTCAGTGCCCTGGGCTTTGACTAGCCGGGCGAAATCTTTTGTGCCCCAATGATGTGTTCAAGTTTTCCATATGAGATTATGGACCAAAAATCTAAGATTATCATCCGATAATCCATAATTATCAGTTGATCCTTCAAGGTTCTAAGTTGATAATCCAAGATTATTTATGATCAACCATGCAGGTTTATTACGAGATAATTCCAAGGTTATGAGAAATAACTCGGACTATTGACCCAGGTTTATCGCGACAATTTGGGATTATCTGTCGATGTACAAAATTATCATGATAATCATCTTGGATTATAGATCCAAAATCCATTGTTCATGGATTATCAACTAATTTTGATATTTGGCTTTTCAAACATTTTTTTATCACACGAAAATCTTTGATTATTGTTTTTTGCACAATTGGGGAGATTCTCGACAGAAAATTTTGGATTATCGAGTGATAATCTTGGATTCTCCATTGATAATCTACCATTCTCCACAGATAATCCAATATTATCAGCGGATAATCGTTTATTTTCGATTGGACTATCAGTTGAGAGTCCAAATAACTGATACTGTGGATTGATATAACAATTTAACTCTGATATCTTGGATTATCGTCCGATAGTTGAAGTTATTTTGATAACTTTAATTTTCTTGAATAAAAATTGGTAATACAAGATTGCCGCATCTTGATTTTCGGTCGAAAATCTTAGATTTTCTATTTATTGCATATTCGGCTTGTCATATCTGCCTCAAAGGTGTACGAAGGAACGACAACAGTGACTAAATTGCTTGTTGTGAATGGCTGCTACCTTCAATGAGGTGCCGGTGTTGCGCGAGCAAAAACATTTTACAACTAACTTACAAGAAAAGCTGTGATATGTGGATAAATCGTTTCCAAATAAACAGGGCGTTCTACAGGAAAAATGAAAACTGTTACAATCTGTCAAGGAATTAAAACTGTTCGACTGTTTTTTGCAGTGGTTTAGTCCCTATTTGGATTACGAGGACTTAAAGTTAGTCACTTAACTTACTGTCTGATTTTACATAGGGCCTGACATGAACAGGCATGTAACAGGCACATGAGCGTATGTAACTTAGCCTAACTTCCTGACTACCGCGGGAAATTAAAAAAAAAAAACACTGACTGACTGTGATCGTGTAAACTACGTTTTAATCATAACAAAAACATTTGTTTTGACTTAGAGCCTTGCATGCTAGTAGCCAGGCAACTCAAGTCACTGTATGTCCAAACGTTGGCCTTAGCAGCCTTAGGTTACTTGGCCCATGCTGAGTTGGAGTTGGGCCAAATGTATCCTAGGCTAGGTCTAGCATATTTCCTACGGCTCTTTGGCAGGGCGTGATACGCAGTGTTCGGAGTGATTTCACATTTGCAGAATACCTAGCATGTCAAAGCAACATCGGGGAAACGACAGGCTGACGCTATTGACTTCTACTGTACAGCTGGCAGCACAGCACATTGCATTTACATTGGAAGTAGGGTCTAATTTGAAGACCAAAGAGAAATCTGTGAAAATTCTTGTACTGTTTAGACTAGTAGGTATAGCCTACGTCCTTTTGAGTGAGATTTATCGTCAGTAAAAAGAGAAGTATAATTTACTATATTACGTTAGGCCTAAACAAAAACAACACTATTTAACTATCCATGAAAAGACTATTAGGATACACAGCACAAATCAGAATACACATTTTAAGGGACTACCAAGATACATGGTAATATTGTTTGATATATTATTTTGAGGCTATGAGGATACACAGTCATCATGTCATTTTCCAATATGGCATGTTTACCAGTAATGGGGACCAAACAGATTATAAAATAAGTACCAAATAAAATGTGTTGGAAGGAAAGAGCTGCATTGGCCATTCATAATATGCTGATCAATACCATGCCTCGTAGTATAAATAAAAACTATTGCTTATTTCCATTCAAGGTCATGAAATTAGAGAAAAGTAACTGCCATTCATGTCCAATGATATAGAGTAAGTTTATCAGTTTTTGACGAAAATTAACATCAGCAGCAATGGTGCCAAAACTGAACTATCATCAACATTGAGGCACACATCATACATTTAATAGTTTGTATCATGCTATAGGTTTTACCAATAACACTAATCTGATAGAGAAATGAAAGTTTGGAAATGTTTTTCCATTTAGTGAAAAGAGAAATAAAGGTAAACATAATCTTGCTAATGTAACTGTACATTATTTCTCTGCAACACTGCTAGTAGCAAAATTTTGGTACTTTGGTACAGCAAAAGAAGCAATGGGGAGAAATGAAGGTAAAATACTTTTGAGCATCAGTATAGTCCTGCCGAAATTTAGCATTTTCAAACTTGCACTAGTGTATGCAACAGCAAAATAACATTATTCATCCAGAATATCGACATTCATGTATTCCTCATGTTTTGTCCGGCCAACATACTAGTAACACCTACAGTATAAGTTTCACAAATACTAATCTGAAAACGGGTTGTGTTTTTGTTTTCACACTTTTTGTGTAGACCATTTGCGAAGTGTAAGTGGAATATTGCAAATTTAGGAACTGTCTTGAAACATAATGTGGAAATTTCAAACATCCATAGGCTGGTAAGTGTAAATTTTGTCTGTTCAAAATTAGTTACATTAATTAGCAATATTTTGTCTGTCAAACAGTTACAATAGAAACATTGAGCTTAAAAAATAACAACGGTCAGTCCTTTTGAAGGATGTAAATTTTTGAACTGGATACATTGATAATTATCACAAGCAAAAAAGTTCTGACGAAACACATTCTTAAATTTTGGTGTAAACATTATGTTTTTGTGAAGCTATGAGGATACGTATTCAAAATCGGAACGACTGTGACACTTTCTGTACTGTATAGGCTAGGCCTACCATATATTTGTGAAAATTATTATGATTAAGTCCCAGGTTTATTTTAAGAGACTACAAGAGTATGCAATTTCAATATAATTAGCGAGAACAACTCATCAGTCCATATGTTGTGGTAAAGAGGTTCCTTGGATACACAGTCATATAGTTCGACATATTTTAGGGAACTAGTTACAAGGATATGCAGTCAAGGTGACTGCATAGCCCATTATACAACTGAGCTTAATCTTTCTGGGTGTTCTGCAATCATGCCCAGCGCACAACACAAGGAAAGCTGGTGATGTAGAGTAGATGGAAAACTAGGTTTGTGGTCTGACTATTTGTATAACATTCAGGCGCCATGAGTCAACCAGTCAATGTTTGTGTGGCTTGAAAGCTATGTGAAGATTCACCATTGATTTTTACAAACACATTGTTCAATAAATGTGTCAGTTCAGAACATGATCCCGTTCTGTAGCCTATTGAACAGTTATCTTGAACTTACCTTCATCAATATTTTTTGTGGTAACTGGATTCAAGTGAAGGTAGAAGGATATATCCAACTACTTGGTTTATAATCTGCAGTGACATTTAATGATGCTGTAGGTCCAGCCGATGTTTAAATGGAGGAGATTGGTACTGCACAGTACAAAATACTTCCAACATTGTCAGTAATGTTCTGGTGGTGATAGTTATGTTGAGAAACTGAACAATCGAACGTAATATTGAGTAGACCTGGTACAGTGGGGGAATGGTGTCAGAGAGCTTTCATCAACAAGCGTATGAACTTTGGCTCATACCGTTACTGTATATAACTTTGTGGAAGAAAAAGAGCTGAAAACTTTTTCAACTCAGGCATTGTTACAAGATCATGTTTTGATCTCTGCAGAAAGTTGCTATACCCATCGTCATTGTGAGCAAACAAGCAGTTACTGATTTCTTTCCTTCCCTGTTATTGTCACATTCAGACTGCAGGTTGAGGCATTTTTGACGAAATAATGACATCAAACAGTGGCCATGGCGGGACCAAAGTCTCCTCCACACAGATGATGTTGAAAGAAGTAGAAAGAGCTTTATCAGTCCTCGATGACAAGAGATTGTAAGTTCCTGTCTTGGTTATTGTAGTAAAACCGTTCATTTATGCCATGCTTGCGAAGAATCCTCAATTTGGTCTGCTATTGGTCTATTGCAGTCAGGTGACAGTGCAATATCCGGTGGATAATACTTAGTCAGTTTTATCTAGTAAAATCATCGACAGATAAATGCACTAAAAATGTAGCTTGACAGTGCTTTGTCATCTCCTATATTACACAAAACAATGGTGATGCTTTTTCTGTCGCACATGAACATTGCCGACATGATCTGAATAGTGTAAACATTTTCTTGGATTTCATTTTCAGTAAAAATGCAGTTACTTACCAAGCAAAATTTCCTTTCAGTGCCACCTTTTTCATCAAAATTTTGCTGTGTATGAATGGAAAAGGTTAGAGGTTAATCAACTTTGGACCTGTGCATTAACTCAACTGATGGATGATGCACTTTCATGAGTTGATGCTACACTAACGCTGGATGGATTATGCATTACACTTCAGTCAATGCATGGTCCAGCATTGATTAACCTTCCATTTGTCACAACATGATCACTTGTTTTCAGTTTGTCTTACAGTAGGCATGAATCAGGGTTTTGTTCTGATAGTAGGCCTATAAAGTCCAACATAAACATTCCTTGGTTTCATCCTTTTCCTTTTGACGTGAACAGAGATTCTCCAACGATGCCCCTTTTATGAGAATAAGTTTTCATTGCTATGCCTGTAGCAAAGCTTTGACCATCAACCCCTCAAGTTTGGCTGCATTGAACACATGAAATAAACATCTGAAAAATAAATGATGGTTTGCAGATGCCATTCAAATACTTGTCACTTGGCAAAGTTTGAGATCAAATTGACTGATATATGTGACTATGTGCAACCTCCTGTTATTTCCCTGAAGAACATAGTGTAGTGAAAAGAGTCCTGACAAAAGGCATGTCATAAACAATAAATAAGGGAAATTTGTTGGACAACCTGATCCCCTTCCCATTGTTTTAATGCACAATATTGACATAATCACTTTTAACCAGTGAAATATAGAAACATTGTTTTGGACTGCCTAAAAGATAATATGAACTTTAATTTCACGGTGTTTTATACTTCATTCGAGATTGAACCAAACCTGATCTCAAATTCATTTTTTCTTTGTTGCTAGCAAATTTCTCTTTAATCTTTCAAAGTAGTCATTTTTTAAAAACCTTTGTGGATTTTACTTGCAGAGCAGAGTCATTACTGCATGCTCTTACAGTACAGTATGTAAAGTTAATTGATGGAACGCTCCTGGCCATTTGGATACCAGCTGATGATACAAATCTAAAGTCCCTGTCAGACACTGCTGGATCACCCCACCGACGGATGAGAATTCAATCAAGTTTTTTATGTCAGTGTCTGCTAGATGTACTGTACTCTCCTTGTTCTGTGTATGGTGTGTGCAGTAATTCTGTTGCACGTCTGGTGATATCCTTCAGGTCATGTCCAGTCTGGTGGGAAGATTTGTGCATGCACAGAACTTTTCACTGACATCACAGAAGAAATCAGTTTGGTGTGCGGTACAGTATGTCTGCTACAGTACACGTCCCTTTTAACCAGTATATTTCCTGTAAGTTGTTATTCATCCATCCATCGTCTGCCATGTTTTCTGTTGTGTCTGTTGGTGACGTTAACAGATTGAGGCAGGTCAGGGGCCAGATGTCGGTTACAAATACGTTCCTGCAGTCAACATTTCCGATTTCTCGAACAGACTGTTTATTTTGTCACTGTACAAATAAAAATAATGTACCTGTGTCAATGGTGTTTATTGTCAGCCTATCCTGTAATGTTAAACTTATGAATCCCCCACCTCTCACTTATGCAAAAACTTTCCAACTTTGCAACAAATAACTATTAAATTATTCAGCATATTGGTTTTCTCTCTTTGTCTTCTTCCAGATCTTCTGCTGATCCAACATTTGTTGAAGCTCAAGAGAGTTTACGTCGTCACGTGTGTGAACAGACAAATACACGATTAACAGATTTAGACAAGGGTAACTATTGTTGCATTTCCCGGTTAGAAGCACCCGAGGTAGAGAAATCAAGTTAAATGGTGGGGGGTATCCAATTTAGCTTCGATGCCCTTTACAACAATAGCCCCATTATAACTGTTTTGTTACTAGGATGGAACTGGTCATTTTATTGGCCAATTTTTTTTCGTGTGGCCAATTTAACACTGCATGATTTTAGATAACCATTGTTTTTGTAATGTCGGTAAATAAAATGGCATACAAAGCTTTGCTTTATTTGTATTATGTCTTTGTTCCTTTCATTTGTAACATTTGTTTTATGCAAAACAGGTACATGTGAGTTTTTCCGTCTGAATCAAAAGACATTACCATGCATTGTCTTTAGACTTATGCATACAGTATTATCTCCCACTATGGATGAAAAGTGTTCCCTTTCCAAGGAGAAAAATAAACAAAACAAAACATAAGCAGCAATATTCTTGTTGTAATGTCACACAAGTTGTGGCATTGACATGTAATAGTAATCATAACATTTACAATGTGATATAAAAACAGTATTTGGTTGGTATAAACCTGTGAACTGGATATGATTTTCCACCAAGTGCTCTTTAATTTTAATGGAAATTTTTTACGACTGTGTAATGCCATTTGAATTTCCATGCATGGAGAACTTAAAGATGTTGAAATCCAGGAACTGAACATGACCAGTCAACAAATGTACACCCTGCTGCTAATGTATACAAGAACATGGCTCAAGTGTAAACCTATAAAGGCTAGTTGGTATTTTTGGTGGTTGGATTCCAAATGGGCCTGTGCTTAAAACCACAGTTGCCGGCACTATTTTTCTGTAGCCACGACATGTTGGGTTCAGTCACATTGTTTATGTTGCTGAGCTGAACATGGTGAAAGATTTAAATGCAACTTTGGGATAGAAGCATGTCTTTGCAAAGGGTCTGCTTGTAGAGAACCCTCCACCAGTGAAAGAAGATAATTTGACAGCCTACATATATTGCACCGTATTGTTTGTGTAGTTAAATTCAGAAACAGGTTATCTTAACAGCATGTGCTTTCCAATTGCATCATCTCAAACTGAAAACTTCCATCATTCTCAAACATTTTTTTCAGTTGCTGCTGAGCTGGCCAAGGATTCCACAGCCCCAGGTCAGAGCCAAGTCATCTTAGACTTTTTGTTATTCCTGATGGACCGGAATCCTGTCACCTTTACTTCAAATGTATCCCTGGACCCTGAAGAGGCAAACCACCTTCATGACTTACAGATATGCAAAGGTTGGCAGTTGTTCCAACTTTTTTTTTCGGTGAAAATTTCTTTGCCAGCTGATGCTGAATTTAACAGAGCTGTGTATAATCAAGAGGCTGCATGACAACAAATATTCAGTTAGTCTTTATATGAAACTGCATCAGTTTGTGGCAAGTTGTAAGACAAGTTGTAAGACAAGTTGTAATTTTGAAACAAATTCAAATACTTCCCAAACCAAGATATTCTCAAATTGCCAAAAAATGGACCCTTAAAGGTCTATCCTGCAATGCATTCTCCAGATACTAAAAATATGTTCATTTTGAAAGGGAACATCACTTGTGCCCATATATAAGGTACATGTTTACACCTTCTGTCCTCCCTGCTGTTACTGTTTTTTTTATTCTGTCTCTTTTTTCTGTTTTCTATCGGTTGTGTTTGGCCTCTTGTCACCTCTTGAAGATCTTGATAAATGGCTTTTATCGCGCCTGCTTCGAATTCTGAGTGATTACCAGTGCAAGGCGGTGCACGATAAAGTCTGCGAAGTGACTTTTGAGTTACTCAGACTTCTGAAGAGAAGGGCGTTGTATCTCTACCAAGATATTGTCATGGAATTGTTACGGATCACTGGAAGTAAGTACTATTTCCAATAAACTTTCTTTGGCTTAATCTATATTGTTTGGTATACATCAGTGCTTGGATTTGCGTGTGTCAATGTGACTATTATGTTGGGTCTATCATTGAGAACTACAAATGAGGTAAAGACACTGTATTTTCTTTGTGTTTGCTTGAAAAAGAAAAGAAGAAAATGAAGGTTATGACTTACTCTATTTTAAATATTTACAGGGTATTATTTTTCCATTGTTAGGTTGAAATTTTTCAGAGGAAGACCTTTTTGCAAAAATTAATATTGCACTTGTGTGAAAGTTACAATGTTTTAATTCCCATTTAAATGGTTTCAAGTTTTTATGTTGCATTCCTTAACATGTACACACAGAAAGGAATTTTTTTGCTGTCTGCGATCACAGTGTATCCAGCCATTACCTAGTTCAACCTGTTCCTCTGTTACTTCAGTTTTCTTTGGGCTTTTTTTTCAGGAATATGTAACATTCTCAGTGAAAAGTTTAATCATGGTGCTATAGAGAGTTTGGAAGATCCTGTTATATTTGACATGTTTCCATGGCAACCACAGAGAAGGTATGCACCTTCATCATCTCAAGTAAGTGGTTTTTTTACTCCTTGTTCTCAGTCACAGTGTAAGTTGTAAATTCCAGTGGCTTCACATCAGCTTGTCTGTATTCATCCCTCAAGTTCACATTGATCTGCTCAAGCAGTGAAAATTCCATTACTTCATGTTTAGCTTGATGTCATTCAGAGTACACCAGTAAACTCCAATGAAATTCCATCCATTTTAATATTGAATCAATACAAATATAAAAATTCAAATTAAATCAGATCATTCCAAACTCCAAAAAACAAAAGAAGTAAGCAAATATAAAATATAAAAAATAAAATATTCTAAGCTATGCCAAACTGTATGTAGAATAAGAGAAACGGTAAAAAGGTAAGAATCTAAGAATAGGTAAAGGAATACCTAAGGTCACAAACAGAAATCGATCCAGACAAATTAAACTGGGTAAGAAGTACCTACAAAAGATTTGTTTCCTTTAGAAGTACGAAGATGACGATTTGATGGCAAGAAGTTGAAATCTGCAGGGTGGCCAGGATCTTTCATGGTTTTGTCAATTTTCTTAGTGCATGGACCTATCCACATAAAACAAAATCACATTCCTTCCTCCCTCTCCTCCTGTTTTTCTCTGCTTTTGATATTGTTATCATAGATATTAGGTCAGTAAGGGAAATGTAACCCAAGATCATTGTAGAGTGAGCTGATGCCGAGCCATTGTAATAAGTATAGCAACCAGACAGTGAGCCATTCTCCATTGCACACAGCTCCTGGCCTCATAGAGAACATGTACAGGATGTGTGCGCTCAAGCATGTGGGATATGCTGACTGTGTAATGAGAAGCAGTGTAAAGCTTTGTGCACCAAAGATAACCTTAGGTTAGGTTTGTCAGGCTTCCCTAAAGATAGCATTATAGTTGACAGCATTTTAGTCGAAAAAGATTCACATCTGTTCCGTTCTTCTCATTGTGTTGAATTTGATGGAATGATGAAGGCATGTGACGTCTAAATTGGTCTCATATCAAAAGTATAAAAATTGTCTAGCTAAGAAATTAGCAGTCCTTTCTTTTGGCTACAGTTGGGATTAATACTACAGCTAAGGAATGTCTGACTTTGCAAAAGTATGATAGCGGTGGACAGACACAAACATATTAGCTTCTAGAAATGAAAATGAGGTAAACTCAATGACGAACAGCACCGTTCTTTGAGACAGTCCTTGAAACAATATGCACATGGCTTCTTGATCCCCTGTAGTTTTCCATTTAGGGGAATGTATGTTAGTTGTTACACGTATTTGGGAATATCGGAATGGAGTTCAAGTCAATAGGCATGTGTCCTGTTTCCTTTGTACATTGTAAGTTTGATTACACTACATTCATCTTCATTTTGTGCAAACAATTATTAATTTGTTTTGATTTCCAGGCAGGATCTTTTGACTTTGAGGCCATGTTTGCAGACTCCAAACCAGTGATCATGGAACATCTTTATAGCTGTTATCTGTTACAGCTTAACATGAGGTACATATTAGTTGATTATTTTAACCTGTGTACGTCATTTGACTATGGTACCAGTGTACAACGTACTGTTGCAGTACCAGTGTTTGCCACATGATTACAATACCGGTGTACATCATAGGATTACAGTACTATTGTTGTGTACGGTACATCATATAGTAGATTGCAATACTAGTGTACATAATTTGATTACTTCATTAATAGTGTACAGTAGTACATCATACAGTAAATTGCAAAGCCTGTGTACATCGTATGATTAAAGTGCCAGTGTGTACATTATATGATTACAGCTCCAGTGTACCTCATATGATTACAATACTAGTGTACGTCATACAGTAAATTGCAGTACCATTGTACATCATATGATTACAGTACCAGTGTGCTTGATATAATTACAATACAGTGTGCATCATACAATAGATTGCAATACAAGTGTACACCATATTATCATTGAATCAGTGTAAATTCTCTGGCTTTGGTACCAGTGCACATCATACGATGAAGGTGTTTATGAAAGTCGCATACATTGGATAATTATCTTAATATGAACAGCAAGGTCGATTTTCAAAGCTGTGATCATGTAAATTGATCTGCCACTCGTAATTCCCCTGACAATAAACAAAGAACAATACAAAAGTTTACATACATGTATACTTTATATTGACATGTGGATGTGTAAAAAACAATCAGTAAATAATGTGTCATTTTGTAAATGTGCAGCTTGAAAAAATCAGGTGTTGATTGTTTACCATGGATGCTACACAAATTGTGATGAAATGTGCTGAACAATAAAGACTTGCTATTACTTTGGAGACATTTTGCAGATGTTTAATGTCAGTGATCATATGTTCTGTTTACACGTCATCTCATGGATCTCTTCAGTGACGAATGTTATTGAAAAATTGCATGCTTCTTGGCAATCCTCCAGGTTTGTCTTACATGCCATGTGTAAATTGGTTGTGATGTTTAGCAGCGTGACGTGGGACGTGTGCCGATGATTGTGTATTACAGGCTGTCGATACAGAAGCAGCTATAAGTAGGGTCATCAAAACTACGATACGTATATCCTTTACAGATTGAAAAGTGGTTGCAGTCTGTCAAAAGTGTAGGCAGATACATTAAAGCATTAAACCGTGATTCTCACATATGTGAAGTGAGGGAGATATTTTCTACTATACAGACTGTACTTTCTGTTGTAAGAAAGGTTAATCTTCTTTAATGTTGTTTCAATCACATTGTCTTCTTGATAGCAATATTCTCAAACACATTGTTGAAGACGGTGGAATCTTTTTGGCTAAACACTCTGGATTCCTGTGGGCTGTGTTAGGCTGCCAACTGGAACAAGGTCACTTTCCCATCAAACAAGTAAGTATGTTAAATTAATACAAACTTGTGATACATTTGCATACATGTAATAGATCAGTCTGTGAACCAACAGCTATGACAATTTGTGCATCATAAGAATTTTTTTTTCATGCCACCTGGAGTTTCTCTCCTTTTGTACATGCTTCTTCACAATGTGCCTCTCTCGTTTTCCGTTCATTTTCACGATCGTTGGCTTTAGTTTTCAGTGTTTTGTATTTTTATTTTGTACTTAACCAGATAGTGTGCAGTGCCATATTGGAGTGATGGCATGTAAATTAAAATAGGTCATGTCTGTCACAAAATTCTTTGGATATAATAACTCTTGCTTTTGTATGCTAAGTGATGAAACACACATTCTTACAAAGTGCTGACATTTTCTCATTACAGGCTTAACAGAAATAAATTTGTCAGGCCTCCCTACGTTGAAGGGAAGGATTGGTTTTGTTTGGTTGTAACATCTTCCTTCATTGTCATAATATGTTGATTATTATCCAAACTTCCCTGCATATGATGGACTGTTAGCTGGAGCAACTTTATGGTCCCCCCTAAGAATTTATCCTCCCAGATTGTTTCATCATGTTTCATTCTCTTCAAAGATCTTCCTGTACATAACGGATTCGTTCTCGGGACGAGTTTAACGTTCCCTCCCAAAGGAATTTATCGTCCCTGATCGTTTTAGTATGTCGATTGCTCTCATAGGTCTCTCTGCATGTGATGGGTTCTCTCTTGGTCCAAGGTAATGGCCCTCCAGAGGAATTGAAGCAATATTTTGCAGACTTGCTGGTTGGAGTCCTTAACTTGATTCTGGTTCCCAGTGAAGATGATCAGTTTTTGGAGTAAGTCTGATTGGAACCTTATTTCTGTGGTGTTTTCATGACTGTAGTGTTGATTTTTAAGAAAAATTTAGGCTAAACTGAAGGGAATCTTAAAGGAAAAAGAGCATTCTACCAGCAGACACTTCCACCCCCATTCCAGTATCTCACTCAAAACTCAAGATATTGTTGTTTAAGTGAGGTCTCCACTTTTCTCAAGGTTTACACAACTGTCTCACACTTATCATCAGCAGATTATTGCAAAAAGTCTTTGTTTCCTTCGAAACTGAAGTCCATATTTAACCTTCAAATTTGACACCAGTGTGATTGAGCAATTGAGTTATTGAAGATTTTACAGGATCAGAAGTATGCAATACAAAGAAAATTTCAAAATTCCAGATTCTGCAATTATTTTGATTTGTTCTCAATTTATATTCACCATGGCAAGAAATGTTTGCTGTTTTATTGCAGATTTTGCCACCGCCATGGATGTTCAGCAGGGTTTGTACTGTACTTGTTAGGGATTGTAAGATTTGATTGTGTCCTTTATCAATGACTACTTACTGGTCAAGTTGAAACATTTCCTTTTGATCCCCCAGAGTCCAAGAGGAAATGGAAAAATCCATCGCAATGTGTCTCGATGCTTTGTTCGCGGGAAAGTCTGGAGTAAAGTCCTCTCTTTACTTGAGCCATTCGGTCCTGCAGATGTTCTTCGAGGTCCTTGTCGAAACAATTCCCCAAGATGGATTGGATTCAATCAAAACTGGTCAGTAGTGACGGTGGTTGAGTGTGGCCTTACTTTAGAAGTGTAGTCACAACTTTGTAACTCGCACAAGATGATGTACGTCATCCACAACTTATTGTACTCCGTCCACAACATATTGTACTCCATCCACAACTTGTTGTACCTCATTCATAGTTCTTCTGCAGTTTCCCTGAGTTAAAATGTAATGTAGGTGGTACACTGTCTTGAAAACTGATATCCCACCAAGCCCCCCCTCACCCATCTCCATAATATGTGACTGACAGCCCAGCAAACTTCAGTATTCACTGACAAACTTGTGCCAATATGAGCAACTACAGGGTATTCATAGTATGACCTGAGATGGTGTCTCTATTACCCGCCCCCCATCCCACCCTGCACCCATGTGCATTCTTCTTTCTGGTTGTTTGCCTCTTGTTCTCCTTGATTGCCCAGCTATTTTACTGAACATACTTATCTTATTTCTATTTTTTTCAGATGCTTTCTTAGAGTCACTGGCTCATATGGTCATTTATATGACTAATCACTTGTCACCAGGTTATACCTTAGAAACATCAGCTGGCAAAGCTTCTTGGAGTGGTTTCACTTCCTCTATCATTGAAGATCTAGGAAGGCCAGAACAGGCCAAAAACCTAAATGAAGTGGTATGCTGACTTCCTTTATTTTTGATTATCAGGAGGATAAACTTTTTCTTTGATAAACGTTATTTTGTGTAAAACTTTTGTTGATATATAGAAATTACGATCATCATCCCACCAATCAAAGTTGTATTGTTGGTTGTCTTTTGTTTTGTGGGATCTTTAGACCAAAGACATTCGTGGGCCATGCCTTGAAACTATTGTTGTTCTCTGTTACTGTTTTGTTCTCTTCATGTGATTCGTTTGGGTCACTCCCATTGTGTTCTCTTCATTAAAATGATGGGTCATTCCCTTCCCATCTCACTGCATTTACTCTAAATGCCACCAGATCATTTCCGATGGGAGCTGAAAAGGATGCCATTGGACAAAACAAATAAGTGATGTCAAAAGAAGAAGACAAAGCATTCTGGTCAAAGTTACACTTCATAAAAAATTTTCCATTTTCTGTGTTGTAGGGACTTTTGAATATTTTGGATACCTACAAAAAGATAACCCGAACTAAACAGTGCTCTCCTTGTCTTATTTCAATTTTAATTGTTTTGAACTTGAAATGAATAAGCTGGTGAAATTGCCTGATAGAGTTTGTGAATGACATATCACACAAATTATGTGGTAAATTTTATGGAAAGTATAGCAATCACACCTCTGCTTGATTCAAGTTACACCCTCATTCCCACAGCAAAGATGTGAACAATGCTTGCAGATTTTAAAGTGATGTTGCGGTCATTTTCTATTTCAAGTCAAAAGCTCATTTTTGGTCTGGAGTAAAATCAGCTAAAGAAAGATCTTTCCAACAGAGAAAAGGAGATAATTCTATGTTCTCCCATCAAATAAGTTACCTCTTCTGAAGCTTTCTACATTTATGTCAGCTGCACTGAGGTATGTCGTTCATCAGCACGGTCATTTTCGAGAGATGGAAGTGGTGGTAACGGTTGTAGTGTGAAGCATGTCGTTACGTTTTTGAGCGTGTCCTGAAAACTCTGGAAATGGGTCAAAGAAATGTAGCTCCAGAAGAAGGAATTTAAAAGACTTCATCAGCTGGGTGGGAGAGAAATGTGTAATATGCAACTTTCAAGTTTGACGCCGCACTTCAAAGATGCATGCATTCCAGAAAGGTTACGACATTCATTGTTACTGCACGGTATTTAGGTACTAAGTCATAGTAGTAAAAACTTGGTGTGCAGTATTGCACAGCAGTTTGTCCACATTTTTGAGATATCATGTTTCAGAAAGTTTCCTTGAACCCCACAATTTCTGTTTTTTACATTCTAGTTCACCAAACCCCTGATCGCTGTCATTTTGATGGAGTTGTCGGCATGCGAGGATTCTCTCAGAGTCAGATGGTCTGAGGGCGCCATCTCTCTTTTACCCCTAGTAACGTCAGAATCCAGCGACGCCAGTGGAGATGAGAAAATTGACAAAAAGGGCAGATTGTCAAAATTGAAAACCAGGAAAAGACAGGCACCATCGTAAGTCTTAACTTGTTGAGAAAAGCAAATCTGTCACTTCCTCATTGTATGCATCTGAACTGGTTGTAAGAAATTTTTCACGAAGAAAAATAAGCACAGGCTACTGCAGCTTTGTATGTAACAAACAGTGATGGTTACCACCTTATAGAAGGCATACATAAGACGGTGTTGTCATGGTTACCTTTCATCACTATCAGACCCGCATTGACAAGCTAGCAGAACCAGAGTGATATGTTTGAACTTTCATTGTAATAGCCTTTCTCCACAAGTGGCACTCCAAATCCAAATTTGTGTTTTCAAAAGTCCTCCCTTTGCCATCAGAGGTCTTTTAACACAAAAAAGTGGCTAGACTTCTTGGGATTTTGTATGCACATCTTCAGCAAAATGTAACATTGTACGTATAAGCCACGTATTTGCAATGTGTATAGGGTAGAAGTTAAATGCACGTTTCAATGCACAGTGCATTTCTGTTGAGAGATTCTGAAAAATTCTTGATGAAAAACTCTTGGAATTTTGATAAAGCTGTTAATTTATGGCATCGATCTCACAGGAAACCCATCAGCTGAATTGTTCCTTTGTTTTGTTCTTCTATAATACTTAGGGAAAATTCACTTCACAGCATTTTCCGCTGCATACAAGATTTAGAAAGATTTGTTATGGTGGAGCAGTTGATTATTCGTCGAAAGAATTTGACTTAATTTTTGGGGGGGATTCCTTGCCAAAGGCAAAAGGAATCAATGCATAATGGTGATGTCTTGTGTGTGCATGTGTGTGAGTGTGTGTGTTTATATAATACCTTGTTGTAAAAACAATATCTCAAGAAGGGTAACCATGACTAATCTCATAGTTATACTGTGCCTTTCATGAGTACTGGCAAGGAATCACAAAGTCCTTTGACTCTCTTGTTTCTCTTTTTTTACTTCTCAGCCATGATCAAAGTCATCCAAACTCAGATTCCAATCAGACCATGGAACTATCTTCTCCAACTTTACACAAAATAAAGACGAAATTCAAACAGCTTTGTCAGATGACATTTCAAGTGGTAAGTGGACAACACTCTCAGGATGTATGGTAGCATGCACTAGTTTTCAGAAGTTCTTAACATATGGCACATTTTGACCTTTTGGCATATATTGGACGTACATTATATCTAACACTGACTTTAAGTTGCTGAAATTAAGATCACTAAAAGAGCATGCCTCTTTTAGAATCAATCTAATGTCAATTAAAGCTCTTTACAAACCACACGCTTTGTAAAGATTTTGTGAATATCATGTCATAGTTAGGCTGCACCATACAACTTTCAGATACAAGTAACTATGTCTTGTGTACACAGCAGTGTGAATTTAAAGTTTCCTTCGTCAATGAGTAATGTTGCAAAACTTTCTTGAAAATTGTTCATTGATGAGTTTTCAATTTCATTCGAGATTTCAGGTTATACGGAATATTAGTCATACACTGAAATCCAAAATGCTCATGTTGCAGCCAAGCAAGCTTATGGGATGATACAAATATGAGCTGTTTATAAGAGAATGTATTATGTTCTTTACCAAACTTCCAAATTGATGTAAATAACTGTCATAAATTTTACTAAATAGCATCACATGATTTGCGGAGTCTCAAGGAGACATCTTTCTGAATGTAAGGATTTTCCTCGTCAACGACTGTATTTGAAAGTGTTCTCTGTAAAAGCAATCAGGAAACAGTGCATGGAGCGTATCTCACATCTGGGTCCCCATGGTAACACTTAGATCAGAACCAGATATTACTGACACAGGATGACTTGATCCTATAAAAACAATCAGCAACCCCTCTCTCCTCAGTTGTACATTATGGCCTACATGGGCATAAGGAATAATATCAAGTGCCGTGATGTGAAATACCGCTCAAGGAAACATGTTTAAATGACTTCGATATTGTTTGCCAGCTGAGTGGCATAGAATCATCCTGAGGTGATGCAAATGAATTCAAGAAGATGGTATTTGTTATAAGATATACAACACTTAAACAAAAGAAAAGTGTGGTATGAAAAACAGGATATTTAATGACTTCAATTCAGCATGCAGGAAAACTGACAAAGGCATTAAGACATCACTACAAATCTCTTAATGTAGAAACACCAAAAACAGTCCAAAAACATCTAGAAACAAGTGCTCATGAAGTCAAACATCTAGAAACAAGTGCTCATTAAGCTAAACAATTCCCAGAAATATTAGGTAATGTTAAACTACATTTCTGGTAATAACATAATGGCTCTCAGTAAGGGGCACTGAAACCACTTTAAATTTTTAGACTAACTTATTCATTTGCAGCAAAATTGTTTTCTACTGATAAATTACTATTTCACAGGATGAGGCTGAAACTGAGGCAATTGTAACAGGACTCCACACAACTCTAAAAGTTATCAAATGTTGCTGTGTGACCACTGAGGACAGACTACAATCTGCTAAATCTCCAACAGCTAATGAAGGGAAAGAACACATACTTTGGTGGTACTCATCTGAAGACTTGCAGCAAGTTCTGGCATTTTGGATCAAACTATTGGATCAGATGAAAACTATGGACAAGGAAATATTTTCAAAACTGTTTGCAATTGTTGCAGATAGTGTAGGCCTCTTGTTGTCAACTTCAGGTAAGGGTGGTCAAGTAGTAATAAAGTTTCATCTCTTCTTTGCGAGGCATTATTCTGGCTTTCCAAATTGTCAATAGCATGCACCAAGTAGTGTCCTGTAGGGAAAATATGATTTCACTAAATTAGGGTAATTACAGTAATGAACAATGTCATGACAAAGTTTGGCAATATCTGACAAAGCTTAAAATTGCAACAGACTGTAGTAGTTTGCATCAGCTAACACTTTTGTATAGAGTATTTAGATAGTGGTGTTTTTGGTCTCTTTTTTTTCCCTTTTTTTTTGTAGTTCACAGTATTCCTAAAATGTTTCCCTTTCCTAGGATCTATAACTATTAATCAAAGACACAGCTCTAAGTTTATGGCTTTCTTAACCCAGTGTCATGGTCAAATCATTTGTATTATAATTGTATGCTGCCCGTGCAGAAACAGATGTAGAGGGATGGACATTAAACTTATATCACAGACAGTAAGTGAAGAAAAGTGCTTGTAGTTATCGATTCGATCGCCGATTCTTTTCTTCATTACCTCATACCAATTTAACAAACTTTGTATGTAAAGATGTTGCAAACATGACATATCTGCTGAAGGATGCACCATGCCTTTGCTCGTTCAGTGCAGTTACAAGTTTATCAACAACATGTCTCCAGGCAGAGTCCCAGTAGCTCACCTATTATGAGTCTTTATTGTATTCCTATGACTGCACCACAGGGACTTACACTATACTGTAAGTCTGTCATTGTCTTGTGTAGTTCAACCAGTGAAACTGACAGATGATATAATAACACGTACTGTATGCACTCCAAACATGTGCATTGTTGTACATTGTTTACTGACAGATGCCACCAAATACCATGTTTGGTATCTTTCTTTTTTTCATCCCTTTCAGATTTTGTGCGATCCTTCCCGAAACTCGGGCACGAATGCTGTTGGATCCTGTCACTCCCATGGTTACCTGTAAGTGTATCATTTTTGCAGTTGTAAAAGTAACTTGTCATGGAGTGGAATGAAGCCATCAATCTATTCTACTGGTTTGCTAGTTGTGTAAGTCAACAATCTACGTTAGTATAATAGCGCCATTCAGCGAGTAGTCTTAAGTGGTTTTTGCATTACCATCTAGCCAGTAGTAAAACTTACTGGCTTTGAAGTGCCATCTAGCCAAAAGTCTTCGTAAGAAGTAAACTTCAAGTGTTGAATCAGTTGTCATTCAAACAGTGACCTGACAAATAATCCCTGCACAGATACCCCTGGAATAAAGTCCACTCCCATGTGTGGGTTTTATTTCACCTGTTGGGAAAAAGCCATTGGGTGGTTTGTCACGAAGGTAACTGCTGAGACGAGGTAACCGTCTGGCAATTCCATCAAACAAGTTTAGGTCGAGACAGCTGTTTAAGTGAATGACCTACACCTGGTTGCCTCTGTTACTGGTTCTGTGAGCAACATTCCTTTCTATGTTACATCTTTAATGTCACCAGACTATGCTCCCGGTGACTGCCATTGCAATCCAGTCTCTTCAACACCATTGATTAACCTCAACACCATTGATTAATCTCAACACCATTGATTAACCTCAACACCATTGATTACCCTCAACACCATTGATTAACCTGAATGCCATTCATCATTCATATCTCTGTTCTTCATTTTAATTCGTTCCACAGTTACATTTCTTGAAAGTAAAATGTGAAAACTTTTCCAATTGAAAATCAATATTGCCAAGAATGAGGAGAGAGCTAGAGGCAGGCAGGATACCCACTGGGGAAGCCAGACCTGATGCTCGCGTAACGATATTGGTCGAGGTTCAATTTTAAGTGGTACATCTTGTGCATCTCGATAAGAACAAACCTCGGTCAACGTGGAGTCTGTCACCCAAAATTTTGACCACACTTGTCATATCTCTTTGCTAAACGAGAAGTTTCTCTCTGAAGTCTGACAGTTTAAAAAAATCAACTTTTTCTGAATCTGTGAAGATGTTGTTTTATCGATGATATTTTTGACGTGATTATTTTTTTTAAGTAATCTAAAACTAAACCTAAATCTGTAAACCAGTTATATTACAGAAATTGGTAAAAACCGGATTCCATTTCTGTTTGATTATGACATTGAAGATGAACAAAAATATGGCTAGCATTATGAAATATCACAAAGAATCGTGAAATACCGTACCAAAAACCATCATGAAATATTGAAAGTATTTTGAAACAGTGTTGGAAAAATTACAAGGGAGGTCAAAGAGAAACTGATTGAAAAAACCCTGCAAGTACTGCTGAGATTTCTGTAGCAACAATGAAACCACAAAAGTAGTTATCAAGCCTCTGCTGATGGCTGCTGTGCCTATGAAAGTTTGGTCACCAGAATGTGGGTAAAAGCCGCTTGCTGTTGAAGTGTGTTATTAGACATCTGATCTATACCAGTCGACTGCTGTAGTTTGAAACACCTGAAGAGCTTAGTCGTGGTCCTGTGTCGTCCGATAGCAGAGACAGATGTTGCTAATGAGTGACCTTGATCTGTCTCGTTATCTGACCGGATGTTCGTCGTTAGTGAAAGTGTTTTCGATCTGAATTTTTGAGATTCAGTCTGTTTTTTGATTTTGCGGTTTTGCCTCTGTCAATAAACAGTTCCACTCCAACTGGATGGACCTGAAGATTTGTGGAGATCTCTCTGAAAAGGAAGTGGCCAGACTCTCAAATGAAGTCAGTGGCAACATAGGTAAATATTACAAGGTTGAGAGGTAGATGTCGCAAAAGGGCAAACATGGGATGAAGACAGCCCATAGTTTCCCAGTTAGCACATCTTTTTTTATCTGTTTTTTTTTTTTTTACTTTTTTGCTCAACTGGTTCCCTGATCAGCCTAGTCAGGGTACACATGCATGTGCAAATGGTAAATTGCAGCCATTTCCACAGAAGTTTATTGGTAACATCATGCTCATTGTTCTCAATTTTGTTTAATACATAGGAAAGTGTGGTTTTATAGACAGAAACTGGAATATTAGGTCATTCTGTGTCAACTCAATAAATGTCCAAAAAGTCATGGGTAGGCACCGTCTCAGATTGTGCTAAAATTCATCTCAAACAAAACTTTTTCAGTGCTTGGAACACAGAGAAAAAAATTAGGTCAAAATTCCAAGCAATTTACAAGTTATAGCTCATTGAAAATTGGTCCCATGTTCAAATGAGCATTCCTTAATTGCTAAAACATGATTTCGGCCATTTTTAGGTATTGAGATCTTCAATTTGAATAATGGCACAAAGCTTAAATTGACTTTCTGGAGTATTTCTTGGCCAATATTTACAAGTATGGCCCTTATTATGTGTGCATCTCTCTTCCTTTAGCAGATACAAGTCACTCAAGATTGCATTTTATTTTGTCTGGAAGTGCATTTCCCAATTTTTAGCCCCCCCCCCATCTCCAAGAGTTTTCATTTTCAAGGTGTTGATACTTCAGTCATTGATTATAGACAGATGTAAATACCATTTTGTATTTATAGACCTCTGGTGTCTTCAGTGGTGAAATGATAAAGGTTTTGATAGCTTGGTCCCACTTGGAAAATGCCAAATTTTGACCATTTTTCAAGTTGACCATTGACCCAATCACTCACCTTCTGTAAAGACAAAATTTTTATCAGTAGTAGCACTAAACCTAATTTACCTTTGGTATTACTTTTGGTTTGTGTCTTCACTTCTTTGCAGATGTATAAACAATGCATGTCATAATTGACAATTGCACTTGTCTACATTTTGAACCCCCATAGTTTAAAATGTTTACATCTGTCAGGTGTCATATTTCAGTCATATATGCTGGGATGTGTGCGACACCTGTAAGTTGTAAGTCCTTAGTACATCCAATGGTGAACTAATGATGTGACAAACACAGACCCAGCATGTGAAACGTTTTGTAACTTACTCTGATGTACCATCACTAGACCCCCAACTTGTTCACTTCGGTTGAAATGTAGACACAATACTGAAAGAATTGGTGTTTCCCATTGCTATCATCAGCTCTCAGACAGCTAAAAACGTTGAAGGCGGTTGCCTTGATGTCAAACGGGTCGTTGGACTTCCTCTGTAATTTTTTGTTCAAACATTCTCAATCACAGCCTGGCAAGGAATTTGTTTCAAAGTTGATTTCACAATAGATAAAACTTCACACAGTGTGTGCAAAAGCTGTGCAAGCCTGTTGTACAAAACCACACTGACATATGTTGTAGTCTGCCTTTTAGAGGAATCTTTGTGTGTACCATTTAATGATCAATGTGGTAATGAGTTTGTAATGAAACGTGTCTTCACAGCAAACCGTAGACAGCTCAAATGTGACTGGACTGGAAACTGGAAAAGTGGAAAGCATACCAGTCCATCGCATTTTGTACTTCTAAGCAGAAGAGTGCCTTGAACATTACTTTAATATGCAGGTATGCTGCATATTCTTCTTTCTATGCTTTTACTTTCTTTCGACAGATAATAAGGCCATTGTGATGTGTCTTCAGCACCTCTCCCTCATCCCAAAATCTGTAGCACCAAAATGGAGGTTGATGATTCTCCGGACAGCACTGGTAGGTCAAGAGAGCATTTGAGGAGAAACATTTATGAGGGGAAGAACATCACATAAATTTGTCAATATTGAAGTATTCTGTGAAAAATATTTTGTATTAATGATTTGTGTGTTATGTGTTTAGTCTCCTCTTTCATCGAAGAAAATTGTGGCCAGATGCAATAAATCCATTAGTATTTTTAACATGGAAATAAGTTGCCTCCCCCCTGTCTTATTTATCTTGTAGTTCAGTTTATAGTACGGTCATGTAGTTTCATAATCTTTGTGTTACTTTAATAAGTATTACTCATTTGTTATTTTTTATTGCTATTATTGATTATTACTATTATTAATTATCACCATTTCTTATTACGATTACTATTCTTCATTGCTTTTAATTATTATGACTATTTTTAACTACTATTCATAACTGTTTTATGCAGATTTAACATTCAAACATGTAACCCCATAAGTTATTTCAAGCACCTTTTCCATGTAACCATTCTATCAACAGTGACTTGGGACGATCACCTGTGTGGTCGGAATGCCAAGTAAATGTTGATAGCCACTTTAAATTCATCTGTTTAAACCAAACTTTCAGGAAAATTGTTTGACTACCTGTCAGTCTTGCTTGAATGTTTTTACGGTCTCAAAGTCTGAACATCTGATCCAATCTGAAGACATTCATTTTCATCAGGGCAAAATATTTTGAAACTGATGGCATAGTTCTAGAACAGAATGACAAATTTAAACTAGTTGTATTGACATTTTGGCTTCAGACTTCATTGCTACAAGTGCAACTTGAAACTATTGTGGTTAAGGATAAGTTATCATCTTGATTGTTTTAGTCATTTTTGGTCGAACGCAGAGGTCTGCCAGTTTTTTGTGGAATTGACCTCCTCATTGGTTGCCATGGTCTATTTTCTGTGCAAGTACTCTACAGTATAGTAACTACAGTAGTGCAAAGTTGTAAGAGGTGACTAAACTGAGAGCTATTTAGAGCTTAGATTACTATATTATAATTCTCATTCATTACTATGCATCATCATTACTTGTGTTACTTTACTTACTCAACATAAAATAGTATTAGTTACTTTAGCTAACTTTTGTCTTCCTTGCAGTCGGACAAATCAGAAGTGGTTGTCAAGGCGGGACTGATGTCTTTCCAGTATTTTCTGTTCCACCTTGGTAACAACTATGTCCATCTACTGCAGGACATTCAGTGAGTTATGTAATGTAGTATCAACTAAGTAGCTAACTCGTTGCCATGGGTGATACTTGGAAACCTCCGCTTCTCCGGTTCTTTATTGTAGCCAAGATAACCATGCAATGTCAGAATCAGAAAAACCAGTAAACTTGGAAAAACTCGTCACCCCGGTGTAACATTCTTTAAATCAGCTGTTATACAGAATTTTAGTTCAAACTTTTTATTTGAAATTGTTTATTAATGCATATCTGTCAGCTCACAATACATTTGACTGGTTCATTATTTGCAACAAAACTTGTCGATACTCTTCTGAAATATGTGGTCAAAAGATGACAGTGACAAAATGAACCTTTCAACATCAGTCACATTTGCTTACATGTACCAGTAGTATGAAAACATTTCGCAAAGTCGGCCACAGGGAAAGCATGAACAATTTTAATTCTTCTGTTTGCCCAATTTTTTTTTGTTTGTTGTCCCTTCAGGCAGCACATCGATGGATGTTCGGACGCTGTTGCAGAGTCTTTGGCCAGTGCTGTTGGACCCATCGTGTGTGTTCTCAACAAACAGTGTTCACTGAGTTGGTAAGAACTGATTCTGTGGTGTTTTCTGGGTTTCGTCTCAAGAATAAAAAAAAAACGCAAATTCATTCCTCACCTAAATAAATTACAAAAGCATCTTGCTCAAGATTTGCATTTCAGCTTTCTTGCTAAAATGACACACAGTATGAAACACAAAAGTGAAATCTTTACAAGGATGGAGAAGATCACTCTGTGCCTTCTTCCTCTGGAGTTGCATTGTTTTCTGTTGAAGCCACTTCCATCCATCTGGTAATAAAGAAGAATTGCTCATCTTACTTTGTGTTGTAGAGTATGAACCTACAATGCCTTCATTCTCGAATGAAAAAAGATGGCTTACCATCCAGTTTTGCTTTTGTTTTTCCCTTTCCCCCGAATGGGAGGGTTACTTCTATTTTTTGTATCAACCAACCTCTCCTCCCAGTTCTATTAACATGATGTAACTGCTTTTGTGACTTGTTTCTGCAGGTCTATCGAGTCCAGTCAATACGCTGTCAATCCTCTGCCAAGGGTAGTCTGCAGTGTGTGTTCAGGAGACTCAACACCAGCTGAACACATCGAGGCCAGGGTAGTCGCTCCCTTCCTCGAACTATTGTCAATGAACGCAGAGACTAAGTTAGGTAAGGGATATAAATCAGGGTAACTTTAGCTTGTAACTTTGACAAGGTGAGGTAAGACGTTAGTCCAAAGTTCGAAGACGATCACGTCTATGAAGTAACTGATGTGGTACAAGCACATTTGTGGATCATATACCTTGAGTAGGATACAGGCTCCTATAGCTATTACAATGGTCTTATGTTTTCTGGATTTCTCTTGTTGTCCTTTGCTATTGAACCTTTTTTTCATGTTTTCTTTTGCCTTTTTTTATGTTTTCTTATCTTTTTATTGCTTCAGCATTTATTAGAAACATACCAAATATCTTTCAACATCTTGACCTTCAACATCCTAATTCTTCTGTAAGTAATTTTGTGAAAGCCTGCATGCAGCTGAGCACAGATAAGAATCAAGAAGTCCGAGACGAATTTAGGTAATTACCTTCATTCTTAATTATGGCCATTTTGCTGGCCATCTCTTCTTTTGAATTCTGTCAGTATCTTTTGAAGTCTGCTTCTACTGCAGATCTGTTGAGATTCCAAAAGTAAGAATCAATTCGTTCATCCCACGGTTTTAGCATGACCGGATGACTCCCCGCCGGACTATTTCCACTCGGCCAATTTCTCCCGAATCTTCCCCCTCTGACAACCACCTCTCGACAATTTTCACCGGAACACTTCCCAACAAGAAGAATTATCCCCAGACAATGCCCCCTTGACAATTCCTTCCGGAAAAGGATTAAGTAAACTGTCAGTTGGAATTGTCAGGGGGTGGGGAATTATCTTGAATCCAGATGCAGCTGTCATTAAACTTTGTCGCCATAGATACTGGTTTCATTTTTTAACCAGGAATGATCTATCAATGACTTCCAATTGTTCATACATCCCAGAAAATTGACTCAGTAAAAATCGTCCGTGAGAAAATTGTATGAAAGACCTAAAAGCTTTGCCACAGATGTCTGTGACCATCGTAAATCTATCACCATCCACAGGAAGAGGCTGAAATTTCTGGTGAACTGCGGCAAGCCGTGCAGCAGCGACAACATCAAGGAAGTCGTTTCGAAACTGAAGCAGGTTTTTGATACCGCAAAGGCAGTATCGGACTGCAGAGGAGCAGAGAGTGTTGTGATGATGCTAGGAGAACTCGGCAAGTAAGTCTGAATCATTGATTAATTTGGTTTTGCAGAGGGTTGCAGATAGTGGACCGTAGATTGGTTTTGTTTTAGTTTATTGTTTCGTGTAGCAAACCAGTCATAAATTTGTTTTGCCTCAGCGGGTTGGTTGTGGTTGCAGATGACAAACCATTCTATTTATTTGACTTGCCTAAAGGTCGTAAATGATGAGCCTTGCATTGATACGTGTGCATTAATTTTAGCGGATACTGGGCATTGATTAATTTCGTTGTGATGTAGGGTTTTAAAATATTCAGTGAGCTTTTGAATAATTTGATTGATTTATTAGTTCGTTTTGGTTGTGGTGGTAGAAAATAAACCATGAATTGTTTCTGGTCTTTGCAGGTAATGAACCACATATTCATTTATTTTGATTTGAATGTTGATTTTTTGGTTGTGTAGCAGATAGTGAATGATGCATTAATTTCTTTTTGGTTTGTTTTTGCAAATAATGAACCACAAATTCATTTGTTTTGTTTTGTTTTGGTTTTATTGTTGCAGATAATGAACCATGAGTTCATTTGTTTTCTTTTTTTTGTAATTTGTACATTTGTGATTGCAGATAATGAGCCATGAATTCATTTGTTTTGGTTTTAGGGTTGCAGATGGTGAACTCTTGTTGGTCGTCATAATCAGTTTACTGGACAGCCTTCTCTCATCATCGAACCTTGTCAAGTCTGCTGCCCTCCTTCAGGTTGGTTTAGTCGGTTCTGCATGACAGTCCAAATGTCTATGCACATCACTAAGCAGTGTTCTACATCTTCATATAGTTTGCTTATATAGATTGGAAGGGAATTTGAGTATGCATATGGGTAATTATACTTTGTGACATTTTGGTGTTCCTGTTTACATGAGTGACTTTTTGTGTTATCTGCTTGTTATGTTGTTGCTAGTTTTTTTTTATTAAGGAAGTCTCACAAATGTAACCCATCTCAGAGCAAGCCATTGATACCCATTGTAATAAGGATAGCAACTACAGAATAATGAGTCAAGCTGCAGTACACATATGTTCTGGTCTCACAGAGCCCATGCAGAGGTTGTATGCATTCAAGCATGTGTTATATGCAGACCTAAGATGATCTTAGGTCAGATTTGTGAGGCTTATTTTAGGTGAAAGCAACTTAATTGAAGGGTTTAATACATTGCTTCTCTTAGAACTGCAACCCTCAGAAAGTTGCAAATTTGCCAAAAAGAAAGAACCACTGGACTCGATTTTAATTGATTCCTTTATTAAAACAAACACCAACAATCCCATACACTTGGCAAGTTTTCACTCCTTTGGAAAAAAATACTGACACACTTGCTCGTAACAATTTTGTTCTTTATCTAATGACAATCTCATTACATTCCTGACAATTCCAGGAATAAAAGGCCCTCTCTCACAAGACTACCAATCTGTGGCCCTTTGTGTATGAACTATAACAATATCAGTTGTCGGGAGTTTAGTAGTGCCTTGCCTAAGACACCATGCAGCATGATTAACAAAGACTGTTCATGAAAGTGTAGTCTTTTTGGCCTGTGTGCAAATGTTGACACTGTTCCTGAAAGTAGTCTGCTACGCACGCAATGCTAATGCTACACACAGAATGTGTTTGGCGACTACATATTGGGTGATCTCATATAAATGCGAGATTAACCATTTAGCCATCATAATCACATTCATTATCATGAAAACCATTGCACTTTATCTACTGTACCAGTACATGTATCCTTTCAGTGTCGTATGTCATTTCATGGTATTTATAACTGCTATATTTCACTGCTACATTTGATGCACCTGATTTTGGCTTTGAAGAAGGGTCAAATATATTTGTCTACTCCATGATAAAGGGGTTAATGTATTTGTCCTTGCCAGGATTAAGATTTTTTATGAAAAGAATAAACAAGCAAACATATATAGTTGATCCTTGCACTCGTTCTCTCTTTTGTCTTAAGTTAAAGGACATAGCAACAACAAAGGAATCCTCCCTCCAGGTGCTCTTCATCAAGTTCAAAGGTCAGATCTGCAGGTTCGTGGTTGATACGTTGGAGGAGGCGGCACAGAAGAAGAGGAAGAAGATGGAGGACATAACAGGGATTGTCGATACCATTGCACATTCTCTGGAGTTTGCTGATACAAAAACTTTTTTGTCGGTAAGAGACAGTTGAATACTCATGACATATTTTGAACTTTGCTAGATGTATGGTATGTATCATGCATGATGGTCAAACATAGTGGCTTCACATGCGATTATAAGAATTCTTAGTAAAAGTCTAATTGCATAGAAATTTTAAGTTGAATTCCAAAAGTTAATTGCAAAGTAAATGTGTAAGGCTCACATCTTATCTGGCTTTTTGCTACACAACATGCCTTGATAAACACACAGCAACACACCAAGTGACTATTCTCCCTTACCGCTATTTCTATGGTTATTTCTTAATCAATGTTTTTTCTATTTTATCAGAAATTTTGAAAGATAATTTTTCCCGCTGATTGTGAAGAAAGCTTCAGATTTCTACGGTTGTTACACCCATTATTTTTTCGTGTTTTCTATTTCGTCAGAAAAATATGAAGTTGATTTTGCCGCTGATCGTGAAGAAAGCTTCTGACGTATCGTCAGTCTTGTTGAAGGTTCTTGGAGACCTTTTACAAATGGTTTGTTTCTTACTTTCAAGTTTTCTTGGAACTTGTTCTCATTTACATTTGTTTAATCAGCTCTTTGCTGTAGTGGACTCTGTGACCAAGATGATCATGTACCCCTTTCTGCTTTTGACTCTTCAGAAACATCGTGAGTTGCTGGTGATGAACTTCAAATTCGTCTTTTCGTATCTGGTCAGAAACTGCTCCAAAGATGAACTTGAGAAGGCCTTGCTTTATGTTCATGTGAGTGTCAATCATTTCCGTACATCAATTACTATGGAGCATATATAATGGCATTGCAGAGGGCATTACAACCAGAGTGAGGGATTACCATCAAACAGAATATTAAGCAAGTCAAATCAGTTTTTGCCATAAATTTTTAGGGACGGGAAGTAGCTCAGGTCAAATCAACAGCGAGAAAATGCAGCAGGTGTAGAGCCTTGCAGGCCAAAGCACTCCCACCCACAAACCAATAAAACAAAGCCCTTGTACTTAAATTTTTCAATTACACATTGTGTAACATTGGCTAAAGAAATCACAATTGGTAGCAAAATTTCAGTAAATGATAACCAGTTTTAATCTGCTTAAACCATAATGAATAAATGAGTTATTTATATTCATAACATGGGTAAAAAGCACTGCTAATTAAGTTTGCATTCCTTGGGAGAATTTCTTCTGTAATTGTCCTATGAAAATTTCAGAGTAAGATAACTCACTCTAACCTCGTGCCTTTATCAACTGCCTTCGTTGTTACTGCAGGATATTTGTTCCAGTTGAAGATTATGTCTTGACTGAGTAGCAGCTGACATTTTTGATAGGACTTAAAAAGTTTTTTATCAAGACTGACTGCCCGTAAATTGATAGATCAAATATCACTGGGCTTACTCTAGCTTGATATCTCTGTTACCTCCCATTAGATTTTTTAAACTGTCATCCTCAGCAGGAACATGTTAGGCTGTTACTGTCAGTGATGTAATCTGAGACTGCTTCTTCGGCAACATGCTTTGAAACTGAGTTTTATGTACACTGAACGGCCTTTAATTGAGCTACCACCTGGCCTTGTGCTTTCTCCATGCTGTAATATATGTTAGATTATTCATACCGTCAACCTCAGAGCTGGAACATTTTAGATTGCTACTGTCAACCTTTCAATCTGAATCTGTTACCCTTAGCAACAGACCTTGAACCTCTTTGCTCTAAGCATGATTTTAGATGGTGTTACTATTAATCGTAGAAACTGCCAGCCATTTGGGTAGGCTCAGATTCTCACCACAAGTTTATTCGAGAAGGGATTTTAAATGCTGCATTAAAAAATATATTTTTTAGACTTTTCGTCATTATTGTATGACTTCTTCGTGTCCCTGCCGTTTCCAACTGTTTGGTTGACAGAATATCAACCTTTTCCTCTTTGAACTGTGTGCAGGTTGAACCTGTTCTCCAGGGCTTGTGGTAATGTATTTCAAGCCCATCACCTAACATTGGTTTTTATTCCTATCATTATTTATTGCTGTTTCTTGTCACCTGTCTTTTTCGATCACCGCATCCTCACCTTCTCTTTTTCCACACAGAGAGAGACCGAGTTTGACTTCAGCAGTTTGTTGCACATTGATTACCAGAGCTTTCACAATGAACTCCTGCTTCATCTAAGCGAAAACTATTCCAAGGTCAGAGGTCACCTGAAAATACTGTTCCAGCAAGTGCGGTCAAATACCGCACACTGCGAATGTCCTTGTAAACAAAAACCAGTTATTTTAAATGTAGACAATTTCAGTCTAACAGACTGAGACCATCATGAAACGTACGGTTGTTCTTTTTGAAAGTAAAGGTGTCCTACCAGGAATGATGTAATCAAAACAGTAAATTGAGTTTATTTATATACCTCGGTTGCTATACTATGACCACTATTGAATGTTGATGTTCTGGATAGTGTGAGTGAGTGTTATTTATGATAGTTTGGTAGATATCCTAAATAGAGTCAGAAACTAGTTGAAGGTCCGACTGACTTGCTCGTCTGAAGGACAAACTTCAAGGGAAATGGGGCAATTGTTTTACAGAAGAAAATCCTATTCTCAAAAGTAACATTTTGGGGCACAGAATGATAGATTGGTCAAAATAAGGAAAAAACAATGATCTTCTCTTCAAGAAATTAGTTTTCTCAAAGATAGAAGTTAAGTTATTTGTTTGCTCAAGAATAAGTTGTTCACCTAAACATTCAAAAATTCAAATGATGCATCTGCCATAACTTGTCATATGCATAACGTTTTAGGAGATGAAAGCTTTGGCAGATGTTTATTGATGAACCTGAATGGCTAAGCAATGGTTAAAAGTGTTTTCTTTGTATGCCTGGTTGGTGTATTGTAAACATCCTATTTCCCTTTATGGACTTTGAATGTCCCATAAGGTGTTTAGGCATCTCAAATGAGGGAACCACTGCATTTCTGCAGTGATAAATAGCTGCGGTGTACCTTCAAGAGAAAGTACATCATTTAGTAGACACTTTCGTCACCAGAGTGAATCAAAATTTGTGGAAATCAAAACTAGGATGTAAATGAGTAAGAACTCAAACATCTGAGAGGTTGAGACGTGATGTTTTTCTTTGCTCTTCTTTTTTATCCTTATTCGGACATTAGTTTCGTGTATGCAAATAGAGATGAAACTCATCACATATTGTTATGTCCCTTGCAGGTTTTCAGTGGACTGGCAATGTTGGCAGCTAAGGACGATAACTACAAGGGGCCCCGACCGATCACGGAGACAGAGGACATGGCGGACTTTCTCCAGCCCAGAATCCTGGGCATCTTGGCATTCTTTGACTCGCAGCTTCTCAACTCTCACATTCCTCTGGAAGACAAAAAATTGGTGAGTTGAACATAATGTAGCAATCATCATTGAATCACACACGAACGCTCTATCTTAGTCTGTCTGGTGAATCTACTCCTGTTCATGTAATGTTGGTTCAAATGTTTCTGAAGTAAGGAGAAAACCAGAATCACAACCGTCATCCCAGGCCCAGTATGCTATTCATCTGCTGCTTCACTATACCTGCACGTAACTTTTTGGTAAGATCACTCTACTTCATGCTGTCTGCTGCACTATACCACCATTTAGCTAGTTGGTGGACTTAACAACCGTCATCATTCTGGGTGTTGATACCACTATACCACAGTGAGACTTGTTGACAGACTGAAAACCACCATGCTACATGTTGATAACTTTACTATACCACCATGAGACTTGTTGACAGACTTAAAACCACCATGCTACATGTTGATAGCTTCACTTTTCCACTTTGCAAGATGTTGGATATGCAACCAGAGAGTTGAAAAGCAACTCCCTGATGTAACCACCATGCTACATGTTGGTAGCGTCACTTCTACTTTACAAGTTGTTGGACATATAACCTTCATGATTTGTCTTGATACCTTCACTATACCACCATGTAACTTGTTGATGGTCTTGCAACCACCATGTTATATGTTGTGTTCATTTCACTATACCACCATACAACTTACTAATGCAAAAGTCCTCCATGTATGTTGCCCACTATATCTGTTTGAAATTTGTTGATACACTTTCAAGACCACCAACCTGCCATATGTTGGCTGCTTCTTTCTTCTACTATAAAATTTGTTGATGGACCCACATAGCCATGATGCTGCACATGTGCTGCTTCTCTATAACTCCATCTACTGTATTTGACAGATATGGGTAACACAGATAGCTGTCATTGGTGAGAAGTCAATGTTGCTTTTCGTGTTCTTGGTGTTTCTCAGGCTCTCGAGAGTTTGGTGTGCATCATGCGTCTTATGGGACCAAGACACATCACTGGGGTGCGAGTGAAGGTAATGACCACACTGAAGATTTGTCTTCAGTACAAGGACCACGGATTCCCTGTCCTTTCATGTCGAGCCTGGGACTGCTATGTCAGGAGGTGAGGTCAAATGTGTTCTGTGATTTTCATCCCCATATCATGTACTTTATTTTTGAATAAGCAATATTTTCAAAACAAATGTATTCGTATTTTAGAACATTGATGTGACAGTTTGGTAGATGCTTAACTGTGAACAGTTACACCCACAGGAAATAATTGAAACCAAAAGAAAAAACACAGAAGAAACAACCTGCTTAGTAATTTTCCTCATCATTCAAAGAAAGCATTTTGTGGTCCATTCTACAAGAAGGGGGCTTTCAATTAGTTATGTCACAATCATCTTTAGAGATTAACTGTACACAAATGGTGATAGCATTTTTTTGTTTAGAACTGTGGACAAGTGTGTCTGCAGAGTCACTGGCCATTGCTGTGTCATTAAGTTATAACTGTTCTGAGCCTTTTGTGACTTGTGACTATTTTGACTGATGTCTCACTGTTCTGTTTTCTTTCATTTTTCTGGCCATCTCATTAGTGTGGAGCCGCCAGCCCTGGGACCAATGCTGAGCCAGATCATCGTCACCCTTCTGCCGTTGTTGCAAGAACTGCCGTCGCAGGTGTCGGCCATCTTTCACTTCCTCATTGTAGAAAACCAGTAAGTATTAAATAGATAACTGAACGACAATATGGATGGATTGAACTTTTGAATTTGTTCTGACCTCGACTCTTTATCCGGGGTTTCCGTGGTCATAGGAAGTCTGGAAAAGTCGTGAAAACGTGAAAAATTGTTTCGTGTCCTGGAAAAAATTTTATTTTTCTGAAATTCAGAGAAATTGTGTAAAGTCTTGGAAAAGTCATGGAAAATTTCACAAAGTGACCTTTCTTTTTTTTCTCACTTTTAATGTAAAAGTGCAGTGCCACTCATAACTTATGAAATTCATTACACTCTTTATGACATATTGCTTTGGCTTAACCTGTCACAGTGGAAACCTTTTCGCAAGTTTTAAGGAGGAAGGTCATGCATGGAAATTCTTTATTTGGTCCTGGTAAAGTCATGGAAAAGTCACGAAAATTGATTCCTGAGGAAGTGCAGAATCACTGTTTGAATGACATGTCTTGCGTATTATTTTCCCCCTCCTTTGCTTTCCTTCTTCACTTACTCTCCACTTGCCTAAAGTATAGTCAGGAAAGATGTCTGCATACGGGATAACCCAGTGCCCCCTTTCAAGGATTTGTGATACTTACCTCTCTGAGAAGACGTAACCTTCCCAGGAAGAGGAACAAAAGCTTTTCCCTTAGTAGAGATGAGAAGAAGTCTCTCTCTTTTCACAATTTTTTCAGACATTTGAAGTGTCCTTTGTTTCAGTGATATGTTTAATTTACAGCTTGCCAGTTATCCTTACTGGAGTTTTGTTCATGTGCTTTCGTTGCAAAATCAGAGGTATAGACATCATATAAGCCTGCCTCAAAACTCAGGTGAATAGATATCAGAAGGGAAATGAATAGACTGAATAGCCTCTACTGAATAGGATTAGCAGGTGTCTATTCAAGTCAGTTTGAAGTAAGCTTACATGAAGTATATACCAAATCAGAGCTTGTTCTGTTTTAGCTATCTTCTCTTCTCAGATGCATTCCTTTCACTAAACTTACAGGTTTCTCTTTGATAGTCACCAAACACTTGATATCTAGAACATTCATATTTTAAAGAATTATGTTGACTGGTGTGCTCCTAACAAACAGTGCCAACATTGGTCAAAGTTTAGTGAAGAAAGAAGGGCCCTTGATTTTTATGACAGTAAATTATGTGTGATTTACCTACTCATAGGTCATTCTCTTCACATTTTTGTGTTAATCTATAAAAACAGTCATGTACCTACCTGTGTATTCCTGCCATTTTTCAATTTTCTTCATCACATTTAGGAAGACTTTCAGTGACCATTTCAGTGAGCTGTATTTCATGCCATCAATGGTGGAATTACGAGAAGTAAACAAAGTCATCGAGCGATACAAGGAACATCAGAGCAGTCAGCCAGATGTCAGGACTCAGCTGAGAGAAGCCTTGAAGGGTGTCACTCATGATAGTGTAGACGTTAGAGTTCATGCCCTATCTAAATTGAGAGATCTGCTCGATACAAACCAGGTAAGATCATTGATGCTGGCTTGTGGTAGTGTAGATGGTAGTGTTCATGCCCTATCCGATGTTAGAGATCTGCTCGATACATACGAGGTAATATGGATAATGATGAATACATCTTATCAATGATAGTGTTAATCTTAGGGTTCATGACCTATCTGGGTAGTGTAGATGGTAGTGTTCATGCCCTATCCGATGTTAGAGATCTGCTCGATACGTACGAGGTAAAAATATGGACAATGATGAATACATCTTGTCAATGATAGTGGCAATCTTAGGGTTCATGACCTATCTAAGCCAAGAGATCTGCTCTGTACAAGCCAGTTATTAAAGACCGTTAATGCTGGCTTGTGATAGTGTAGATGGTAGTGTTCATGCCCTATCGAAATTGCGAGATCTGCTTGATACAAACCAGGTATGACCAAGGATGTTGGCTCGTGGTAGTGTAGATGGTAGTGTTCATGCCCTATCAAAATTGAGAGATCTGCTTGATACAAACCAGGTACGACCAGTGATGCCGGCTTGTGGTAGTGTATATGGTAGTGTTCATGCCCTATCTGATGTGAGAGATCTGCTCGATACATACGAGGTAAATATGGACAATGATGAATACATCTTGTCAGTGATAGTGTTTATCTTAGGGTTCATGACCTATCTAAGCCGAGAGATCTGCGTGATACAAGCCAGATATTAAAGACCGTTGATGCTGGCTTGTGATAGTGTTGATGTTAGTGTTCATGCCCTATCTGATGTGAGAGATCTGCTAGATTTCTACCAGATAACATCTGTAATGATGAATACATCTGGTTGATGATAGTGTTAACGTTAAGGTTCATGCCTTATTTAAACTGAAAGATCTGTCTGATGCAAACCAGGTAAGGTCATTGACGCCATCTCATGTTTTCGTTGATGTTAGTGTGTACGCCCCATCTAAACTGACAGATCTGCTTGATGTAAAATGAGGTATTGAAGACCAGCGATGCTGGCTCATGGTGGTAGTGTATATGGTAGTTTTTATGCCCTATCTAGACTGCGAGATACAAGTGAATTGATCTATACTATAGGTTGTAGATAAAACTGCAGAGTTTCAAGTTGAACTTCACCAAATACCAATACATGACATTTTATGGTTTGTGGCATGAACTGAAATGCTTGAAGACTTACAAGCACAAGAGCACATGTTACCATTTCATACCAGATTGTCAGTGTATGGTGTAGAAAATTATCTATTGCTATGTCGTCATTGACAGATGTAGAATCAAATGTGCAGACAGTGTGCTTGATATGCAGTGAATGTGATGTCATAAAAACTAGGTGGTGTCATAAAAATGTGTGGTGTCATAATTGGACAAGTTTCATCTTGATCTGATGTTTTCTGTTACATGCAGTCTTCACTCCATGAGTTTGTGATGGGAAGTGAGGATGTGGATTCTGTCATCACAGAACTGTTGTCAGTGGTGAGTAATTACTATTAATTAGGAAATTAAGAATTTAATAAGGAAATTTTGAAATTTATCTGTTTGTCCTTAGTGCTGTTTGTTAATCATGACATTCTATAGCAAGGTCTGCACAAAGCAAATCGATGTAAATTTTTGATTGTCACAGTCGCCAGTGGCATAATGTGGAGAGTACTTTAAGAACGTATCAAAAATTTTGAATTTGTCTGTGGTGAACTGTTGAACATCACAGAAACTTTCCATTCTCTTACTTATGTGCTTGGTAATTACCAAGTGTGTGTCTTAATGCGTTGTTTTCATGTCACCATGGTCATGCTGGATTTATACTGCTCTCATTCCTTTTACCTTTTTTTTCATCAGACATACCCACAATGCATGATGATCGAATGAATAACCTGTTGAAGAGTTTGTCAGTCATTAATATTATTAAAGTTATTGTTGTCATTTGTCCAATTCAGCTGTTAAGCGGGTGCAGGGACTCCAATCCGGAGGCTCAGAGTCTGGTCGGTGAGTGTTTGGGTGCTCTCGGAGCTGTGGACCCAGGCAGATTGGACCTCGTCACCAGCAACAAGAAACAACATAGGACCAAAGTTTATGTAAGTATTAAAAGAAAGCACCTTGATACACTGGTGATGAAAATAAGTTGCATATTTTGGCACTAATATCCTCTCTGTTGATGCAGAGACATGCACTTCTTGTATTTTTTCAATCCATTATTTATAAAATTTATCATTATGCTTCCTCCCTCGAAGACCAATGTTGATGACATGAACTTCGCCTTCGACCTGATCAGCGAACTCGCCAGAGGATTCCTCGCAGCCCCAGATACAAGAGCGCAAGACTGCTCGGCTTACGCTCTCCAAGAGATGTTACAGGTGTACCGGTGCAGTAACAATGAAGCCACATCCAGGTGAGGAGGCTTCGTTTTAGTTTGCATTGTGCCAGAATGTTTTATATACTGCACAAATTAGATTTGGTTAATATATAGTTATGTTCATTGAGGAGATTTAACATTCAAAAGTGAAGTAAAATATTTCTTCAATGATTGGCTGTTATCATTGAAAGCTGATACAGGAGAAGCAAAGATATTTCCACATTTGATTAATTTTCAAATGTTACCGATCCTGCTGAAACTATTAATAACGTGACAATGTTTTCAACTTTGATCTTTAATCACACGTACCTTTTACCAGTCATTATTACTAGTAATTTTTGACTAACTTCATTACCTCTGTACAGTGACAGCGGTCAACAGCTTTGGCAGAAGTTCCCCCAGCACATTCAGGAAATCCTGACACCCTTGTTACATACCAAGTACGTGCCATCAAACTCCTCCGTAACCACTGACATCAGACACCCAATATATCGTAGCAGCAAGGGAAGAACGTACAAGGATTGGGTTTGCTATTGGACTGGCCACCTTGTAACCAAGGTTTGTTTTTTTTTTTTATATCCCTTAATGGTTTCACTCCTGATACCCTCCCTTGCACATTAATGTGTGATGTAATGTTATTATTCAAGTTTATGTTTCTATCTTAATGCTTCTTTGATGATATTACTTGGTAAGTTCAAATAAAACCATCTGACCCATGAAACTATCTCTATCTTACGCACAAAGTTGAGTTTAAAAAATGGAAGATTCAAATCATTTACAAAACTATCCTGGCACTGTTGCACAATTGTTGAAATCATTGACAAAACTGTATCGGTGTTAATGTCTCACTGCAAAGTTTGTCTTGTTTGCTTCAAGTCTATACTTAGTGAAAAATGTGAAAGTGAGTAAAATCCAGTGTCTCAAACGTCAGAGATATAGAGGTTTGATGTAAGTTTCACCAGAACGTCTGTGACATTTCTCAATGGTGTATCAGAAATGACTTCTGGTCTGATGTACTGTATCTATTCTCAGTCATCCCTGCCAGCATTAAAACCATTCTCATCCCACTACTAATTTTGTTAACTCTCTCATTGTTACATCACACTTAACTTTTTGGCTTTTAATCCACTCTCATCATAATCGTATTGTTGTGGACTTAAATCGACAGGTGAGGCAAAAGAAAGCATCCACCATCTTCAAAGCCTGCCGGGTAATCATTAAGCATGATATAAACACCGCCCTCTTCCTACTACCGTACATCTTACAACATGTTCTCATCGATTGCGACAAGGAATCCAAAGCAGAGGTAATTTTGATCAATGTGGAAGTTTTGTTCTTTTTCCTAGTGACCACTTGAAAAAAAAATTCACTCTGTGTAGTTTCATGTGTTCTGATGTTGCTAGTGTGGTTTGAAATTTCTCAAAACTTGAACTGCATTTATTGCTTAGAGACAGGCATTTTCTCCTACTCTGTGCACTTGGAAGCTATGGCTTTGGACACCTGGAGGCTATGACTTTGATCACTTGGAGGCTATGGCTTTGATCACTTGTAGGCTATGACTTTGATCACATGGAGGCTATGACTTTGACACTTGAGCCTAATATGACTTTGATCACTTGGAGGCTATGACTTTGACACTTGGAGCCTAATATGACTTTGATCACTTGGAGTCTATGACTTTGATCACTTGGAGCCTAATATGACTTTGATCACTTGGAGGCTATGTCTTTGATCACTTGGAGCCTAATATGACTTTGATCACTTGGAGGCTATGTCTTTGATCACTTGGACGCTATGACCTTGATCATTATTTTCAATTTGTGATGTGCAATGACTACGTGCTCCTTTTGCATATTCAATTGTCATTGTTCAGTAGTTTTGACCACACCTTCCTCCTGTGTAGGTCTGTTTTCTATCGGTCAATGCCATTCGACTATACCTTTTGTGAATTTGCTTGCAATTTTTAAGCATTCTTATTAGGGCTTCATCTGTTTAAGTCATCATTTCCCATCAATGATATCCTCTGTGACTGCTCCATTCTGTTCCTTAGTACGTTCTGTTACTGTTCCTGTATCCTTAGGTTCAGAATGAGATACTCGCTGTTTTAAGACATGCAGAGAGCATCGACGACGGTAAAGGCCGTGAAGAGAGTCATCTCAGCGCTCAGACAGTCTTCTCTGTCTTGGACCACCTCAATCGATGGAAACAACAGAGGGCCCAGGAACTGATGAGCTTTGCAAAGTCACAGAGCAAGGCTGCCAGTAAGTACTCTCAGGAAAGTGTGCATCTCCAAATAATCAGATTTCCGTCTGGTCTGCTTCGAAAACTTGTTGTCAGCAAATTCCCAGCAGAAAATTCCAGTTTATTACAAGTTAAACAGGTTTTTAACATGTTCCTGGAACAGACCAAGTAATTGAAATGGGTTTTCAACAGGTATTGACAGGTGTCAACAGGTATTACTATAACAGGTAAGTAGGAATAGGCTGTGTAGGCCTTTATATTACCTAAATATCAATCCTATGTATATTAAAAAAGTATTCAACAAGTATTCGAAACACCAGTGTCACCAGGCAAAGAACACTTCAATTTTCTTCTTTGTTTTGACACGGTGGCACTCCAAGAAGTTCCTCACTCATTATAACATTTTGGTAAAGTCAGGTACAACAGTGTATGAGTGACTGAGTAATCCCACACATATGAGCAAGTTTACAATGCATTTGACAGACCTGACAGAGAATATCCTATTTGAGCATTCTGATTGGTCCATATTTTTTGCGCTAGAACTGAGGTATCAAATCTACTGCGAAAGTGCAGTGTACTAGTTCATGTTATTATCTCTTGGTTTTAAAGATATTAACATCATCCCACGTACATGCTGAGATGAGGATATAATATGACCCCCACAAAAAACCTTTCGAAATCCACAAGAAAATTCTATTTGGGATTTATCTGTTGCCACAGTTTTGGTAAAAATAAGGTGCATATTGCCTGTTGTGGTATGTAGGTATGTATAATCAGTGTATGGCTAATGTGTGCTAGTTTATACAATTATTTTGTAGTTTCAGTGGTGTTCTCTCATATGCTGAGAAAGGTGTTGTAATGTTTTCCCCCCTTATGAAAGGATATCAATTTCCACAAAAAAAATGCCAATTGCGTCTCTCATGCGTCTCTTTTGGTGAAATAGGGTACAAATAGGGTAATGTGCCTACTGGTTCTGTTGGTCCTGTTGTAACAGGTAATTTGCCTATTGTAACTAGCAGCTAACAGCTATCGACTGGTTTGGGAGGAATTACCCATTATGCCAGTTAAAATCAACAGGTACCTGTAAATTACCTGTTTTTACCTGTGAAAAGCAGTTAAACTGTTAACAGGTACCGTCTGCAATTCTCTCCTGGGTAAAGTTCTCACAAGATCGTCAACAAGTTACCCCACCTTCAAACAAGTGTATCTCATAGAATTTTAGAGTTTGGCTTGTATGAATGGCTTTTGTTTGCAGCATCATTTCACAATTGTTTTAATAGTTAACATCAATGTGGCAATGTCCTATCACTTTAACTAACTGATATTCTGTTCTATTGCTTTGAAATGTCATTTCTGCTGAACGATTTCTTCTCGATGCTTTTTTTTATCTGTTGTTTACTTCTTTGCAGTTGCCAAAGCAGCTAATATCGATCAAGACGCAGGTATACAGGCGGTGGTCGAGTTTCTCAAACACATACCTCAGGATGTTTTGTCAAGGGCATCTTACCAGTGCAAGGCATATGCAAGAGCCTTGATGCACTTTGAAGCTCATTTGAAATCAGACCAGAATAAGTTGCAGGACCATCTGCCATTCCTCCAGGTAGTTCAGAAGAGAAATAAAGCCAGCTTTGGCTTGTGACGGTCGCTTTATTTGCTTGCAAACATGTTAACTAAACCAAAGCTTGCATGGTTTGCCAAAGCCAACCAAGACTGCCTGGAATATCAGTTTATTAGAAGAATAACTGTTCATAAAAAATTCTGATGTGGTCTCTGAAACAGATCACCAGTTTTCAATGTTGTATTGAAATTAAAGTACAAAATCAGTATCAGCGATGATTTTTTCTCAATTCTCCTGGCAACCAATGCCACCAGGATGTTCTATAGCACAACCAAATTTCAATGCAAGGTCGCCCTTCGGACAAACTTATCATTCAGTGGTGATTTTGTTCAGAATAACTGAAGTGATGCAACAAAATTTGTTGATTAACGTACATTTATACAAATAGGTCGATGGAAATGTGTGAAATGGTGATAGAACAACCTAGGAAAAGACGTTCACAAATTGCAGTATTAACGCTCTTCCTTTTGGAGAGGTCAAGGACAACCGCAGTTTGCATGTCAGTTGTCCCTCGAACAATCGGATGAAATTGCTTAAATTTCATGAGGAACGTTTTAGACTGATGCTGAAATTGATATCTTTTTTTGTAGTTTCCTGATAATATAATAATCTAACATGGAAGTAAATGTGTGCATCATTGCTATGGATGACACAAGTACGAGGTAACCGTGGGCCATTGGGCAACTCAGTGCTATCTTGAATGCATCGTTGAATTCTCACATCTTCTCGCTGGAAGCCAGTGATCAGGAAGCTAATGATCAGGAAGCCAAAGGCAATATCGCTATGAACAAATTCTCATGTTGATCTACTTAAAAAATTGTTTAGAGCCCTGCGATGGCATGGACTTGCAATGCAGTTCACAATGGCAATGTTGGAATTACGTACAAATCCCATGAAACAAAAGTGCAGAGATGTTAACATGATCATGTATTCTTGTTATCACCAGAAATGTTTTAAATGTCTTGTAGCCCATAGACTGTGCACTAGCTCATAGGGTGTACATGACACCACTGCAGGTATGATGTTGGCAGAGGGTTGTCCACAAATGACCTAGGTGCTGTGGCCAAGTAGTGACATTTGAAGCAATAAAGTGTAGCAACCAGGAAGTGCAGGGTTTCATTCCTGGCTGTCCTATCCAAGAATAATCTATCCCCCTATTAGCTGGCCATGGGGAGAAAAAGATATGAAATTTGATCTAAAAATATCGAGTTTGGTAGTGACCCAATATGAAGTTTTAACATAAAAGCCACAGGCTACCTCCACACTTGCGAGGTTGCTTTAACAGTGTTACAAGACAATTGTCCTCCAAGAGCTGAAATATTAGTGTGTGTTGTATGATATTTCTAATGCTGTATTGCTACTGACCACATTTAGACCCAATATGGCATCCTTAGGTCGTTGTTGCAATGGGCTGTTGAATAGTTTCATTGGCTGATTATTTTGTTAAGAATGTCTTGTACCTCAATCGTATCTCTCATTCTTTTTTTTTTATTTTGCTTTGTCAGAAAATCTACGTCGCCCTCGACGAACCAGATGGGGTCTTGGGGGTTTCTGCAACAAGAACAGTTAAACCCACCCTCAGCGACCAGATACTGGATCATAAGAGCACGGGTAAGCATGGTTTAGCATGGTTCATATCTTTGGAGCACTGGTAGTCATCACACCGGATAAATATAATCTGCAGAGCATTGGTATGTGTCATACTTGGTCAACAGTATTTGAGAGTACTAGTAAACATCACAGTGGAGGGGGGGAGTAACCTCTTGACAGCACTTGTAGCTGTTGCACTTGATGGGCACTATCTTTAGAGTACTAGTAGGTGTCACTCTGTTTCAATAATATCGATTTCTTTTCAGAACTGGTAGGTCTCACACACTGTGGATGATATCATTACAGTAGCATAGGTAGGTATGACACTGTTTGTAGAGAATCTTTACAGAACTGGTAGGTGTCACACTGGTTGGTAATATCTTTAGAATACTAATTGGTGTCACACTGGGGATACGTTCTTTTATAATACTGTCAGGTATCGCATTGGAAGGATAATATCTTCCTATCATCAGTATATGTCACACTGGGTACTGCTGTGTACTGTGTGACATGCAACAGACATAAATCACGGGTCAAGTGAAAAATTAACACTGCTGTGCTGTACAGCAAATTTGAGATCAACACACAGATCAGCAATGAAGAGAAAAGTAGAACATTGCACCATACAACAGAAGAGTGATGAAACCAGTAGTTTACAATGCAACAGAATACAGTGTACCAAAGCAGTTAAGAACACACTACCCTACTGTGCAGAACAATGTGCTTGCATTTCAGTACATTACGTTGTGTTACGGTATGCTTCAGGACATCACTGTAGAGCACAATGGAGCATCACTGTGTGCAGAACGGCAGTAAATAGTGTGGCACAGTGCTATCAATTACAATATGCTACATTACAGAAACATTTATGTTAAGCTTAGCAGAGTATTGAACTGTGTGTACAGTTGCAGTAGTGAATGTATGGACTGTGATTCCTTGTATGTGCTATTAGTACAAAAGAATCATCTGCTTCATCTAAGTGTTCATCAAACGTTTGTCGCAGGTAAACTTGGTGAGGCTCAGGCATGTTACGAGCAAGCTATCCATCTGGAACCACATCACTTGGAGTATCACCAGGGGCTCTTAAAATCACTGATGGACCTGGGCCAGCTCAACACTGCCATCAATCTGGTGAACGGTGTTTTAGCTGAGAAGTATGTAAAACTTTTACAAACAGTACATTTTGCATCAGATCTTGGTTTTGCTTTACTCGAGTATGTTTTGATGTTTTGTTATATGTTTTTATTTTGTTGCTTCCTTTTCTCATTTTACACTGTGTCAAGAAGATACATACATGTCAGCCATTCTTTGTGAACTGCTAGTGTTAACAGCTTTCATTGACAGCGTTTCAATACAAAATGATTAATAATTTGATATAATTTACAATATTAAGCAATGACATTGTATCAAAGAGAGATGAAAGTCATTTTACCCTGGATTTAATTTTTAAACATTTCCTGAATAATTTCACAGTCTTTTCATGATGAAGTTAGTTTAAATTCAGACGTGTGCCCCTTTCATTTAGGCCCGCTTTGACATCTCAGTTGAATGCATACCGAGTGGAAGCCTGCTGGAAGCTGTCACGTTGGGATTCATTGGAGACCCACCTGCAGAAGAAAGCGTCTCCCTCAGATTGGAATGTTGGACTCGGGAGGATTCTACTAGCTGCTAAAAAGAAGGTAAAAAGCCATCATAAGTAGAAAATTATTCAGAAAAATAACTAGAGAATTGTTGCATACAGGCACGGACCCAGGTGAGGTGTGCACCCTTTTCCCCATTTTTTGGCAACTATCAATTTTCTTTACCAAAATGAGCAAATGGATAATAGTTTGCTTCTCAGATGCTGGTAAGTGCATCTAGAACTCAGACTTTCTTGGAGACTACCCCTAAACCCTCCGCTATGGCTCTACCCACTTAGCGCCCTCTGAACAGTGCGTGTGTCTCCCCGGTCAAAATCCTGATTATCTGTCGGTTGTATATTGCTTTGAAGCCTTTTTTGTTTGTTGTAGTAGCACCATCACTCACCACTGTGCACGCAGGATGAAGAGATGCATAAAACCGTAAAATAAAGATGGACTCGATATTCGATTTTGTTCTGTGTCGCTAGGAGACAACTGACATCACAGAGTGAAATGTCAAGCGATTAAATTAAGCTTCTGACCAGTCTTAAATATTGTTTTTAGATTCAGTTTGGCGAGTCATTCAGGAGGAGATTCTGCTGTAGCAAATGCACCATCATCATCATCATGTCTGTATAGATGAAGTACAATTTTATCATCCTCAGTTGTTTTGTCATGATCTAACAGAACCATCTCTTGGTTTGTATGTAAACGTTATTGTTTTGATGAAACCAAACCACAAGAAAATGCCCCTCTGTGACATCATCATCATCATCATCATCATCAGAGCTTGGGTTAGGAATGTATCTTCGTTGGCTTGCATAGTAGCCTTAAAAATGTGTCACCTCTGCAGCCACTGAGCTGGACAAGAATGTTATGAATTGGTTGGAATTATTGTCAAGTTGCTGAATAAACGTTATTTCAGGTAACACTATAGTTTGATGTTACCATTTATCTGATCTTCACTGTCATGATGCTTAAGTTGTTGTACAACATTTTTACCGGTGCGCATTGTTTTAATTCGATATGGTTAGGATTTAGATGGATTTGAAAAACAACTGAAGTTGGTGAGGAGTGCCCAGATGGGTCCATTGTCTGCTGCCAGCATGGAAAAAGGGTCTTATCAACGAGGTTACGAATTCATTGCCAGGTACTTAAAATTGAATCTGACATATTCATGGTTACGATTGATGATGTTGACCTTGTTTGGACTGAATATATCATTATTATTGTCATTATTTGCTGTTATGGACACGCTCTGACCTTTGCAAATCTATTCTGTATGATAATATCGTTGGCTCTTGAAAATTCGTCTTTCCCGTTTGTTTCTTCAACTTCATGGATGATTAAAAACTGTGAGACAGCATGAGATGTACATGTATTTGTTGATTTAATCTTGCCGTGTAAATGGGACTGATCTTAATGATCTATTGTTTTGTCTCTGATGATCAACTTACCTTTGTTTATAATTTGCTCTTTCTTTCTCATTAAGAGTTTGTTAAGTTTATTTAGTTAAAAAGAAAACTTGATCATCAGGGACAATGAAGTTTCTTTGTAGACCCCTGTCGAGGAAAGCAAGAAAGATCTAATGGCAAACTTCTACACCGTGCGACAATTCTTCAAGTGCCTGTTGAAAACCACCTAAATGTTTGCAAGTCGCAGTACACTGCATCAGAATGTATTTCTTTTTTCTCATGGTAACAGTATACTTTCCGTCTTGTATGAATGTTTCTTGGAATATCATTTTGGTTGATTCACTTTGTTTTAGATTACATATGTTGTCTGACTTGGAAAGAGGACTCAAGCAGTTTGTCTCATCTAAGGATGGAAAGATCTCTGGTTCTGCCTCAACTTATGAAGGATTGTTTTCAGAGTGGAACAATAGATTAGCTCTCACCCAGGCCTCCTTCAGAATTCAAGAACCATTACTCTGCATGCAAAGGATCATCCTAGGACTGCTTGATCCGTAAGTATAATGTAAGAATCATCGTGAAGTCGACTGCTTGATCCATAAGTGTAGGGTAAGGATCATCAAAGGATCGAATGATCCATGGGTCAAGTGCAAGGATCATCTGGGGACTGCTTGATCCGTAACTATAACGTAAGCATCATCATGGGAGTGATCGTTTGATCTATAAGTAGTACTATAAGGTTCATCCAAAGATTGCTTGATCCTTGAGTCAAGTGCAAGGCTCATTATTGAAGACTGCTTGATCTCTAGGTATAGTGCAAGGATCGTACTGGGACTGCTTCTTCCATAACCATAACGTAAGAATCACCATGAAGTTGACTGTTCGATCTGCAAGTATCACTATAAGCATCATCCAAAGATTCCTTGATCCGTGAGTCCAGTGCAAGGATCTTCATGGGGGATGGTTTGATCTTTAAGTGTAGTGCAGGTATCATCCTGAGAAGATTGCGTAAGCTATAAATATATATAGAAGATCATGAGGACTGTTTGATCCATAATGTATTTCAAGGATCATCCTGACATGATTGTTTGATCTGTAAGTATATGTCGAAGGATCATGCTGAAAGAATTGCTTGATCAATAAGTTTAAGGAAATGATAATGTTGGTTTAACTGTTTGATCCACAAGTATAATTCAAGGATCATTCTGGCAGGATGACTTGATCCATGAGCATAGTGCAAGGATCATCATGGGTGCTGTTTTCTTGATCTATATGGGTAGCATAAGGATCATCCAGTGTAAGGATTATAATGGGATAACTTGATCCTTAAGCAGTGGTAGATGTCAGTGCTTGGTAGCCATAATCCTTGGTTCATTTAGTCAGCCAGGGATATTGCTAGTTCTTATAAGTCAGCTTACTGTAAATTAAATAAAAAAAAGCATGATTTATCTTTCACAGATATGATCCCCTTTCTTGAAGACATAGGATTATGGACGTATCTTTGGATACCCATTGTTGCAAATTTGTTTATAAGTGTTAGTATGATGAATGTAGTTAAATACATTACCATCCTTTTCTTTAATTTTTTTATATAAATGATTTTTTTGTCTCTTAGAAGCAGCCATCCTTCTGTGAAGCAAGAAATTGGCCAAAGTTGGCTGAAGAGTGCTAAGGTGTCTCGAAAGTAAGTGGCCATTTCCTTAGAATTTCCTTTGAATTTTATCCATTATCTCAGGTTGCATCTATTATAGTGTCACTGGTCCTTCAAGGGCTCTCTAGGACTCAAATGACTGATAAAGTTCAATGGCTGTATAATTTGCTAGTCCATCACTGACGCTGTCTCTCAATTTGTTTTTTTTTTTTTACCTTGTTTCAGTCAGTTTGCAGTCAATGATGTGATTTGTAGGATGATAGACAGTAATGTGACATACATTTTACATAAGTTTTTGCACTTTCCTCTTCCACGTCGGGTATACGCATATCTCCCGACAATATTTGTGCTAAAACATCATCTTTGAATGGCAAATTCTGTCAGAAAGTTCCCAGTAGACAGGGAAAAAAAAACGTTATCTTTTTTATTTTTCGTATGTCAACTCCCCTCATGTAATACTCATGAGTATCAGATAAACTTTAATTACCTTTGACCTAATAGCATTCCATGTTCAAGCTAGGGAGACACATAAAGCACATATTCATACTGTGCGTGGGATGTTGACACAAGAAAAATTCAGAAGTTTACAGTTTTTTCTGTTTTCTGAGGCACTTTCTGACTGAATTTGCCATTGAAGATCTGTTCCTACCACGAATCTGTGAAGGAGATATACTTACGTATATTCGGAAGAAGAAAGTGCAAAAAATTACGTAATCGGTATATCACAACTGCCAATCCTCCTTTAGAGAATGTGACATAAAATTCAGGTCCACAGTTTAAAATTTCAAGTTATAATACAACTGGAATCCTCTGGGTACAACACTTGCACTGGCATTTTACTTTTTTTTTTCTTCTTCACCCTCTTTCATGTTTCTATATGATGTATTTTCTTTTTCAGAGCCAATCAGATGCAAGCAGCCTACAGCTTCCTCCTAAATGCTAGTCACTATTCTTTACCTGAGTTCTTCCTGGAAAAGGCCAAATGGCTTTGGAACAAGGTACACATGATGTCATCAGCATTCGCACATAAGAAGGCTGAGTGTTACTGTGCTTTCAAGGCCTAAAAGTTTTCGTCAGGAGCAACCGATCAGTTTGGCTACTCTTAGGTCATAGTTTGGTGTAGATCTCTGGCATCGCCAGTGTGTAGGCCAACAAGTGCCTCTCAAGACTACTGCTATGGTAGTATGGTAAATAGTGCAAGAAAAATGTAACTTCTATTCTTCGTGTTTAATAGTTACGTCAATGATGCTGGACAAATGTACTTCATATCAAATTGACACACACACACCCATCTCATGGTCATGCATCCAAACCACAACATTTGTCCACTTTGGATGCAGAACCATCTATTGCCCGCTTCCTTTGATCCACTTCTTTTTCTTTATTTTTTTTTTTGTAGGGAGATGGCCACCAAGCCCTTATTTGTCTCCAGAATGGAGTCATGGAACACTTTTCTGCCTCCAAATCCCAGCAGAATCCCAAACAGAGGGAAGCCCACGCCAAGGCTCTGCTTCTGATCGGACGATGCATGGAGGACACGGCGAAGCTGGAGAGCAACTCGGTGATGAAACAGTACAAGGAGGTGGTCGACGTCAACCCTGCATGGGAGGATGGCCACTTCTATATGGCTAAATATTATGACAGACTCATGCTCAATTTCACAGATAGACCTGAAAAAGCAGGGTGAGGGGTTTCAGACATTTCTCAAATTATTGCCTTCTTGTAAGGAAACCATTCTTCTCAAGACTTCAAACTTCTTTTGACCCTTTGCTGTTGTATGAACTATGCTGTCGATGCACCACATCCAGTCAGTGTGTCATGGTATGGAGAAGTGGCTTATATACTTCAAGACATAGTTGTTGGTCTCCCACGTGCTGAAGACTACACTTTGCTCACAAAGGGTTGCGAGTGTATTTGATGTTTTATTTTTGGGTGGGATGGGGATACTATATCAACTGAAATTCTGACCTTCTCATCTAGTATTCAACAGTATTTGAAAATATGTGTGTATCACCAATGTGATAAAGAAAGCTTTGACATGGATGGTGATTCAAATATTTGGGACCTTTTTTGTCAATTCTTGTAATCCAATTACTTAATTGATACTTTTTAATTTTCCCTGATATGACATTGGGTAAGAGGTCAAATTGTACTGAGTTAATTCATCTGTGATGTACTGGGCTGTGCCCTTGCACAAATTGAGGCAGAGATCCCTGGCAGAGATATTCTTCCGTTTTGTATTGCTATGTTCTGTAGTTGTTTGTTGTGAATAAAATTCCCACATCACACATGTTAGTGTTGAATTGCAACCATCACACTGGGCCATTCTATCCCTTTACTTTTCAATTCCTGTCACATTTTACAGCGAATTTGTGATCCGCATAATTCAAAATTTTGGTCAATCTCTACGGTACGGTAACCAGCACATTTACCAGTCCATGCCCTGCCTCTTGAGTCGCTGGCTGGACTTTGGTGCTCATGTTGCTGACCTCGAGAAGATCAAAGGAAAGGCCAAAACCGATAAAATTGAAAACACCAAGACTATCTTGAACCAGCTTAATGATGTGAGTGCCACAATTTTTTTTTTTTACTGATGACACAGTTTTTGTTTCTTCTCTCCCTGTTTGGTGATGATTTTCAGGTACAACCTGGTAGTGACTTTACAGCATATTTGACATTTCAAGTTCCAATGATCCTTCCATTTAGTTAGTGAGCAGGTGTTGTTTAGCAAAGATCTTTGATGGGAGTGAATGAATAAAATTTTCATTCCAGATCTTGAATTTCTTAAGCTGTTTCTTGATGCCTTGGCGTCAAAAACAACAGACAGTTTTCAGGTTTGTGTAAATACTGTGTGTTGAATATTTTCATTTAATTTATTTAAATTTTTTTTCTTTCAAGAAAATGGTAAAAATTAACCATCTCTATTAGCCTGTTTGGGCTTTACTAGCCTAGCCCAGGAATCTCATTACCATATTACTGTTTTTTTTTTGTCCGTACCATGGAGAACTTCACCTGTCTCCATAAGTCAGTCTGCTCAAATATTTTATATACAAATTACTCATGTACACCATGATGAAGTTCAATATAATGGATACCAAGGCAGCTTCCAGTTGTCATGGTAATCATGTTTACTTCCTGGTAACAGCAAGATCTGTGATACAATTTAATGCTGGTGATGCGTTTTTTGGTCAGGTTTCCTGAAAATATTATTCCGCTTGTTTACCAGACTCCCCCTGACTTTACCAGTTTTCTTACATCTTCTCCTTTGCACATCTCATGAATGGTTCATTTTCTCCCTTGTCGCTGCAGATGATGGAAGAGTTTACGAATCGGCTCGCTCCGTATCAGTTCCTCACATCTTTCTCTCAACTCATCTCCCGTATCTGTCATGCCCATCCGGCTGTCTTCCAGCAGCTATTGGTGAGTGTGATATACCTGCATGAATTCATGACTGGTCTCACGACAGGATGGCAGTGGTCGTAATCATGTTTTTGTCTTCTTTATTGAAGCAGCTGATCAAACGATGCACCACAAGACTAACACACAGTGAACGTACACCTTACATTCGTGTCATTACTTTTGTTGCATTCTTTAAATGGCTTTTTGTTTTGCTCCTGCAGATGTTAAAATGACGTGGTAGTTAATTTACTTAGGTTTATGAAATGTTCAGTGTTTACATTAAACCAGGGTGGGAGGTAGACGGAGGTAGGAAGGCAGCGTGGTCCGGGGGTCGCCGTATTTTGTTGACCGCATTGTTATATTAACTTTTTATGTTCTTAGCTGTGTGTTTCATTTTGGTGGCCTGGTCATTGATAAGCTTTTTTGTTTGTGCCAGGTCTTCTCCACTTTGTGTTTGTGATTATTACTGATTGTTCATTTTGCTTGTATTTATACCATGTATCAACTATTAATTATGTGTTTCAACTTGTTCTACCTTCGACCATAACTAGCGAAAACAAAGAGTTTCGATTTCAGTGCTTCAAATTTGCTTATTTCGGACTGCATTATCATTAGTGAAAAAGGTAATTTAACTCTCACCTCTGTGTGCCACACATTTAGATGTTTTGGTCTTCCATAATCTCAGATAAACTAGAAACTCTACATTGTAGACCCATGCCAATCATGCTTGGATATGTCACGTTTAGATCAGCTTTTACTCGCATCCCAACCTACCCCCCATCCACTTCCTACTAGTCCTATTTGCCTATCACATTTTTGTATACATTCCCATTTCTTCCTCAGGAAATTATCTCCAAGGTGTTGGCAAACTTTCCTCAGCAGGCAGTCTGGATGTCAATGGCTGTCTCAAAAGTAACTATTTTAACTATTTTTATTTAGGATTTTTGTCTCTATTGCACTAATTTAGGTTGTATTCCAATCTTCAATTTTAATTTTCACCAGTCAACAAACTAGACAGTCTCATTTTTCTGGTCATGTATCGTGTGATCTTTTATTTTCATTGCTTGATAGTTTTATTATGGCAAGTTCATTCAACCTGGCTGTTTCGTTTCATTCTCCACTGGTTGGATCATCTGGCTGCCCCATGTAATATTTTATGCTTCAATTATCTTGATGGTCATATTTGATATTCATCATGCAATAAACCTGCGGGGTCCTCTTTCATTTTTCAGTTAATTGGGCAATCTCTTTCAATATTTCATGGATCAATCATCAGCACAGTGACATTTGATTTTCATCGTTCAAGAAACCTGATAGTGTTGTTTGACTTTTGCAAATCAATTAACCTCGTGACCTTGTTGAATTTTCATTGGCCAGCATCCCTCCTGGTCTCATTTGGTATTCATCGTTCCATGTAAAACCTGATCGTCTTGTTTTATTGGCCATTTTACTTGAAGGTCCAAGTTGTTACATCATTATGTTAATTAAACTGTTGGTTTCGTTTGATTTTCTCACCAGTCGACAAACCAGATGCGTCAAATGAGATGTAAAGAAATATTCCACAGAGCCTTTCAGTTGGACAAGAGTCTACAGAAGTTTATTCAAGTAAGTGAAAAAAAAAAGAGAGGGCTTAAATTCCGTCAGTTAGTCTGTAAAGCAGTCACTCATAGGTACGTCTATCTAGTGGAGCGAGTATAAGGTCACGGCAATGGATCATGAGGGTACCCATCACTGGTTGTTGAACACATGTTCGGAAGTTTGCCACACACTACATCCAAAAACAAAAATAACTGATGCAATAAAAATTGCCTTTTGATTTTTCTTGTACTGTAGGATGCAACCAAGCTCACTGACAGACTCTTGGAACTTTGTAACAAGGTTGTCGATAGGGACTGTCACCTACTTAGCATCAATAAGGATTTCAGAAATTTAAAGAGGCTAGTGACAGACAGGTAAGTTTATCACGATGGTATAATAATGCAGTAAGTGTAAATGTGTAAAAATCTCTCTTTTTAATAACATTTCCCCTCAATATTTTCATTTCATATGTTTTATCTTTTTTTCTTTATAGACCTCATTTCTTATTTTTGATGCAAAGTTACCCAAATTTGTTTTATTTTCTTTTGACTGTAGGTAGCAATCTCCACATATATAAAAGATCTGTCTGTTAAACCCATTGCTGTTTGTATTCTTCTATTTTCTGTTTTCATTTTACATTACAAGGAACTTCAGTCAGATCATTGTGCCTCTGCAGTCCCTCATGACGGTGACCCTACCCAGCACCCAGACACCGCACAAGCAACATGACCCCTTCCCGACAACTCCGGTCTATATCTCAGGGTTCGATGATGGGGTAAGCCTAAAGATATCTGATGAAGATTGCATGGAATTTTTTGCATATGTTATACCATTGGATGTGTTTACGTTGTGTCGGAGTGTATCTGCTTGGATGCTTTCCATTTCTACAATAGTTTTTGTGAAACCTGGGAGCCGCTTGCTTGGAAGGTATCAAGGGTACAATGCATCCCAAGACCTCTGGAATCCTCCAAGAATTTGGATATTTTTCAAGATATCATCGTAAATGTGTGTCATCATAAAATACAACAAAGAACCAAATTGAGGTCATTCTCAATGGTTTCTCACTAACTAAAAATAGACACCCTCAGATACATATATGCTTGGCTTTCATATAAAAGTTATTCACCCAGTTATCTTAGCGCCCAACATCTCTAATGGTTTGACGAGCGGACAGGAAATTTTCCATACCACATTTGTATTGCTCTCGCCAAAGTGTACATTGTTGTTTATACATGTTGAACAAACAACAGTCTCTCTCATGGCCGTGGTGTATTTATTTAATTTAGCTATTTTATTTTCTCTTGAATAATTATCAAAGCATACATGTTCCTGTCATATCAATTTATCTTGTTATCTTTTTCACCCCATACCTGTTTGGATGTAATTTTCCTTATTCCCTATATTAAATGCTGTTTTTTATTAACAATGTTTGTAAATATTTTTTTGTAAATCAGGTTTTTTTATGCTTAATTTTTAGGTAGAGGTTTTGCCGTCCCTACAACAGCCTAAGAAGATCAGCGTCCAGGGGAACGACGGTAAGGTCTATGCCATACTGTGCAAGCCAAAGGACGACCTCAGGAAAGACAACCGTTTGATGGAGGTTAACGGCATCATCAACAAATGTCTGATGAAAGATGCAGATGCCAGATGGAGACAACTTCACATCAGGACTTACGTGAGAGCAAAACAAAATGTTTTTTTGTATATGTACATCTGATATAATAGTTTTTTTATGGCTGTAAACAGTAGGATTCACAGAAGAGAATCATTCTCCTGACAGCTTTTCTCACGTCTGTGGGTGGTACATTAAGTTGTGGATGTTGCCACAGTGTCTTTTTTTTCCCAAACTGCAAGACAAACGTTTCTAATTTGATCTTCCTTACGTACATTTGTTGCGACTTCATGACATATGCATGACTGTCAAGGGATGACATAGAGCATAAAAGTGACTTTATTAAATACAATGTAACTGTGACTCAGTTCCAATGCACAGAAGTTTGACTTCTCTGTATACAGCATTACTGTGACTTCATTACACACACAGCTGTGACATATAACCTGTACTTGATTACATGCAGTGTAATTGGGACGTGCAGCTTAATTAAGTGTGACTTGATTGCATACAGCATGAGAGAATCTTGATTACATGTAACCATGACTTGATTACGTACAGACAACTATGACTTTATTTCATTCAATGTAATTTGGACTTGATTGAAGTACATCATGACTGTAGTCACAGTCATGATTACACACAATGATATTTGGGACCTTTTACACACAGCATATGTGTGATTTACTTGCATGCACCGACCTGTGACTTGATTACTTACTAAATTGGTAACATACAATGTAACTCTGATAAGGGAACATAAAGTTCGTAGCTGTAATCTGGATTCACAGAGTATAACTGTAATATTGAAACATTCGAGATAGTTATAAATTTCGTTACTCTTGATGATTTTAGATTAAGATCAGATTTTCATGTTACTATCTGAAAAAGTCAATACCTCTCTGTGGAAAACATTTACTGTGCACTTGACTATGTTTTTCTAATTGATTTTCTCTTGTACTTCGTTGTACTTTCATTCCTGCATATTTTCTTTGGTTTCGTCTTCTTCCTTTTGTACTTTCTGTTGGATTTTCTTCCTTTTGTACTTTATTTTCTGTTGGGTTACCTTTTCTTTCCACTTCTTCATTGTTGTATTACATTTTTTACTTTGTGACATTATTGACTAATTTGATAGACAGAATTGTAAAGCTGTGAAAAGATTAAGTTTCTTTCTCTTAGGTGCCCACCCTTCCTTTTTCAGTATGATTTTAGTGTAAGCATCAATGCTCTGCTTGTCCTTTCTTAGAAAAATCCAAGATTTTCTTTCATTTTTCTCCTCTAGGCTGTAATTCCTTTAAATGAAGAGTGTGGACTCATAGAATGGGTACCAAACACCTCAGGACTCCGTCACATACTGACCAGACTCTACAGGTGATCGGTTCTGTTCGCTCAGACTGATATCGTGCAATGGATGTAGTGAGGCAACCCTGATATTAATGACTGTTCACATAAAATCAGGGTTCCTGCCATCACGGAAAACTTGGAAAAATTATGGAAATGTGTAAAGTTATTTCGAGGCCTGGAGAGGCTTTGAAAGCCAGGGAAATTTTGCGAAGTCCTGGAAATTTTCACAAAATGGCATTGTTCCTTCCTCACTCTTAAAATGATCGTGCAATCTCTCTCATAATTTACTGTTCTCTTCACCTCATATCGCTTTGGCTGTTATAATTGAAATCGTTATGTAAGACATCAGGGGGAAGGTTCAGTGGGAAGGTCATGTGAACTCTTCTTTATTTGGTCTTTGGAAAATCTTGCAAAATTCATGAAAGTTGATTCTCCCAGAAAAATGAGGAACCTTGTGAAATTTATTTTAAAAGTTTTTTAATCCTGGGAAAGAGCTATAGTTACAGTGTTCATTGCAACTGATGTCAACAAAGGTTTGAAAGTGAAAGACATCTCAGTGATATTCAGTACTTAATTTTACTTGATATTGTAGCAGATAAAGTCTCTAAAATGGTTTCACCAAGCCATCAAGTAAGCAGCTTGTTTTTGAAGTAAATACCTCATGTGCAGTAGATTCCATCTGTGTACACCTTCAAGGGACATGATTACATTTTCAATTTCTTCTTCCTCTGAGGTGAAAGATTGTCAGTCAGTTTGTTCATTCTCTTAGGTAAACATTGTCTAGTCAGCAGGGTTGTAGCTAGACAAAATTCAGTCCCGGGCTCCAGGCAAGGGAACTGGTCACTTTCTGGTGGGGTCCAGGAGCTCACACCAGGGCCCCTGATGGAGTTTAGGGCAATGCCCCGGTGAAGATCCCGGGAGCGGCTCTACTATGCCCCTCTGTGTCTCGTCTAAAGCAGTGTTATGGGGAAGTACTCGCAAACTCTTTGAATGTTATCTCCAAAGACTGCTTTTCCTGTCATATTTACTACATTTTATGAAGTTTTGCCCAGTCTGTAAGATATGAACTGATTGCAAATGCCGGGTGGGAATTACTAGTTTCAGGGCAGGATCACCCAGTGCTGCTCACCTTGTCTGTTCGGTCATTTGGGTATTGCAATTTCCCAGTCAAATTTTTTCATCCTCTGAGGTAAACATTTGTCCAGTTGGTCTATTCTCTCAGGTGAATGCTTACCCAGACCATGTGTTCATCATCTTAAGTGAACAATTGTGCAGTCATTTTTGTTCATCCACTGAAGTAAGTGGTTGACCAGTCTGTGTGTTCATTCTTGTTGGTAAACATTTGCCTCAATCACTTTGTTCATTCTATATGTGAATCAGATCGTTCATCCTTCAAAGAAGACGTTTGTTCCGTTTTTGACCTAACTCCTCCCTCTTCTCCTAGATTCGCTTTCAAGGCACATCTTTCTGCAGTAACACAGGTCTCATCAGAAAAAAGCTTTCTCTGATGACAAATTGTGTGTATTTACATGCCAGTCACCCATTTCACTCTTTTTATCATTTCTCAAAACAGGCAGAAAGGAATCTATATGTCCGCTTCAGATCTCAAGGCTCTGTTTCCTCAGCAGTCAGAGAAATTGGAGTGAGTATTAATCTCATGATGAAAATATTTCACAGTGTGTACGTGTTCTGTCTTTGTATTTGAATGTGGTGTGTTCTTTTCTGTTTTCAGTGTCAAGCTCCAGTTGTTTGAGAAAAAACTTCTCCCAAAGTTCCCACCCATGTTTGGAGAGTGGTTTCTGAAAACTTTTCCAGATCCCACATCATGGTATGTTCGTTTTTTGTTTTGTTTTTTTTTTGTGTGTGTGTTCATCTATGTAATGTATCAAAAGAAATTTTATGAGAAAGTACGCAAAATAAAGTAAGGGCTCTTTGAACAAAGAGTTAACCTTACCATGGTGCCAAAAAAGAAATCACTGAATATTCATGTAAAGCTGACGGTTTGTTACAAAATATGTTTTCTTTTTTTTTCCAAAAGACTTTCAGTGTAATTATTTTATTTCACATACCAGTGCAATCAAACATTAACTTTTTTCCTTTTTTTACATGGCCAGGTATTTGAGTCGTCTGTCCTATGCCCGCACAGCCGCTGTCATGTCCATGGTCGGATATATCCTTGGACTCGGTGACCGTCATGGGGAGAACATCCTCTTGGATTCGACGAGAGGCGACTGTGTACACGTTGACTTCAACTGTCTTTTCAATAAAGTGAGTAAACTTTGGTGGCCACGGTTTAAAGGAATTCTCCACCAGCAAGAAAACATAATTTATGAGACTTTTTATCATCCCAGTACTTAAACAGCAATTTACCAGAGGAAGCCTCCTTAGATGTGCAATAAAACCTTGAACATTGGGCTTTACCATGAGCCTAAAAATGTGTGAAGTAGAACCTACAATACTATTTTCCATTTTTTTGCATTCTTTGTGTCTCTGGCAAGATCTTGCAACACAAACAACACTTTACCCCTGTAGTTCAGAGATTATGAAAACCTCATTAATGTCTACATTCAGTCAGATATTTTTCTCTGGTGAAACCAGTGGAGCTGTTATCAAGGTGGACAGAAAATTTAATTACTGCTAATACTTTAAGACCCACCAAACCGAGCAAAGGTTAGCTGTTTAATTGGCTCAAATGTATTTCTATCCTTCATTTCGGTTCCTGTTCAATATCAGGTACGAGCAACGTCATTTAAAGCGACTAACCCTTAAACAATTAGCTCACCCCAAGCAATGCTTTGAAAGGTTTATGCCACGCTCTGATGATACTAAGGGCTTATCACAAAATAAGAGATCAGAACAGTGCTGCAACCCACAGTGTGAGATAAAAGTCAAAAGCAAATATTCAATCTGGATTTGTCTGCAAAATGTCACAACCGATTGATTTCTAGCGCCAGGCTCGTACCTTGAATATTTCCTGAAATCCTTTTCCGAATTCTTTGAGACATTTCCTAAAAGTGAGAACAATGACTTGCTTACCAAAATGTATCTTTTTAGGAGACATGAGGAAGCAGTGGTGGAGAATTCCTTTAATACAATCTGTTCAGCAGTGCCATTGACCCCCAATTCATCCATCACTCCTTCCATCACCATCCTCCCTCTCCTCTTTGCTCCCACTTCGATTACTTTCCTCTCTCTTTTCCTGTGTCCCTCCCTCTCTCTCTCTCCCCAGTGGCTGATTCTTATCCACTTCAATGTAATGCACAAATGTATTTGCTACCACAGTTTTATTTCACATTCACAGGTAGATTCTCTATCCATCGTCACTGGAATACTTCAGACAACCAAGCAAATAATGAAATACCCGAGAATTATTGAGCAAATATATTGACTGCCATTCTGATTATAATATATAGACATATATATATGTTTGGTGTTTTGTGTTTACGAGAGGTAACTTTATGAATACGTAAGGGTTCTCTGATTCATTCATGTGAAAGCTTAAAGATGTGGAAATGTTTGATAGTCATCATACTTACTCAAATGTTCTCCAAATCCCAGTGTCATACAGTGAATGCATTGACGTAACAGTCAGCACCAATGCATATGATTGAATACAAAACTGGATTATACATTCTTGCCGCAACAGGGAGAGACCTTTGATTGGCCAGAGAGGGTTCCATTTAGACTGACCCAGAATATGCTGCATGCCATGGGCCCTCTAGGCTTTGAGGGGGTCTTTAGGAGGGCCTGTGAGGTGACCATGACTGTTATGCGGGACCAAAAGGACCCTCTCATGAGGTAAGATGAAAAACAGAATATGCATAAAGCAGTCTTCAGAAATGACATCAGCTACAATAATGGATGTCGTGACGGTGGCCTCTTTAACTATCTGCGTACTGTGAACCAATCATGAGCCAGTGGTGCCTTTTACTATACCAGGCTTTCCAATGATCCTTACTCATTCTACTTTCTCCTACTTTTTGAACATTTCTCCTGCTTCCCCTGTGTTGTCAAAAATTCTACATCATCCTTCTTTTTGGATTTGCCACAACTCCATAAAAAACCAAAAGCAATAAAATATTATATCTTTCAAATAGTGCAATTTGTACATTATCATCAATTTGATCGAGGGGAATGGGAGATGATGGTCAAGTTTGCAATTGTTTGAAAATGAAAAAATTGTCATAACACATCGTCAGTACTGGTGTTCCTTAGGGATCGAATGAAACTACTCCTGTAAACCAACTTATGGTCTGCACATTCCTGATTCTCTCATATTTCTTTGAGAATTTATCCTTTGTTTGCCATATTTTTTTTTTTTTATTTCGTGGGTCATCTTGAAAGCCTGTATCATGAGCTGAATTGAACTTTGCTACAAATCATTGATTGTGTTCAGTGTGTATGCTTCCATCAATCTGAGTTAAGAGGAAATAATTAAATTGCATTTTGCTCACAGTTATTCGCTAACAGTAATTATTAATATTTAATTTACCACTGTTGACTGTGAATTTTGCCTGTTGTTTCCATTTATCAGCGTCTCCATTGTACTTTGTTTTCAGTGTACATGTCCTAGGCTTATTCACCAGCAAAATTCCACTTTTCACCAAAACTGATTCATTCAATTACATTTTTTCTCATTTCCAGCGTTCTGAGGACGTTGATTTATGATCCGTTGGTGGAGTGGAGCAAACCCAGCCGAAGCCGATCGACAGCTCTGGCTGAATCTGGCGAAATTAATAACGAAAAGGTAAATAATTTAAAATGGATTAATCAAAGTGAATTCCTACATTTTATGTTCCTTACCATCACTATAGTGTTGAGGAATGGTGTATCCAGATTTTTGGTGACCCTGAGACCGTCCCTCCCCTTAGGTCTGAATGGGAAAAATTTGAAATTTGTGTAATGAAAAGGAAATTAGAACTAGGCCTATGTCATTCATTCTGGTATACCTGGTACATTTTGGGTATGTTGGGTGTAAGTGAGGCATGTAATGAATTCACTTTAAACTTACTTTCTGTGTTCAAATTGTCCCATATTGTAAGAGGTTATGGGGGATTTGTCCCATGGCCTCACCAGGGCTCTGCCCTTGGACCTAAGAACCCTAGCAAGGGCCCCTGGGTCCCATGCGATAATCTCTGCACTACTTGACACTTTGCGTTCTAGCAATACGCTTACCCTCACTGCTCCCAAAACTAATTTGAAAACCTACGTATACCATGATCGCGCCTTTCCATCAGCTGGGGCCAAGTTTTGGAAATTATTCTTCCCATTTCTATTAGGAGTTTTCCTTCCCCCACAAAGTTTGAGTCAGGTTAAAGACTCTTTTTTCCGAGTTGCCTTTTTGTCACGGTTGTGCAGCACTACTGAATACTTCAAGATTTTTGCGCTCTAATAGTTTGGTTATTATCATTATTTGTATCAATGCGCTTCACGCTCATAGTTCATCATAGTTCACCTTCGAAGCACTTTGTTTGCCCACTTTTCAATTCTCGGTGAATCAAAGAGCTTGTGAAAGTAGGGCTGGCTTTCACAAATGTAGTTTTATTCTTTGTGTTGATTTCACTGTTTGAATTTATATCCCTTTATAGTTGCAGTTCAACAGTTGTTCAATTCCAGTTTTCAGTTTTATGGTATGCTTTTTTATCTTTGAGTGTTAACAATTTTCCTTAACAGGCTCAAGTCCACGTACGAGACATCGAGCAAAGGCTTCAGGGTGTACTCAAAACGAAGCACAAAGCAAGAGGGCTCCCTCTGTCCATCGAAGGACACGTTGATTATCTGATCAGAGAGGCCACAGATCCAAAAAATTTGTGTCAGATGTACTTAGGCTGGGCAGCCTATCTTTGAATGAAGCTGCACCATACAATGTAGAGCAGCAATTGAACCTGTGAATAAACTGTGCCACACTGAGCAGGTTGTTCTGCTTGCCTGTGAACGAACCGTGCCTTACGATACAAGCTTACTGCCGAATGAATTGCACCATATTATGTAGACATGTCATCTTACCTCTGAATGAATTGTGCGGCACCATATGTAGGCTGGTCCGCTCACCTCTGAATGAACTCTTCTATATGTATCCTGCTCAGCTTACCTCTGAATGAACTGTGCTATACAGCACTGTGTATGCTGGACATCCTACCTGTGAATGAACTGTGTCACTCTTTGTAGTAGGCTGGTCACCATATCTGTGAATGAACTGTGCCATACTTTGAAGCACAATTTATCGATCCTGTAGTATACATAAGAGCCTCTTGGCAGTGTATCACTCATCAGGTAAACACAATACCAGCTCACATAGTGTTGATGTAGTATTGCAAGTGTAGTCATGGCATCCCTATCATTGTGGATATGGGGTGGATGCAATATTAACATAACAAGGGTACAAACATTTCAAACCTATTTTCAGCATTTCAGCATAGTTTTTGGGGGTCACATACAGGACTGAATATTTAATGGCCGATTTAAAGGAGGCTTTTGACGTATTATTTTTAGTGCCTTGTATTAATTGCAACCTGTAAAAGAGAGCAGAAAGTTGTTTCATCAAGAACTGTGTTTCCTCCTTTTTTGGACACTTTTCTGATATTCCCCTTGCAGACAATTTTCTTAATGAAAATACTCTTTCTTTATCATCATTTCATATAGCACGTTCAGAACAGGTAAACTCCTGTTATGTGAAATAGTGTGCTTCGCTATGGACTTACTCCTATTCAAAGATATCATGTTGAACATTGGATTCCTTTGTTGTGTCCAAGATGCGTACTTTACATCAATTACCAGGGATCATGCACTTTCTCATTTCATAAGGTGTGTGTGGTGAGGTGGGGGGGGGGGGGGGTGTAGATATACGCAGCAAAATGATTACAGACTAATGTTTCGCTGGATTCATCTGCCTGAGTATGTTAGCTCCTTACTTTTGTTTTGTAATTACAAGTGTAGTCCTCCCTTTGCTTTGGAACGTAATTGTAACACGTAAAGAGAACAGGAAGCACAAAATATAAAACGCAAAGAAGCAGACAGCTCTCTTCTTTTGATTGTTACTATTTAATGTTTTTATCACATTGCTGTGAATACACCTTTCTTTTTTTGCATTCATTTTACCTTAAATATGACATTCTTGAATTTATAATAAGTGTCGAGGATTGTACTGTAAGTCTGAGTAAGTCTGTCCAGTAACCATGAGATTTAAAGTAGCTGATATTGGTATGGTAAAACTGTCACTCTTGGAGGTGGATGAGGGTGGATAAAGTGTAGGAACAAAGTATCTTTAGATGCAGAGACACATTGAGACACATTGCTTGCATTTACAATTGCAACCCAAATCCCCCTTTCATGAGTAGGAGTAAATTTCCACAAAACACGCTCTTGCATTGATGCCACGTAACAACAAACAAGGGCGCCCTCCTTGAGACAAACAGTGCAATTGCTATGCTAGGCATGTGTAGATCAAATGACAAGAACCGGCACCGCATGTGCAGACGTCCATGTTAGATTTAGTCGTTTATCCCTACAGAGGGCATCCCACTATATCATGTGTCGTTACATGAAGTGGGGTCTATCACCTCATTCCACTGAAAATTTGATTTATGACCAGTTCCAAGAATCTGTAAAATCCTGCTCATAAACAGTTCTTAATTTAAATAGTATCTAAGCCAATGATACATATTTAGCTCAGCAGAATTGTTTGCCCTGCAACACAAAACAAAAAAAACCACAGTTGAAGACCGATCTGACTGCTGTCACAAAGTTATGAATGGGATGGGGTTGACCAATATCCACTGCTGCTGAATGGAGTTTTAAATGTTTTTTCTTCTTTGCAGTATAATACAACATAATGTTACATTCTTTGTGAGGTGGGGGAAGAGAGGTTGGAGTAGTAATTGAGCCACCACCAAGGAAACTTATAAATCACATCTGAAACCGGGAGATTTAAAAAGCTCACTGTCATAAGGCTACGTTGTTATGAAACGTGACTCCCGTAGAAAATCTTTTGCTAAATGAATCACAATTGTACAGTATTGTAAAGTATCCCGAGCTCAGATTCGCACTGTGACGTCCCTCTGGATGTTGTGCGTAGTTCAATTTCCTTCACAGTGCATAAACATGTAGAGTTCCTGTACAATTGTGTAGGTGGCCTATATACAGCCGTAAAAATATACTAAGTAAGGGTACTGACAATGCATGCTCGAAAATGACATTGCAGCAGACATACAGCCTGTAATTACTGAGCCCAAAACATTGTTGCATTGGTTGAACTCAAGGCCGCCGTTTTGTTTTAAAAAATGGTGGAGACGTGACTAGATCAAAGCGGAGTGCGACCATGGGTTCAGGGTGGGGAAGGGGGGTTGGGGGCAGGTCATTTCATGTCACTTGGTTCCTCATACACTACCATATGTATACTGCACATACACTAGATTGCATTGACTGCATACTATTTAATACTGGTTAGATTGTATAAAGTGTGGACTGTTGTCAGACTTGAATTAAATTGATTCAACATTCTTTGCCCCCCCCCCAAAAAAAAAGGCCGGGATTAATTTAAATGATGTTGAACATGAGTTTATTGATTTTGTTCTCTGCACTTATATTTTCCTTAGTTCAAATTCGATCTTGTGAATTCATTGGTGTGCAGTCAACTACAATATGATGATAGGGTGGTAGCCTCGACTAATACAGCCTGTGCTTGAGACAAAAATGGTGTGTGCAAGGTAATCTTCATGAAACTAGCATAGTAGGGGGCTGTGATAAATTTGTTTAGCCAGAAAATCCTGATACTAAAAAAGTGGTAATGACTGAAACATTGAGTTAGTATTCCTACAGCCCCAAGAGCAGTGGGGAAAGTGCCGAGGCACCCCCCCCCCCCTTCGATTTTCCAGGCGCCAGTGCCTCGTTTTTCGAGACATGGGTAGAGTAGGTAATTGAAAAGAGAGGAGGAGTTCCTTAAAGATACGTCAGTCTGTGTCCATTCACGGTCCTCAGACTGTATATAAACAAACATGCCAGTGTGGCAGCAAATAGCATCAGTGACCTGTGGGCCACTCTTTCCTCCGGCGTACAAAATCCGTCCTAGAAACTCTCTGGTCTCGGTAAAATTTGAAAGAATGGTGTATTGGTAAACAAAAGCAAATCTCATTTAAATGTAAACACTGTTAAAACCGTTGATAGTAAAACGTTAATTTGCAAAACTAAATAAAAGAAATACAAAGGGAATACAGAAGTGTTCTGGTAAGTACTATGTCGGCGTGACGTCACGTTTATGCATATTACTACTTGATGTGGCTTATTGACAAAATTGCTGGTGTACGATTTCAATTAAGTTGTACCACAGAGCCAGCAAACTCATAGCCTTAAAGGGGGAAATCAGGGTTCATCATTAACCCTGATTTCCCCTTTAGGCTATGGGGAATTGTAGTGAAATAAATTGTGAAGTTCACAATTTTATTTCACTACAATTCCCCACCGTTATCGTACAATGAGTTATAACTAACAAATATGATCAAGATTATCTCAAAACATGCGGACAATCTCGAGAAACGAGTCAAATTTCCAAAAAATCTGTAACATCCATACTCATCGAATCAAATATGAATATTCAATACTATCGTCTTTTCCAGGTATGAGGAGGTGTGGCTGAACAGTTTCATACGTAGCCTACATGTGCAGTATGTATCATCAACTATCACTAAACTCTTGTTTACTTAGCATTGTGCAATGCACGAACAGCATAGGAACCGTAAACATTCGTTTATGTTTATTCATATAACGTCATCTCAGTCTTACGCTGTGATTGGTCATCGTATAGAGGAGGTTGTCTTGTCTTGTACATGAACGTTTATTTTTGTATCCCACCAATATTAAGAGTTCTGATTCAACAATAACTAACGCAATAATTACCGTTTCTTCTACCTTCAAACACCTCCCCAACGTCTCTATTTTTCGGTGAACAATCAGTTTAGAAAGAAACCTGATTTCCCCTTTAAGGTAGCGCCGCTCCAAGCCAGGGCACTCACCGTAGGAGACAACCGAGAGAGTCACTCCCTTCCGTCCAAGCTCGGGTTTAGCGGCGCTCGACTATTTTTATCGGTTGGCTCTTACGGTGATGGGCGTGTTTGGGAAACTCACGTTACCCTAGGGCCAGACTTTCCTCACCTCTTTCACTATTTTCGATTACTAAGTGCATTTTTAATTTGTTCCAACCTAACATTTCGTCATTGTTTCTATCCATAGCAACACGTATCATGTTGATTCGCAAAAGGGCGCTCCCTTGCCCACAAAAGAAAAAGTGCGCCTCCTCATTCTCCTCAAGTTGGGTGATGCTATCTACAAAACAATTCAAAATAAAAAGAGGCGCTGCCCATTGATCAGCTTAGAAGTGCACTGTGCTCTCATGGACACAAATCATTCTTCTATTCCTAGTATGGAAATATGTAACGTCCGCAACATGAATTAAGTTTAGTATCGTACGTCTGCTAGTGCTTCCTCATTTAGTTTACTACCGCACAATTGATCGATGACTATGATGAAATTGAGATATTTTATGTGTCATTTGGTATGAAGTTATGCAACCAGGTTCAATCTAAAAGTTCTATCATTATAATGCAGTTAACCATTTTAAAAATCAGTATATCACTATTAGTGTGTGTATCCTCACATAAATCTGAGCTATAGCATGAGAGTGTTTGAATTTTATAAATTGTCGACCATCGTTCAAGTTTCAAACAACTACCACGAACTTTGGAATAAAACTGATTATACAACATTATTGTAAAGATCTTGGGGCATACCTTCATGTTGACACTATATAACGTCCGCAACATGATTCACCTTGTTGAATTCAAAATATGAATTTTGGAACAAAGAGATTTCGTGTCGGGCTGTTTATAATTTTCATATATAAAAGACTACTGAGAGGGAAATTTTGTAAGGTTGTTCGATGTAATCTATACAATTTTTATGCAATTCTTTGTTGCACAGTATTATACATCGTGCTGTTAAAGACATCAGACAAATGAACAAAAGTACTCTGATACAAGTAAACACCAAATCTGCAGGAAAGCTTATACTTTGTACATATTTAAATGGAAGTTACTGAAACACACAAAGATATAAGGATACTATTCATTTTAATTCTACGACTTGAATGTTAACAATGTGTAACGTCCGCAACAGGTATAAGGTCTATGCTCAAGTTAAAAAAGAAGAAATGGTTTTTGAAATCCTGTTGTGTGGTCAATTACTACAGTTGTTTGAACACTCACATGAAAAATTGAATAGGTATGTAACGCCACCCCCGACGTGGGTTCCTATGGGGGATAGACCGGGCAGGGGGAGAAATAAAGGGCTGGCTAGGGCGCGCCCAGAAACAACACAGGCTAAACAGGAAGCAAAGAAGGTAGATACGTTTCACTGTAATATAATTGGTGTGCTCTCTTGCAGTTATTGTAATCAATTAATGTACAATCAAATTAGAATCGATATGATATAATTAATCATCAAATGAAACAATATAGTGCGGCATCCACGGCAGCAATCCCCTCGTTCACAAGCGCTGGCGTCTGGCTGGGTAGCGGTTGTCCAACGTCTGGGACAGCAATCCCCCTCGTCCACAAGCGTTGGCGTCTAGTTGTGCACCGGTTGTCCAATATCTGGGACAGCAATCCCCCTCGTCCACAAGCGCCGGCGTCTAGCTGTGCACTGGTTGTCCAATATCTGGGACAGCAATCCCCTCGTCCACAAGCGCTGGCGTCTGGCTGGGTAGCGGTTGTCCAACGTCTGGGACAGCAATCCCCCTCGTCCACAAGCGTTGGCGTCTAGTTGTGCACCGGTTGTCCAATATCTGGGACAGCAATCCCCCTCGTCCACAAGCGCCGGCGTCTAGCTGTGCACTGGTTGTCCAATATCTGGGACAGCAATCCCCTCGTCCACAAGCGCTGGCGTCTGGCTGGGTACCGGTTGTCCAACGTCTGGGACAGTAATTCCCTCGTCCATAAGCGCTGGCGTCTGGCTGGGTACCGGTTGTCCAACGTCTGGGACAGCAATCCCCCTCGTCCACAAGCGTTGGCGTCTATGTCCTGTCCTACGGATAGACGGTGCCGCCTACACTAAACAAATTTGTCCGCTTACGATATACCAACGGCCCCTCCTATCGATGGACCGCACCCGCTCACAGTATACAAACGGCCACCCTGCAAACCAATCGAATAAATTGTGCCCGCTTGTAATAAACAAATGGCCAACCGCAAGTCCTATGGATAGAGTGTCGTCGCTAACGATAAACGAATGGCCGACCGCAATTCCTAGGGAAAGACTGTGTCCGCTTACAATAAACAAAGGGCCGACCGAAGGTCCTATCGATACACTGTGCCCGCTTACAATAAACAAAGGGCCGACCGAAGGTCCTATCGATACACTGTGCCCGCTTACAATAAACAAAGGGCCGACCGAAAGTCCTATCGATTACCGTTAGCTAACGCTAACGTTGAACCAGCAGTTCCAGTAACTCTCTTCTGACTCCAAGGTCTGGGTCTCTCGTGCGACTCTGGCTCTGACTCTGTCTGACTGCCCCGTTCATGAGCGCGCCCAGGCCTTTTATACCTTCCGTTTCCCGCTGTCTTTGGTCACGTGGCGATACCCTGGCGGTAGACCTCGACGATCCGGGGAAACTGGCAATGTTTACCTCTCCTAGCAACAGTTGCCAGCAAACATTGACTTGTAGGCTTCCTCCCAGGGCAGATAAGCACCCGGGAATTCTCCCCGGGCCTCCGACAGAGCCTAGAAGTCTGGGAAAACCATCGCTGTTGACGTACCCTAACAACCGTTGCCAGTAAACATCGGCTTCTTTCCTTTGTTCCAAAGGCAAGCGCGCATCCGGACTTCTATTCCTGGCTTCAGCAGGAGTCGAGGAGTCTGGGAAATCCATCGTTGTTTACGTCCCCTAACAACCGTTGCCAGTAAACATCGGCTTCTTTCCTTTGTTCCAAAGGCAAGCGCACATCCGGACTTCTATTTCGGGGCCTTTGAAGCAACCGACGAGAACGAACCGATCGCCTGGTTCCCACCATAGATATTAAATTTCTGGAGTGCAGCAAGGCTCACTTGGCACAGATTCTTGGCACAGATTCTTGGCACAGATTCTTGGCACAGATTCTTGGCAATACTAAGACTCTAAATTGAGCACTTGCGCGAAACAAAAGAACGCACAGCCCCCGTAGTGCAGTAAACGGAGAACTTTTGCGTAGAGAATAAACGAAAAAAAAGTACCCAGCATTACAGGTAAATTACCACAGCCACATTATACATCTCGTTGTAATAAGGAGTCCCTCATATGGAAGTTGATATTACCCCTATCTTAAATGCAGATCTCCCAGATGACTTATAGTATACAGTAAACAGAGGCCAGTTTGTCTTTGACTCATACCAGTATGGTGGTTGGAGCTATTTCGATTATTTGGCGTCATTCTATCTGTCCACAATTATTCAAAATGCTTCTTGCCCCACATATGTGGAGTGGACCATTTGGGATGTTCAACAATGTTTGGCCCAAGGTCCCAGGTGGACGCTTTGCCCATCCTATGAAATCCTACGGTTTTTGCTTCTCCTACAGATTCTCTTTTACAATATGTTGACTGTCAGTTTTGTCAAGTTGGTCAAACTACGGCACAGTACACTGTTAGGGGGTCCCCATTATGTGTCACATGCAAATGGCCTCTTTTCCACATTAGTACAGTACTAATTCATATTCCCCCAAACAGCAAAGAAAAAAAAACAACAGAAAAATTAATAGAAATTGACAGCTTTTGGAATTGTTGGATATGAAAAGTGATGCTAATTATATGCATTTTTGTAGTAGCCATCAATATTTTGACAAATTTCATGTATTGACAATGTTCAAACTTATGCACTGTTCGTGCTCTAGTTGTTGACATTGTGCAGTCCTACAGAATCTCTCATACGATGTTGATGAGTTGGTACAGTGTACCGATTCTCAATCAGTGGTTCCTATTATTTGACATACTGTCAGATAAATGGTACCTTAATGGTGTTGAGGTAGGAGCATCTGCATGGTGACTTATTTTGCGGTTGATCCTGCACTACAGGAAGTTAAGCACTGCAGGAAGTTAAGCAGCTACAGTAAAAGTACAGTATCTTGGTGTTGATTGTTAGATTATGACCTCTCTTCGTTTAACACATACCTCCTAATGTCAATAGTTCTAGCAAAGTTCTGGGAATGTTGAAAAGACGTTTGTGGATCTGAGATAAAAAAAAAATACAATACTTGCAAATCTATGGTTAGACCAAACTTGGAATACTCTATGCCAGCTCTATTGGGGATCTTCATTGCATCACCCTATGTTTATTCCATTGAACCAGAATGCAGAAATGCATTGTGGTTTCAATGATCTGATTAACAAGATTTTTCTCTTCATCTGCTATAGTAGCATTAGTATGTGTCACATTAAGCTACGTGTGCTTTGTATGAAATTGAGACCTGCATAAGTCTACTTTCTCGAGTTCATCCATCTACATGCTCACAAGTTGGTCCTTGTTGACAACGAATGACCGTTTACCTCCATTAAAGACCAACTGGTTCTTGTGCTCAATGAGATACAACTACATATTGAATATGACATCTGTCCAAGATTCAGTTCTTGAGATACGATGTTTGCAAGAATTCCATACTGTTACACTGTTGAGCGCAAATGACCTTCGACCTACACTAAAAACAATGGAAATTTATGTATACTCAATAAGATACACCTACAATCTAATTGGGAGATCTGCCCAAGTTTTCCTTCTTGAAATGTTGTGCTTAAAATATTTCACAATTTGACCCGTTGACCTCAAATGACCTTTGACCTCCACCAAAATCAACAAGAACCTTGTAATCAATTTGACACACATACCAAATGTGAAACGTAACGTTTACAAGTGAGCTGTGTCGGTAGAAGCAAAAGTATATACCGGTATACTGGCTCCTCCATACCTGGTATCCTGGTATACCGGACATGTTTACTGTGTTACTTGTACATACCACAGTGTTGTCATGTAGGAATGTACAGCGTATGCACACGTCTGTGTAAACAGTGTCAATTTCTCAATGATCTTTAAATGAAAACAAGTTTTGAAAAAAAAAAATGTGTTCAATTTCATGTGTGTACTAGTCTGCCTTTGAGTAAACGTTACATTAACGTCCATTCTCGATTCTTCTCACTGCAATGTTCCTTACTTCTTACAGAACTATATAATTGACACACACTCCATCTGGTTGTCCCACAGTAGGCGCAATTTCTATGTTAAGTTGTTAACCACCACGTCATCTTTAATAACGGCCATCATCAAATGGCAGGAAAATATCCACTTTATTACTGCCATCAATTAAGCCGTGATACACAGCTCTGTAACAACCCTCAAAAAGTATGCATTTGTTTTCTTTTAAACAAAATAGTGATGAATCCCGACTTAAGTGGCAATGTGCAACCGTTAACTTGAAGAAGGGTCTGTTTAAAAACCTATCCAATCATGTCGGACGGAATTTGATAGGAAAATGGCTGCCATTTTACATCTGCAACAAATTGGTAACTGATATGACCACTGCATGGGTCGATATTATTATAACATTAAACCCATTAAATGCCCTCTGCATTACAGCCATATCGGACGGAAATCCAGCGTGTCGGACGGAAAGGCAATGTTGACTTTTGGGGTCACATTATAAGTTATCCCCAATTTTCATTTGTATGAAATGCTTAGGTAACTTACCATAATTATCCATAAAAGCAAGGGTCTCAATTTATTTCCTAAACTTCTATATGCCAAAATCAGGAAAAAGTCGGTCCGACATGTCTTATTGCCAGGTACAATTAAATTTCACAATGTAACAGAATGCTAGGAGAATTATTTTTATTTCAGTTGGCCTAAATATTGATTGATGCAGTCAATATTAACTCCTCAATGCTGTGAACTAGAGTTCAATAAACAGTCCAAGCAAGAGAACAAATGGCAACACTCAACATGCAACATTTTCGATTTATATACGGGGAAGTTATTGGAATGCAAGGCATAACATACTGTACTGTGTATTCTACTTGTAAATGTCATATTTATTGACATTAAATTTTAGTTATTTCAGCAAGTCATATTCAGTGTTATTATTTGTCATTCCAAGTTTTAATTTCTTAAAATATTGTAATCGGACTCTTATCGGCATTATTAAACTACCTTGCAAATGTAAGTTATCATTGAAAATTCAAATGCTTCATGTAAAAGCTGATTATTTATTTCTCTCTGTTTGAAATTTGTCTAACTTAATGCAGACGCTCATGGTGAAATGGGTGGCCTTAGGATCTCTTTCAGCTCATAAAATATGTTAGACTTTGGCGAACTTTGTGATGTTTCCAGAGTGAAACATCTTTTTTGCCCGTATCAACTTGTTCCAAGAAGTCAAGGACACAGACAGATACAGCCATACCACAAAACCAATACCTATATTCCTCGTAGTGGGCTGCATACCATTTCCCCACTGTTACATCAATACTGTATATGGTCTCTGATCATCAGTTACACAGTTCACTCTATGGACGTAACTTGAAGGGTGCCTGGAACCTGGATGAGGTCTGTAAAACTTTGTGGCATGTGGGTGTTGCTCACAAAAACAACTAAGACTCTTTTCAGGATAGAATGGTCAAATTCTGCGAAATGCTTAGGCCCAACAAGGACAACCTGCTTGGCCATCACCTTTTGGTAAATAGCCCCCTTTACAATCCCACCAACCCCATCCACAGGTCCTTTACCATGACTACTCTCAATGTAATGCCAAAAAAGCTTGATGCTTGGGCCATACTGGGCCAGATAAGAGAAGACATACTTATTCCTGAACTGCGCAACACAACCATCCGAGAAGAAGTGGATGGTGTCAAATGAGAACTTATCTTTCAGTAGTGTGATGAGAAAGCTGTTCAGGTTGAACACTGAAGCGGCATTGTGGTCAGTTGTTTTATTGATAAAAGCATAGCTGTAACAAACAGTATTGTTATTCTCCCTAACTTAAGTACAAACTGTATAGATAGAAAAACTCTGATATTTAAAGTAAGCACTCTGGATGGCATGTTGCTGTTTGTTGTCACAGTGTTCAGAAAATCAACATGCACTAACTTCTCATTCTCTTTGAGGTTATCCTTGGCCAATTGGTAAGCACAGTACTGCTTGGGCTTCAAATAGAAATGAATTTTCATCTTAACCAACTTGCTTCAGTAACTGGTGCACTGCTTTGTCACCTGTGCAAATCTGTTGGCCCTTCTCTGGGTAACGTTTATCCTGTCTAACCTCTCTAAAAAATATACTTCATCAGCAGCCTTTAACTGGGACGTCAGATCAACAGCAGTTTCAATAAGGCAATCCATACAGTCACCATATGCACAAGCTTGGGACCCGATCTCACATGAGGACAGTAAGAGGATGTCCTTTTCTGTGTATGCGATAAGACCCAATGACTGGGACTTACGGGATAGGATCCAATGAAACTTAAGTGAAGCTGCTGTGTTAAGGCTGGGCATTTTTAACCCAAGGTCGTCAATTTCTACTGGGGTATACATGCCGCCCAAAGTTATTGTATGCACAACAGTACCAAGTTATGTCCTGGAATGTTAAAGACTACTACTTGAAATATTTTCCATCTTCACTGGTTTGAAGGAGGGGAAATTTGTGGGATTTACTATCTTTAAAAATTCATTTTCCGTCCGACCACCTACAAGTCATGTCGGACGGAAAATAAAGTAGGCATTTGTTTTAAAAGGAAAGCAGTGCGACATTTTGATGAATTATTGTAGCCTAAGTTATTACTCAATTCATTGATACTTGGTGGTGAAAAGGAGAAAATTTCCAGTTTCTCTGATTTGTCACAAAACCTTTTATTTTTTCGAACCATGTCGGATGGAATTTTCAATGTGCTTTTCGATCCTATACCATGAAAGTTTGCAAGTTGTAGAAATTTATTCATATTGAACTACTTATATGTATAATAGTTACCACTGATAATACTGCAACTATATTTTTCCAAATTACTTTCATTAGGGATATCGTGCAGAACTCTCGAACATGTGTCCATAAATTCCGTCCGACATACTATAAAAAAGGGATGCCATGATTAAAGAGGTCAATAGATCTATAAAATGGCCAAAACGTTTTCAGTTGATTCCACTATAACATAAAAATTCCGCAATTCATCACATTTCAGATTTTGAAATTTTGGTTACCAGTTTTGAAACAGACCCAGAAATTAAGTGGTCAGTGCCGAACACATGGGAGCGGGTGGGAGCTGGAAGATAATAGGACGCTTTAAATAGAAAATTAAGGAGTGCCGGTGAATTTTTTTTACCCACCCCCTGTGGTTATGAGCCAATACGATTGAGCTTGGTCTCAAATTCATTGAGTTGGAGTTATGAAATTGTGTTGGTTTGTGGTAACACTATTATATATGGTGAAATATTCTCCACACTTTTTTCAAGGTGAATGTACAAAGTTTTCGTGAAAATATGTCATCCTGTTCCTGATGACCCAATATAAGCTTAGCAATATACAGGACAAAGCACATTTTCAAACAGTTTGGATCTGGATCTGGAGGTTTGGATCAAAATTTATCTTAGTTTAGTCTGTTCCTCTACTGAAAATGTAGGGTACAACAAAAATACATGTCTTGCTAGGCTCTATCTCAGTGTGTACATATATATGTCAAGCTACAGATAAGTTCCGAGTCACTCTGGACGAAAATATCTCGTAGGAGGAAACCTTCGAATTGGCGAAAATAATGTGCATAATGGTAGTTTGGGGTCTTTTGCACAGGTCATATGTTTTTGGCAGTTTAGACTGATTGACCCATGGTTATATACTTTCGACGTTCGATCCTGCTTTCCTGAACAGGTGATAGTAACTACAGTACAAAGTGGCCACAGACAACAATGCACCTTGTGAGATCCAACGATGGATACTTTTCGGATGGATGACCTTTTGTGACTGACATCTTACCTTAGGGAGTCTAAATCTTAACAACATCGCAGTTTGCATCAAAAGAAAGTCGTCTTTGGAATAAACGTTGGTTAGGCATTTGTTCCACCATAATACTTTGGTTTAGTGCTGTGGCTGCGCGGAGCGCAGCTGCATACAAACGAAGTTACACGTGCAGTGTGTACTTAGAATCTATGCAACGTTAACATAACACACAGACAGGTGTGCAAATTTGCCCTCACAGCAGAGGATCTTAACACCGCGCAAAACCAATATGTATAGGTGGATTGGCTGTAAACTGTGGGTGAAAGTCTCCTTTATTTTTCCCCGTTGCATGACTGAGGTTTCTGTTTGGAGGAAATGACGGTAAAAAGGTTACTCCATGTTTTTATCACCATGCATGTTTTCCAACTTGTTATAACGAAATGAAAACATGCATGCAATTCACTCCTCTTTTTGTGATTCTCACGGATCTTATATAGTGCCAAATACAGCCATATCGGCCTTTCAACTGTTATTCTTGGTAGGTGTGCAGTATTTTGGAATGCATTTCATTCTCCCGCTTTGCTTTTGTTTTTATGTCTTGCAAACATTGTTACTTTATGATGTTCCATTGCCGCTAAGTTTTTTTTCTTTTTCATAAAATGCTAATTTATGTTTGATCTGCCCTGCTAGGTGCGGCTTTTGTGTACACAACTTGAAGATGTGTCTTGGAATCTTCTGTAACTCACAATTACGGACTATTCCAATTACATACTTATGACCATGGCATGTATATACTGCAACAAGTGGTGCAAATTGATTGGCCAATGACGCACAAGCGATTGTGTGAAGGTAAGGATATGCTGCAATTCAATTATGTACTCTCTTGTCAACTACCTTAGGAGGAAGCCGGTATCAGCTGGTTTCTCCACACGGGTTTACTGTTCACCACGTATAATCCATTCTTCGGGGAACACATGGCATTTTGGGTGTAATTGTTAGCTGTTAAGTTTGATATCATCGGTGTAGGTGTCAATGTCATGCCCACCTATACCAGGTAAACCGACAGCTTAGTTGCAAGGTTTTCACCCATGACAGTTCCGCGCCCTAACATCAAGGATGTTCAGATCTCTCACATGTGTGCATTTTGAACATCTGAGGTTTTATGACTTCATAACTTCATTTGATTGTTTCAAGCAGCGGAGGATAAAATAAAGACAATGTAGGGTTTCTAAAATGGTAACTAAAGCATGTTCAGATCAACAGGAGACCTCCCACCTTAAAATTACGTCACAACGTATCATACGAACTAGTGAGGAAGTTTCGCTTTTTGAGATATCGTGTTTCGCAATTTGACCTCTGTTGACTCTAAATGACCTTTGACTGCCATCAAAAACAGTATGGTTCTTTTAACATGGTACACCAAAGTACCAAATATGAGATCTGTCCAAGCTTCCCTTCTTGAGATATCGTGTTTACAAGGTAGGGCGTCACAAACATACATACACACACACACACGCATACACACACATGTATGCATCACTATAAACGTTACAATTGTCATCGAAACCAAAAAGTACTTTGCTCTGTACAATTTATTTCTAATGACGGCCAGACATGCTAAAGGATCTGAATTGGAATATGCTTGACTTATGCCGGTCAAAAACTTGGCTTATTACTCTTTTCAAAGAAAGTCAAGCAGTACAGTAGTTTCATACTTGTAAGCAATGCTTCTCACATGATTACCAAAAGTAAGACCTTGCATACCACATCCACTCTTAACTCTAAACTACATGATCTCATCACCAGACAAGGACTGTTATATGGGTGCTCGGGCTACCCACACACCATCTTCATAATGAAATCATTTTTTCACTCGAACCAAAATCTGCCCTTAGTATGTTCTCCTTCAAGTAGACGCTGAACAAACATCTTTAATTCAGTCCAAGAAGAAATAAGGACCACATGTCGATAGCCCTACAATCTTGGACAAAAAACCTTGGGACACCCCGCGCCCCCGTTCAATGTTGGCTGTAGGATTGCTGTTCAAAGGGTACATTCACTTCTATAGCGCAACACTGGAAAGGGGCGCGGGGTTTCATGTTATCCTCTCACCTAAAATTCAGTATTATATTTGCAACATACGACAAAGTGTGCCGACAATTTTGTCCAAGATTGTCTGAGAATTTTGAGGGGTTAGAAGCATGCCTGGGCACAGGAAAAATCGTCAATTTGAAACAAGGTAAAAGGTAAAATCGGGGGCGATATTCCTTGCAACAAGAAACATCAGCAGTGCATGTTCGGCATGTTTGGGTCCTATAGTGAAGTTGGTTTACTGTAATAATATTATTGTGTGAATGTTGTCAATGTTATTACGGAGTAAAGGGAGGAATAAGTCAGTCAAATCCATGTATTTGCACTAAATGCGCTACATAAAATGCAGTCATTTGTGAGGTACCATCATAACTCCAATGCATCTTGTCGACCAGGAAACTACTTTAAAACATTTTGTATGATACAAATGACGTACTTTCGGCTCAAACTCTGATAATGAGACAGGTACCGAAGAGAAAAAAAACAAACAAAAACAAAAACGAAAAACACCCCCCAAAAAAACTAACATGTTAGTGGTCCGTTGAAGAAGATCGATGTATATGTGTTATTTATTCAAATTGTTCACAGTGTCTGGTATTAAAGTAACTACGCTTAATGACAATTAGGACTGACTTGCAGGTTAATCTGGGTAAAAAAGTGTACTATCATTATACAAAATAAACCCCTAAAATGCAAATTTAATAAATGTGACGTTTGCTCATATTCACCTAACAGTGACATTGTGGCACCCATTCCATTGTACCGTAGATGGTGCACTGTAATATGTAAGTCATTTTAAGAAGTTTCAACGTACTTCATAGCACATATTTGTTGTTAGAGCTGTATCATTATATTAATATACATATATATATATTACCTTATGTATATATGAATGAATGAAAAATGAGAAGTTGACAGACATTTTAGTTTATAAATGAATAATTGAGCAGTGAAAAACACTATGGTCATGCCGTGAATCGAACCCCGGCCTCCCCATCCAAGTTGACTTATTCCTAACAACAGCGTCCGACAGTATAGGTTAAGGAAACCCACGTTCTACCAAATGTTTTGACAGGAAAATTTAATCAACCCGTGGCAAAATTGCGTAGATTACAAGTCTGGAAATTACTTACATTACCAGCTTCATGCAATGTAAAAATTGCAGTCACAACTCTTGATTTACTGTAGCTGCCAAAAATGTAAAAAACCAGCCTTTACTAACGTTCTACCATTATTTTAATATTAAGCTGAATCTACACTTCTGACTTTAATGCATTTTGGTAGAACGTGGAGCTACTTCAGAATACATTATAACTGGGATTCCTACCAGCATTCGACAATTGCAGTAACATTCCTGTTGCAACACAATGCAACAGCTCCCCATCAATGTTATTTCTAATCGTAACTAATTCTGTCCGCATATACAATACCATGAAACAATCTGTCCATTTATGATCACTCCTTTTCAACAAAAAAATATGCAAATAAACCCCCAAATTAAGATTAAACTTTGTTTGTTCATAGTCGAAATTAAGAATACTTTCATTTGAAAATCCCCAGACCCATAGGCCCCGATAACTATTTTTTTTATAATGCACCTTGTCCAAAAATGTTCAATTTTCTTTCGAAATTTCGCCCCAAAATTGCTCCCAAAAAACTCAGACAATCTTGGACAAAAAACCTTGGGACACCCCGCGCCCCCGTTCAATGTTGGCTGTAGGATTGCTGTTCAAAGGGTACATTCACTTCTATAGCGCAACACTGGAAAGGGCAGCGGGGTTTCATATTATCCTCTCACCTAAAATTCAGTATTATATTTGCAACATACGACAAAGTGTGCCAACAATTTTGTCCAAGATAGTAGTTTGGGAGATTTGAAAGGAATGCAATCAAGATCAAGAATTGCTGCTTAATACATAATTACCAGGTTTGGTGATATCAATAGTTGTAATGCATTTTTTTTCAATCATGGCAAACTTACTATATGGATGTTTTGCCCAGTGCCTGACAAGTATCATGTATAACTCTGCATATCATACTAGTACAGTATGAAGCATTTCCAACAGGTTCATGAAAAGAGCCCTGGAAAAGAACCCTGGAAGCTCTGGGGTTCTACAAGCTCTCTGGTGCAATCTAAGCCGTATATTGAACATTTCGTGGTGACTTTAAAGGCTGAGATTTTGGGGGCAGTCTGTGTTCATAGACACATTTTTGGTCCACCTTATCTGTCATACTGAAGTGGGAACAAAAAATGTTGCAAAGCTAGTAAGAATACATTGAAAGATTGAAAGGACAATAAGAACAAATGACCAACGTCCAATTAATATAAAGGTGTATAATTTCCAGTACTAATATTTGCACCCGTGGTGTAAATCCTGTTCCATATGGACAAATGATATCCAACTTCCCTACACCTCGGAAAGGCTAGAGCTTGAGTTTACTGAGCCTGTTTTTTTTTTTTTTGCCAGCAAACATATCGACTAGTCTATCTATATCAAGTGACCATGCCCCCCTTGCTCTCGAAGGAAAGGACAGCCAGCAAATCCAGCCGATCGTGAGAAATGGTTGAACGTACAGTAGGCCTACGTATGTTTTGATTAGCTTCAAATTGGAGAATGATCTGTGCGGAAAAGATTTGCGGTTGCAGGGGCGTATGATTTATGACGAACGTATTCACGTACAGAAAAATGTGTTCATTGATACGTTTATAGTTTCTTTTCCAACGAAAACGTGCCGCTTCAAAAATTCAAAAAAAAAAGTACAACTCTTCTATGTCTGTACATCAGGGCAGCGGAGCCCCCTTTGTTCGGGGACCCTGGGTTTGCCCCGCCCCGCCCGAGCCCATATTCGTTACGCCGCTGATTGCTCACACGCAATATACATCGCACATGCGCATACCGTATATTCCCTAATAAACGCCCCCCCCCCCTCTAATAAACGCCCCCTCTCAAAATTTTTAACAACTGCGTAGGCCGAGGCCTCCTCGTGCTACATGCCTAAACCACAGATTAAGCCTAACGTTAATGTTACAACAGTAGCCCTCTGGGCAATGTCAAAAACGTTTACCTTTTCACACGTAAATCCACGCACGACACGACGAAGTTTCCGAAACATAGTTAATTTTTTATTAAAATATACCCTCAAATAAACGCCCCCCTTTTCAAAAATGTAACGCCCCCGGGGGCGTTTAATAGGGAACAAACGGTATACACAAAGGTATGCGGGAAAAGGATGTATAGCGAGATCCAAGGCCTACTTTGATGAAACTATAGGCCTATAGGTACACACTGTTAAAAATGTTACAGACATGTTGTACATATCTAGAAATTTTTTACAGTGTACTCTAAGCTAGTCACTGAATGAAGTAATTTGTACTTTCCCCTGTCTGCATGAATTTGCTTTCACACGTGAAAACAAAAATTACAAGAAAAAGGGACCATACTGGGGGGCGGGGGGGGGGGGGCAAATGGACTAAGTGGAGGGGCCGAGTATGGGACTGGACCAACGCCTTTGGGACTTCTCGCTGCGGGCTTGTGATGTGCGCTTCTCCGCAGCTGCCAGGAGCCCTTCCTTCGCAGGACCCAAGGGCCACTATCGTTATGCCACTGCGAGGAGTGTCCTTTTACCAATTATGCCAGTGACGAGATTGCTGACCTAGTACAGAAGCACAAGGCGACCCAAACACTAACACTAACATTAGCTGATTTCCTAAGAAGACTAAGAAGCCAAGGATGGGCTAGGTAGCCTATAGGTTCCTACACCGTATAAATTTCCATCAACGGAGAAATCTGAGAAAAAAAGATGAAACACTAAGGATGATTTGATAAATTTACTTGTTAGGTATGCTAAACTCATTTTTGTAAATCTGGAGAGGATTTTTCGAAGAAAAGAATCTTCGCAAAATACTTGGTGACTTATGGTGGCTCCGTTTAGATGGTCCCTTTTTTTCAAATTCCCCCCCCCCCCCCCCACACTAAAAATTTCTTAAAAAGGCCCTGGGTGTTAAGGTCACCAGTTGTGCCAGGGAGCCGGCGTAATGACTTCTAAATTGTGCTGGCTTTTGCTATTCTAAGTTCCATCCTTCCCAGGACACGTGGAATAAGAAATACTGTACATACATACATACATACATACATACATACATACGTACGTACGTACGTACGTACGTACGTACGTACGTACGTACGTACGTACGTACGTACGTACGTACGTACGTACATACATACATACATACATACATACATACATACATACATACATACATACATACATACATACATACATACATACATACATACTGTAACGATTTCTCGGTGCTAGATATCGGGGGTGTTACAACCGATAATGTAAAAATTTACCGATAATGTAAAAAAAATTACCGATAATGTAAAAACAACCGATAATGTAAAAAAAAAATTACCGATAATGTAAAAAGCTCTTTGAACCGATAATGTAAGAAAAATTTACCGATAATGTGAAAACGGTCGTTACCGATAATGTAAAACAAATTTACCGATAATGTAAAAACTGTTCTAAAGACTATTTCATGTGGCCCAACGAAAATGTGTATAAGTAGGTAGGTAGACATGTATGTAGGTATAGGTAACACACTTTTTAAGGATAATGTAAAAACTGTACTAACGACAATTTCATACGGTTCTACGTACATGTGTGTATGAAAGTGCGTATGTACGTAGGCATGTAGGTAAGAAGGTAGGTAAATGGTATAGGCAGTGCGACAGCGTACAGACGAGGAGGCAGATAGGTAGGTCTGTGCGTGCGTGCATGTGTGTATGCAGCCTATGTGGGTTAGTGAGTGTAGGCCTATATAAATGAGGTCGCAAAAGTAACGGTGTATTTGTGAATGTTAAACAAAAACAAAGACATGGGGGACCCTAACTCACTAAGCACAACATACATAGCTAATATGTTGTGTCTGAGTGTAGCCACAGTGGTTTATGACTGGTTTATGAATTCTTCCTTGTCTCTCCAGAAAGAGGCATATGGAAGAAACGACGGAAAGCATTGTCTGATCGAAAAGGTTACTCGTGACATTAGTGGCCTACGCTATTGGATATGTATACTCACTGGTCTGTCGTTTTCAAACCAAAGGGTCACTAAGGTCACCAATGACAAAGAGAGTCACCCATCGTTTTGTCCCAATAGTCATTTGCATAATGTTGATTATGAAAGTAATATCACGATCCAGAATTCCGGGGAGAGAAAATTCATTCCTCCGTAAGGGTAGGGGTGAGGATGATAAATCAAGCAGGATAGCTATATAGTATACATATATAAATATCAGTATATCAGTATGTGTATATAGTACGTAGGCCTACACTCATTAACCCACATATAGGCTGCATACGCACATGCACGCACACACAGACCTACCTATCTGCCTCCCCGCCTGTCGCACTGCCTACCCTTTTACCTACTTTCTTACCTACATGCCTACGTACATACGCACTTACGTACACATATGTACGTAGGACCGTATGAAATGGTCTTTAGAACAGTTTTTACATTATCGGTAATTTTTTTTTTACATTATCTGTCGTATTTACATTATCGGTTAATTTTTACATTATCGGTTGTAACAGGGGGCGTCTAAATAATTTCTAACGAGAATTGGTGGTGCGGGTAGGGCTTCTTAAAAATTACAAGATGCGGCTTGGATGGTTGTAGGTTAAATAAGAGAACCTTGACTCTCTCTCTGACCTGCATGCGATGCGACACAAATAAAGGAACAGAGAGCAAATTGGGTATATTTCAGTGTTTATTTCTAAACCCAGCGAGAGTACAACACAACATACAAGGCAGAAAAGAACAGTGAATATTACTTACGGACGAAAACAACACAAGCGAGGCCTCAATACCAAAAAGAGTCCTTTCACACTAATGTTAGAAATAAAGCTGACAACTCTCAGATAGAAAGGCCTGTGACCACAGGGAACCTTTATTGTAGACTGACTATACTGTCAACTGCACATACAGACAACTGAATATAAAGAGTAAAGAAGAGCACATGGTCCTGGGAGGATACTTATTGATTAGCATAACAATAGAAAACTATCACAACTATGATGGCTAACCAGACAACTGGCTGTACACTACATTCCTTTTCCAACAAATTATACACAAACGAGAATATGTAAGACGAATACAAAACAATATATACGATCACGAGGATCGGAGCCTGGGCTACTAACGGACCGAACGATTCAGAACGGGAGCGAAGACTGATTCGGAAGCCCAGGAGTCTCCTCCAGCAAAGCGGGAGAGCAGACATCACGTGACTGGACTACTATACATCACTGACTACCGAATGTGCTTTACGGAAAATAGAGGGAGACAAATATGATGACGAACGGCAATACAATACTGTATTCAGATCATATTCATATCCTAATTCACATTCAAACGAAATAACAAATTAAATGATAGGCCACATAAGGTTACCTTCCAAATTTCATCAGAAAGCATATAAACCTTGAATGCAATCCAGGCAACAAGCTTAGTAATTGTTCATTTTAGTAAAAAAAAATGAACAACTGTCTCTCTCTGATCAATTGCAACAAAATGTATTTTTTTTTTTTTATTTAGGGAGGGGCCTCGAAATGTTTTAGCTTGATATGCTGATGCAAAATGTAGCTTTATGTCTCAAAATGATGCATTCTGATTCCACCAGATGCGTCAGTTGGTACAGTAGGATCGTTTTTAATTACCTCTTAAACATCTGCTTATACAGCACTATACTTTGTGTCATGCAAGCAAGCCTAACTCTCTTCTCTCTATTTGCTGTGGTGTTCTCGTTAATGTATGTGTTGTCTCTCGGAAGTTCCACGAAACAGACCAGCCGTACCTCAGGAAAGTACAGTAAGACCGATGGTACAGTGTGCCTGAGGCACAACAGCACATGAGGTAGATCAACTGGGTGTATCATGGTATATCACGTAATCACGTAGACCACATCATGGCTATATATATATATATATATATATATATATATATATATATATATATATATATATATATGCAAAACGATAACAATATTATAACATCTTAAGACCCGTTCGCTTATACCTGAAAATAAATAATGACAAAAAAATATGTTAATACCTGTTGATTCAAGCAACCATTGTGTTATTCAACAACATATATTCGAAGGGAATAAAACATCGGGGCAGTGACTGTGTGCATAAAATCATGGTGGTGAGTACAACCAAAAAATCGGGGCGTTGCCGAGTACGACCAGAAATATCGGGGAGCTAGTCTCCCGGGGGGGGGGGGGGGTGGCGTCTATGCAGTCTATCTACTACTGTTCCTAACTCCTTTGAAGAGGAGGTAGGTACAGTGGTGGCTTCAGCTGTAGAACATGGGATCTGAAAGTAAACAACGTGTACGCTACTTTATTGAAGTACCTCTTTAGAAAAAAAAATTAAAAAAAAAAATTGTGACCTACTGTTATGTACCACTAGGTAATTTTGTTATAGTTTAGGAATCACTCTCCACAGATGGTAACGTGATGGTTAGTGTTGTTATATCTCATAATATCTCATAGTTTTCAGATTACTGTGAATTTGTCTTGATGATGTTAGAAAAGTTAATTTCTTCAAGTTTTGGTCTATTACAATAAATTTGTCACAGTTACACAGCTCACGTTTATATTTATGTATAGATAAATATGCATGGGTGGCCTTACGTATTTCAGTTTTGGATACATGCATGTAGATATTTGCTGACTTTCATCGCTCTTTTATCGCTCTTTTAATTACAGATTCACATCGTAGGCGTATACTTTCCCCTTGCTCCCCTTGCTCACTCTATCGCATAGTTAGTTTGCAAGGGAAAGTTTGTCAAAGCCGGAGTTGGGGTCGAGGGCGCGGTGCAAGAACGTTTTCGGGTCAGTGTTGAGCCAGCTAGTCTAACACTATGCGATAGTGTGAGCAAGGGGTAAGTATAGTCACTCGTGAATACCCACACCAGTTGTGGGGATTATATAATAAAAGAATTGACCGTTTTGGTTTTCATCTGAGTTGTGAAATATGTTTACTTTTACACATGAATAGTTCATATGATTTTCTAAATATTTTACTTTCCTACAGTACCGTATGGTTACGACAAATTTGAATATGGAAGCCAAGGGTGAACCTTTTATTCATTATTCCATTATATTATGTGACAGGGGCCTACTAGGATTTGAGCAATTGCCGGTCTTTTAGTTCTAGGTAGTAGAAGTGCAAAACTGCAAAGATAAAAATGATCTAAACGAAATTTAACATCAAATACCTCAATAATCCTACATGATTCAGCTCTCCTATTTTTGCCCTTCTTTTTTGTTGTTGTGTTCTCATTGATGTACTGTTGTTGTGTTGTCTCTTTATAGGACCAAGTAACAGGCCAGCTCCAAGGTGGGAAAGTACAGTACAATAATAGTGAACAGTGAGAGTGGTGCACAACAGCACAAACAGGAATCCATATAGAGGTAAGCAATCTCCTTAAGGTCTATGGATAAAAACATATCTACAAAAACTTTGAAAAATGTTACTTTTTCAATAAAATTACAGATGTACTATGTATTGTTCCACAAAAAAAAAAACTTTTTGGACTGCATACCACATGATACATAGTATTGCATCAATTGAGTCCACTGATTGTCCTACTGTATATTGTTGGTATCTCAGGGGCTGCTAGTTGTGTTTGGGACTTTGCAGTGGCAACGGGTAAGAGTTTTCCGTGGTTATTAATGATTTAGACAATGTGTGATGAACAGTATAATTGTATTTTGCTGCAATTATAGACTGCATATCCTGTTTGCATCATGTACAGTTTGAAGAGCATGTACTTTACAGTAGTTGGTCAGTCATATTTAGTACTTCTGGTTGGGTACTTGGTGTTGGTTGATTGCTGTTTGTGGATAGACAGATGAAAGAATCGACAGTATCTGGATGTGCAACCCTCTGATGTAATGTGCCTACTAACATTAACTATAGTCACTACATGCAATTTAATTGGTATGTTGAAGTCCTCTGTTGTACTTATCACAAAGTTTCTGTAAAGTGCATTGTCTGAAAAATCAACATACGGTGCAGTCATGAAACTTAAAACTCCAAAGTTTACACCTTTTTTGGTATTAGGAAGACAAATGATGAAAATTTGTTGCACTTAAACAGCTGTTTCAATTGAAGCATCCTCAATCTAGATTTGCTGTCCATCCTGCTTTTAAAAGGTTAAAATTAAAATTAAACAGGATGATTCTACAGACTGTTGATACTTCACTGATGTGTGGGTTTCATGATAAGCATCATTCACTGCCATGCTGCTGAATGTGTGCATGCTGATGTATGTTTGTTTGTGTGCGTTTGTGTGTGTGTGGGTGTATGTGTTTGCAGTGCCCTCTCGTAAAGAATATGTCAAGAAAAAAAGTTTGACCTCAACTCATACTTGGTTTGAGTACAAAAACCCTATTATTTCTTATTGAGATGGATGGCCATTTGAGGTCAACATGAGTCAGATTGCAATAACTTGTATGCAATATATATCAGAGCTGGAAGCATGGACTGTACACTCTGACAGTTTTACCACACACGGTGCAAGATACACACTCTTGTATTTAACACAATCATAAGAATGGTAGCTTTCGATGATCTCATAGCCCTAACAACGACTTGTGTTACTCATTCATCAGCTCTGACTCATTCGTACTATGACTGCGAACTACATTACTTGGATTTTGATTCAAGTCTCCTTGACAGACTGTAAGCTATTAAAATTATTGTGTACTGTTGTAGTCAATTACATTTTTTAGCATTCAATACTTCTTTTCCTTTTCCTTGTAGAATATAAGTATTTATGCTTTTTCTAGCCAATCATCAGACAATAAGAAAGACTCATTAATATACTGAGAGACATTGGATTTAACAGTAGATGCTCGTTCGCAGGTGATTTCGGTCATGTACATTTGAGAAAACGTACATACCAACACCCACTGGGGAGATGAATGTTCTCATAGCTGTGCTCACATGCTACTGTATAATGAGCACACAAAGGCTCTTGTAGTGGTGGCGGTCAAATGTCATTTAAGGTCAGCAGTAGACCTACCTATAGTCTAAGTAAAACTTGGAGTTTTGTGATAAAAATGCGAGTACATACATAGCATTGCATACTGTATGCTCACACCAAGTTCAGGGACCTTCTTGCTTTTATTCGTTGCAAACACAAGGTCATTTGAGGTCAAGAGTAGTTGGATAGACAAAAACCAAAAAGAGTTGAGAAGACATTGGTACTGTAACACACTATGCCTAGAGAGGAATCGTGTTTTTTTTTTATTTCTATGGAGACGAAAACTCATTTATGTGGTAAATTTTGCAAAACCAAAAATGCAGTATATCTCAACAAGGAAGCAGAGACCCACCTGATACAGTACTGGACTGTATATGTGTAATTGCATCATCAATATTATAATGCTTGCATAAAGTCAATCTCAACATACAGTTACATGTATGACTACTTCTGATGGAGAAATATCAGCTCCAAGTGCCAGTTGATGGCGGTTGACTCGGTTACTTCCGGTGGCTTGCTTATTTTAATATAGTTGTTTGTAAATACGCATCAATTGTTCAACGAAGTGTGTGCAGTAGCCTGTTTAAGAGCGGGGGGGGGGGGGGGGGTGCACAGGCCCTTACTTCTGACGTAAGTCAGGGGAAAATCACTCAGTCAGGGCTTTTACAGATTAGAGGAAGAAGAAATGTTTGAAGAGACACACCGAGTACTCAAACCTTTAGTATTGACAGTGCTTTTCGTTGACTTTGTCTTTTATCAAAGTGATCTAGCTCTTCCACTCGCTCATCAGAAATTAAGAAGTCTGTAGGTAGCCCTGCAGGCCCGTAGCTAATGGGGGTCCGAGCGTTCGAACGACCCACCCCAACTTGCAGGAGATCCATTTTTCCAGCCCTGTGTATGAAGGGTCCGCTATATGAAATATTTTTTATCTTGAAATATTGAGGCCGAATTTCCGTTCACTTTTAGCAGGAAGATAAAACCTTTCGACTTATGTCATAAAATGTACACAGGGACAAACCGACCACAATATTTCATCACCACATACATATACTAATTACTATGTGGGGTGATGATAAGCTCAAAAACGCACATGCATGGTTATGTCATTGTGGCCGTGGATATCATCGAACTAGATACAATACAAAGCCCGGGACACACTGCCACGACAACCAGTGACACGACGGCGACCACCCACCGCGTCTGCTGTGGTCGTGGCGGTGTGACCGGTTCCACGACTAGAGTTCAGTTGTGTTGAAAACTGTCGCTGGGCCCAATTAAATATGTTCAAATGTAGTCGGGTGCAGTCGGTACATTTTAAGCCCTGTTCAAACTGCCACGACTACCAAAGAGTGTCTACTCAGGCGCGTAGCCAAGGAGGAGACGAAAGAGGCGACCGTCCCCCACCCCTGGCCGTATTGTGGTTTTTTTTTTTTTAAGGTCTTCGCCAGAAATACTCAGGAGCATAGCCATAGCCGGGGAAAGAAGGGCGAATAGGGTGACCCTGCTTGATCTCATTTTCCCTTTTTTTCTCCCGCGATATCGCTAAATAGTAATTCCCTCAATTTATGTGGCAGGTCTAACAAGACAGGGGTGGAATGCAGGGTTGAGAGCATGTATGTATGCATGTAAGCAACCCAGGAAGGGCCATTTTCTATTATCTGAGTGGTTTGTAGAGCCAAACTTTTCTTTGAATGCTCATCTCGGCATTGCATCATTTTTCACAGACTAATTGTTTTCTCAGTCATTGAGAAATTGTAGACATGGGATCTATATTTCAAGGATGGGTTCATGCAACTGAAAAGACTAGGGAAGAGCTATTTCCTACTATCATCAACTTTCCTTTGCCTGTTTAGTCAAGTCAACCGGCCGTAAAATTTTGTCATAAAACTTTGCATTTTAAATTTCTCTTTCATTCAGTAGCTTTAAATCATCTCACCAACCTTCTTTAGTTCACTGTCATTGTGATCCTAAAGGTGCAAACAACAGGTGACGCATATGCTAGCTCCCTGCAGTAGGCAAAGAGAATGGATGTGATTCCAGCTTTACCTTGACAAGTCCACATGGTGTATTCAGCTAGTGTTAGGATTATCCATATTAAACTAGTACAATCCAAGACTAGGCGAGAAGACGTTTTCACTTTCAGGCCTATGCCAGATTGACATGACATGCATGATTCAAAGCCGTGGTATTGCATCAGCTTCCGTGGGTCCCGACCTTTGGGCCCCAACTGGGGCTTTTCTCCTGCACCCGAAAAGGCCCCTGGACCTCACACGTTCCAGCTGGTAATTTATAGAGTAGTTGAACTTTTTCCTTTGGCAAATTCATGCTTTGCGACTGCAGTGTACCTTTGGTGTAAGAGTGATTTCTCTTCCATGTCAGTCAGGGGAATCACCGGTTGTGCCTCACCTCCAAAATCTTGCACAGGTCACTGAGTGTATGAATAGCATGTATTCCAATTATACACATGGGAAGTTCATTGCCAAATACTAAAATTTTGTAAGTGAAATATTTATTTAGGTGTGATATCATAAATTTGGTAAACTCTCGCTCTGAAGGCAACTCTCATAATTCATAGCCATATTATTAGTTGAGATATGTTAATTACGTAGTGTATGAATGACCATGCATAATGAAATTTATAGTTTAGGAATGATTTCAAATTAAAGTAAAATATTTTAAATTGTCAGGACTTTATGTAGTTGTTGCAACTGTTGCCTCTCACAGTTTCACTTATCTGTAGGTGTTCCTTTTTACACATTGAACGTAATGATATGCATAGTGAAGAGTAACTTCAGAGTAACATCAAATGGTTATGGACTTTCTGATAATTGTTATATTTCTCTTTGAGTCAATTATGAGCAATTAAAACTAAATCATTTTGTCAAAAAAATTTTACATATTATATCTGCACAGATAATTTCTGACCTAGGATTGCTCCACAACCTCATGTTTTATCCATTTCAGATAGTCCAATCACAGGAAGAGTTCCACTTGAAGAAGTTCTGAGGTCGATGACTGATGCCAGAAGAGCTACCAAGAGGAAGCTACAAATATTTATGAAGTTCCTACATTTGCCTTATGCATAAAATCCTCTTATTTAAAATTGTCTTCATCAGCAGATTTTGTGGTTTTGTAATCATTGCTTGTATTCTTCAGAGTCTGTTTTAGCATTACGGGCACGAAAATGTGATGTCTTTAAGGAATAACATGTCCATTTGTGGTTTCAGTGAAAACAGTAACCATTGTAATCATGGAGGCATGCGTGTATGTATGTATGTATGTATGTATGTATGTAGGTATGTATGTATGTATGTATGTATAGATAGATAGATAGATAGATAGATAGTCTTGCACATAAACACAATATCTCAAGAATGGAAGCTTGGACTGATCTCATATTCGGTTTGTACTGTATATGAACTGTAATCTCACTGGAGGAATGCTGCAGTAGTATTTATGCATCAACATCCTCTTATTTAAATGTGTCTTTATTAGCAGCTGTTGCGGTCTCGTAATCATTGCTTGTATTCCTTAGAGGGTCTTTCACATGAACCGTACTCAGGGGAGGATGGCTAGTACTTTTTGTGGAGAACATAGGTCATTTGAGATAAGTTATAAGTCAAGTATGAAAACAAAGCAAAATATCTCACATATGCAAGCTTTTACTGATTTCATAGACATTATTGTATGTTGTTCAACCTCAACAGATCTCAATTTGATACCTTGTACATGCATTTCATTAAAAGTTGAATGTTGGGCGTATGTTAGTTCGTGTTGCTGTATGACATTAAGGACAAGGGCCCGCTTGTTGGAGGTCGCCATATTTAACAGTGGTATAAATATTGGTCTACTTTTATCAGTATGGAAAATTGTAAAGTTTGGTGGATTTATACCATCACAGAGTATATATATATACCTCACTCCCAATATCTACTATCACACTTGCAAATAGCATCTACACACATGGGCAGCAAAGACTACACTGTTATGTCTATCCTCAGCATAAAATTTTATGGTTTAACATCAACCCACTTGCTGCTAGATAGAAGGATTTCTAGCAAGTACAAAAGGTGGATTGATACCATGAGAACCATTGTGAAATGACTAAGCCGTTCAGGTCACTACTGACAGTGATGTTACACAGAGTCACATTAGAGACGCTCAATATGAGAATGGCAATCAACTCCCCTCCATAAGTCCACCCCTTCTCAAGCAAGCCGACAAAGGGGGTTCCGTCCCTTCACTCCGTCCGTTCACTCTTTGTATGTTGGTCAAAAAAAGTGAAGTGACATGATCGAATCTTTCTTTAAGAAAAATGTGTGGATCAGAATACACCCACTGAACTGTTTACAACCCACGTTTAGTGACAGAAGTTTTTTACATAGGCCAATAGCGTGCAAACTGACAGTGTTAATTGCCGAGGTATCTTAAAATTTAAATACTTCACTTCGTTTTATATCATTTCGGTGCTCCTAAATAAACGCTGTGAATGTGGATGCCAATAATCCATAGGATTGAACCCAGTAAAATAAAATCAACTGTAGTGGTTGGGCAAAGAGGAATGCATGAGAGCTTTATTATGTGCACATACCGTACTAGTAACTCATAAGTACTATGCTGTCAGTCTGAAAGCGAACTGAGTGTCATACATGGAGGATACTGTGGGGTGAGTGAGTTGATTCAGAGATGCACTTTGAGAATGTTGACCCTGCCTTTCAAAATTTTGTCATCCCAATTACAGCAGTTGGAATTTATTACATTAATATGTTCTTCTTGGTTAATGCTTCACACTACCTGCTGTCAAATTATGTTTTTGTTTGAATGCCGGCTTAGGCCTACATGCAAAGGAAATGATGTGCATGAAAACAATGTGCAGGGTGCATATTATATCAAACCATAGATCAAAAAGGTCAATTCTTTCATTATATAATCCCCACAACGTACTGATGTAGGTATTCACGAATGACTGTACTTACCCCTTACCTCACACTATCGCATATATAGTTAGTTTCCGAGCGGAAGTCAATCGAAATAGAGTTGAGAGTGACTATCGCGATAGTGTGAGAAGGGGGAAGTATATTTCTACGATGTGAATCTGTAGTTCCATAACTAGTTCCATGTAACCAGAACTAAAATACGTATGGCCACCCATGTTTATTAATCTATACATAAATGCAAACATGATTTGTGTAACTGTGGCAAATTTATTATAATAGACCAAAACTTGAAGTCATTGACTATTCCAACATCATCAAGACAAATTCACGGTAACCTGAATATCCTGAGATATTAGGAGATAGAACCACACTGACCATCACGTTACCATCTTACAGGTGCACATTGATTCCTAAACCATAACAAAATTACCTTGTGGTACATATAGTAGGTCACAAAGTTTTTTTTTTTTCTAAAGAGGTGGGCTAGGAGAACATCTCAATACAGTAGCATACAGATTGTTCAATTTCAGATTCCATGTTCTACAGCTGAAGCCTCTACTGTACCTACCTCCTTTTGAAATAGTTATGAACCGCCATGATGTGGTTTACGTGATATACCATGATACACCCAGTTGATCTACCTCATGTGCTGTTGTGCCTCAGCCACACTGTACCATCTTTCTTACTGTACTTTTCTGTGGTACAGCTGGTCTGTTTCGTGGATCTTTCGAGAGACAACACATGCATTAATGAGAACACCACAGCAAATAGAGAGATGAGAGTTAGGCTCGCTTGCATGACACAAAGTATAGTGCTGTACAAGCAGATGTTTAAAAGGTAATACAAAATGATCCTACTGTACCAACTGACGTATCTGGTGGAATCATAAAGCATCATTTTGCTACATAAAGCTACATTTTTCATCAACATATCAAGCTAAAACATTTAACGTGAAGACAAGTTATGCAAAATGTCATTGTTAACATATCCTCTACACATCTTTGAACCAAGGGTGCCAATTAGGAGGTGACTTCCTCAAACAGAATTGAAGAGGGTGACATACTATCACTTTGCCCTACCCTCCAAAACTATGATTCAGGCAGGTTAAAAAATAGGCGAATCAGACAAAATAACATTGTGGTAAACAGACGAGTTTAGAGTTTACAGAAAATGCCAGTTTCAGCTTTCTTAGGTATTAATGTGAATCTGCAATCCAACTCTTCAAAGTTACCATAGTATCTTACGTTTCTTTTTGTTTCACTTCACAATAGAATGCTCAACATTTTGCACTCAAATTAAGGACGACCAAAGTTAGTAATAAATTACATCAGAATACGATTCCTCACACATGTAACTTAAAATCTAAGGGCGTCCCTGGAATCTGTGCCGCCCCTCCATTTCAACATTTACAGTAGCAAAATATATGGGAACATTGGCATAAGGTCAGTGTAGGAAAAAATGGACCAAATTTCCTGACTCACTACATCAAAACCAAGATGTACAGTATTACATACAGCGTCTGTGAATATACCGTACAGGAAGGTTCATCCTTTACCTTTGCCATACTGTACAGTATACAGGCACAAGTTTTACTAGTACACCGGTTTAGAGCAGTATTATGTTATGTCGAGAGTCAACAGGATAGAAACATTGATACGCATGGTAGTATCAACTAGTGCAAGCCCTTTTTTAAGCTAGCTTAAAGCTTCTCCTCTTTGAAAGCTCACTCCAAGAAGGCAGGTTATTCTGCAAACCTAAAACTTTACACAGTATTACTGTACCACCATACACCAGAGCAATAATCTTAGAACAAACCAGAGAGCCAAAAGGCTGTGTGATTCATTGCGACATGGTTATATTATAACAAACATGAATTACCCACATGACAATTATGAGATCAACTGCAGTTATTGTTCTTGAAACCCGACATTAACAAGCCTTTAACCCAAAATGACCTTTATTTTGGTGACCTCAAATGACATTTGAAGTCCACCAAAAGCAATAGGGCTCACCTACCCAGTATCGCCAACCGGCACATCAAGTATGACATCAGTGAACATTATCTTTCTGGAGATTATGTGTTAACAAGAGTTGACCTCGAGTGACCTCAAACGACCTTTGACCTCCACCAAAAACAAAGGAGTCTTCTACTTAGTATATACAATCCACACGTCAAGTATGACTTCAGTCAAGTTTAGACTCCTGGAGATATTATGTTAGCACATTTTTACACTTTGACCTCTGGTAACCTCAAATGACCCTTGACCTCAAATAAAAACAACAGAGATCTTCTATTCATTATTATGAACCCACTCACCAAGAATTACATCAGTCACGGTTAACCTTCTGGAGATATTGTGTCTACCAGGTTTTTACAGTTTGACCTCTGGTGACCTCAAATGGACTTTGCCCGTCATCAAAATAATGGGAATCATCTACTCAATATGACCAACATACACATATCAGTCACAGTTACCCTTCTGGAGATATTGTGTTTAAAAGGTTTTTACGGTTTGACCTCTGGTGACCTCAAATGGACTTTGCCCGTCATCAAAGTAATGGGAATCATCTACTCAATATGACCAACATACACACCAAGTATGACATCAGTCGCAGTTACCATTCTGGAGATATTGTGTTTAAAAGGTTTTTACGGTTTGACCTCTAGTGACCTCAAATGAGCTTTGACCTTCACCAATAAACAGGGATCATCTATTTGCTATGACTAACCCACACCCAAGTATGAGATCAGTCATGGATACCCTTCTTGAGATATCGTGTTTACAAGAAGTGTCACAAAAACACACGCACACACGTTCCCAAACAGAATTTTTACGTACGTCAGCTCTGTTTACGTCCTGAACGTGCGTCAATAGCCTCCAATATTAACCTAGGCCACAATTGGTTCAACGAAGCCTTTTAAAGAGACTTATCAAAGTTTTGGGGATTTCATCTCTACTGGTGATGTTTACATTCTTTTTGACATCATGGAGTGTAATTCATATCTTCCCTGCCTTCTGAAATGATGCATCGCTTGCCAGTTTCAATCATCACAGCAGATACTAACATGGACTTGGAGTGAACGTGAAGCAAGATTTGCAGACCACTGGCAGCTGTTACCCTTCATTTATACTCATCTTGAATCCTGGCATTCACAAGCATCTGGGACATAATTTCATCTTTCATCAATTCCTTAACTGACATTTAAATAAGTTTTGAAGACTTGCCTTGTAAATATATCAGGTACCGCACTGGAAATCAGTTGAAGATGTAACAAACCCTGGAGTAATACGATCAAATACTATCGTGACTTTGGTCAGAATGGCTGTCAAAATTGCAAGTATCCTGATAGATAATAGCAGTAACCATAATGTACCTTTCACCTCTTTAGAGTTTGGATGCATGGTATACACAGTTGCGTTTTCACGAGTACCCGAAAGGCATTTTGTACCTGGATTCAATGTTACTACTCGATTCCTTCATAAGGTGCCTAAAAAAGACAAAACTGCTGCGTGAACACACTGTACCAAATTAATTGCCAACTTTCACCTAGCTACCTCGCATAAACAGCAAAAAAAGCTCAAAATGGAATTTTCTTCCTATTCATGGTGGTCCAATTCATGAGGTGTAGGCAAATGTATATAGTGTACTAGTAAGATTCCTCCACACAAATGTCATGTACAGGCTGTGGAAATACGATTGTGAACAACAGAGCCGTGCACCATTTTGGTCCGGTACCCAAAGGTATGCCAGTTAACCCATACTTAGTTGTAGAAATCGATGAAAACACTAATAGACAGTAACACTTCAGTTCAATATTTTGTTACAGGTATGCAGGTCTGTGAAATTTTCTAACACCAGTATAATCATGGGATGTAAGTTGCTAATTAATGATAAAATTGATAAAATGATTGTTATGATAGTCCTATAACAGTTTCAATAAGTTGACCATGTTTCTAGTCGCAAATGGTGAACAGTTTGTGTATGGTTGGACATTCATTGTCCCCTCCTCTTAACGATACAAAGTGAATCGTTAAACACAGAAATTTTGTATTCCTGGTTTGTAGTTATCCTACCATTACAACCACAGTAATATCACACTTTTCAGAGTGTTCTCCCTCAAACTCGCATATCCCTGGATCCATGCCCCATTATCCCCCCCCCCCCGCCCCGTCAAAACAAAATTCGAAAAATTGTATCCTGAAAGACAGGAAAATGCATTTGAACGTCTTCACTTTCATCGACGACAACTGGTTAGGTATTGCCGTCATCCATCGATATGTACAATACATGCGTACCACTATAGCGATTCCGTAGTGCAAAAAGTACTCTGCGATAATTCAGGTAAAAACAGTATTTTTAATCGTCACAAACCTCTACAAATGCATTCTATGTATAAATGAAATACATTATAGCCTATACCACATCAGCTGATGGAACCATTAATTTCTGTGAAATAAAGTTTTCAGTAAACCTTTCGTCGAAGATTTTGTGTCGTTTTTCAAAACTCCGCACCTATTTTCATTAGTGACCAGTTTCGTCATGATTTTAAAAACCCAGCCATTTTGAAAACCGAAGTGGCGCCACTTGTTTTTTTATCACAGTGCAGTATGGCAATGTTATCTCCAAATGATATATTTACCTCAGTGGTTTCAAACCCCTACAATTCGCCATTTTGACCTTGGCATCTACCTGTACCACATTATCTTGGTAACCTATCAAAAAGAGCTCCCTCTGTTAGCTTGTAGAGAACCTTACGTCAGTTCCCGTCACTGATTCTAAAATAGTATCTAAGCCCTTTCAATAAATAACAGCAGTCTGAAGGAACAAATAAATATAAATATTCAGCACGCCAAGAAACTCCACACCTACTCCACATACAATTTCCATAATGTGCCAAAATCATGTCTCAAGAAAAGCCTTTTACGCATGATAGAGCATGAGGTGATATCGAGTCATACCATCATGGTTATGGTTCGATGAAACCTTAGCACGTATGATATCATGTGAGGACTGGCTGAACTCCAGCGGTAAATTTCGACGTTCACCGAAAAGGTCACTCAATTCGGCTAGACGTCACAATAAACGGCAAACGTCACGATGTTAATAAATATCGATGTAACGGCTGATCCGAGGACAGACGTCAAACTGGGTTGTAAGGAAGAGGTATCCTTACTCCCTTTTGAGAAATTTTTCGCCTACAGGGTAGACGTATATGCAATCTGGTGCAATACTTGGCTGTTTTTGAATTCATAACATTTGCTAGATTGCTATATGAAAAATTTGAACTCGTAGGTCAGATTTTCTGGCTATCTTCATACCTAAACTGAAATATGAGAAATGGAAACAGTATTTCAGATCTATTAAGAAGTTTCCAATTACCAGGTCAACCTCACAATCTGGTGCATTATCTGGCATCTGTTAACGTCATAAAATGTGCTAGACTGAGATATGAAAAATCCTAACTAGTATTTCAGATTTTACGACTATCTTCGCTCTGATATTCTTTTTGCCCGGGGGGGGGGGGGTCGAACCCCCTCCGTTCGCGACGGACCGGAGTCTCACCGACAATTCATTTAAATACACTTTCACCAATAGAATTTTGACCTCAGTTCTCCTTTTTCGGTTAATTTGAAATTTTGTTGGTGTATTGATAGGGAGGGAACGTGCCACAGTATTTTTGTTCACCATGAGCGGGCGAAGGACACTTCCCGTTTTTTCTCTCTCTTGACATAATTTTGTCTCGGCTAGAAATTCTTCAGTCCGAAATATATTGTTTTAGGAATCAAATCGTTAGGAAATGTAAACTTAAAGGAAAGTAATTATAATATCAGTCACGGTAAACAAATTACAACTTAAAACTCGTTAACTTGATAATTACCATTAAACACGTTCCGTTACCCCATGCAAAGTACAGGGGTGAGCACTGGGGTAACGTTCTTCATTTACTTCGAGCTGCTTCGAAAGAAACAACAAGTACACAATCAAGGAAGGTATTCTTCGTGGTGACTTAATATTGACTGACAAGATAAGCCAGTCAATCCATTTCCTTCTTTTGCCCATTAACATAACACGGCAAAGAAAACGTCTCGAGTGAAACAAGGGGAAAATGTTGACATTTGGGATTTGCGGATGAGTCTAACGTTGCTAAACACCTAAATTCGTCACACCGAGTTCCTTTATGAGAATTTCATGTTTGGAGTTGTTGTGTTCCCTTTCAATGAAACCGATGCAGTAAAAACATGTTTCGAGCAGATGTTTATATCTAAAACGCCAGTGGTGTAGCCAGATTTCTCATCTGTGATTTACGTGTAAAACACTTAATTTTTAAATAGGTTAAACAGCCAAGAAGATGTCTCCCTGTAGTATTGATACGTACCACATTAATTGGTTTTACTCTTTTTTCAATCTAAAAAAAGAGAAGCGATTTAATTGAATGTTTGGATTGCATCACTTAAGGCAAGTTTCTATTTCATGACAAGGGCTACACAATACTCTGGCTTGGTGACACGGAAACAATTCTCCATAAAAGACAGCAAACAAGAATGTTTTTGAAACCGGTATATTTATTTAAAGTTACATCAGCTGAAACAGCCATACTGATGCAAAGATCAACTCTTAAGCCGCTAGTATTTTTCATTGATCCCTTTCGAGGAAGGTCAAACGAGAGAGAAAGTTTTGTTTTTCGTGATCTCGCTCAACTCCACAAGATCTTCTCCCTCCTCAACGAAAGCTTTCTAACTTTTGGAGCCGAGTTCATTACAGCAGAGGCCGTTGTAGAGATGAACGTATCATTGTAAGTTGGAGATAATGAAAAAAGAAAAGTCTAAACTCCTGAGACGATTGCTGAGGAAACATGATTTAAATGTTGCAAATTTTGTTAGCAGTCTTGGTTTTGAAGCCCTACTATAATGGACAATTATTCACCAAAGGAAGCTGTAATGTTGTATGAATATGGCAAAGGAATAATAAAGGAAGCAAACCACAAAGGACGACCAGGTGCAAGAATTACATTTCGTTGTCACTCCATCTTATAACAGCTCCCTGCTTAAACCGATGAAGCTGTGAGAATTGTGCCACCTCCTTCTTTCAAATACATGCCATCAAGTATAAAGAAAAGAGTTCTACTATTACACTTTTGCTAACTGTCTCTTACTTTGTACAGCTCACCCTCACTCTCCAAGTCACTTAAATTAGTCATGTTTTTTCTTCTTCTTCTTTTCGAAATCACATGTCTTTCCTTCATTTGTAATCTCCCAGACGCTGGTGATGATACAATACCACCAGATTTCAACAGAAGCACTCATTAAGCAAACCCTTTCTTAATCAATAATGAAAAATTACACTAAATGACAAAATTTAGTAAAACGCCATTGCACAAGACCAAGTGCAACCCACAAAAAACGATTTCTTCCATTAATCTTATTTAAAAGTGCACCCTTGTTCCCCAAAAGACTCTTCTTTGATGAGAACAACCAAGTGAACAATGCTGAAAATAACGTTTGAAATCACACTAGGATATGACTGCAGCAATATAAGCTATATATTTTACAGCTGTTGAAGAAAATAAGACGGATATGCATTTATGTTTGAATCCACTTTTGTTTTATATTTTTATTCAATCCATATCAAGAAAATGAGGCAAAATATTCAAGGCAATCATGTAAGTGTAGCGCCGTTACTTTGCAACGTATTAGACAATTCTCGACTTCGACAAAACGACTGTTTCGCTAGACGAGAATAGCTCAACATACTGACATAATCCCCTGAAATGAGTAAAATAAAAACAGGAAAAAAAACTTACAGAAAATGTAGTACTAACGTACGTTATCTATGCTCCACACGCGTGCTGGTTGACGCCGTAGGTATACGAACACAATCTATTGAGAATCTTCACAAATTTTGAGAAAGCATTACATGCAGATTGCACAAAGATAAATCAATTATACCTACTTGATGGGAATCAACAGTACCTATCATTAAATTATACTACTTTCATTCTTCTGTTTTAGTTAATAAGACTCGAGTATTTTGCGCTTTCTCGAACTTCTGACTCAAGCCGCCTCGAGTCTTTTGACCAAACTGACTCGACTCAAGCCGAGACATCAAAAATCGTAACTCGAGTTAAGTTAGTGACTCGAGTCATAACGTGTTATGACTCGAGTCAGAACGAACACTAATTGTCCTTCGAACAGGAGAAAACAGATGGACTACCGAGTTGTCACGAATCTTAACGCGACAAAAGCAAGTTTTGTTTAATATAAACAGACCAGCAGTGAAAACCAATTGTATTTGTTGCTGGTAACAACAGACTAAGTTTAAAGTCAATGTTTATTTCGTATAAAGTAGGCAAACATAAAGATCCAAGTAAAGAAATACGATTGGTATAGACGTCATAAATTTGGAGAAGTGTTCTCATCGTTTTTTCTTTCTTGATAATTTCCTTGGTGATTACAGTACCTTGTATCCTGATAAAGAAGGATACATTCAGCAGATACCATTATATATACCATTCAGAAGATCATATAGTGCAATGTTATTCGACAATAATTTCAAATCTGTGGGGCTGTTAGTGTAATCTACAGTCCTCGACAAAATGATGGGACACTTGAAGACAATGTGGTAATATTGAAGAAGATTCCTTCATCTTTCACAATTCCCTCGTCTGGATCAATGTTGTAAATATATCCTAAATTTCAACATTGAATCGGGGAGCGGGAAAGGTGTCTCAATTATTTTGTCGTGGATTGTAGATATCAGTGGCTAACTATATCCTTGCCATTTTTAATAAACTATGTCCATTAGAGGAGTTGCCTAGCAGAAGTCATTAACACGGTCCATTATATCAGCAAGATCACGTAGCAGGTCAGCAAATTCGGTGCTCTCAATTTTTGCATCTTTTGCACGTTTATCTTCGTTACTATTCAGCTTTAGTAGATCGTAAACTGCATGTCCAAGGAAAGCCAGGTCTACGCCAATTCCAAGTGCACTCAAAACAATCGATGCAGCAGAGACTCCTTTAGCGATCCTGGCCACTGCCGAGCCTATCTTGGCAACATTATCACTAGCCTTTCAAGATAAAAAGAGAAATAAATTATTTTTCTTTTGTTGTACAATGGGATATGTTACTTTCTTTACTTCCTTTTAGTCTTAACTCGATGAAATTCACATACAGGAGGTCGTGATCCCTTCCAACAGGGAAAGGTTTAACAAATATACTGAAGGACATGCCTTCAGTCCCCTCAGTTGCCCTCCCAGTGTAATCCTTTGGTCCCAGAGTGAGTCCTTTTCGTCAACCAGAACATATAATGATGGGTGGCTCGATTTCATAAAGATCTTTTAAGTTTGTTATTAAGTACTAAACCATTACCAATAATAGTTCCCTGGCTCACAACTTCTTTTTGTTTCGAACATTTTTATATAGGGATGGGTAGCTAAGTAGTAATACAGTGGAAGATCTCACCAGTGTCGGTACTGCACTTTGGAGCTGCAAATGGTCGCATCAATGTTTAAGTTTGTTTAAGTTTCACCCCCCCCCCCCCCCACCATTTTCTCGTTTCTTATTTTTACGACTACTTTATTCGGATTTTGTTATATTCTCCTTTGATTTTCTATCGTTTATTCTAATTTCGGATTTTTACTATAAATTGGATCTCATTCACTATCATTTTTTTGTCCTCTTCCCCCTCTCCTGACGTCATTGCGTAACGAGCAGATCATCAATGTGTATATGCAACATGTTTTATATTAACACGCTCATTCTGCTCTTTGCCTGAGGCGAAAAAAACAATCTCATATAATGGCTTTTCGTTGAACTGTTTGTAAGAAGACTGTTTCCAATAATTTCCACACTCGCCGACATGAATACACAATACATAAAAGTAGAGGCTCGGATACAGTGGTCACTGACAGCGAAGAAGGTATGGAGAATGAGAGTGACGGATTTCCTTGTGAAAGGGATTCGCCCTCTGACAGCGGTGGGAAGGATGATGACTCACGGGATAGTGAAAGAAGCAATGACGGTGATGATGACAATGAGTTAGGTGACAGTGAGGATTCTTCTTATGTTAGTGGTAGTGATTTTGATGATAACGGTGATTACGAAAATGACGAAAACGTGTATGACCCAGTAAGGACTTGGAAGCCCCTAACCAAACTCAATAATGCAATTAATGTCAAAGAAGTTATGTAAAGGACTAAAACATAAAGAAAATATGAATGGTGGTGACGATGAAAGAATGGAGGAGTATGATAAGCGGGTGTACGATGCCTTGTAAACTTGTGAAGTCTATGGTTAAACTCAAGGAAGCAATGTCAACCATTTTATCATGGATAAAACGTCAACGAAGAAGATAAGAATGATGACGGCGGGAATGAAGACCTAGAGAGGGATAAGAGGGAGAGGGAAGATACACACGAGCGAGATGCGAGAGAGTGATAGGCGCCCTGAAGAAGGAACGCAGACGTAGTGGGTCTATCAAAGAGAGACTGGATACCTGGATAACCAAATAAAACCGAACAATGAAAAAATCTTAGTGTAAGAAACGGTTGCTCTTTCGTTAATCATCGAAGGGTATTTCCTTAGTATAGGATTAAGTGGTTGCTTGTATACTTCTGTCTCCGGTATTCCCACATATCTTTCGTAAGTTTTACTGAATATGACGTTGTTTGAATAAATTATAGTAAAATCACTCTCTTGTCATTCATTGTTGTCTTTCAGTCACCCAGCTATCCACTAACCATGCAGCAAATCGAGCGAAACATCCATTCGCCCATTATTGCAATATATAGGATGATCTCTTGCCACGCGAATGATGACCCCAGGAGAGTGGGAAAGAGTAGAGAAGAAAATGCGTATACAGAGGAGGATGCGAGGAGGAGATGTGTAGATGAGGGGATGAGGGGAGAGTGATCATTGATTGAAAATGAGAGCGATGTACCAAATATGAGAAAATGCTAAGAAATGGAAACCGAATGACAATAAGCGACAAAAGTGGGCAACATGACTGAAACGTAACAAAAAATGATAAAATGAGAACAAATGAAATGGAGAATCAACTCAACGTAGAATGCTCAAAAATGAGAACAAAAATGCGCATACACTCATTGATCAACTTCGTTGTCGGACGTTTCACAATACACCCGATGTTCTGATCATCTCGTGTTGGTCACAGTTTGTTGACACTTATACGTACAAAGTAGGAGACCAGGGAGAGCGTTAGGGTCAAAGTTTAGCTTGGACAAGAGCAAGGGCAGGGACAAGAGTAAGTAAATGAGAAAAGGGGAGGACTTCATTAACGATTAGTCACTCTGTATCCATTTCACAGCCCTCAACATCTGCCTATTAATGAAAACTGCCGACGAATAAAGTCTATCGTACCAACTCACTGGGAAGAGGGAAGGATTTGGTAAAAAGCAAAAATGTCCATAGAGTGTATAGTACGCTAATACCCTTGAAATGAAAGGGCAAAAATAGTGGATACAAAAATCAAGCAAATGAGAGGGTGGAAATATAACAAAATAATAGAAACGAGAAAATGAGAATATAAAATTAGAGCAATTAAAAAACGAGCACAATGCTAATAGCATAATAAGTAGACCTAATTTTGGACAAATCATATCTGCCGTTTATTAGTTGAAAAAGCCTGTCCATGGAATGAAAGTTATTATCTACTCTTGTGTGCGAAGCATTACTTGCTAATTTTAAATAATCTCCGCAAAAAAGCAATTGTTTTTCCAGTTTGTTTTATTAACAGAGATTACTTACATCTAAAGCCCTAATTGCAGCTCGTCCTCCAACCGCCGCTCCCCCGATCACGACCTTTCCAGCAGCCCCGCCGATAGCAGTTCCTGCTTGAGTCACTTGATCACTTGCAGTGGGAAAATCTGCGTCTAAGTACTTCCTAATAAATACACGAAATGTCAGTCCATTTTCATCCATTGGTGGTGATGGAATCGCCTCTATGATATGATCAAAAGCGAATAGTTCATCCTCGTTTTGGTCCTCTTTTCTCTTTTTTTCCTTCTCCTCTGCTGTTTCCGGAAACTCTTTTAATTCCCTCATTGTGAGCAAGTGTTTAACCACGTCACCAATGTCGACATGGACTTCTTTGACACAGGTATCGATTAGTTTCAATTTTTCATACATATCCTCTTTTTTTCCTACTTCATCGTAAAGCTTCTTTATCTTCTTCTCTATTTTCTTAAAATTTTCTCTCTCTTTGGAAGTTAAAGTCTCTGAGCACATTCCTGGGTTCATGTGTCCTCTTAGAAACACTAAAAGTTCGTGGATTGTGACTGTCGATTCTGCGAAACATTTATTGAAGTTAATAAAAATTTCAAGATGGGGCTTAAACTTTTCCACTCTGGATTTATCTCCGATGATCTTTTCAATGGAAAACCCGATGCTTGTACCAGCTCCAGCCAATCCAACTACTCCACCAGATATCATCAGTACGATACTGGTGCCAAATGTAAAGGGAATTAGGGCTGCCCCTACGATGGACGCAATACCACCTGCTACACCAACGAGGCTTCCCGCAATAACACCAAAGTTTTTTTTCTTTCTGTAGTAAATAGCAGCCTCTGCGATTTTCCTCACGTCGGCTATTGTGTCTTCCGAGAAAATGCCTTTTCCAGACTTTTCAGATTTTAATGGTACATCCTGCAATATAACATGAAACTGAATTGTGCGTTTCGGGTTGTGGTTAGCTTGCTCAGTTATGTGAGGAATATGACTTGAAATCTTAAACAATATCCATTCTACAGAAAGACTTCAGTCATAAAACACATTTCGTAATCACTGGTAGACAGTGGCGACACTAGATTTTAGATTGTTTAGAGGGGGGAGGGGCAAATGAAGGGCAAAAGGAACTGATATGGGAAAAGTTTGGGCGAAGAGAGATATTAGCCAATAGGATCTAGGGACCCGTCTTAGACCCCTAGTGAGGTTCACGAGGCGACGCCCTCGGAAGCTTTGAGGTCTTAGTATATCTCTGGGTAAAAATTTCAAGGTATATTTTTGTTTCAAGTGAAAGGTTAAAAACAAAGATGCCGAACGATTTTATTTATAAGGACCCCACTTCGCATTCAGAGAAAAAATCCCCGATGGTGTTTCGGAAGCTCTGGCGTCTTAGCATATCTCTTGGTTAAAATTTCAGTGTTGGGATAGTCTGATAGTAAACATCAAATATGAAATCTTATGACTGCTACTTGTGGGTCCTGAGGTAATTATGTTTAAAGTCCAGGGGACGAAACCTCTGGGAGAGAACGAAGCCCCTGGAAGCTCTGATTTTTTAGCGTCTGGGTGAAAAGTAAAGTCTCATGAACTTACTAGAACAGAGAGGTAAATGCAAAATTGTGAATATAAACAGGAAATAGACATAAACATGAACGTATTTGCTACGTCAGTTCAGGTTAAGGGACAGGAGAGTAGAGGGAAGGCTCTGACTGAGGAAAAAAAACCTCATGCCCCCTACCCGACCCTTTCGCTCCTTTGGTGTGGCCACTTCTGGTAGAAAACACAATTGCATTTAAAGGACCATGTATCCAAACATTGTGATACTGATTAGGTTTTTCTTTAATTTGCTCTTCAAGGAATTGTGACTTGATTGAAACCTGGTTCATTCTAAAACATTGTCATTTACATCAAGTACCCTGACTATGGATTCTCTATCAAAGTGCTTTCAAATAAGCTGGAAATGCCATAAATATAAAGTTCAAATTTGTTACTAATATACAATCGGACTTTTGATTTACGCTCATAGTATAGAAAACGAAGTTGCACAATTTTACTGAACTGGAAATTACACACAGTGCACACATTTTATTTGCAATTCCACAGGCAGATGACACACACAACGAAAGCTTAAAAGTGCCGTCAAGATAACAATATCTTTGCTTCATAAGTCGACAATTTTCAGCAAAATATCCACAAAACGAGATAGTATCTCATCTAAAAGCAGAAAAATTATCCATTTGTGGTATCTATACAACTCAATATTTCACTGCAAAATGTTCAAATATTTAGTTGATTCTTAATAAAAAAATATATATATATACATATATATATACTTTCATTTTCGTGAGATGAGAGGATATGTGACATACCAGAATTTCATCAAGATACCGTGCACAAAGGTCTAGACCTTGCAAAGCGTTCGCAGCCATCATTTTGTCTTCAGATGTGTTATGATTTCGCTGTGTCGTTGTCAACTCGTTGATAGTGAAATTACCTGTATTGTAAAGAAAAAGAAATGAAAGAATGTAAGTTGATTTTGACAGAGCTTATTTTCACGCTCCAAATATGAGCCTTTCATGTACACCTGAATTGCCGATCATTGACGAAAGTCGTGGGAAACGTTGATGTATCAGTGTTTTACAATTTATAAGTTGAATGAAACTTGCAAAAGGCCTCAGTTAAAATACATTTGTCGTTAAAGTACACATGTTTTGAGTCTTACCTATTGCACTGTGTCTAAGTGACAAAGCGAAAGCAGAAAATTAAGCTGTGACGATCTCAACTTATGTAGATCAGCAAACATGTGAGCAATGGTTCTTATAGCTTCGTGATCCACTTATCTTCTGTTTGTATGTACATTGTCGAGGTCGTTATGCAAATATTATCATAAAACTTCTTTATCAATGTCAGTCTGTCGGGCAATGCAGACTGTTCAGCCATAGACAGTGGATCGTTCCATATTTGTAAAGGAAATCAGTCTCCGTTACACTGACACATACAGCAGCTGTAACGTTGTGTTGCAAACAGTAGCGTACAAAGGGGAGGGGGGAGGCCATTGGGCCATCCCCCCTCACATTCCCCATTTTGTTTAAATACTGCATATCTTGCTGAAAATATCAGAAATAAGCGGGAATTGACATGATTAGTATCAATATAGGCCTATAGGCCTACTATATGTATAGGTAAACTTGAGGGAATAAAATTTCTCCCACCTCCTAAACTAATTGACCTCATCCTCAAAAGGAATTACTTTGAGTTTAATAAAAAGTTTTACCGCCAAAAAATTGGCTGCGCCATGGGTAGTCAAGCTTCACCAGAAATCTGTAATATATTTATGCGCAAAACAGAGAAACAGATTATCCCAACGGATCCTAAAATGGCTTCGTTACACAGACGACATCCTTTTGCTGTATGATGGCACAGCCACAGAACTCGAGAAACTATAGTGGTGAGGATGAACGAAATTCAGCATCTCCTCAAGTTCACAGTAGAAATCTCTAACTCTGAGGTCACCTACCTAGATCTGAGAATCTTCAAAGGTCCTAAGTTTCACTCTACTGATTTCCTAGATACGAAAATCTACCCCAAACCTACTGAAACTTATCAATACCTCGATAGAAACTCTGCACATCCACTTGCCACCTTTAAAGGCTTTATTAAAGGAGAAGTGCTGAGTTATGTACGTCTCTGTAACAATGAGACCGACTTCATCCATAAAAGAGATGGATTTGAAGAGAAACTTCTACTGCGAAACTATGGGGAAGAAGAATTTGCCACGGCCACTAGAGGCATTTCTTTCGAAAACCGTGAGTACTATCTTACCACCAAACCCAAAGAAAGGGAACCACCTCTAGTCTTCAAACTGACGTATACACCCCATATCAAAACCCAGCACCTGAAAGAGGCTATTCGGAAACACTGGTATTTAATTTCAGCGCATCCGATTTTATCCAAGCTGTTTCCGAACGAATCGATTCTTGCCTATAAAAGGGCCCCAAATCTAAAAGATTTACTTGTCAAATCAAGGTTTCAAAGTAATGAAGCATAGTTCGACAGTCAGGACTCGCACGAAGATCTACTGAATGCGCTCATAGCTGCACTCTGAGCTTATACTCAGTTACGTGCACTAAAGAACACGCATTCCTAAAAGGAAATTTTACGACACTTATGCCTAAAATATAAAATATTAAAAGGCTTACTACTGATGACGCTCCTCCACATTTGAGTATGAGAGCAGAAACCGGTCTAGTTGGTCATAAGAACAACTACTCTGTCATGTCACTGTTTAAAAGTATGTCATTTCTACTACTTAAAAGTATGTCATTTCAAAATGCTGGGAATGTTTCACCAAGGGTACATGCAACAAGTTCATGTTATACCCGGGCGTTTCCCCTAAAAAATTTCCCTTCGGGTTCTGCGTCGCTCGTTGGGTTAGATAGTGTTCAACCGCCTACCCTCATTTTTCATTTTTTCTTTGATTATAATCTAACAGACTGTGATACTGCAGTCTTAATATAACATACCATAGTCCTGACAGCATGCGGTATACTTAGTTACACATGTATACTTATGCAGAAATAAACATGAGCATGTATATGAACCGTTTGATTTAGCGTTTAGTCTGGTCAGTTCCCTGCTTGATTTCTTGGTTAAACCATTGATACTGCTAACGGCAGTACGGCACAATGGCAAAACCCAAGGAATGAAGGGGGGGGGGGGGGGCTCAGTGGCTCTAGCTATGGAAAACATTCCGTCATAAAATACCCAAGGTGATGCAATAAGAGTACACCAATACTGTTCGGGAGAAGGGTAATCAATACCTCAAGAAAATGCTGAAAATATCGTTTCCGGGAGCCTTCTTGCAGAGTCTGGGAAGGGCGATTTCCAGCGATCTAGACTAGAGGGAATATCTATCCAAAAACTTTCTTGTACGCTCCGCTCCAACCGATCGTGGCGCTACGCTCGGATCTTTCAATTGCAGTAATTCCGCCAGGAGGCTACGGCCTCCCCCTCCACAAATTCTTGGGTACGCCACTGGTTGCAAATATACTCCACTCTCTTTAAGAATGATGTTCATTTTAGCAGATTGACTGATTGCATTACGTATTGCTTTTCTCTGAACACACTGCCGAGAGCTATTACTTCAGTGAAAGAGTCAACAACCTCCAAAACACTATTAACTTCATGCCAGACTTTTCCAGAGTCTGAAAACAATGATAACAGAATGAGCTTGTTAAAACAAAACAATGCAGACTGTTTTGTCTTTGAAAGTTCAAACGTTACATGCCGCCCAAACATATGTTAAAGAATCTCATTGAGTTGTTTCGTGAAATTCACCAAATTTTCCGACACTTATTACGTTTCCGTAATATACTGATGACAAATGGTCAAACTAAGAGGATCCCAATGTTTCACATTCAAAGGAACGATAATGATTAATTAACGATTCAATCTGTTATTTGAAACTAACTTCGCGAACAGACACTTTTCATATTGCTTTTCATATTGCACCCTGGCCTTTTCACATGCATACAGCCAGTTCAAGTAGGGGTTAGAAATTAAAAAAATTAAAACTACTAAACATTTAAAAAAGGATGTAGGGTCTAATTAATTTAAGTGATAACACACACGTGTGATTGTGTTCGGTATTGCTGCGGAACTCTTTCTATATAAACAAAAAAAAATAAACGTAGCTCTCAAAATTAGGAAGGCAAATCAGGTCTTAAGAAGCCCATAGAAGTAACAATGTATGCAGTACCGTTATGATCAAGAGAATGGTACATGGGTAACCTCTTTTAATATTAATCATGCAACGTGATACATTTTAAACATTTCGTCATCAGATATATCGTGCATGACTCAAATTATTCGCAAGAAAATTTGCGAAAACCAAAAAGATGAATATACCCGAAGTCACACACACAAAACAAATACCAAATTACTCAAATGAAATGTTGGGAGAGGTGGAGATTTACCTGTGAAAGTAAATGTAGTGTCAAAAAAGGTGTTATTTATTGTGTATGTTTCATTTGTTGGTATATTGCATTACCCATATTTCTCATAGAGCACTTATATACAAATTAAACTATTGCATGGTCATGCTTTAGCACATATAACTTTTACGGAAATGGTGCAACCTCAATTTAAAGTTGATCTCTTCTGAACTTCTGAGAATTTTGGCATATAAAATAAGTGAATTGATTAGCTTAAATTTTCTTTACAAAGGAACTTGTTTAGTTAGGATCAACGTTATATCTACTTACATTATTAGCCATAACGTGACCTTACCCTCTTGCGTCATGTGCTAAGATTCTTCGTGTACGAGTGTGCTTGTACATATGCGACTTATGTCATTGCAGTGTTGTTCAAATTTTGAGTGCCACTCCCTTATCATTAAAAAAGCATTTAAGGTCTGAAAGAAAGGTGACTGTGATTTTCAAGAAGTGCGCTGAACTCTGAAAGGTACACAGTACATTCTAACTTGAAATCGACACAAGGCTTAATTCCAAGACAAAAAGGAATAGCTAATGGAAAATTTATTCAACGTGCAAAGTTTAACTGTAGCAAGCGTTGCAAGGAGTAGTCCATTGTTCATTAAAATTGCGTGAGGCAAATATATGATAACATATTCGAACGTTTAAAGACAATGCAACAAGATCCTCTTTGTTGATCTTTAAACGAGGTGGGCGTCACGACAACTATTATTTACGTAGAAAAAAAAATCATTTCTTCATATATAGAGATGAAATAAGTATTGCATGTGAGAGGAAGACGTCAACATCCAGCGATAGCCCAACTTAAATTCCTTGTGTTATTTCAAGAGATAGGCGATTGAAAGAACCCAATGATAACAAACTTAGACTCCAGATTGGGTTTGGATGAAAAATCAATGTAAAGTTATGGGTGTGGGTGTGCTGGTGTCCATGAAACATTGTGGTTTGCAGAAAGAGGGAGGGGGGGGGGGGGGTTGTACGAGTTTCCTAAGACCTTGATGAGCTCGAAAATTTCGTCATGGAATAACATAAAAAGTAAGTACGTAACAATTGCACATTCACAAAAATTTCACAAACCACCACATGGATTACCAAGTCGGATGGATGGTGTTGACAATAGTGAATGATTTTTAATGAGAACAAACAGCAGCCTCTGAAACGGGGCCGATGAGGTGCTAAAGGTATATTACTTTCAGTCAGTCTTGTCGAAGTTGATTACCAATATTTATAGATCCTTCTTTCAAGGTGTGGTACATGCAGCTTTCCAGTTATCTGGGGAGCTTAAAGCTCACAATTTTCTTGTAGGATTCGCGTCAGCTGATGTTAGTGATCCTCTAACTTAGATATACCTGCTGGCAGTCAGAACCTCCAAACCTATTCTTTCTTTCGTTTCGCACCTGAGTACATCTGCTATTCTTTGTTTTCAGTGTAAAGGGCGTTATGATACACGGGACCAGGATCGGCCCTCGGTGGCCCGGAAATCCTTTTATCAATAACGACGAAGGTTACACAGATAAAGTTTGTGGAGGTAAAATAGTCATGAGGGAAAATAGACTAATTATGAAAAAGCAATCAACAAATGATCTCACTAACACACTTTATTTATTTATGATAAGGTATACAAAAGTGTGATACATCAAACATTACGGAATAGGCAGGGCAGCTATTTGTATTGTTACTGAGGATGTTTTTTTTCCTCTCAGATATCTGCAAGACCATGGGCAGCCATGCATGAGACCTAAACAAATTCTCACAAAATACACACAGGACTGACAGCACAAAGGTGTTACTTTGTATCTAAACGTATGTAATGATCATATATACAGATATTTACTATAATTACTCTAAAATCTAGCGTGGCATTAAACAGAATATTGACTTTTCTACTTCCAGAAAGTCTGTACAAAAACGTTAAGACCTGGCAATTCATGAGTCAAGTATTCTGAGTCGTCTCTTCGTTTTCAACGGTTACAGTTTACAACATACACAACAATACATGAACGTAGCTTCTCATTGTCTTTACATAATTTTGACCTAATTTGATCATAGAAAATGAAAACAAAATACTTTTTAGAGATATGATCTTCTTAGACAAATAAGTAGTAGGGTCTGCGAAGACTTAACATGATGGTTCGTCTGCTTAACTTGATAAACGAAAACGGAGCGTTATAGTGATCGAAAAATTCATTTACAATTTTTTTTTTCTAAACAGTTGGTTTAGCACACCATCATTAGCATTAACACGAATATATGAACCATTTTAAATTTGCACAAGCGATTTGATAGGAATAAGTAATATCTTTGACATTATTTACTGCATGATTTATTGAAATGGAAACTTTCCTTCAAAGGGTTTTCAGTAAAAATTAAAAGAAAATTTTCAAATACCATCAGAATCATTAAAGTACATTTTGAAATATTGATAAAACTCTGAATATGTGTTACCGTGAAACCACCATTTGAGACTGCAGAAATCACTAGTCAACGTGACAATGATTGCATATCTCATTCCACTCAATGTAACCCAAATAGGCTCAAGGAAAATTAGGTTAATTAAATTATTCTAAATTTATGGACAAGTAGATCAAAACAGTGTGAACTCTCCGAACCTTCGCAGCCAGAGAACACTAGTGCCAGCGTTTTTGGTTTTATTTTGGTGCTGTTTATCTTGAAGTCTAGCCGCAGCTATGTCTCAGAGATCATGGATGGGATTACTCATACTCGGTCATTTACCTACATACACCTGGCGATTAGTCAACAGGTCAATAGTAAAGGAGAGGGCACAGAAAAGGGGGTTACGTACAGCACACTGATTTATAGCAGACGCTTATAGGTAAATATTAGGAATGATATACACATCTCTCCTAAAATCCGGAAATCGCTAATCGCTCTAATCGTTTCCCACCTACTTATCATCACTGTCTGCAACATGTGCCATGTGCTACTGAATTAACTCTAACCTTACGCATAGGCTTGCAGAATCTAAATTGATCAACTTGCTCACTGCGCTGCTGGCTCACTCATTAGGTTATACGTCTGTATAGTTGTTGGTTTAATTCCCCCGATCGATATACTCTTTTGGAGGTCTAAAGCCTTTTCTGGAGATGCTGGGGCAGTGGGGGGGGGGGGGCTCCTAGAAGTCACTATTGTTCCGACTTTTTCGACCAGTGGTACTTGTCCCCTGTCTTCCTGCTCTGCCTTGACATCCAAATCACTCACTTTATCATGGCTTGTACGTAACTCCACATCAGAGCCATCTTCTGTGATTGTGGAAGGCTCTGCTCTTTCATTCATGTCAAAAGGTTCTATTGGTCCTGCCTCTCGTGGTGATGTGGGGATGATGAGCTAGAGAGGGACTGGCGAAAACTCTGTCTCTATTCGGCAAGGGGTTATCATCATGCCAGTAGCCGAACTCAGGTGCAGGAACTTCACTTCTGGTCACCCGTTCATGATGACTTTGGGTTAAATTTACAAGAAGGATAGTGTTCTTTGGAGAGTTAGGTTATTGCTATTCTCTGGTCCCATTTCCTGCATGGGTAGGTCCTCTGCACACCTCTCTGTCACTAATTAAACGTCTTCCTCCCACTTACTAGCAAGCTTGTGAGTTTCACGCAAAATCACATGCCTGACGAGGACTCTGTTCCCAGGCTCCCACACTGCCATCTGCACACTTCTGCACAACGTTTCTGCTCTCGTCAGGGGCAGTTTTGGTGTTAGCTGTCCGATGGGCCAGTCTGTGTTCTCTCCGACCAGTCACTCTGTGTAGTGATTGAAGTCTCTCCCTTAGCTTCTTGGCATAGCGGTTGTGAGAGGTGGATCCTCGGTGTGGGAACATCCTCAACCGTATGTGGTGTTAGGATAATGCCCAAAATTTAATTTCATTACGTAAGTTAGTAAGTTACTGTCTTGGACTTCCACCGATGATGTAGTAACTACTCTTTTGTATTATGTCATTCAACACATGCTGTCTTGTGCGATCTTGTGTGAAAAGTTTTAGTAACTTTTGTATCTGTGCAATTGTTGATTGAGAGCATTCCGACCATCTGAATCGCCATCATCAGTCCCTTTCTGCATTCACTACAAGTCAACTGTGTACTGTTATTGGCCTACACAGTACTCAACGTTTATTGATATAATTCATCGCCAGCCAGCCCACTGTAGCCTACGCCAAGGCTCAAGTTACGATCAGCGGACGGTAATCATTAATCTCATTCCTGTCAACATTGTATCCAGCCATTATAGCGTTGTGGTCGCCTACGACTCCACTTAAAGTCTTGACTTCCAAGTTGTTACCAGGCACGGCCCTATTACTAATTAAGAGTAAGTGTTATTTAAAGACAAAAACTCATCACCCCAGACAGTTTCAATTCTCCCAACCACCTACATCTAGTCCCTCCCTCAGCCTGTCTTAAATTCCTCCATATGTGTAATCAAAACAATGGATCCCTGTGTGCGCTGTGTAATAAAAGGTGCTCTGCATCTTTCGAGTTTGCTGTCAATCTAAGAGTACTGTAACTTAGAACCAGTTGAGAATTTTGCTTTCCGGGAGGTAAAAATATAGCTTAGGGTGATGCAATACAGCCTTTAAGTCCTAATTGATTATACCCCCAAATCATTTTAACCTACTCAAACTTGCACTTTGTAGTCTTTATCTGTCTGAACCTTAAGTCAGAACGAGTAATTACATTCTACTTGAAACTTAAAGCAACACTCTCGTTCCATCTGTTGTCTGCTTGGGTACATATTTAGTAGCATTCTTTTCTGTCGCCATTCCGTGACGGTGGTCAAAGGTCCCTGCAGAACAAGTGGAAATCAGGAGACATATCTGTGGTTTCGTTCCGTGTACTGTTATATGCCTCATCCTCTAGACTTCCGAACCGTCCGTTTCGGTGGGATGATGAGGAGTGTTTCGGGACTTCCTTATGTACAGCAGGTCGCACAACTGCCTGAAAACCTGTTACTTGAAGTCTCCCCCATGGTCTGCAACCTCTCAAACAGCTGGTAATGCACAAATACCTACTTCCAGAGGGCCTCAATCACGATGATTGCTTTCTGCTTTCTGGTCCCTGGTAGGGATCGATTAATGATACTTGGGGAAAAGATCTGTAAAGACCAGGGCGGCCTTTGTATCCTTAGAGTTCGGTTCAAGTTTCAGGAGGTCTATGTATAATAGCCTTTAGTTAGTAGCCATTCGCCTTTACCTAGACCAGAGGGACTACGTTGTAACACGTGCCTGCCTCATAACACACCTCTCTTGCTTCTGGCACATCTCAGTCATCAGTCATCAACCATCCTTCTTTAAAAACTTGCCTCAGGTGCCGCCTTTGTTACGCTTACCACTACATGAGGTGCGGTAACTAACATTCTGTTACAACGGAACTGACTGATTTTAGCTGTGGTGCCTATAGTAGGCCGGAGAATTTCTGAATCATCTTGTCGGTTTGGAGACATTCATGAATTATTCTTCATTGTGAATGGGGACGCAGGTTTCCTCAACAGTCCGTTTGCATCATGGTTCTCTCTGCTTGATCTATATTTGATATCAAAGTTGAGTGATGCCATGAGGGCTAACTATCTGATTATACACCCAGTGGCATCCAAATTTGCATTGGTGAGAACATTAGTCAATGGATAATTGTCAGTGGGTACTGTAGAGTGGTTGCCGTACAGTAATTTTAAATTTATCTGTGACGAATAAATTTGGCATCTCAAAGCCCACTGGAAAGGATGCAGATGTCCACTGGAACTGGGACTGTTGGCATATTCTTAATAAGAGTGTCAAATTCTGACTCTTATTGCCTATGCCGCCACGGTGTCCTTCATAGGCTCTGAATCCTCTTTGACTTACCTTTCAAACCAGCGCCAAAGAGTGAGGAATTTTGAAGTCCGAATATAGTGTTGGATATAAACTACGACAGTAACGTGCACCCCATAACAACGCCTCGGGATGGTCTACACACTGCTGGCGGAGATGATCAAGTTACTTCACCTACTAGGCATACGACCATTGTCTTGGGCTTATCTAGTTCTTCTATTTCCATATGGCATTACCCGGTTTCAGTCCAATCCGGAAAACCAGGCCGTCACAGTGATAGAGTTAAAGGTGTCCTCCAATTGCAGGATATTGTGCTGCCCGGGAAGGGGGGGGGGGCAGTACTGCATACCTGCCATCGTTTCAACAGGCAAAGCGAGTGACAAGAGTACGTGGGCCCCATTAGCTGAGGCTACCTATCACTGTAGACAGTGGTGTGTCACTGTACCTTGCTAAGTTGCAGTTATCTACAAATTGCAGCTGTTGAAACACAGAGGGACGTAAATATGATTTTCATTGAGACTAAATTACCCACCAACTTGGCTACGGTTGATGCAAATAGACAGGACTGCATTTAAAGCAATCGAAGAGAGATGTCCCATGATTGAAGGGGAAATTAAGGGGTTCCACCATACGGTGGGCAATCACTTCAACACACACATGCCGGTTGTTTTGCAATATCTCATGTTTTAAATGCAGGGTCCTGAGCGTTGTCAACTCTATGTAACAATTGTATTTTAATAGCATATCAATAGATCGCATGCCTTTCACCGGACGCTTGATGAGTCAGAAGAGGGCTCAGAGGTTCAGTTACTTTTGAGATGATTGACGTATCTTGTTTCGTGAGCAAATCTTTTTGTCTATGTATCGATAGCTGTTGGTCGAGGACGACCAGCTGTTGTCACAAGAGTGTGCTTCACTCATAAAATTTGTAGTTTAGCAGTCCTTAAGACTATACTCCCCTTCCCACTTTACGTTACTTGTATAAGTATCACCTTGCACGTTTGGAGAGGACACTATTATGACCTACCTCTGTTGGTGACTTGCTTTCCCTAGACATCAGTTGTTTCTTGTGCTGTCTGCCTGTTCCAGGTTGACAAAAAGTATTGAGGTGTCCCAGAAGATATAAGCTTCAGACCAAACAGGTAGCCTGGTGCTCAGGGAGCTGTTTTTAGAACTGAGGAGGTACGGTTGCCTTCGGTTCAAACAGTCTGTTTGCATTATTTGTGACATATCTGTGGCACTTATATGGGATTAGAACTTTTTGTCTGCTACATGCTGGTTGAAGAATCACTGGGATGTGTTCTCAAATGCCAAAGCGTTGATAGTCTTAGGGTAAATATTTGGTGCGCATGAGACTGCATACTTTAAGTTGCTTGACAAAGTATGACAAAAAATCGCCATACGATTATTTTAAGAAAGCTTCGGAAACGCCTTATTTGTTTTGTCAAACCTTGGACATCTACCTCCTTTGAACCGTTCACATAGCCATCCAGTCACAGCTCTATTCTGACGGACCAGTATATCTTGATTCTGAAGAGAGAACCAGTTTCGATTTGCGAGCAAGAGATCCTTTCTTAAAGGTCGTCACCAAACAGGCATTAATACATATTGTTCTACGTAATCCTCTTCATAGAGTCTAATCCAGGTGTGTATAAAGGACACTTGGACACTAACTAGGAAGTGGACGAATCACACAAAAGTAGAAGGACATCTAAGCCTCACTACTCATCCTTTATGAATGAAATTTTAATCACCCCACAGAAAGTATGATAGGATTAGTATAAATTAAGCTTTCAGTTGCATCTTTCACTATGAAAAAATACGTTTCGTGGAATGTTTGCGTATAGTGTATTAATAGGAATTGTTGTTCTCTGATTATGAGTGTGTTGGTCACCTGGTTGATGTCGTCCCTCTTTTTCTGGACTGGGCAGAAAGTACTTGAGACTTCCCAGAACCTACTACTCAGTAACTACTTTACACGGTTCTCATTTCTTATGAAAATAGCGAAGCTTCCCCTGACTTGTTGCCATTCAAATGCTAATCCTTAGTTTCAGTTTTCACTGTGGTTCTGTTCTGAGATGGCTTCTTTCACACAAGTAATTATACGTAACTTTGATTATAGTAATCATGGGTGTGGATCATTTGGGGGGGGGGGGGGGAAGTCCTGCTGATTCTTTTGTACGAGGGGGACATTTCCCAAATATCCCCTAGAATTTTTCAAAATGATGAAACCTGAAACTGCTATAATTTGGTGAAAATAAAGAATTTTGAGTAAACTTGTTTATTTCAAAAGTCCACATTTACTGTATTATCTCATCCCTATACATGTTATGTACGGGACAAGATATTGCAGTTGCTTTGGCACGTTACAATGCATTATGGCTCTCTCAGTTGCCATAGAAACAGTTGCTACGGTAACATTGTGCATGGCTGATAAATAAGACATGGGATTCTCACCTGGTATGGTACTTAAGGTGACCTGGAACCCCCATTAGTGTAAGGGTTTTAATGTGGAAAGATGCGTGTGCGTGTCTGTGTGTGCGTGGGCGAAAGAAAATTTCACTTTCAAAAGTTTGCATCCGCAACTCCTCCTAGACCGCACAGCTGATGATAGTCAAAGTTGGTAGGTTGGTGACCCACGGTCTGATTTGTGTCTCCCATCAATATTTAAGGTCAAATTTGTGAAAATCTTATTTTTGCTGTATTTTTTAATCTGAAATGGTTATTTACATGGGACCTTTCAAATATATGACTGGTCAACAAGATTTTATCTAAAGATCATATTTGTATGTGTTTTGAAGTCGAGTTCACAGGTCCAAGGTCAAATTTGATATGGAAAAGTTTGGGTGCGCAACTCCTCCTAGACTGCAAAGTCTCAAAGTCAGATCTGTCAAATCTAATGTGATCACGTGATTTTTTCCAGAATAATGTAGTAACCGACTTTCATTTTCAATTATGTCCGTCTTTCTGGAATCTGCATTTACTCAAGGTAAGGGTGGCAATTTTAGTGGTGGGCTGGGACGCCATAAATATTTCGAAAATCTTCCATTGGCCTTGATTTTCCAAACAGTAAGGTTTGTTGGAATTGCTGAAAATACGGCCGTGTCCAATACTTTCCGATCTAGTGTTTGAAACAGATCGTCAACCTTTGTTCAAGGATTCTGGCCTACTTACAAATTACATCAAAGAAGAGGCACAATACTGCATGTACAGTTATTATGAATATGACACAGAATTACTATAGTCTGTGTATTCATATTACTATGCTGTTATCATCTTTTCAAAGTGTTAATTGACTTCAAACCTGTAAGTATTACTCAAGACAAAGTATTGATCTCTTCAAAGTTTCAGTTCATCGTCTATGTATTTCCCTCGTAGGGGGGGGGGGTGGACGTGCTGTAGATCCAACAGGCTTCCTCCCATTGTTACAGGCGTTCATTGGTCTCACAGATTGTGTTCAACATGTAAGATGTTTCTTGACCAAGTCATGTCATGTCTTTACTGCGCCATTCTCTGACACGTCCAACTTCCACAAAAAATCTCTGAGACCAATGTCGTTGATGCCAATGTTTCCTCTAAAATGTCTCCACTCAGTCAAGATGCTCAACAACAGAACTTTTCATACAGTAGATACACTGGATAGGCTGATCTTTAAGACCTATTAACAGCTGATCATTTTTAAACTTCACAGATTAGAAAGTAAGAATTCAAAACCAGACATTTTAAATTTGAAACCCTGCTGCTTCATTATTTTAATGAATTTAGTACACATTCTTCTGTCTCAGTGATATCATCAAGGGTCATTGAGAGAACTTTGTTCAGTATTCCTGGCTATATTGTGCTTCAATAGGATAAGAATACAATGTATTATTAGGAGAAAAATCCAGTTGATGATTTCTTAATTTCTACAATTAACTTTTCTTAAGATTTAAATCATAATTTTCTCGTGACAGGTTTGTAAAAAGTGCATGTTTCTTTCAGGTGCCATTGACAATATACTGTGCGAGACATTATCAGTCAGATGGATTGCCTCTGATGGCGCCAAAAGTCCCATTGCATGATATCACGTTTAGCTCATTTTGACTCATTTTCAACTGAAAATCAGTTTGGAGCTTGGGTTTCCTCAAAACACTCATTAGGAGGTTTATTAATTTGATTGAGGTCATTGTTACATGTCCATGGCCTTTACGACTCTGACGAGTATCCCAGTTTACATGTTTGACAAACTTGATGGAAACTCTTTAAAAAGTAAGATGTATTACAGAGTTTTAACGTCGGTAGATAAGGGTTTGTTGAAGATATAAAATTGGAATCTTGTTTAATTCTCCATGAACATATTTGTTCATATTATTTGTTGAATTTTAATTTCAATATCCCTGACACATCATTCTTCCTTTTTAGGAAGGCACAGACTTAATGGAGGCCAGGTGCCAGACCCAACGCTACCTTTTGCTTATTGATGACCGACTAAAACCATCCCAGTACTTCATTGTTGATCAAAGGGCTTTACCTTCCCAGAGCAACATTGTATCAGCTGTAGACAAGCTATTGAAAAGCCATTACGTTTTCAATGTGCACCATGCGCCACAAATGAAAACATTTTCTCAGTTCCTTGAGTCTGTGGTGGAAACATGAGGTAAGTGGAGAAAATGCCAAAGAACGTTAAAAAATTGAACTCTGCAACTGATGCATTCCGAAGTAGCAATGTGCCAACGGAATGGACGCATATGTTCATTAAAGTCTATATGGCAATACCGTAGTTAATGTGTTAATTTTGTGATATTGTGTTACATTATTTCATTAGTTTTTTATTACAAACTATTTCTTCTATGCCAAGTATCTGCCAATGTTCTTTTTCTTTCCAAAAGACACTTTCATTTTCTTTCATTTCCAATTATTTTCATGATATTCTTTTAACTTAGAACAGGTTTTGTTGCCTTGGCGATGGCTTAGGAGTACATTTGTTATTCAAAATTGTTTCTTTGTTAATTCAATTTGTTTTGAATTAACAATTTGTCCTTTGAAGAAATTTTTAATTCAGAACAAATTCGCCTGTTAATGTATATGTGATCTGTATCATTATCTTGGCAACATTTCAAGTGTTCTGTAACGACATCTTTTACAGACTTTTAAGCATCTGAGCGAGCATTAACTAAACTAAAAGTATGCTTTTGACACCATAACCATCTCTTGTCTCAAATGAGGTATGGTAAATGGTATTGATTTTCCTGTGTCATTGCATGCCAATTTGTTTGTAATTAATATGTCGAGATCCACAAGTAAGCAAGGTGTGGCGGGGGGGGGGGGTAAGTTTCCTGCATGTGAGTAAATGATAGAAGTGCAAAACCATTTGCCATAAAAAAATAAGAGGGAAATTGTTACATTATGTGCTATTGAATGTGGGACTCAATATGGATATTCTGAGCAGTTCTGATTACTTGTGTCCCTTTTTGACAATTAGTGTGTGAGCAAAATTAATGTCTCTTGGGGATGTTCTCCTCTAGTTGTACCTCTTTGAACAATGTTTCTCATTTGTACTGAATTCCATCTTTACGTCGAATAGATTTAGAGTTAAACAATATTGCACTGTGTTATCAATTTTCATTTCGATTATGTAATGTTGCATTAGTTTGTGTAAGACAGTAATTCTCTCATATGGGAGTTTGATGCAACTAATGTCAATTTAACAAAAAGAGCAGTTAACATCGGGACGTTCATATAAACACCGAAAGATGTCGCCAGAGCATAATATTAAAGTGCCATTATAATACTTGGGAGTGAAATGTGGGTGTAAGTTTGACATCTCTGGTGTTGATTGCAAGTGTTCATTCAGCACCCCTGATTTATACAAAGTTAACATATTAAAGTGTAAGTTCAGTTCAGTTCAGTTCAGTTCAGTATGACTTTATTCCAATCTCTTACTTATAATATAAGACATAACAATATTCTGAGAGTGGAAAAAGTAACGAAAATACAGTATATAAGGATCATCATGCTTAGACACTTCATAAAATAATTACTTTACTTAACAAAAAAAAAAAAAAAAAAGGTAAGAGACTGAGGAGTGGCAACTGAAAGCTCCTAGGAGCTTGTGGGTGTTGACACCCCTTAAAGACAGACAGAAAATACAAGACAACAAAAGAAAAGCACACACACACACACACACACACACAAAAACAAGAATAGAGAACAGAAATGCAAAAAAGACGGTAGTTCAAAGGTAATTTGCAATGAAATGAACTTTAAGCTGCTTTTTAAATGCATATTGTGTTTTACAGTTTGTAACTTCCAAGGGGAGAGAATTCCAGAGTTTTGCACCTACAAATCGAAGACCAAATTGAGATGACCTAAGCCTACAAAGGGGAGTGATAAACTGATTTGAAGCACGACTAGGATAAGGGTAATTGCTATCACGAAACTGAAACTGAGCACGAAAAATTGACGGGGTTCTGTTATATAACCAGTCAAAAATAAACAACCCGGTAAGATACCGATTTAAATCATAAATATTAAGAAGGTTAAGACTAGCGAAAAGAGGTGCAGTATGATGACGATAGTCTACGTTGCATATACATCTAATGGCCCTTTTCTGCAAAATAAAGAGAGGTTTAATTCTGGTAGCATACGTGCTCCCCCAAATGATATTACAATAAGTGAGATAAGGGAGTATAAGGGTATTATACAGGGATACCAAAATTTTCCTAGGAAGAAGTTGTCGAAATCTGTTTAGTATCCCTACACCTTTTGAAACTTTCGTGCTAACATACTGGATATGAGCAGTCCAGGTCAGATGAGAATCAACAAACACACCAAGAAACTTAGTAACATTTGAACGCTGTATGTTAGTACCACAAAGTTGTATGTTGTTTACACCTTGATTAAGTTGCTTAGAAGGTGAGGTAAAAATAACAAAATTGGTTTTCTTTACATTGAGAGATAGCTTGTTTGCACAAAACCAGTTGTGAACGTAGATAAATTCATATTGTATTACATTTAGTAGACAACTGAGGTCATCACTGGAATAAAAAAGATTGGTATCGTCAGCATAAGAAATTACATGCAATTTATTACTAGCCCTGTGGAGATCATTGATATAAATAATAAACAACAAAGGACCTAGAACAGATCCCTGAGGAACACCACAAGTAATACGCTTACGTATAGAATTAACATTGTTAATGCCAACATATTGGTAACGATCAGTAACATAACTTTTAAACCAATCCAGTGCTGTACCCCTAATACCGTAATGTTCAAGTTTACTGAGTAAGATTCTATGGTCCAATGTATCAAAAGCCTTAGACAGGTCCAAGAAAATGCCTGATGCATACTGATTTTTTTCGAAGGCATCTGTTACTTTATTAGTGAAGTGTAAAATAGCATGCGAAGTCGAACGCCCAGGAAGGAACCCAAATTGGTATTCATACAATTGATTTTGCTTTACAAAAAAAGAATATAATCGAGTAAACATAAGTTTTTCGAGTACTTTGGAGAGACATGGTAAAATTGAAATAGGTCTGTAATTATTAACCGAATCTTTATCACCAGATTTAAAAACAGGAACAACACGTGCAATTTTGAGAGGACTAGGAACAATACCTTTCTCTAACGAAAGATTAAAAAGGTAGGTTAGTGGGGTGCACAGGGAATGAGCCACATATTTGAGGATCGTAGAGGAAATTCCATCAAAACCAGCGGCAGAATTTTTAAGAGAAAATATTATATTTAACACCTCCTCGCATGATGCTGGACTAATGAATAGAGAGTCGACAACCCGATGGGACAGATAGGACTTATAACTACAGTGTGAGGGGGGAATCCCTGCCTGGGTAGCAGGACCAATGGCAGTAAAATAATCATTAAAGATATTTGCAACATCGGAAGGATTCGAAACACTAGTTCCATGATAATTTAATTTATCAGCAGTAAAATCAGTACCTCGACCATACAACAGGGTATTAATTGAGCGCCATGTAGATTTCGTGTCCTGTGTGGTATTGCTGAACAAAGTAGAGAAGTAAAATTTCTTAGCCTGTCTGATGACAGAAGTAAGACGATTTCGAAATCGTTTATACTCGTTCAAAGCATCAGCAGACCGACTACGGAGGTACCTTTTGAATAAACGATTCTTTGTTTTACAAGAGTTCAGTATGGCTTGGGTGATCCAGTGCTTCGAATTTCGGTTACTACACTTTTTGGTATGGGCTACCCAAGGAAGACAATTATTTAAATGATTTAAGAATATATTATTGAAATTATCAAAGGCGCTATCAACATCAGAAGAATTATAGACATCTGCCCACGATTCGTTTTGAACTGCGGAGCGTAATTGGTCAAGGCTAACAGGGTTGATGTCTCTTTTAAAAAAGATTGAATTTTCTCTCAACATAGCAACACCTAAATCAGTAAGCGTGAAAACTGGAAAATGATCAGAAATGTCATCAACTACTACACCAGAAACAGAATTTAAACATAAACTATTCGTGAAAATTACATCAAGCAGTGAGGCAGAGTGTGAAGTAACTCTAGTGGGTATACTCTGAAGTGGACGATAAGAGTAAGAATAAAAAAGGTTGACAAATTGGGTACAACTGTTATCGGCCTGATTAAGAAGATTACAATTGAAATCGCCCATGAGGAAACAAGTCTTACTTTCGTTATTCAGACAGTCAAGTAGTGTAGAGATGATGTCTAAGACACCGTCCTTAATACCAACTGGACAATAAATAGTTCCTGCTGTAACAGGAGACTGTCGATTATAGACCTCCACAAAGATAGACTCGAAAATACCATCCACGAAAATACTAAGGTCTGGACGGGCTTTGTAGCTAAGTTCAGAATTAATGTATAAAGCAACCCCACCCCCTCGTCTTGCTCTGGGGGTTTGTTCTAAGTTGTAACCTGGGATATTATAGACGGTATGTAGTGTTTCATTATCATTAAGCCAAGTCTCGGTAATTCCAATAAGGGAAAATTTATGCTTAATAGAGCTAAGAGAAATTGAGAGGTTGGTAAAGTTGCTATTAAGCGACCTAGCATTAACATGAAACAAAGTTAATTTCTTATCCCAAATGTAAGGGTTAATGTTATTAAAGAAATCATAATTATAGTACTTGCAACTGTCGATTTGAGAATCATGCACAGAATTTACATCAGGATCAACAGAATTTAAGGGAGAATCATTGTCATTGTTCGTGAAACCAAGCTTAGAAGCAGTTTTACAGGTGGCACAAGGAATATCATTCAATACATTAACAATAGGATTGACTGGGCAGTGATTGTGCCACTTAATACCGGAAGAGCAGATACAACAGGTGCCTACAGAGTAATCATTATCTGTAAAACTATGGAAACAGATACAGCAGAGGTGATCAAGAAAAGAGGTATTATCCATTCCGTTTGAAAAGCAAACTACCAAGTAAAGAACTTACACAAGAACAAAAAAAAAACAGTAAGTTTAATTCTTAGGACTGCAACTTGGGTGTTAGTGTGATACCTGGTGTGTTGATTTACAAAACACCTGTGAGTGAAGAATAAAGCATTTTGGGGTGTTGAAACGTAGCACTTTTTGGGTGTTTTTTAACACTCATAGTGTTGTCCGTAATCCTAACAGGGCATGGTGTTAAATGAAGCACTAGAGGTGTTACTTTTAACACTTCATTATTCTTTTTAACGTAGAGAACTTTTGATATAGACGTTGTTAGATCATGCAGCCTCTTTTCATAAAGGATTGTATAGACTGCACCCTTGAGTAGAAACGTCCGGAGTTTTTATGTTGAACTATTCTGAGCCGGTATTACCATGGAGTTATTAGATAAGGAGACGGCGAGATGAGCGAGGACTGTCTTCATGTGTCATTTGCACCCCTTTCATGTCTTTGCTAATATTTAGTTTCAATCCGTGTTTATTTCCCTTATGTCTCGAAAAATTCTGTTAAAAGTATGATCATGGTTGCCAACGCTAATAAGAGAGCACAAGGAGTCATTCATCGAAACGACTGAAGAAAAGCAAGACCAGCCGATGAATATTCACGTATACTCTTAGGACAGCTGCGCAGTTCTCCTCAATTTACGTGTCTTGAAAACGAAAACGTAGCAAATTAGAATATTGCCTAAAAAAGTTACAGGACATCTTCCAGGACCTACTTTTTGAGAAGTGGAATAATCGTGAAATGTTTCAGAATTATTCTTGAGCATTTTGCCCCAAATTTCCTCAAGTTTGGACTCTTACAAGCAATTAGAGTAATGCCTTCAAATTCGCGTGCTGGTGTGTACTCCCTTTTTTTAACTGCTCTCATTTACTTAGCATTGAAAAAGTCCTCCATGACAGAACCCTAACATCCTTCTCTGTCAATAATTGATCATCACTGCAGGGCCGTGGGATCAACAGGAATGGTCGGTATACATTATGTATCGCACTCGAGCCCACACCTATATTCCTTACAGTACTTCCATAATGTGCTTCAATCACGTCTCGAGAATACCTTTTCTACATGATACAAAAATTCAGGAAATGTCCAGAAATGTTAAATCGCCGACTGCCTAGTTAACGCAAGCCCACCCCTCATCCAGGAGGGAATGATGGTAACCATGATACTGCAAATTAGGGACTTGGCTGTGCTTGTTCACCGCCCAGCAAACACAAAACATTTTTACAACATTTTTGAAAAAGCGTAAGAATGTCATTTGAAAACATGTTCGAAAAACGTTTTAAAAATGTTATTGAAATATCGTATGGTAACATTGCAATGTTTTGCAAATGTTATATAAATGTTGTCGTTGTAACATTTTATTCACATGTTTTGTTAACGTCTTAAAAATATTTTTTGAAGACAACATAAAAAGACATAAAAAGTGAAATATGAAAACAAATTCACGTAATGTTGCTTCAGCACTTATATCTCGATATGATCAAAGTAAATGTGATTAAAATATTGGTGAAATTTGCTGTAAGTAGCATAATGTTATTAAAACGTTACAAAAAAATTTTGATTTACAAAACAATATTTTAAGGACGTTATCGAAATGTTCTCATCAGGAAGTTTTTTAATAACTTAAAATTGTTCTTAAAGGCTTCATGTAAAACTTTAGCCGTTATTTTCAAAGGGGAGCATTAATATTTCAAAACATCATTAAAATATTTGCTCTCAGTTTGCAAATGTTTTAATGATGTTTACAGAACATTTTCCTGCAAAGGTTTTATTCAATGTTATAAAAATATCGTTAAAATGTGATTGAGTAATAGAACCTTATTTTTATGTTAGTACTATTGATCATACATCCTTGCACATTCTCAACAACTACCAGTAAAGAAATGATTTTCCGACCAGTATCACTCCATGCACTTGACAAGTTTTCAAAATAGAAAAACCATTATTTGGATGTCGACAAAATGTTTTCACAACATGTTAAACTGTTGCAATAACGTGGTCTTAAAATGTTATGAAAACATTTTGTTAAACGTTTTAAAAACGTTTAAATGTTGAGTCGCTAGGGAATCCCAATATCATTTTGACGATGTTTTCCATGACATGATTTAGATATCATTTTGATGTTTGTACAACATCACAGACGATGTTTAAAATGTTATGAAAACATTATTTTAAAACGTTTTAAAAACGTTAAATGTTGAGTCGCCAGAAAAGCCCAATAATATTTTGACGATGTTTTATATGACATTATTTAGATATCATTTTGATGTTTGCACAACATCACAGACAATTTTTAAAATGTTATTAAAACATTATATTAAAATGTTTCAAAATGGTTAAATGTTGTGTCGCCAGATAAGCACAATAGCATTTTGACGATGTTTTATCTGACATTATTTAGATATCATTTTAATGTTTGTACAACATCACAGACAATCTTTAAAATGTTATGAAAACATTATTTTAAAATGTTTTAAAAACGTTAAGTGTTCAGTTGCCAGAAAAGCTCAATTACATTACCTAAGAGAAAGAAACACCAAAAAAATTGTCAAACACGTAGGCCTATTCTCAACTGCAAATGTTTTGATGTTATGACAACATTTGGAATTGAAACATTTTATTTCATGTTTTAAAAATATTGTCACAATGTCATTGAATACATCAGGGCGCTTATGTGCAAAAATAATTTTTCTCTATGACATGTTATGTTAAAGCACATTTCTTTAAAAATCACCAATGCAATATGACACACAACGGTCAAACCTTATCAAATCAACTTAATGCCATTTTTTAAATATCATCCAAACATTTTTTCTTTCTAAACGGAAAAAGTTTTGATAATCTAATTACAAGTAATTTTGAATCTTATTTCATATTGACATGGATACTTGAAATTCTAACATCAGCCCCTTCGCCTTTGCGAGATCATATTCTAATCGAAATGTAATACGTTATAAATATGTTTTTAAAATATTTGTAAAAACTTCAATTCGAAGTAAAAAATATAATTAAAAAAATGTGAAGAATTAGTTGTATAAATCTATAAAAATATATTTGGTGAAATAATGCATTTTGTACATATCCTTGGTATTTTTGATGATTTATTTTACAATTTTTTTGTCATTATTCCTAAGTTTGTTATTAGATTTGTACTATATGTCACTTGGCAACACATGTCAGATTCAAATTTGAAAACTGACGGAGAACACAACAGCTTGCAGCCGCTCGCCGTGATTTGTCTTACTAAAAATCGAGGTAAGTAAACTCTTGAAACCATACATGTAATGATTTATAAATATGAACATGATATGAATATGTTCTTTTGTGTTGTAGGTCTGAATATTCTATACAAAAGACTAGAATATCTCGTACAAACAAAGATTGGTATGCACTTTGGTGTAGGCTTAGCCTAGGCTCACTTTACACAGTCGTTCAATGACTATGAGTCAGTTGCTGTACATGTCTGTGCCAAGGCCTGAACAGGTGAGAGCCGTCCGGTTGGGAATAGCCAAAACTCACTAAAGTGGAAAGGTCAATTTCCGTTGGAAACAAAAGAATGGCTTGTTACTCTCTGGTTGATCTACTGTATGCACGGAGTTGCTAGAAATGTCAGAAGGTAGTGATGAGCATTCCGGTGGTTTATTTTGAATGTTTGTGTGTATGAATTCAAGAAAACTGCATGCAGAAAGCAGACACCGTAATGGTAGAAGTTTGAGGATTGAGTACAGGTATGTAATGTGATACTGCTTTGATGCAAGCAGCTGTATGTGGCACCTGATTAAAGCACTGTAGCGGAAATAGGCACAAAGTACTTTTAGTTAGAAATCTAAATAAATAAGCCTACATCATGATATGGACAATTGGGCAAATGGGCATTTCTTCCAGGTAACGTCATGGGATTAGGCCTGAAAATATGATGTAGTAATGTACCTTCAAAATGAACCTTAGTACAGTAAGCATTGTCGAATTTGCTTGAACTACAAAAGGATAGTAACTTGTCTACTCGATAAATGAGACTAAGCTTTACAGTATAGCCTATGTTTTACAGTAATTACGTCAGACTTAGAGTGAGGGAAAGGTAAATCCGTATCTGATTCATTGGAAAATGGAAATATACCCGAGAAACTGAGTTGTACCAATGCATGGTTACTGTATAGTTACAACTAGCTGTTTAATGCTACCCATTTATGCAAGCAACACTGTTTCTGCACAGTTGTCAGGTTAAAGCAGTATAGAATAACACTCTTATTAATTTAGAGCTACAGTACAGTGCTGAAAAAAAGTACATGGAGGATTGGATAACGTTAGTCATTACCTTTGATTTGCAATATTTCCTTTCTAACATTAAACGGCAAGATGATATTTTATAAATTTTCTACGATTACATGGTTGAGTCTCAAATAGTTACTGTTGCAGTTACTAATATTTCTTTGGTGAACACATTTCGGCCAAGAAGGGGGGGGGGGGGGTTGCTAGTGCAATTTGGGGGAACCTGCAAAAGTAGGTCAAAGAATAATATACAAAAAATTGTACAAAACAGAACAGAAATTAAATGGCAAGCAAACATTTTTCTACTCCACACATTTTAATTTAGCGTTACAGCAGTCATTTAGCCTGACTTCCGTAGGCAACTCTGTATGGTGCACATTCAAGTCTTTTTGAATGACTACATACAACAGAAAATCGAATGAATAGTTCTGTAGTACAGGTGGGCTAAGTCTAGCACTGATGTCCCAGGCATGCTAAACTGCAGTGACTGTAAGTCGCTTCGCTTGTTTAATTTTTAACTAGAATGAATAGTTGGTAACCGGGGAGGGGTTTGGACTGTGGAGGATCAGACTCCGAATGAAAAGTGTTGGGACTAAAGGTGTGTTCATGTCACCCTTCCTAATTTAACAGGTGCTTTGAGAATAACTGAAAAAGAGTACATAATACTTCATGATCTGTATCACCTCAATCCATCTGATATGTAAATACTGTATAACATATTTTTTCTCATTTATTGTAATTGCACCCATTTGATCAGTGTTATAAGACTGACACGCTGCTTAGAACATCCAGGAAGTGCCATTTCCTACAGTACCTTCTGGGGTCGGGGAGGGGTAAAGCCTACAAAATGTTCTTGTGTGATCTTCGTCAACCAATGGTGCTTAGATATTGCTGCCGGCAATCCAGTCCCCTCCCGATACTTTTCTTAATGTTCCCCTCATTCCTGAGAACTGTGTGAATGTGAACATGTGACTTACGTGTGAACGGCCTGTTCTCATGTGTGTCTAAACCTGGGCCCGGATAGGCTCTCGGCGCCCTTTGTTTGTGCTTCTGCAGTATATACTGTGTAAATCAATTGTATACTACTGTAGTATGGTGTTTCTTTCTCTTAGGTAACCGATATTTATTGGAGCAATACCCACTGTTGTGCAACTGAGGCTTCTGTTATTAAACTGCCGTTGGTGCTGTTCATCAGATCGTCGAACAATTCAACAATGCATGACAATATTTACAATTAGACAACTCGAAACTAACACTGTGCTTTATGATGTATGCGCAACTGTTGAGAAGAGAGGAGGAAGGGAGGAGAAAGTGTTTGTAACAAGTCCAGTTCTTTTTCATCAAACCTGCATTTATAACCTACAGTAGTTATTTTACTTTTCAAATTTGGATAGTAAATTAGTGACAGCAGTCACACAGACAACACACCCGAGCGATGCATCGATCAACAGAAATCGGAAAACTGTACCGTACAATGACACTTTTGGAATTTAAGGTGCTCATATGAAATTCTAATACCACAAGTTCTTGAAGTGGGAGACAGGCAGCTGCAGTACCCTAGTGGACTGAATTTTCTTGTTGGGCAAACAGTTGTTTCAGTTACCACGACGAAACATAAGGACATTTTTCAACAGAAAGTCCATGTTATATAGATTATTTAATCTGTGGAATGACCGTCAGCAGTTTGATCGTGGCTTGTAACTCAGTCAGAAGATTAATCAGCATTTTAATTTTCTTGTGATGTTCGCTGTTTGGCTACCGAAAACTACAGTATATGGAGCAGTGGAGTGTTGTGCGGGTGTTACTGTACAATAATTCATATATTCTACTGAATATAACTTTATTTCATACAAAACTAGGAGTTGTTTTCACTTTAGACTGAATGCAGTGCAACGATTATCTCAGAAAACAAAATGATCATACAGTACTGTAAGTCCATGTTTAGCGACATCAATCAACAGCTCCTTCATATCGTTTCATCATTCTTGGCCGGATAGCAGGACGTTTCAATGCCAATTTACTGTGTATTCTATAGGATACAGTATTGTGGGAAGGCTTCATTTTAAGATTTGAGATAACTTTTTACATGGTACTGTAGTATGTGAAAGTTTCACTATATTTTGAAATTTCATAATAGTACAGTAATGCCTTAAACATAATTGACCATATTTCTTCCCTCCGTGTTTTTTTTTAATGACAACATTGGTATGCAACATTTTGTTAACGTATTGCTTTAATTTCTCTGATATTTCAATACCATTTTAACCATAGAATAATATTTCATTCAAAGTTATTAAAATGTATTCTCCCTTCTTCAAGTCAACTTTTCTCTTAATTAAATATTTTCCATATGATTTTCCCAATACTGTAGTTTACCTAATGGAGTAGCTACTGTAGTATCAACAGTGTTTAAATTGAAAACATTTTCAAGGCATTTTCAAGATCTTGGACATTTCGTTAAACATTGTCATTGCTATCGTTTTCTATGTGACGTCCTTGAATCATTATACATCATTATACCGTTTGAAAAAAAGATCATCATGTTCTTCTGTTATACAAAGGAATTTTTTTTCTCAGTGGTGTTTTTTCCATGACTCAACATTAAAAAAAAATGATGTGATATTTTAATGATATTCGACCAAATATTTTTCTGACAGTTTGCTAACGTATAAGTGAATCAATATACTGTAACAGTATTTTCCTGATATCAAATTAGGTGCTTTCTAAAACATTATGAAATATTTTCTTGTCGTATTTATGACTTAACCTTTCATGTTATTTCAACGCTTTTATGTGACGATTTTAAGACATTGTTCTTAATGTTCTCATAATATTTTATTAACGTTTAATAATTGTTGCTACAATATTTAACTGATATCTAAAAAATATTTTTTCGCCATTTTTACAACTTAATATTTATAGTTTTAATAACATTTCTTGATATTGTAAAAACGTTTCTGTGATTATTATAAAAGATATTATTTAATATCTCGGGGACATTGTTGTTCAAACATCATAATGATATCTAAATAATGTCATGTAAACATCATCAAATGTTATTGAGCTTTTCTGGCGACTCAACATTTATCGTTTTTAAAAACATTTTAAAATAATGTTATCATAACATTTTTAACATAGTCTGTGATGTTGTGCAAACATTAAAATGATATCTAAATAATGTCATGTAAAATATCGTCAAAATGTTATTGGGTTTTTCTGGCGACTCAACATTTAACGTTTTTAAAATATTTTAAAATAATATTTTCATAACATTTTAAGCATCGTCTATGATGTACAAACATCAAAATGATATCTAAATAATGTCATGTAAAACATCGTCAATATATTTTTGAGCTTTTCTGGCAACTCAACATTTATCGTTTTTAAAACATTTCAAAATAATGTTGTCATAACATTTTTAACATAGTCTGTGATGTTGTGCAAACATTAAAATGATATCTAAATAATGTCATGTAAAATATCGTCAAAATGTTATTGGGCTTTTCTGGCGACTCAACATTTAACGTTTTTAAAACATTTTAAAATAATATTTTCATAACATTTTAAGCATCGTCTATGATGTACAAACATCAAAATGATATCTAAATAATGTCATGTAAAGCATCGGCAAAATGTTATTGGACTTTTCTGGCGACTCAACATTTATCGTTTTTAAAACATTTTAAAATAATGTTTTCATAACATTTTAAGCATCGTCTGTGATGTTGTGCCAACATTAAAATGATATCTAAATAATGTCATGTAAAACAGCGTCAAAATGTTATTAAGCTTTTCTGGCGACTCAACATTTAACGTTTTTAAAACATTTTAAAATAATATTTTCATAACATTTTAAGCATCGTCTGTGATGTTGTACAAACATCAAAAAGATATCTAAATAATGTCATATAAAACATCGTCAAAATGTTATTGGGCTTTCTGGAGACTCAACATTTAACGTTTTTAAAACATTTTAAAATAATGTTTTCATAACATTTTAACACCACGTTATCTTGACATGTTGTGAAAACATTTTGCCAACATTCAGATAATGTTATGTAAAACATCGCGAAAATATTTTCTGGCTATTCTCGTGACTCAACATTTAATATTTTAATAACGTTTTTCATAATGTTATCGCAACATTTGGTCAAATGTTTTCTTGATATCTTATAAACATTTTTTTGTTTGCTGGGCGTTGAGCGTCTACCATACAACTCTTTTTCAGTTACAAAAAAAGACCAAACATAAGGGGGCAGCTAGACGTTATCTGGGTTCATGCGACCATGACTGCGCATAAAGGAGAGATCTTTATTGAGTCCTCTGGTATGGATGTTGAGCAGTAAGATTGTTTTCAAGTCCCGGTCGCTTCTTTCCTGGACTGCTGTGAAGTCACCATTGTAACGAATAACAAGTCTAAGGTCAGGAATATTGTGATCAGGGGAATAAAATGCTCACCCCCAGGAAATCCTACATTTTTTTTAAATTGGTGTACACTTACTTCGTGGTTATTGAGCCGTAGTCTGAACTGACGGCTAGTCTCACCGATGTTAGTGATATGACATATGTTACAATAGAGCCAATAGACAATACTGTGTGAGTTGCAGTGAAAACTGATAATCTGATAATTCAGCATTGAATGTATAAGGAGACGGCAGGATCCGAAACCTTTACCTCAAGCACCTATGCCTATGAAATACATGCTTATCCTGTTGTAACAATTTTGCAGAATTTACATTTGAGCACACATTAACAATGCGGATTTCCCTAAAGAGGTGACTCATTAGAAATTGTCAAAGCTGTTTGTTATAAAAGAAAAAGTGAGTGCTATTATTAGTTGAAGTGATAAATCAAATGATAGAGCAGTCCTGATTCGGGTTATATTTAGAACCGATATATTTAGATCCGATATGTATAGCTCAAACTAGTATAAGCATTGAGATTCCAATGAGGCAAAAAATGTCAAAGTTAGACAGATAAAGTAGAGAAAAAGATTTGTATACATCGACAATAATGACATATGTTAACAGAAATAGAGGACACAATGAAACATTTGAATATCAATATGGACTGTGCGGTAAATACTAATAAAAAAGGAAATAGGTGTGCAAAGTAGTCACGTAAGAATAGTTCCTTTGATTTCACCCATGTTAACAGTTCCAAGTCGTGAAGGATCGGCTCTGCTTATACGTAGTCATTTTGGATAAGAATGGATTACATTTGTAATTTGGAAGTCATATTAGTTATATAATTATATACACAAGTATATATTATATAATTATATGATTTGAAATGTTGGTAAAAGTATAAAAAAAGTGTGCAAATTGATTCTTCAATAGACGACTTATGCAAGGTTACAGAGTGAAAGGTTATATTTTAACAGGTGCACATCTCCCTCTAAGTTCTTCTTGAACCTGTTGTAATACCTTTCGAGCTCTTACTTGCAAGTAATAATCATATCTTGCTCAAATATGTAACTTATGGGTGGTCTAGATTTACGACAGGTGCTAAAAATGTTAACAGCTGTTAAAAGGTTGAGTTCTCATTTTCGTTGGAGATAACAATAGTTCTTAACAATAGCCTTAGAAGAATTATCTACCAAACATCATATTGAGATAAAAAGTATATTTGTGAAACAGATAATATTCGTGAAAAGTTGTGAAATACTAGCTATTTATAGTACTGTGATTAATAGGTTGTCTTGTCACATCAAAGCTATCTATACATTGTTTGTCACAGATAACACTAGGTTAGTAACAAAGGCACCCAACACAAGAAGTGCAAAGATCGCACAAATAACACAAGATCCCACAAATAACCAAAGCAATTTTGACCAAGAGCTTGATTTATGCATGTAGTATTTATGACAGTCAAGGTTGTTTTACGAAGTAAATTTTTACTGGGTTACTTAATTGCCAATGTGTATTAAGATCTGAGATCACTCCTCTTTCATTGTAAAGATTCTCCAAGAAAAGCCACAAGTATGTAATGATCACAAAATTACCTGCATGGAGTCAAGACCGTTTAGATTTTCGTTGGTTGCCTATGAACTCGGCCTGTGACTGTTGCAACTTCATAGGCAGTACTTCTCGCCTGCATGGGTACAGATAGAACCCTTTCCTAAGTAGAGATGCCTTTAGTTTGGGTAATGTAATGCTGGGCAAATGGTATTGAAAATTAAATAATTCCCTTCTTCCTGATAATTGTTTTAGTAATGTATATGACATAGCAGGCAACAAGGTAATTGTACATGTACTGCTCATGACGCCATGGACAGTACCTTTAAGCACCCTTCCTTTTTTACGAGCGAATAGCGAAGAATAGCTGTCGTGTTTCAGCCTCTTGACAGCCTCTGTTTTGTATGACTGAAAATTGCTTTCAATTTAACGTACAAAAATTGCTTGAAAACAAACTGCCAAATATGTATAAGAATTATCTTATGCCTTTAAGAAGAGTTTATAGACTACTACGTTGTAAACACAAACGTTTCTGAGCGTTTGCGCAACAAAACGACTGTAAAAGTATGAAAAGCACCCTTTCCACCGTTTTGTGAACGGCTGTTAAGTATGAAAATCTCAACCCTTCAATGTTGGTATTCTGAAATGTTCAAAATACATCGTAGTGCACTTTGGCTTCTATTATTGTTTTCTGACAGAGGGATGAAATATTGAAATTCGTTTGTCAATATTTCAAATCAGGAGGTTGTTACTGCATGATAACAAACTCGTTTGTTTTATATCCCAATAAAAAGAAAGATGACAGGTGGCAACACGTCGTGCTGTTCTGAAAAACTGTCATTATCTTCATAATGAGCTTATGTGCGTGTGCCGTACTACTGCCGTGTTCCACACCTGAGCGTCGACTACTATACTGAATTTGTCCACTGTCAAATGTGTGTTATACCAGTAGGAGATCTGACTTCGTATAATCAGGGAGGTCTCCAGCACCTCCCTGGTATAATGAGGAATAAATGAAAATCATTCAGCACGAAAACTTGACCCGGAAGTTCTTCGAACATTAACTTCCGGTTTGCAGATTTCACAAACGTACTGTCAAATAAATTGAATTAATGGTTTTCCAACTCGTCACCAAATTTTCAAAGTTTGAAAGCTATCAATTCATGACTTAAAAAATTTTTGTCGTGTGGATATGTCCGAATTCACACCGAGGTTAATTTCGTTTTCAAACATTCGATAGAATACCACAAGTTCATCATTGGAGGTTTCGTAAGGTAAGATTACAAAACCGCTCTTGATTTTATTTGTGACGGTGTCGTCTAAAAAGTTCGGTCAAATTAAAAAGGTTACCTTTAAGTGAAGAAGGTATTTTTCCACCCCATACAGTAGGCCTATCCTTATGTCATATTTCCTTCAGGAAAGTTTTTTTCGGCAATCGAACTTGAAGTGTTCTAAACTTGTACGTGTATTGTGTAGGCCTATGTAATGTGTATTGTGTAGTATGCTACGGCACAACTAGCACTAGTAATGTACACAATATACAATGTAAGTTAGTAGGCCTAGGTTACTCTTTCACTCTATGACTTAGCCTGCCCATTAATTTATCTGTGACGTTGCCGTCTAAACAGTCCGATCAAATTGGGTTTTTTTTTAAGTGCAACATATTTCCCTACAACCGTTCTCAATATTTTGTCATATTTCTGTCTAGATTGCTTTTATTTTGACCATCAAATGGTTGTCTTCTAAACTTGTGTGTGCACAGCATGTGTAGGCTAACTTACGTATGCTATAGACTGGCGACGTCGGCCCATTATATTACCTGTGACCTTTGCACTCTAAACAATCCGATCTAATTGGAAAGATTATTTTAAGTGAAATAATCAGGTTGCAAGTGTAGAAGTGCTTGTGGTACACATAGACGCAAATTCCAAAAACATAACCTATTTTGTGGTCCATCGTGTACATGCTTGAACTGTAGCAACAAAAAAATTTCAAATCCAGGTGAAATGCTAATAGATGAAGAATCTTCATCAGAGAGCTCTGATTCTAGTAGTGAGTTAGATATTGAAGAGTTGGATACTGGTGATGAACATATTTTTTCTCTGAAAATGTAACTACTGTGCAGAAGACAGTGACACTTCATGTTCAGTTATCAATCTGTTTAATTAATAATTGCGATGCATATCATAGGGTAAGAGATAGAGTTTGGTTAAGTGATGTACTTGAAGTTTTTCCCAGTGGCTTGTCACATCTCTTTATTTAGGTTACCAACATATGAACACTATTTTGTGTATTTTCTTTCCACAGTATGAGGAATATCAAGAAAAATCTTGCTTGGTTACAAAATACACTGTGGGTATACTATTACTGTACCAAAGAGATACGTACCTCCTCACATACAGTGCTGAGTCACTGCAATGTACTGTACTTTGTCATACCATGCAATAAACATTTGAAAATGATGCAATTAGAGGGTATGATCTTGTGAAATAGCCCTTCCCTTGACCTTGCCAAAGAAAATGACAAACAAGAACAGGCAGACGGGATTTCAGCAAAACTTTGACGAAGTGCCAACCGTTGACTCTTAAAACATTTTAGTATTCCTGGCACTCTGACTACACACCTGGATTGGAATTTTCGTCGTAAACACACCAAATGCAACACTGAGGGAGTCATTGATGGTACGTCTTGATCAGTAACTCGGTGACATCTCTGACGTAGGATGCAGGTCTTTGTGTCTTTACTTACATATGTGAGGACCTACCAGATGGGTTGTCACCTCAGGCTCGTGTTTTACCTACGGTTGTATCCTGAACTGTACTGCGAAGTTTGGGCCATATCAATTGAAACATAATTTATGTCCGCTACTCATTTTACACCTACAACTGTTAATCGTGCATGTGGAAATCTTCTTGTATCTTCCAGAACCATTAATCAATTTATAGCAATGATATGTTACATATACATAGTATTAATAACTGCTGTGTGCTTATAAGAATGTGAATGTAAACACTTGGTTTTTGCCAAAGTATTAAACTATATACTTGCCAAGTGACTCTATGATATTTATCTGAACATTGAAAGTACTATCAAAATTCTAAAAATTATGCGATTGTTGATAACATATCACTCCATGATGTGTTTGTGGAGAACTGAAGCTAGCTGTACTAATACATAGGCCACAGGTTTCCTCCACTCTTTTGTCAGGGCCGGCACAAATTCCTAAATACAGTGCTTTTTTGACAAAAAATGCCCTCCATGATTTGTTTCCATTAAAGAGTAACGTATTTTCAAAGGGCCCTTTTGGACGTCGACCACTATCTCCTCCCCCCCCCCTCCCCACCTGTGCTCGGCTCTGCGTGTGATTGCTTCGTGTCACAAAATAACTGCCTCTCAAGGCCAGAATTATTACTGTATAGGGCTGGTTTCCATTCAATATATATACGGAACACGTCAACATAAGCCTATCGTAGTGGAGACCTAATCCACAGCACGATTCAAAGACATTCTGGTTGTTTCATTTCAGCATGTTGCCCATAGTCGTATCATTTCTCAGAATGTGATGTCCCAACCATGTTTATATAGTTTTGCCAAGCAAAAGAGAATTGTGATTGCAACGGTGATGACTGTCTTTTCCTTCTGTCTTTGTGAAAATATTTTGTGCTGCAAGTATTTTAGGTAGGAAAAGTATTTTATTTTTTCATTTTTTATTTGAAGCTGTGGAGTCGATCATGACAGTATTTTACCCGAAATGTAGTAAGCCCAAAACAAGAGCATTACGTGCTTCCAGTGTATGTAAGAAAACATTTTGTATCAAAAATTCAACTAGTGATTGCTAGACACATGTTACCATATGATATTGGTAGATTTAAAGACCAGATCTTCTCGTAATGCTGTATGACTCCTTACTTGCCACAAGTTTTAGCGAGAGTAACATAAACAGCACTGTTAGAATTATATCTTCTTGTGTGTGTACATTACGTTTAATTGTGAAAATGACCTGGAGTGTCAATAGGCAAACAATATTGACCAGCAAATTGACCACATCCGATTATCAGACTTACAATCCTTCTGACTGCCAGATCCACACTGGCAACATTTTAACAAAGTTTGTAACCATGAAATGGATAAATGCATATGAAGAAATCACAGAGATGATTGCAAGTGAGACAACAGTTATGAAGAGTGTAATTAACATGCTATTCAAATGACTATTAGGCCTTTCCCCTACCTAACAGGCACAAGTCAGATAAGTGTAGTTTGTGCAGGGATGAAGGGAGGTTCTAGCACCTCCCTGGTTTGTGATGGTCAGTGACTTCAATGTTCTGTAGGTTTTGCCTTGTAAAGTGCACCCTGCTTGGAACTGCTGTCAGATATTTCGCGAGGAAACATCACCTCAAAACGTTTACAAAATATCTGTATCCATGTACATAAAGTGCAAGCAATGTAATTTTTCACCCACATTCCCTCAGTTTGGTATTTTGGCTATTCACGTGATCTACATTTACATCGCTTGCTGCCGTATGAAACCGTGTAAACTCAAATTTAATCTATGTTAATGATATGCGCAATCGGTAATAATCTGAGAGGTCACCAGGTCAGATCTCCCTCTGATACTGTGTTGTCTTTTTCAAAAGTATCATTGACACTAGGCCTAGTGATAATGATGCCACTAACTTACGGTTACTCTTTTCAAACCGTCGTATGAATAGTATAATGATAGAGTAGAAGTTTACTGGAACTAAACCAACTGTAGCAAAGTCGTAACTGCTAGGCTAGGCTAACACGTCTCAGTCTAGTTAGCGTACGAACTCGTAGTCTTCCTATTCATAGACTGAATTGTGTGCATAGTCTCGCACGCTTTTCAATTGGAAGTTAGTGTCATATTAGTGCTCCTTTTACGACCCTAGACTATTAGTACTACGCTTATCATTAGCAGTAAGTCGCAGTGCATTACTTGAGTGATGCAACAGTCTCGTTTAAATCTGCAATTCGGTCCATATTCGCGAGTGTGAATGCCTCGCATTCTGGTTACTAAAGGCATTTTTTTTCGTGTTTCTTCCAATGTTTCTTGATTCACATTACATGCCCTTACTTGTACGTTAAAATGGGATTCACTTCAACCTCACTCATCTTTTGTTCCACTGAGGTTAAACTTGTTGCAAATTTTCATCGCCTTAGGTCAGTTTCATTACCTCATGCTGTGATAATTCACATGGTCAATTAAAAATCGTTCTCGTAAAGTAATTCAGGTGTATCAATCCAATGCCTAGGCTTTCTCGAGCTGCCTTGCAAGGGGTATTAGGTGTCATGTCCAAAGGAATACATGTGTAATCGGGCATGAAAGAGGGTCTGTTGAACACTTTAGCACGGTCGTAACGTCATGAAGTGGTTAGCTCTACTATTACGTTCATTCTTTTAAGCGAGTCATCTGGGCGGTTTTTCTTGGTATATTTTGGTTGGGATATGACAGCTTAATGAGACCAGTTTCTGTTTGCAGGCATGTGTTTAATTTTTTGGCCAATTAAGCCTTGAGTAATTCAAACTCTTAACGGTATACTGTACATGCAAGCATGGTAATTATCGCTGCTTCCGTGTGTATGCCGTGGGTAAGGGAAGCATGGTGGCGAAATGGGGTTGAGGTGGTGGTACAAATGTATGACAAATGATGTGACACGTAGACGACTGTTCAGTTTTCAGCTCTCTAATTCCAAATAAAAAACTCTGGAAAAAGAAAAGAAAGAAAAAATCATAAAAAAAACAGTAAGAAATGGTAAATAAAGTAATTACTACAAGACAAACACACAGCGAAGACAAACATATTACGACACACAGACGATTGGTCAGACACAAAACTGATAAGAAGAGGATGCTTTCGTAAGTTAGGTTAATTAAGAATTATTTAAATGTGGAAAACTAATTTAACTGAGCTAGCATTTTATTCATTGGGAATATTCCTTTAAGTGTTCTCGAAGTTCATTACAACGGGATATATGATTCACTAAAATCATCAAGTCACATGATCTGTACATTACTTAAGGTAAAAGGTACAAAAGACAAAACCCCTGTAAGAAATTACTGATCAATATACACCTAACAAAGCGAAACCCATGGTCATTCTAGAAACAACCATGATTCTTTAACTTGCAACACTGTAAAATAGCGGCTCCAAAAATGGTTGCATTTAAGCTAATTACCAAATTCATTGAAAAATGTGCAAAACATTACGTCATCATAGAGGAATTTAAATCTACAATGATGACTTAATAAATTCCTGAAAAGCATTGAACATATTGTTCCTAAAACTCTTCCATACACATAAATAACATGTCAACTGAAAAGATTCAACTCTGAATACGTATTGACATTAAAAACATGAACAACCATGTTATTTACGATCGAATCATGCGAGCGAACATTTTATGCAAACTCTCACAAATGAGGGCGCTATTAACAAGTTACTTAGCTCAGGTGACGTACAAACTACGAACTTTGACACAGCTCAGCCCGTTAAATCTATGGGTTTAAAATGACATGTAAGTTCTTAAAATCATTTGATGAAATAAATGAACTCTGACAAAGGGAAGGGTGATTCATAAGATCATCTGAAAATAAAGGGACAAATAAGTTTGGGCAGTTAAGCCCAGTGTTACTGCATAAAGGAGTCTAACTCACTGAATACATATAAAACTAGCAATGGCAACTTATGGGCCCTCGTAGACAAAATAAGACATACCTAGGACAAAAACTTGGCCAAAACCATAACCTATGCTTACTTTAGATAAGAACATAAAACGTATAATTACCCCACTAAGCTTTTTAGTACGTATTGCTTTAATGGAAAACAGGATGCCCCTACATCACTTTTAATTGAAGCAAAACGACAAAGTTTGAAGTAGAAAATAATTCGTCATGTTGGTCTACGGAAGCTTAAAAGTACCATCCAAATCAGAATATGCCCCATAACTTTACAATTTTCTGCAAAATGTCTAGATTACGGAAGCTTAAAAGTGCCATCAAGATAAGTATATTTTTGCCACATAAGTTGACAATCTTCAGCAAAATGTCTGCATAAAGAGATAATATCTCATCCAAAAAACAGAAAAATATGGAAACATTAAGGTGCCGTCAAATTACCAACTTAATCCCTATATTATCTTAACATTTTGCAACAAAATGATGAAATGTTCACATATTATCGTAACATTTTTCAATTAAATGATGAAATGCAAACTTTCTTTATTTCACCAATTCAACATTTTGCAGAAAAAATAATGAATAACGCATTTACCAAATGTCATCAATTCAACAATTTGCAGAATACTGATTAATTACTCACCTACCACAAGTAATCAATTCAACATTTTCAAATATACCATGAACCACTAACCACAATTCCACTTAACTTCATGGTGACAAACTATTCCAAATATTGTGCAAATGTAAGCAAAACACCAGTTAAACGAACTGTTTTCTGTCGTATCCAGCTCTAGTAACTTTAAATGTTTATTCACAAAGTTACGCAGTGCTTTGAAACGTCTAGTTGATGACATTTAGCAAATGCGAATTTCATAATCTATCTGCAAAATGTTGAATTGATTACTTGTGATAAGTAATTCATCAATCTCCTACAAAATGTTGACTGATGACATTTGGTAAATGCGTAATTCATTAAATTTCTGCAAAATGTTGAATTGATTACTTGTGATAAGCAAGCAATTCATCAATTCTCTGCAAATTGTTACATTGATGACATTTCGTAAGTGCGTAACTCATTGTTTCTCTGCAAAATGTTGAATTGACTACTTGTGATAAGTAAGTAATTCATCAATTTTCTGCAAATTGTTGAATTGATTACTTGTGATAAGTGAGTACTTAATAAATTTTCTGCAAAATGTTGAATTGATGAGATTTTGCAAATGGGGTATTCATCAAGTTTCTGCAAATTGTTGAATTAATGATATTTGGTAAATGCGTTATTCATTATTTTCCTGCAAAATGTTGAATTGGTGATACAAAGAAAGTTTTCATTTCATCATTTAATTGCAAAATGTTACGATAATATGTGAACATTTCATCATTTTGTTGCAAAATGTTAAGATAATATAGTGATTAAGTTGGTAATTTGACGGCACCTTAACGTTTCCATAGGAATATTGATTAATTACTCACTTACCACGAGTAATTAATTCAACAAATTGCAGAAAATTGATGAATTCCCCATTTGCAAAATCTCATCAATTCAACATTTTGCAGAAAATTAATGAATAACGAATTTACCAAATGTCATCAATTCAACAATTTGCAGAAAATTGATGAATTACTCACTTATCACAAGTAAACAATTCAACATTTTGCAGAAAATTGATGAATTGCTTACTTATCACATGTAACCAATTCAACATTTTGCAGAAGTATAATAAATTACACATTTACCAAATGTCATCAGGTCAACATTTCGTAGAAAATGATGAGTTACTTACCTATCACAAGTAATCAATTCAACATTTTGCAGATAAATTATGAAATTCGCATTTGATAAATGTCATCAACTCGACCTTTCAAAGCACTGCGTAATTTTGTGAATAAACACTTAAAGTTACTAGAGCTGGATACGACAGAAAACAGTTCGTTTAACTGGTGTTTTGCTTATATTTACACAATATTTGGAATAGTTTGTCACCATGACGTTTAGCAGAATTGTGGTTAGTGGTTCATGGTATATTTGAAGCTCCCCTTCTCTTTATTGCAGTACACTATTACTTGCGCTAATGTACAATACTGTCGCTAATGTACAATACTGTTGTTTAAGACAACGTCTTAATAAATAGGCTAAACCCACTCTCATTAATTTCAATTAAACGTTTGTTTCGAGTCGTATGTCATCTGTAAGTGTTGGCGGTACAAACATACTCTTCAAAGCATTGTTCTGAGTGAATATCTTGTTTAAGGATTAGCTGCCTTAAATGACGTTTATTAGGTGAAGTAGAAACGGCGAGTAAAGGAAAGAAATACATTTGAGCTAATTACAGAGTTGATCTTCGCACTCTTTTTTTTTTTTTTTTGAAAAATGTATAGGTTACCTAATCTAACATAATTGCCAACGCAAATACAAAGTGAACCTGACTATTTAGATTTTTTTTAGCCTTTACAGCAGCAATTACGTCACAATATCCTAAAAGGATTTTATTTGAAGGGTGATAGAAGAAGGATCTGGATCTCGATTTACGAATCTGGATCTCGATATTCAGGACTTTAGTAATGATAGAAAAATTTATCAATTCGCCTCTATTTTGTATTAAATCCATGAGACCCTTATCAAAATGTGAGAATTAGATCAAAATCAGCTATGTTGATAAATGTTATCAAACTTCGAAAATGCATTTTGAAAGTTGAGCTTTATTTAATACGTGCTTTATTGTTAATGACCTACAAAATGCATAAAACGTAGCTGATGGTGTCATCAACCTATCTTTTCTACGATAATCGTTCTTAGGTATCTTTATGAAACACTGGTTTCACCACATCTGACCTGTCGTTGAATGATTTGGTCTGAAACTAGTAATTATTCCTTAAACCTGCTAAATATTTTTGTTTGGAAATGGCTCTCAGATACATCACTTTCTCAAAACTGAGGGATCATACAAACATTCTATTCAAGTCTATGAATTTAGTCTTCCTGATTTGTTCAACCTTAATCTGGCTTGTTTTGTTTATTGCTCTCTGCACGAAATACCTCCAAGTTCTCTAAATTCTTTATAACTCAAATTTAAAGTTTTACCACCAGATTTGATTTAAATTTTTATTATTTTTGTCCAAACAATTAAGTTTAATGTGACAAATGGAGGTTAAAATAAAAATGAATCAATATCACAATGAAGTCAAAATGATCGGCTAAACTATACTGGTGATTTTCTTTACTTTTTTGTGATCGATTTTATTGAAATTGTGAAGGAAAACCAAAGGCTATAGCCTTACCTACCATCAGATTTCATCACAAATTGGTCGGTTTTATAAGTCATTATTCTTTCCTACTTAAAACATCCTGACGACTGTAGGAGAATGTCTCAAGATACTCAGCGTTTTGTAAGGCTTAATAGTCAAGATTAAATTTAGTAACTCTTGGTAGTATTTGAAGAGTGAAATTTAGAAGAAGGATCTAGTAATCAAAATAAATATAGGCAGTCCGCCTGTTCCACCGTTTTGAAAATTTAAGAACAAACGTCGTTTCTGGCGGTAAATGATTTAATAATATTTGCCTTCACCATCAGGATTAAGTGAAAATTTGATTCTCTTAAAAGAAGGTTATTTAATGTGACGAATGAAAGATACAAGAGAAATATCACAACCAAAATGAAGTTAGAATGATCAAAGAAACCATGCTGGTGATTTTATAACGTTTTTGTCAAAAGGCATCGATTTTAATGAATTTAAATTAAAACAAAATTTCCAGATTTCGTAAAAAAAAAGTGAGAGCTTTTAAAAGCCATTATTCTGCTACCCCTCAAACATCATAGCGACTACAGAAGAATTTCTTATGATATTTTGATTTTCTTTAAGGCTTTACAGCAGCAATTACGTCACAATATGCTAAAAGGATTTTATTTGAAGGGTGATAGAAGAAGGATCTGGATCTCGATTTACGAATCTGGATCTCGATATTCAGGACTTTAGTAATGATAGAAAAATTTATCAATTCGCCTCTATTTTGTATTAAATCCATGAGACCCTTATCAAAATGTGAGAATTAGATCAAAATCAGCTATGTTGATAAATGTTATCAAACTTCGAAAATGCATTTTGAAAGTTGAGCTTTATTTAATACGTGCTTTATTGTTAATGACCTACAAAATGCATAAAACGTAGTTGATGGTGTCATCAACCTATCTTTTCTACGATAATCGTTCTTAGGTATCTTTATGAAACACTGGTTTTACCACATCTGACCTGTCGTTGTATGATTTGGTCTGAAACTAGTAATTATTCCTTAAACCTGCTTAATATTTTTGTTTGGAAATGGCACTCAAATACATCACTTTCTCAAAACTGAGGGATCATACAAACATTCTATTCAAGTCTATGACTTTAGACTTACTGATTTGTTCAACCTAAATCTGACTAGTTTTGTTTATTGCTCTCTGCACGAAATACCTCCATGTTCTCTAAATTCTTTATAACTCAAATACCCATGCTCATAATACCAGGCAAGCTGATTATGTGCACTTAAGGAAATTTCAAAGCAATTTATGTCAAAATAGCTTACATTCCTAAGTTATTTCACTCTGGAATCCTCAACCTACTTCGCTAAAGGACAAACCTTCTTTAGTTTCTTTTATAAAGTAAAACTTATACATGTACTTCGCAAGTACGCACTAAAGAATATATTTGCTTTATCTAGTTTTTTTTTTTTTTTTTTTGTATAAACTAATTGCCTACATCTTCTCTTCCGGTGGGTGTGGTCTGGATATGAGCAAGATAATGAGGGAGGTCGTATGCTTTTAGTTCGTTGTTTGTTTGTTTTTTCTTTTACATGCAGCCTATTTGATTTTCTTTGTTTTCTCAGGGAGTATCATTACCCAAAAGGCCACCCCCTGCCCCCCCCCCACATGATTTCTTTGTGTGTGGCTTTTCACAAAATTTACTGTTCCTGGCTGTTCTGTTGTAATATTTGCTGTGGAAAATCAAAATATATGAAATTATATCAAAAACATAAACCCCTAACATTGCTTACACCTAAAAGAATGCTCCACTTTGTTTTTAGTTTGAAGTCCTTTCACAGAATCCTCTCCTTGCTTGTAGCGAAGGAGGAAAAGAATTTTTTATCAATTTCTACAAACTTTCACAATATGAGAAACGTGCACTCATGTTCAGCAGGTACGTATCCTGAAACTGGTCTGGTATAATAAACGCCAAAAACGTCCCAAAAAGGCGAAAAGTAATTTTCAAGACTGTGACTGGCAACGCGATAGGTATGCACAAAATTTGTAAATGACAACGTCTCAGATGACATGAGTAGTTCAACGTTACGTTCTTAATACCTTTAAGCCCATTGATATTAATGTGCTTAAATGTATTGAGAGCTTCACGTGAACTGGCTCATATGCTATGGGTGGTGAACAAAGCATATGTCTTTGTCGGCAATTAGGCAGGTTCAAAGGAAGAAATTAAGGTATCTGCTTCCAAATCGCGCCTCCCTGGTCTGATCAAGAATGGAATTGCAAAAGGTTATGGGAATTGATGAATATTCTACGGTATAGATTGTTTTATGTCCAGTTTCATACTTTTGCTTCAGTCACAACACCTATACCTTATTCTCATACGCCAGTCTACCTTGATTCGGAAGAGCTATCCAGTCGTTTTGATTTGTTAGCCTTAAGTTTCTATCTTGATTGCTTAACTCGTCACCCTGATTGACTTTAAAAGTTACTGGTATCGTTGAATGTCACTCTTCAGTAAAACTTAGTGTAATCACGCTGGCTACAGTACCGCTATACGTAACACCTATATCTTAGAGGCTTTTGCTATGTTTGGTTTCGATAAAACAGAACCTTCGCGATCGTGTGTGCGTATGTATGAGTGTATGTGATTGTAACGTTTAGTTTGTTATCACGATATCTTAAGAAAGGGAAACACTGACAGTTCTCTAACAGTTCTCGAACTTGGTGCATAGATGTTCCATACTGAGAGGAATAACCAAAGTGTTTTGGGTGAAAGTTTAATGTCATCTGAGGTCACCAGATGTCAAACACTGACAAAATTCTAACACTTCGATATCTCAAGACAAGAATTATGAAAACTTTGACGCTTATTATGTAAACTTCAAATATCAAGTAAAAGAACCCTGTTGTTTCATTGGAGGTGAAGGATCATTTGAGGTCAACCGGGATCGTAATGCGAAAACCTTGTAAGTATGATATTTGAGGAAGTGAAACTTGGACAGGTCTGATACGTAGTATGTAGGTTTACCTTACTATTACAGGAAGACTGATGTTTTGTAGAAGGTCAAAAGTCATTTACTTTAGGTGCCAAGCAGGGAAAACCTTCTAAACGCGACATTTCATAAAGGGAAGCTTAGATAGATCTGATATGTGGTACGTATTTGTATTTTACTCAGTACAAGGAGCCTATTGGTTTTGGTGTAAGTCAAGGTCATTTGCGTCAACAGGGATCACATTGTGAGAACCTTGTGAAATTAATATCTCAAATGAGCAAGTTGGACAGTTTTGTTATTTAACATGTAGGTGTACACTACTGAGTACAAAATCCTATCGCTTTTGATGGAAGTTAAAGGTCCCAAGGAGTCAAAGGGGGTCAAGATTTTGAAATATTGTGAACAGAGCCTCAAGAAGAAAAGCATGGACAGATCTGATTTGTGGTGCATAGATGTGCCTTATCGCTCTCTGAGGAGACCAATGGTCATTTGAGGTCAACTTGGCTTAAGTTTTAAAAACGTTGTAAATATGATACCTCAAGAAAAGAAGCTTGGATTTATCTCACATTTGATTGGCAGATGCATCTTATTGAGTGCAAAAGGCATATCGATTTTATTAGAGGGTTATTAATTTTGGGTCAACTCATCCTCACCTCATGCAATATGTCAGATTCGAAATAATCATATTTGATTCATCGAAACTGGTTTAAAGAGATGTTTTTCCTATGTTTTTAGAGCATTTGGGTTTTCATCAAGTTTTGAGAATGGTTGCTACTGCAAAGTGATCTGTTGTTACAGATCATTAATTTGGTATTACAGATTAAAGATATTTTTATAGAAGGCACTAATAGGCTTTCGTAAGCTGCCACTATGCCAGTCGAAATAGAAGAAAATGCATCCCAAATCGAATGCTTTCGCCCCAGTATAAACCGACACGTTCCAGCAGAAGCATACAAGAAAACTTTGCAATATGTGCCTGTATCATTTCACGTGCCGACACACATATACACATTACGGACAGAAAGCGCTTATACACAGATTTACTAGTGATGAGTATGTTAGTTACAATCAACTGTGTCAGTGATTGCCCATACACTTCAGGATTTAGTGAATGACGGCTCTAAGTCAACCAAACAATGGAACGTCTCCCTTACAATGAATGACTGTCAATTTAAAGAAAGAAATCCCACTTATTTCTGCTTGTACTTTTTTGATCTTTAACAAGTTGAAATTCTTTAATCACATATCTATTTCATTGAAGGTTATTGGAATTTCTAAACCAATAAGCTTGTCAGTTGTTCAAAGCACTAAGGGATAATTCCTGAAAGGAGTAATTCTTGATTTGTTTCTCTCTTTATTCTATCTTTCTATCTGTCTATCTTTCTATCTGTCTGTCTGTGTGTATGTATGTATGTGTGTGTATGTATGTGTGTGTATGTATGTGTGTGTATGTATGTGTGTGTATGTATGTATGTATGTATGCATGCATGCATGCATGTATGTATGTATGTATGTATGTATGTATGTATGTATGTATGTATGTATGTATGTATGTATGTATGTATGTATGTATGTATGTATGTATGTATGTATGTATGTATGTATGTATGTATGTATGTATGTATGTATGTAAAAAACCACCATTGACTATGCACATACTATAGATCACTAGTGTATCGGAAGTGGTGTGAGATACAGGCCAAAATTACAACAGGGGAACAATTTTGCAATTTAGACCTTTGTTGGCTTTAGAGTTTACCGACCGCGTGTTGTAAGACACAGTGTGAAATAACTGCACAAAATCTACCCTTTTTATTTTTGTTTTTATTTGTGTTAATAATCTTTCTCATTAAAGTATGTAACTTGTGAATACACCTCTGTTACAGCCTGAAGATATCAAAATAAATCTTACCCAAACTGGCATTTTTTAACATATCAAAATCGTAGACAGTTTAGGCGAAGTAGCCGATTATTTCAAGCTGATAGCAACCAGCCACTGAATGACGATGGTACAGGATTGTAAAAAGAATTCTAAACAAAAGTCTTGTAATCAAAAGGTGCAAGACACAAGTATCGATTCTTCACCAGCAAATATAGAATGACTGATGTACGTACCGTAAACTGTTACTCTAGGAGATGGATGTGAGAACAAATTGAGGGGAACCAGAGTAGCAGAAAAGGTAAGGAATAAAAAGTAACTTAGCACAGAAAAAAAAAAAACGAAATACTGTTTAACACTTGTAAATTTAGAGCAGAGTAAGTTTTATCCTGATGCAAACCTAGAGGACAGCTCCTCTCGAGGAAAACCTCAAATTTGTCCTTATTGTACATTAATATTTTAAACATTAGATTGTTCCTTTACCTGGAAGCATACAAAAACATACTGTAAAATACAAGCAACTCAGTCATAGATGTACGCTTAAAAATCTACAAAATATAGATATACATCTTGGTCTCTTTAACTTTCAAATATCGGTGTAAATCCTCGCGCCTTTCATCGTGATAAAACCGGTCTGAAACCGGTCTGAAGCTGTAATTATTATTCGCTAAATGTCTCACATGTAAGAGGCACCTGTCAGAATGCACTTGCAAGAGGCGCTTGTCATACACAGCTGTGAGGCAACTGTCACACATGCTTGTGAGAGGCAACTGTCACAAACTACACTTGCAAGCAGTGCCTGTCACATATCATAGTTGTGACAGTTCTGAGACACAACTGATAACAACATCACACTTGTGAGACGAACCTGTCACAGCACTAAAGTGGATGTGATAGATGCAAGCACCCCAAGTCAAGTGAATATGTGACAAAATCATGGACTTTGCTCTCCAAACCAAATCACAACTGTTTTATTACATCATATGTTAGGGATGTACATCATATAGTTGTGAGGCATCTGTCACACATCATGCTTGTGAGAGGCACCTGTCACAAATTGCACTTGCGAGCAGCACCTGTCACACATCATGGTTGCAACAGTTGGATGTCAATATGAAAAACATCTGCATGTCGTACTGACATCCTTATTCTGTGCATAATGCCCACAAAATGCCTTTTCCAGTTTGCTGCATAACCCCTTAATGATGCTGAAAATTAAAATAGCAATCTTCTTTTGTCATACTTTCACTTTGATGCTACTTGGAGTGTAATATTTTTAGCATTGACCCATACACACACTGTCTTGGCCCAAATCTGAAAGAGAAAGGTTGGAAGGGGGTGGCAAGTGCTGAGAAATAGCTTCTGAAAGAGTACAGAGATGCTTGCTTACGACAATTTGGGAGCAAAACAGATGACCTTTACACTGTCAGCTGTACAGAATGATATTACAAACAAGAAAGAAAAGAGCAAATTAAGCTCTTTGGGCTCATGAGAATGGAAAATTTTGTAAGCATATGCCACAAGCTTACAAGGAATTACAGATACAAATGATCTTTGTCAGCGCATACCAGCCGAGCAAGTAAATGAATGTTAAGTATTTATGTGCATAGCAGATGATCTGGTATGCACTGTGATGTTGACGTATACGCAAAGTGTTTTCTCAATTGACTATCAAGGTCTTCACAGAGAAACTAAGTCTATATTACATTAAAATGTGATAAGTTGTTTGAGGAGAGTTCTGTATTGGACTTGATTTGCAACGGCTGGAAAAGGACTTTCTCACTTTCAGAAGAGTAATTTTTATATTTCATCAATATGTTCTCAATGTCGGAAGGTAACGTGGTGTACTGTAAGCTTAATTCATAGGCCACTAGATGATAGCTTTCACGTAAATATATCAATTTAAGGAAAATCAATGATTCAATACTCACCTATTCCATCAGCTGACATATTTAAATAGGAGTTCAGAATTATTTCATTATTCTGGATCTACCACAGAAATCATAAAAAACAGGAGCAACAAAAAGCAAAATGAAAAGAAATATTGCCAACCGACACTGTGTTTGTTGAATCCCCCACAAATATTGAAATAATTACATATATACTTTGATTAATATACAGTCGATCAATATCTACATGCTCGAAAGAAAAATGTATACTGAGTGCTTGACAAGCAGATATACTAAAATAATTTTCATCAGTAAAAGATACGTTCAAAAAATTTCAAAACCACACAAACCACGAACCCATCCATTGGATGAAATAGGGAGCAGTTCACCTAGTAATCGCAAAAATTACTGTTTACAAAAATGTTCACAATACACACCGTAGTCCGAAAGCATAAATGCTAGTCATGTTCTTCTATCTTTCCAAAGAAAGGATCACATTGCATATACTCTACAGCGAGGAAACTGAAAGTCCGATGAAAACGAAGGAATGGTGTGGCTTACATTTACAAAACTGTGGCCAACATGAAGAAATATTGAAAACTAGCAGGTCAAAAACAAACTGGGATGCAGCTTGATTCTTCTCTGCAAAGGTAAACCGATTATTTCATCTTTAATTCTGACACACATTTAAAAACAGAAAGCTTATTTCATCTTGGTAAAAAAGATTGTAGAGGGACAGACATACAAGCACACTGAAAACTAAGAACACAGGGAACTTGTAATGCCACCCATTGTAGCTAGTGCATCAAAGAAAAATACCTTAAAAACTGAACAAACATTAAGAATAAAGAGAAACATGAAAACTTTTGTAAGACACTTCCAGAGAAATGAACAAGGATATCATCATTTGCATTTCCCATTTGATTTCTCTTATCTTTTATTAACATTTCGATTAAAGTTACTCACAATCAAAGTACTATCTTTATGAAACAATAACAAGCATCCTGATACAAATGTCACTTAATCTATACATCAGTTGATTGCACTTGAAAACTTTGCCAACTCTAACAATGAGGCATCTGAAAACAATCTTGGATTCGATATCAGAAAGCTATTCTCCTCCCATTCTCCCACCTCCCAAGTTAAAAAAAAAGAAGACAATAAAAAGAAATAAACAGAGTAGTTTGTGCCACAAGACCAGCAAAGGATCTTCTTTGACATGGAATTCACTTAACCCTTTGGACATTGCAAGCACCTAAGAATGCTGGCTGGTCAATGGCTACTTAGCATTACATCATGGTCAGCTCTGAACCAGTACAAAGATGAAAGGAAAATTGTCCTGTCAAATAAGGACTGCACTTGGAAAGTAGTATAGTAAACAGTTGCTTGATTCACTTACTTAACAGATGAGTAAAAGTATGTGAAATTCTGCTCATTTTTCACCATTCCATCTTACATCCTTAGCCAGAAAACTTTCCCAGTAGCAGAAGTATAAGCCACATTAGTTTTAAATATGTCAGACTGGTTGAAAGTGGAAATCTATCACTATGTGCATCTGCCAAAGGGAAGCGTTCGAACAATGTCCCCTGCTGAAGTTAATTTTGAGTTTCAAGTAACTCATTGTATGATATTAATACTACATCTACAAATATGCTTTGTAAAGCGCAAATGACCGCTCCATCTTCCTGCATGGTTACATTTCCATCAGTATCGAGATACACGCATATTCAATACAAAACAAACTACTATTGTACAAACTTTTATGATGGTAGGATTGACTGGGGCTGTGGCTTACACTGTTGAATGCAAACCAAGAGAGGATAGAAACACTTTTGCACAACAAATACGATTTCAAAACTAACGGCAACATTCTGGTGAGGATAACAGAACCAAATTCAATCAGCAGTTTAGCTTATTTTTACCGATAGTAAAAGGAGACTAGCAGTGTAGTAGTTTCTTTCAGTGGTCTTATGACTTCACATCAAAATGTAAAACAAAAACAGTAAACAAAAAAAAATTAGAAATAAAGATGGAAATCTTCCATTGGTAGCCATTGCAATGAGGATAACAACCAGAGAGTAATGGGTCTTGCTCCAGTGCACATATCCTCCTGGCCTCACAGAGCCCTAGTACAGGCTGAGTGCACTCAAGCATGTGGGACATGCATAACGACAAGCAGCGAGAAGCTTTGTGGACCTAACATGATCTAAGGTTAGATTTGTGAGGCTTCCCTAAAGAATGCCTCCCCATCAACAAGTCAAAGTATGTAAGATTTGCTCAATAAATTGGGAAGTACACTTTTCTGACATAATGATGGCAAAAACAAAACAACAGCAGGGTACACTGTATGTGGTTACTGATGTCGTATATGAAAGTACACGTAAATAACAGATAAAGTGAACAACCTACCTGTTTGAGGGAGGAAGGGATGGGAGGATTAAAACGAAACAAAATTAAAATAGATCTATTGCTAAATTGCTCTATGAAACCTCTATCTCAAAATCCGGTTTTAATGAAAGGAGGTTTGCTTCAAAGGCAACCGATAGCATGATCCTTCAACAATTTCTGTGACCCCCAAATCATACACTACTACAAAATAGTTAATTGATAGAAAAACATCACCTGAATTTGCCTACATGGAAATTAAATGTGTAAACATTACAAAAATATTGACTCCAATATGCTTACTTTGGTGCCTGCACCAACTCTGACGTCTTCTCTGAATGATGTTCTTGCCTCGCTTGTTAAATTATTTGGTAGATTGTATTTCTTTCTTCAAATTATTTTCTCCAGCAAGACAACATGTTTGACAAAAATATACTATACAGAGAAAATGGTTCACACAAGGTAACATCTTGGCATCAACGTAAGCCTTGGACAGTGAAAGCCAATAAACTGTGTATTCTAATAGATAAATTTGACCTCTTCAATCTGCCTCAAAGTTATACCTTTTTTGGGAGGACAGAGCAATATCTTTGTCTGATTCTAGGTTTTATATTAAAATGCTGACATATAACAATTCAAGAAACAATCACACCATTAACTACTGATGAAAGGAGTCTAACTAGCAATCCTTTGCATATCGACTTTCACTGGCTCTTCCCTAATGGTCTCACTTTTCTGTAAAGTTTGGCAAACATAAACAGAAATGAAGACTGCCTTTGTGAACAGAGTGACAGATATATTCCCTGGATATTCCAAACAAAGATAATTGGGTTTTTTTTTCTCTGATCTCTATGTGCAAGTAGACCTGCGATGAAATCACAATCTGTTTGGAATGTATGAATATAACTTGAAAATCTGCAAATTCTACTTCAAAGTAATGCCAAAAAATGTCACAGAAAGTCTGAGTGTGTTCGTTACAACATGCAATACGATATTACGATGTGCTTACGCAAGTAATTACGTGTAAAGCAATAATGCTCCCTGAAGACTTCAATAGTACGACTCGAAGAATTCAATTACCTTGCGTATGTCATCGATCTCCCACCAAGAATAACAGCAAATACTCAACTGTGATGGATCCAGAGGGGGTGTTGCGGGTGCACGTGCATCCCAAAAAATTTCCAAACTTGATCGATTGTGCCTCTTATGTGCAGGTCACAGACATCTCACTGATGTTCTCAACGTCTCAGTTTTGACACAGAAACTCGTAAACCATGTTGAGAGCACTACCTTTCAGATGTACGACGCTTTCACGCAATGGGTGAATCGAGCGCGACCCCGAAACAAAAAGTCCTGGATCCACTCCTGCTCATAGCTATGGACATACCCTAGCCTGATACACAACAGTTGAGTCCATATGTCCATATGTAAACGTGTACATCGTTGCAACTGTAGTCCACATGCCATGCAACACTAACATAGTTTACATTATCAAATAAAGGAGAAAGAATGAACCTGCCAAAAATTTGTGTTTTTGAAGGATTTTTTTCTATAATGATACAAATGCGTAGAAACAGAATACCTACATTAAACCACAATGAGCTTGTCGATGTGCAAATGCTTTTAACAAGGCAACCTGTTGATCAACGTTGATCTGAGTTACAAAGGTACAAACCCAAAACCGTGTTTGGGTTAAGGCACATAAGATTACTTGCATAATACTGACATAGACATTTACTACCAATCATCTACACGATGTCTCGGTTACATTGGAATTAATTCCACCCGCCACTGATTATTTACATTGACCTAAAGGTAAAGCCCCCCCCTCCCATGACATATCAACCAAGTGTCATTGCAATTTACATGAGTCTTGTGCATTTGGAGCAAAACTTCTCAGGCAAACATGTCAAAGTGGTACCCTCAAAAATGTTTTCATTAGTTGCTGCATACAATTGCCATTTGTTAACTTTTAGGCTCAAATCTAGCACATCTAGACCTAGGTGGTTAACATTGGCAAGGCCTGATATAAGTATATTTAATGACAGCTTTCCTTGTATTCCCCACAACTCACTGGTGTGGGTATTCACGAGTGACTACACTTACCCCTTGCATCACTAATGCATCATTTGACCTTTGCTCAAATCGTCCTCGAAACTAATTCTAGCACCGCGACCACTAAGGCCTAGCTTGTCCTTGTTTGCCTTTCGCTCAAGTGCTCACAACATGGAGATCTTTGGAAACACATTGTGAGCACTCGAGTGAAAGGCAAACGAGGACGGGCTAGCCTTAGAGGGCGCGGGGCTAGAATTAGTTTCAAGGACGATTTGAGCGAAGGTAAAATGATGCATTAGTGATGCAAAGGGTAAGTACGTCTACCATGTGAAAGCTCCATGCCACATGAAATGGTGGCATTTTTGCTGAGACAGTACCATATCACTGTAAATTCAGAATCTCAAGCAATGCGGGACAATTCTCAAGCAAATTTCCTCTCACTTCCAGCAAACTGACACAACACCCTTGGTAGGTCTGCATGACTACTGTAAACAGTCATATTCTCCTTGTGTCATATTTACCTCAATCCACTGATGCTCTGCCTCTACCAAATACACCACTGTTTAAATGTTTACCAAATGGTCAAAAATTCATGACCTAACAATGACCGTAGTCAAAGTTAATGTAAGGGTGAGCCAAATTTCTTTGGTGTACCCTACTCTGACAGTCACTGTAAACCATGACATAATTATGCCTACCACATTCTGATGGTAGTAGCGTCAAAGACTAATTATCCTTTTAAGAAAGGAATTTATCATCACTACCATCATCATCACCACCATCATCATCATCATTACCAAGTGCTTCAGGTCTGATGGTCAAAGTGTGGAAGGATACCAGACAACCGTTGTGTAAAGATCATAGTCTGTAACAACCCATTGGTTGCTGCACCTGAATCTCATGACCAAAGTGATCGATGCTCTTTTTGGTTACACTGTGCACAGTATAAAGTTAATAATGTTCTCAACTAGCTGTCAAACTGACCCATGATTTGACGGCCACAGTGTACCACAGCATGCTGGTTCACTATGGACTACGGCATATTGGGTCACAGGGTACCACTGCACATTGGGTCAGTGTACCAAAGCATATTGGGTCACAGAATACAACGGCACATTGGCACATTGCAAGAGCATACTGGGTCATTGTGTACAACAGCACACTTGTCACAGTGCACTACAGCATACTAGATCACAGCGTACCACAGCATAGTGTACCACAGCATATTGGGTCACAGTGTACCACAGCGTATTGGATTACAGTGAAACACAGTGTATTGGGTCACAGTGTGCCACAGCAAACTGGCTCAAAGTGTACCACACCATATTGGGTCATAGTGAAACACAGCATAATGATTGATAATGCACACAGCATAATGGTCACACTCAGCCATGTTTTCATGGTGTAAGTGTTCCATAGTCACATTTAACTGTTAATGTATACAAATGTCAAATGGTCATACTGTACTGTGTTGTATAGTGGCTATACTAGCACCCAGGAAAGAACTCTGAAAAATAGTACTTTTGTATACTTTTATGCTATTTCAACTTTGTGGGTATCATACACATGATAGTTACAGATATCAATCAGGCAACCTGCGGTCTCAACAGAATTATCTGTCAATGGATGTGTCTTCAAAGGAGAGGAAACCATATCTTAATTTTTAAGTTTTGGTTGCTCAACAGAGAATGTTAAATCAACATGCCACATGACGCAAACCACTGCTACCATTGCTACCCAGCATTACACACAGCATACATGTCTTTCTTGCTGCTGCTTTGTTACAGTTCATACTCATCTGAGCTGGCGTCCGTGACCTGTGACTGCGCGTTGATGTCCGAGTCCAGCAGGCTTTGACCTTGGAGAAACTTTGCCAGAGAAGATGACACAAAGGACTGTCTGTCGCTTCCCAAGAATTCCAAGTCGCTGCTGGTGAATGGAAAAGCCGAGGTGAGACACTCTTGGTTCTTGGTGAGATCCTCGAAAGAAGTGAGGAAGAGCTTCTCGCTGTGACATCTCGTCTTCAGCGTCGGTTGCTGCTCTTCGGTGAGCTCTTCCAGCTTCTTGAAGAGTTCCTGAATTTCACCAATCAGGCAACAGTACTGATGGAAGATACCGACCTCCCCGCCCCCCAGGATGTGTGCACTGGGGACCCAGCGGAGGTAGCAGTGAATCCAAAATTGAATACAAGGGGAGGCAGAGTGGGGCCTCAGCACTCTGTTATTCTCTTCCACTGTCCTTGTCTCCGACGTCTGAGAACCGATGCTGGCCATGCTAGAACGTTCACCGACTGATACTTTATGGCTGACGTCGCCGGCCGACATTGGAAGGGCATTTCTGTGGCTATGCTGCATGATGCCCCTGTATACACCTGTGTTACAACTTTCCCTATCGTCTAGCAGGGGCTCCACGTCTAACTTGTGGCGGTACATGTCCAGGTCATCCCTTACCAGATAGAGGGGGTTGCTGAAGAGGTTCTGGTCAAAATTTGAGAACTGCAAGGTCCAAGCCCACACAGAGACCATCTTGATCTGACAGGAGAGGTTGGGGTTGCATATCTTACTGCGGTGTCTCTCGTTGGAGAAGATGAAAGTGTCGAAGATGCATGTATGAACGCTGTCCCACAGGATGATGAGGAATGTGTCATTGAATTCAAAGGCCATGGGGTACTGCTTGGTCAGTTGGAACACACAGTCCAGAAAGAGTAGGAAGACAGGACTCTGAGAGAGGGGAAAAAGAAGTGGCATCAATGCACAAGTGACTCATACGTCAGGGTTTGCTGCACTTTCTCGGGAAAAGATTTTGATGACCGAATGAAGAATTTCCATGGAGTCCCCCTGACATGTTTCATAAAGTTTCAACTATAGCAGCAAAATTCACAGCAATATGAGGTAAAGACAAAATGAATTTTGATATTAGGACAGAGAAAGGAACAATATTCCCTCTGACAATTCCCAGCCGACCTGAGTCTGACTATAACAATTTCCCTGGGGGAAATCCTCAGGGATGGAGCTGTCTGAAGGGGATTTCTCTGGGGTGGGAATTGTCCAGGTGGGATCCGAGTTGGGAATTGTCTGGGTGGGAATTGTCCAAGTGGGAGTTATCCGGTCGTGTATATCAGGATCAGAATATCAGGACCTAGGTAGATATCAGGATATAATTATCAGGACCGTGAAAGATATAAGGAAATATCAGAATTTAAAAAGAAATCAGGATCTACACCAGGATCAAACATCAGGGTGTATCAGGTGCATCAATGTATTAGGGTCTAGATAGATATCAAGATCATGTAACCAGGGTGCAGCGCAGACATCAGACATATTTAGATATCACGATCCATATTGATATCAATATGAAGGTGGAATATCAAAGATATTATGACGAGATCTGAGTAAAGATGAGGATATATCCAGAAATCAAGATTTCAAGAGATATCAGGGTCCAGACGGATATCAAGAACATGCCGTCAGGGTCTGCATAGACATCAGAACCGTAACGATATCAAACAAATAGTGGTATATATCAAAATATGATACAGAGATCCACACAAATATCACAATCCAAAAGATATGCACAAAGAAATCAGACACTACCGATCCAAGCCGTACCAAAATTTTTCATCTGCGCTGACAACTTACCACATCCTCTGTCGATTCTGAACAATGCCCCGAGCGAGCTAGGAAATCATGGCCGCCGGCTACCCACTCTCTCTGTACTAGGCTCTGAAAGCCTAACTGTGTTCTGTAGTGAGGATCTAACATAACCTGTGCCAGGCAAGATATCACACAGGATAGGTCTCTCCCAGATGACTCTGAAGGAAATTAACATAACAAAGGGTTATCAGGACACCAGAGAGACAATGACCAATTGAATTCAATGACAGATTAAACTTAATTATGGTAGGTAAGTATGTAAAAATCAGTCAGCAGCTTGGCTTGACTATGTAATAATTTAGTGAATGCACCACCAACATTCCTGTGCTAAAAAGTACTAACATGTGAAGTCGAGGTAAGAAGGGGGCGCATTTACCTCCTCTGGAAGTATGTACATCTGAAACTTATTTATTACCAACCAAAAAAATTTGATGACTGAATGCTCCTACCTTGAAGGACCACACTCTTCTTGTCATCTAGTTGTGTTGTGACAAACTTTGCTCTCTCGAGACATACGCTGAATGAATAACAGATACAAAGATGGAAACGATCAAAAGAGGAAAGATCAGTACGGTCATTGCAAATGTTCCACATCCCTTTAAATATACGGACACACATAGATGTCACATACATTGCACAAGCTCCACATATGCGTATTGCAAAAAGGTTCTACCTCTAGTTAAATCTACAGACACATATAGACAAAACTGATGTGCACGGCAAATTTTCTACATCCCTATCTGCAGACACCCGTCGACAAAATTTATGATCATTGCTAATGTTCCACATCCTTTTACATTTCTACAGATACCCATCAGACAAATCTAACATTTATTGAGAACGTTCCACATCCCTTTAAATCTGCAGACACGCATAGCCACATAACTGAAACATGGTATTAGTTTTACATTTTCATAAGCAGAGATGTAAAAAGTTTGATGTAGAGTCTGATGACCAACAAGGTCTGACCTACAGTACTGTGACAACAAAACAGCAAGTTTAAAAAGAGCATTACAGTATGAGTGTGAACTTGTGAATAAAATGAGTGATTAAAGCAGTGCATTTTGTTTTTTTCTTTTCTGTTATCCATAACTTGAAGAAATTAAATGTTGAAATTCCTACAGACAGGTTATCTTTATCTTTATTTTTATTTAGTACAAAAGAGGTACAATCCTAATTTTTTTGTTGAATAAACTGAAGTTCTAAAGAATTATGCAAAAAATAACCAGATTACTTTAAACCAACAGATGCTAATCCATTTTAAAGATTAAAACCAAAATAGCTGAAAATTTTAAAATTGTGACTTCCTTTCCAAATTTTTTATTGGTCATGAACTTGCAGCATTACATATTTCAAGAAGTAGGAATGTAGAATTTTTCCTACCCATCAGTGGCATATTCTTCAGCTTATACAGACAAATGAGAAGTGAGGCAATACAAAGTATTGGTGACACAAAATACATAGGACTGTGTCATCCTTTTGACAGAGATTCCCAGTGACCAGCCAATGCTATCAAACTTCGTATGAAAACTCTGAAAAAAAATTGACAACCATTCTGTTTTCAGAGTTTAACACTATTTACAAGGTGTTGGTAATATCCATCGAAATATATAAACCAAAATGACATCAGGGAGCTATAAAGTGAAGCCAAGAATTTTGGATGGCATCCAATCTCTGTTAGGCAAACAGATATCTTAGGAAACTGCAGGTTAACAAAAATCCAATGGGTGGCGGAAAACAATTTAATACAATACAACTTAAACATTGGAACTAAGTTTTCCCTACATGTTATATGGTTATCTTGAAAAAACAAGAATTGAACAGTTGCATTTACTTCTATTTTCCCCACTGGTGCAGTCTGACTAATCAAAGAGAAAATATTTTCCAACCGTACGGGCATTCCTTATGGCAAACGTCAAAAGCAGAGCCGTTTTGCCGCAAAAAGCAAGGACGCTGCCAACAATGTTCGGCTTCATTTGCTCGGTATGTGAAAAGTCAGCCTGACATCATTCTGGAGTATGTATATATATTTCTATGGTGATCTTTCAACCTTTCTGGGTCAAGACAGTACAATCATTGTTTTAATTCAAAATGTAGAGATGCAGAAGAGAGTCACCTTCAAAGAAAAAAGATGGCACTTTTGGAGTCACTGCAACCTCATTGACCCAGACTGCCCACTTCCACTGAAACATCAATTCAAGCACTAGTAAAAGGCACACAATACACCACCCTTGAATTGACATCACATATCAACAAACAAGTGCGCCCTCCCTTAGGCGAACAAACCAACAGTTCGTGTGGCTACGCTAAAGTGCATGTAGATCTAATGGCAAACATGCAACATGCGTGTGCAATTTAGCAGTTTGTCCTCACAGAGGGCACTTCACTCTATCACTGTGACATCATATGCAAGGGGTCTATGAAGAGTTCATCAAAGAATATTTTTAGAACTTAACTTTGCCTCCTCTTCATCTTCAAATGGAAGCAAGTCATTTGATTTTACAAAACACTGAAAGGAACAAACCTCTACTAGCACTACCAATAACTTCATCATTTCTCACGATACACTTTAAACAGTATGGCTTTTGTTCTTACCTTACATGTTGCAACCACTTGGTGTTTTCCAAAGATGAAAGCCATTTATTTTCAGAAGAAATAAATTCCTTGATAGTAGCTGCAAGAAAGGAAAGACAAACATCACATTTTCTTGACAATCATGAAAAAGAGACGGTGTCAAGGTGTCAGCAAGTTAATACAGTGCACATGACTTTTCAAAAAGGATCAGTTACCATCTTTTAAAACCGATATGCTTCAAGTTGTTTTGATGAGTTTTCTTTCTTTTTTTTTTTGTCATCAGGACACTTTGCTACAAATTACATCCTTTTAATCATTCACAATCAGAACGCCTAAGGTCAGACATAAAAGATGGTCATCTAGCTACATGTGACAAAATCTCCTTTGATCATCTTACAGTATTAACAAACTACTGACTACTTCTGACCACTCTTTGTACAATGTCAATCAGCAATACGTGACACCAAATCCTCTGGCAGTCACGATATCTCACGATTGCTACACTATGCTGACAGACTATGTGACACCACATCCTCTTATCATCAGGATTGTAGCTACTGTGGGCAGCACCGGGAGGACACGCCCAGACAAGTGATTCGCACCCGGCATTCACGATCCCTGTACACATGCCTTTACCACCGGCCACTAGCTTTACAAAATGTAGTAATTATGATTGGAGGAGCACCCTTTTTACTTCATGTTTACAGATTTTGCAAGTACTTTCCCATGTAAAACAATGCTTTACACAAGACATAGAGTATGCCCTGAGCTGCCCCCTGGACCCCCACTGAGGTGTTGCTCTGGACCCCACCAGAGGCCCTGGGGTGACCTCCTGGACTCCACCAAAAGGGGCTGATTACATCGCCAGGAAAAAAGTACTTACATTTGCCTGGCTACAACCCTGCTCATCATCGCAGTACTACACTAACCAGCTATGCGACAACAATATACTCTGATCTTCATTGTACTATCTTAAAACACTACAGTATGTGACACCATACAGGCCACTGATGATTGTATTAAGTTACCTGATTATGTCAAGTAATTAATTCTGCCCCACTGTGTCTGTCCCTGACCTTGCTACCTTACCAGGTGGTCATGTGCCATGTAACTTTGAATCTCAGTCCTTCATGTCAACTAAGTTTATTCAAAATATGTGATGCCAAAGTGTCCTTTACTCAACTTATGAAACCACCTACAGGTGACACTCAAGTTTGATCTCACTTTATCACTTATTTTTTCACTTGTTTTGTGATTCCACAATGCCGGGTCAAATTGATAAGTGAGTGACATTTGACTCTGAGTGTCATTTCTTCATGTCCAGTAGTTATGTGATACCAGTCACACTGTCACATTTAATATATAACATTTAACTTTGTATCCTACTTCGGCATGTCAACAAGTTATGTAATGCCAGTTTCCAATATTCATCTCATCAAATCACCCAATTAGGTGACACTTAACATTAAATGTCACTTTTTCCAAGTCAACTAGTTATGCGTATATCAATTGTCAAGAATGTGACACTTAACACTGATTTCTTTTCACTGTAATATTCATTCTCAGCCTGTCACACCTGCAAACAACAGACAAATTTTCTTCAGCACTGCCTTAAACTCCTACTGATGCTTGTTGTTTTGAAGCCTTCTACATGTTTGGTGTCTTTGCCTATGAAGGAGATGTAACAGATCTACGGCTGAAGTACACTGGAATTACACTAACCAATGATCTACTTGGATTTGAAAGGATCTGAAAATGCCTCTCTGTATAAGATCACAAAACACTTTCACTTTGTTGAATTTAAAGTGACAGTTACAAAATCAAAAGCACCACATTCACACTTCTATCACATTACTATCAACATGAATGTATTTTCACTTTATCATTTAACAGGCTGCAACTGCTGCTAAGCCTCCACGGTTCGTGGGACGCAGATGAAGGATTACATTTACGCGAAAGTTTGACAGAGTGACTGGCTTGTTAATGAGGTATGCTTCTTTGAAATGTGAGAGCATATATTTATGACTGATAAAACTACTTTCAATATCAGTGTAGTACTGGGAGAGACAAAACAGCCTGTCCAACAATTCCATTAAAACACATTACAGCATGAAACTGTGTTGAATGAGGCCATTTGGGAAAGACTAAATACCTGTATTAAATCAGTAATCACCTTTTAACTGAGCTTTGCTGGCAGCATTATGTATAAAATACCTAATTCAGTTAAGTGAAGCAAAAACAAAAACGAGGATCAGGTGAGGCGAAAACAACCCGCAAGCACCCTGGAGGTGCAAAAAATGAACCCCAAAATGGAAACCAATACATTTTATTAGCCTATCTGAATAAGCTTTTTCTTTCTCAAAAATTCTTAAAGACACTAAAATCACTTAAAATGTTCAAACATCCAGGTGTGTATGGTATTCCAATTCCATTCATTGATAACCCTCAGAGGAAATGTATTTTCAATGAAAATTAATTCTACTTTGTTTCTTTCTAAAGTTTCTGAAAAAAATCTGAAAAAACTGTGAGAAGTTATTGTAACCATGAACCAATCTCTAAAGCATGTGAATCAAATCAGACCTCAGATGTAAAATGCAGGACAAAAAGACCAACTTACCAATAGTGCATAACTCTTGGAGCTTTTGGAAACTGGAGAAGATGTCCTTGGTTGAAGGGCAACACCTGTCCAGGTCTGCTACGACAGGATAGTCCTTCGTGGCACCATGAGGATGGATGTCAGCTATACTCTGAAGCATTCTGAGAGATTTCAGACGAAAAAAAAAGAAGGAAAATCATCAAATTGAATGGTCTTAAACTACTTTTGTAAAAGAGCTCCTACACTTTCTAGTGAGTCAATTTTTGTAACTTGTCCAAGACTTGCTGTATCATCCAGGACCAAATGAAATATTTCCATGATATTGATCCTGAGATCTTAAGTTTTCAGCTACAACAGTAAAATCCAAAGAATTACAAAAGTGAAGAGAATAACAAACTTTGATGTTTGACGGAGAAGACATTTTGATGTAATGAGTGAGACAGGAGAAATGTCACGCTGCAAAACACTTCCATCACTTTTACTGGACTTCACACAATTTCCCTGAATTTTGAAGTTTTCCAGGTGTTGAAATAATTTTCCAAATTTTTCATGACTTTTCCAGGTTTTCCATGACTGAGGAAACCCTGTTGTAAAGCAGACACATCTCCAGAGTTAAAAGGTTGCTCTGCAAAAGTGAAACTTGGGGTAAAACTACAAATAGATGTCAGAAACTGAAAAGAAGCAGTTAAAAAAATTCACTCAATTGATGCAATGGCATCGTTGCAAAGCCAAGTTGTTTTCACTGGTATCAATGAATCAAGAGATGCATTTCACGACAATCATTCATTGACCGATACTGTCCTCATCTTGTTCACCGTTGAACTGCATCATCACCATGATGTAGTCTCTCACACAATCTTGAGCAACAGGAAAATGCTAAAGCACTTATCAAGAGAGTTATATCGCAATGAAAAGAAATCTTGTTTTCATCTGTTTTTATTTTTCTTTTAAAATTCCCCAGTGACGACAGGGCAAAAACAGATTTCTGATACTTCCACACATTAGAAAATTCTAAAATCATGATGTTGCTCTGAAAACTGTCAAACAAAAACAAAGCCATCCTTCCTGTGCTGCTTTCAAACTTTCTCACAGCAAAATATATTTTTTGGTGTATTTGTGATTAAATCTCGGCTCTAGCCTGAAGACATCGAGCCGACGATGTCGTCGCCCCGACGTCGGCTTTACGACATTCGTGCTGATCAAGGCTGTCTGCCGCATTTCACTTCCCAAAGTTAGGAGATGAGCTTTAAAACCTCTGTGTAATGACACGTCAGCAGGATACTGTACATACCTTGGGAATGTGTGAACTTTCCACAGTACGCTCGTCCCAGAAATAGACTCTCAAGTTTACGAGAGACCCGCCTGTTATCCCAATTGAGGTGATTTAGATGTACCATTCTGTTCCTATGCTTAGGTATTACTTCCTATTACCAATAATGCTAACCACATGAGGTGATATAAAGCACAAATTTGAGGCAATCGGAACATTCCCTGAACCGCAGTGTACGACCCTCACATGGGGAACACCGACAGAGAGGCAATATTCACTGCATAGTAAAGTGGTTTTGGTTAAGAAGTTTACTTAGATCGAAACATGGTGCTTCCAACCTAGACATGTATCATACTATTGCAGAAAAAAACATGACATTTGATTATCTTGAGTGGGACAAATTAATGAATATGGATGTCAGAGAAAAAGGTATTGGAACATCACATTACTACCGATGGCATACATACTACTGTACATACTTTCATTAAAAGATGGAATTTCAACTTGCTCACTGGAAAGATATACTTTAACAATTTTTGTTTGTTTTATTTCTTTTTATGGTGGGCAACATTTCAAAAGAAATATAACATGCTTTACTAGATGGTATACGAATAACAGACTTTTAACCTACGGTTATTCCTTTTTAAGGCAAAAATATATAAACTAACTATCAAGTTATACGGAAATGGCACTGGACCAACAAGTAGGATCATTGTCATTAAAATGATGGAACCAATTTTCTTGTAACGTGTTAAGAATTATGTATTCTTAAAAATGAATGGATGAAATAAAATCAATTTAAACGAAAACAAGCGACATCCAGAGCCATGTAAGCATCTATGGAGTGAAGGCAACTCCTTTTTTAATGGCTTTCCTACAATCTATTCAAGGATCGTATCTCTGGCGTAGGGCTCCGATATGCAAGATATTCTCATATGAAGCTAAAACACTGTTTATTAACACTGATAAACACATTAACTAAATTTCCTGCAAATGTCATCTTTTATCACCTGTTTCATTAATGTACAAGGGTTCTTGTCCGACATAATTATGTGAGATGTCAACAGTGAAATTAAAGTTCTTAAATTCTATTATGACATAATATTGGCAGGACAGATGATAGTGAAAAGGACAACCATATTTTGCATCTTAGTCATGGCAAAAAAAAATAGTAAAAAATGGCAAAATGTAGGAGAATACTGAATTACTCAAACTAGCATTTAAAAGTTGGAATAAGAGTTGTACTGGCAGTCCCCTGGTCAGCTATCTTTGATATTCATCAGTGTTTCAGCGAAGAGAAAGTTGGGAAAAGATCACTTGTCACAAAATTTAAAAGGGGACTATGCATTCACCTTTCAGATATTTGAATATGAAAATTGTCTTGGCACTTTTGTTGGCCCTACAAAATTCAGGCTCTCCAAGAAAGTCTAGCCATCAGTCACTGCTACTTGAAATCAAACAGACCAACAGGGATGGATGAGAATATTCATGTACGCGAATGGAGCTGAAAAAATGTTTATTTTTTTTTTTTTGGTTGTTGCTGTAACATACTTGACTGTCAGTGGCAAAACATGACAAATTGTCAACTCATATTCCCGTTGTAACCATGAAATTTATTACTGACAAGGACCGGGTAATTGTGTAAAAAAAATGTAACAAACCTTGAAGTGGTATATACATATACTAGTGATCTGGTAATAAAAAATGAACACAAACTGCTATTGTTTCACACAATTTTAGAAGCTATCATGGAGAAAGGAGAAACTGTTGACAAGGGCTGAGTGACAGTATCAGAAATAATTCCATACAACTTGAAATGATGTACAAATATATAACAGTGATGAGCTCTTGAAAAGTAAAAGTGTCCTCCTTAAAAAAAAAAAGCTTCAGTCACAACAGTTTTAAGAACCATCTAGGAAAAAGCCTTGATGGTACTTGGCAGCATATTTGCATATATGCAAATCAATGCCAATTAAAGACCTATTCTCTTGTTAAAGCTTCGGTAGTTTTTACAACAAAAGGAAACCCAGTGAAAAATAGCCCTTGTAAGTGTAACTACTAAAATCCATCACTCGTCAGGAATAAATACATACCTTTTGGAACCTTCGTCTACCTCCATGTCACTTCTGAGGTGAACCATCCGGAATAACGAACATCCCGAGGAATTACTCCAACACCAAATCTATAAAATGCATTGGAAATAATGCAAAACAAAAACAGGCATTAATAAGAAAGAATGCAGTTGACTGAAGCAGCAACTCACTGTGGAATGCTTACGTACGGGCAAATAATGCTCACACAACTGAAGCATAAGAATATATTTAACGGACAGGAATGGTTACCTGAAAGGGTACACAGACACAGTGGGTAGGGGAACAATATGTTAAATGAGAGGGATAGCTAAGGTGTACAGGTAGATGTACAGGTGATGGAACAGTGAGGAATGGTTTACCTAAAGAGTACTTGACAAAATGGTTATCAAGTACATATAGCAATGAGGGGATGGTTAGGGGATAAAAGGTACCAACACAGCAATATTAAAACAATGCATTAGGTATAAGGAACAGGCCTGATGGGGGTCTTGATTTATCTAAGAGTATGGTAACAGTTCATGAGCTATGTTGAATGCTTACACAAACAAATCTTTATTGACATACTGTACATCAAAAAACAGGAGCAGAGGGGAATTGCCACTTTTACACGTTTCACGATACTGGAATGTAGTGCAATGACATGGTTACCTAGACACAACTGAGTAGAGCAAAAAACACTTCAGTTTGTATAGAGATACAAAATATTGAAATTATATATCAGCTTTTGCAATTCTGTTGAACTTTGATAACAACAACACGGCAAAATCTTGCTAAATCACAGAAAAGTGAAATAATTACTTACAGGCACCCTGTGACCAATGAAATGTGGTGCATATTTCTTGATTTCACTATCAGTCAGACTTGTGGGAACAACAAAATATTCAGGTAACCTGTCAACAAATGTATAGATCAAATATCAAAGTCAGACAGAGTCAACCAGTACAAGGTTCGACAGAATCACTTATCCATTCCTCCTCCTCCTCTACCCAAGTGCAGTTTCCATGAAAAACTAAGGGCAATATACCTTTGAAACTTGTATATTCAGTAAGGTACCTAAAACAAAAGGCAAAAGAACAGTGTTCAGTGAACTTAATATACTCGTAAATTCCTGTAGATAGCTTTCATTCAGGTTTTAAGGGGAACCACCATGACCATAATGCTGTACTAATTTTTTTTTGTATGATTTTCCAATTATGGCTTCAAATTTCCCTCCATTGTTGTATAATGTGTCACAATGTTTGGAAAGTGAGATGTAGCACCTGCAATACTACTGACTTGTGGAGTAGGACTTCACGATTCAGGTTGTTTTTGCTATAACATGGTGACAAACGTGTGAGAGAAACCTAAACGCACACTTCAACAAACCGTCTCTTTAAATAATTTCACAAAGCAGTCTTTTATTCCGTAGACTGTTGTCTGCTATTTTACACATATTAATCACAAAGTGACACTAAAACAGACAGTACCAAGGAAGGAAACATTTCACATCATATCTGCAAACGAAATCAAACAATCAATCATTCACAAGCAAATCGCAAACAATCAAACATTAGATCAAACAATGACTGCTGTCACTCATATCATTAAAATAAACTTTCTGGAAGACATTACAAATTCTTTCTGAAAAGTTCCTGGTGGAAACGTGGTTAGCATTCTAACACTGAACACTACGGGATGGTGATCAAACCTAGAATTGCCAAAGTTAAAGTTAACAAGAGCCCAGGGGGCACTATGATTCCTTGTGTGAAGATGCTTTAACTTTTAACCCAGCCTCAGACAAGGTCTTAAATTGCAGGGCAGTGGTGTAAATCAAGGTCACTTAGTAGCTTACCTACCATATATCAAAGTCTACCCACACCACTGAGCCTTTTTATTTGGGGGGGGGGGAGGAATGATCAGTGGAGATCAACCAGGTTCTAATGATGTGGATGGAACAATTACTCTATTCCCATGTACTAAAAGTACAGTACAGTAGTTTCATGTGTGTGTCTACCTTGTATGTAGAAGCAATGACATAACAACTTGCTTCTGTGCATATATGTATAGCACTGAGTCTGCATTCAGCACAACCTGTGCTGCTGCACTTTTATGTACATCATAAGTTTTCACTAAAATGTCAGTAACTTGACTGACGAGTATCATAGCTTCATAGGATTTTTGATTTGTCTTAACAAGAACTATCAAGGCATCACAAAAATGTCACAAAGTCGAATGAGGTCAGGTGGGGTCGTCATACACACTTCACATAAATGAAAAAAAATTTTCCATTACACCATCCCCTTATGATGTTTTATTGGAGTTTATTGGAGAGATATCAATAAAACATCAATTTCTGACCGTCTGACCCTTTCATATTCATAATATTTATGTTACTATATTTGCTCCTCCTACCAAATCTATCCTATCCTAAAATTATGTCAGCGTTTGAACACTGGACACCAAATTATAGCAACCCAAAGAAATTCACTTTTTTGCCTCTGGTGATCCCAAATGACCTTTGACCTCCTCCAAAGCAATAAGGTACATTCATTCAATGTCATACACAAATAAATCAAGTTTGAGAACCAGAAAGCCAAAAGGTTTTGTGACTCCTTGCGACATACCAAGTAAGACATCAGTCACAGTTACCCTTCTGGAGATATTGTGTTTACAATGTTTTTACAGTTTGACCTCTGGTGACCTGAAAAGACCTTTGACCTCCACCAAAAACAATACGGACCTTGTGATCATTATAACCAACCTACATACCAAGTATTACAGCAGTCATGGTTACCCTTTTGGAGATACCGTGTTTACAAGGTTTTTACCATTTGACCTCTGGTGACCTCAAATGACATTTGACCTTGACCAAAAATAGGAATCATCTACTCAATATGACCAACCCACACACCAAGTATGACATCAGTCACAGGTACCCTTTTGGAAATATCCTGTTTACAAGGTTTATACAGTTTGGCCTCTGGTGACCTCAAATGACCTTTGACCTCCACCAAAAACAACAGGGATCATCTACTCAATATGACCAACCCACACACCCAAGTATGACATCAGTCACAGGTACCCTTTTGGAAATATCCTGTTTACAAGGTTTATACAGTTTGGCCTCTGATGACCTCAAATGACCTTTAACCTTTACCAAAAACAGTAGGGATCATCTACTCAACATGACCAACCCACACTTTAAGTATGACATCAGTCACCGTTACCATTCTTGAGATATCATGTTTACAAGGTTTTTACAGTTTGGCCTCTGGTGACCTCAAATGACTTTTGACCTCCACCAAAAACAATAGGGACCATCTACTTAATATGACCAACCCACATACTAAATATGACATCAGTCACAGTTACTGTTCTTGAGATATCGTGTTTACAATGTTTTCACATTTTGACCTCTGGTGACCTCAAATGACCTTTGACCTCCACAAAAAGCAATAGGGATCATCTACTCAATATGACCAACTTACACACTAAGTATTAGATCAGTCATGGTTACCCTTCTTGAGATATCATGTTTACAAGCAAGGCGTCACATACACACGCACATACCCACGCACACACACGACATCACTATCGCATATATCCCTTGCCTGCCTTCAGCAAGGAATCAAAAATCAAACATTTGCTTGTTGAGTCATCGTGCAACATACATCACATTCTAATGCGTCACATACACACACACATATGCCACCCTTACTGCATAGGTTCCTTTGTTCACACAAGGAACCAATAAGGATTGTTGTGGAAAAGATGTGACCTTTTTCAGATACTGATAAACAAGCAAGAGAGATAAGCAAGCTACTGTAAACACAAAAGAAATGATTGGATCACCCCTGTGTGGAAAAGGATCACTGTGCTCGGCATTTAAATTTAAAGTGGCTGAAAATCGTTGAACTTACAAGTAAACTTAACTTAAAATTGTAACAGTCCCTCCCTCCCCTTTCCCATCTTTCACTAATGTTGTACTGGCAAACTGGCATTAAAATTTCTGTATCTCAGATGTTCATGCTGACTGTGAAGTCAACATCATGCCCAATAGGGAGGAAATTTGCTCACGTCTGTCAAAGGGAGCCCTTCCTTCTCATCAGATTGCATGACATTTTTGCAGCAAAACAAAAAGAATGAACCTTGACCCCGTGCGGTATCATCACACTACACATACATGCTATACAAACTCAAAACAAATATATGGTTCCTAATATTACATGCTTAGAAGTAAATTTCAGCATACATTTTCTTAGTCACATGAACATGAACATCTAATAATTGAGTTTACACAATCAGCCATTGCAGACACACAAACACACATGCACGAACATACACTGACACACATGCTGACCTATGATCACAAATGTAGCCTGTGCCAGACCCAAGATGCATTCTCTTTTTCAACACATTCAAATAAAACAAATTTGTTTGATATCAATCAATTTCTCTCTCAAAAGTCAAGTATAAAAGAAGAGAAGAACTCACGAGTCACACATCATGAAATCCATGTTGACTGTCGCCACTCGCAGATTTGGCTTTCCCCATCTCCTCATTTCATCCTGCCAATCTTTGATATTTCTAAAGGTGGGCGTTTTACCCGTAGTCCAGTCAGTTTTACCCTGCCCCGGTTTTGGAGGAGGGGGAGGAGGTGAGGCAGTTCGCTTCGAATGCCATTCGGAGGTGAACCGAATGGACGGCGTCTGGCCGTTGTAGTCAGAAAGCCTATGAGCTACGCCGTTCTGATTTGAACTGTTCTGATTGGACGAATCGGATGGGAGTTTGAAGGAAAAGGCAAACAACAAATTGATATTGGCTGGTGAGGCATGATGCAGTATTGTTTGAATTATCTGTGAAAGAGAAAACAAAAGCAAATTAAAAAAGAAGGTTGGCAAGAGCACCAATTCCACCTCTTCAAATGTCACTCCTATCAGGAGCACAAATTTAAAGTGGACTGCATAACAAATCCATGGCAGACAAGCAGCAACTACAGTGTGTTGAAGTGAGTGATGGAAAGGAATACTGCACATCACCAAGCTTAAGTCTATTGTCTTAATTAAAGATCATTAGAGGCAGCCAGCCAACTGTGTCATCTGTCAAGTAAATACAACATTAAAGGTAGGTAAACACATTAGAGAGATTAACACGACAGCACAGCGCAAAACTTTCAATTTCAACTAAATTCAACTGCTATACCTCTTCAATACAAGTGCCATTGCCATGGTTATGTAATCCACACAATGAATGTATCAAATACAATGCTAACGCCTGTATGTAACAGACTTAGTTGTTGGTTTTCTACCCTACTACATGAGAAATGCTCATTTTGAAACAAATAACCTTTGTCGGTATTTCCTGAAAAACAAAATGAAATCGTTTCGGTGACATTGTCATAGCATAACAAAAATGGGGGTGTAATGGGGGTTGGTGAGGCATTGTGGGAAGCACTACTAAAAGTTAATCCTTGAGGCAGTGGGGTAATTCTTGAAGACAAACAAGGAGGTTGAAACCATTAAATGTTCACACAGACAATCTCAGAAAACATGAATTATTCGCAACGTGTGCCGACCAGTGCTGCTTTTGATCAACATCCAAAGCAAATCAAGTACTGTCATATGTTCATGTTAAAATTCTGCTGCAATGTCTCCTCCTCAAAATTATTTAAAAGTGAAAGAAAAAACATGTGTAAAAATTTTCTCATCACGCTGGATCAAAAGCTGACTAGCAGCTGATTCTAGACCGACGCGTGATTGCGTGAAACTATTTTTCCAACCATGATGAAGTAGCGACTGGCTGAGTGCAGTGCAAAGCTGCCTCCGATAATAATGGTTAAGCAGACCCCCCACAAACACAGTACATGATGCACAGGTTATACGAGGTGAAGGAGCAGCACTGCGAATTGCTACACAATACAACACCGGTACTAAACTCACTGATTTCATGTCATGTTCAGGAGTGAACTTGAAGCTGAATGTGAAAACCTTGAAGTTCTTGGTCCTGATCTCCAGGACCTCACTAGAGCTGCTGACTGATCTCGAGGAACTTCCTGTCAGCTGTTTTCTGCTTTTATCTCCAACTGTAGGAAAATCAAGTGAAACAGATAGATGGTTAAAAGCGACCAACACTTTAAAAGGTCAGCCAGTTTGGACCAGGGCTCTGTTTATGGACGGGGTGAAAGGTGTATGAGACGGTTCTAGGGAGGTAGGTAGGAGGTTACAGGTACTGTACTTCAGTGAGAAAACAAGCAAATGATGAAGGCTACAGTATACATGTGACTGTATTTGGAAATGGGCAGCCATTTTATATTAAAACAGCTGAAAAAAAAGCAGTGAACATTCTGAAACAAAATTAGGCAAGCAATGTCTGAGATGCCAAGTGTGACACAACTACATTAGGAGCAATGGTAACACTGTACTTGCTGTGTGAGGAGAAAGTACAATAGATATGAACTGTGAATTGTAAACTATCCTACCACTTTAATTACAGTATCAGTTTTTATGCATGACTACAAGCAAAAACATTGATTTACAGTTCTGAAACAGTAATAAAACAGGTCAACAAGGTTACTGCACATGACTCCTGCACTGCTACATACAACACGTACATGTACATGCATTCAATATTGTTTCTTGAACTGTACAGTGAAGTACAGTAGGTGAGCTGATTACAGATTTCACACATTAAGCTATGTATTTGTTCCAGAAAATTTCTTTTCTGTCACTAGTGCAGTTCAAGTACAAGTCACAAAAGGAGAGATTGTAAATTTTTGTTTAGGTCATTATCGCTGAAAAAGAGGAAAGAATGCTGCTATAACATTCTTAATAGTTAAGTAAGTTAAATGGATGGACAAAATGAAAGTTGTTATACATGAGTGAATTTTCTCATGGAACAATCTTTAATATTAAACAGGGTAAGATCACACATTTACCAAACTATCAATAAAAATAAAAAACATCAAAGGACATTCCCCTTGAAACAATTCATCTTATTTCCATTTTAAATCTTGTACAAACCATAAAACTGTTTTTTTCTTTTTTCTGTTCACTGCATAAGGAGAGCTTTCATAATTTATAATTTATGTGCTAGATAGGATTGACGTTGTAACCCAGCTTTGATATTACTTGAGATTTACTTTCAAATCACAGCATTTTGATTAGGAACTCCTTGCCTGCAATTGCCAAGTTATCTGGCATTATTATATGGTACATTCATGCACTTCAGGTTCTTGCCTCCGACTTGGCCGACATGCAATGGTCCTCCAAAAATCATCTCCACCATCAACTAATCTGAATCAAGAAACCTCATCGAAGAAAAGAAGCCTTTACCCTTTGGCATTCAGCCTATCTAAAGATGCAAATCATGCAACTCCACAAACTAATCAAAATAAGACAAACTACATAACAGGAAAACTACATTCGTGTATCAACAAAAGTCTTCGCAATCATATTTTAAATACCAAACTTTATAATAACAGAAACTCCTTCATTAACAATAACAGTGATTGGTTGATTCATTCATGCATTGATTGTTTGGATTGATTCATTGATTGATTGTTTGATTGATTGATCTTCTCTCATTTTTTACAAAGATATACAGCAGACCTGGTAGAATTTCCCTTAAGAAATGACCAACTTACCTGGACAAAATCCAGTTTTACCACCAGAAGAAACATTTAATCATCACCCAGGGAGTAAAGTTTCTCCCAACATTCTTTCCTAAATCACTTCCTCACCTTTCTCACTATGGAGGAAGCTACAGTCACAAGTGTTTTCCTGAAGAATATTGTGATTGAACTTATTGATGAGTTCTACAGATATTGAGTTTACCTTGATAGATGGATTTCACAAATGTAAGAGGAATGTCATTGTCTTTGTAGAGGGCATTCCTTTGGTCCAGACCAACCTGCAGAGAAAGGAAAATGGAGTTGAAACATTTATTGTACATAAACAAGTATAAATACATGGCCTAAACTCCATAACTGTCTGTATGGCACCATAAAAATTGCTACACATGACAACAGTTTCAGCGAGTCAAAGGGCCCCCCACAAAAGTATCAAGACAAGACACAAAATTTAACACCAATAAAGATTCCCACCTCTGCCTTTACTCCTCCACAAACAAGTTATCCGTATGTTTGGTTGAAGTACAGCATCAAAACATGACACTATAGCTTGCCGCAATCAGGGCAGGTATTAACCTTTACAGACATTGAATTATCAAAATTGAACCACCTTAAATGTCACCAAATACTGACATTCTGCTCAAACTTTTATCGTGCTAGAATTGCCACGAGCAATGTAACTTTGCAAAGGCTCTTGACTCTCTAACTGTTTTCAGTCACTGAACAGGACTGCAACTGACAACGATAGCAGTGTGAGAACTGACTTTTAAGGCCTGGAGTCTGTAAAAAGACTCATATTTCTAGCATAAAGACTTGAGAGGAGAAATCTTGAACTTTAACACCTGAAAGGAGCAACCATCAAAGCAGCCTTTCAGGCGAAGGCATGACCTCTGGGAGAGCAAAGTCAAGTCCATAACGGAGGCCATCACAATATGATATATGTACATTTGTTACAACACACTTAAAGAGGCTCATTGAGTTGTTTTGTGAAATTCACTCAATTTTTCTAAACAGGTCAAGTTTCCTTCACATACTAATGACAAACAGTCAAACTAAAAGGATCCCAAAGTTTTACATACGTTGAAACATTAATGAGTGAGTAACCAACAATTAAATTTGGTTTTTGAAACTTTGTGACCAGACATTTTCACATTAGTACATTCACATGCACTTAATCAGAGCAGGTAACGGTCAAAAATTTGAAAAATTTGACAGTTTTCATATAACTATTGGATGTGAAACTTTATCAATTATGCTAATTGTGAGTATTGTCATGTGTTTCTACCCTTCAAAATCACCGCAATCTTTACTGATATCAACTCAATGAGCCCCTTTAAAAGTTTCTGTGTGCTTAAAGCAACCTGGTCCTTGCAAAACTTCAGTTTCTCACATCCCCCTCCTCCCCCCCCCCCCCTCTCGATTCATTGTAATTACAATTGCTCTGGTACAGTAACATGTTCACACTGACACAAAACTACCAGTGCCATTAATTAAGTTGATGTACCAAGAGGAAATTAAAAGAAGGATATTGCAGGTACCTGTACAGTGCTGTAGTTGTGGAAAAGTCTGTCACATACCATGCTCTATATGGTCTCTCTCCAACAAACTTAATACAGTATATTACACAAAGATTATGAATAGCAAATGACTTGACAGCTGAGACTTTCAATTACTACAAATCAACTGATCACAATATTCCTCAGAGCTCACTGTGTGGGTATTCATGGTCTACTTACCTACTGTAGATAGCCCCTTGCTCACAGTAACGCATTCATTTGATCTTGCTCAAAAGGCAAACAAGGGTGAGCCTAAGCCTTTTGAGGGTGCTAGAATTTATTTCCGGCACCCCTTTGACCAAGGTCAAAATGGCTAATGTGTGCGAGAGGTACAGTACTGTAAGTACACTGTAGATCTACAATGTGAACACATAACTTTAAAATTAAATTTTCCTAAGAAGTTGGACACTCCAGGAAAATTTGACATTTCTGCCAAATGATAGAATAAATTTGGTTGCCATTTTGACTGTTTAGCCAGGTGCTACTCCATTAGCTTTGCAGGCAATTTTAAAAAGGCAATATTCCACGTTAGTGGTTGAAGAGGACCAGGGACATGTTAAAGATTGCCAATCACGTCTGTAAGATGGAGAAAGATGCACTGGTAATGCAGAGACAGGTAAGTTTGGAGAGAAGTGAATCGTTGTGGGATGCATGTTTTAAGCTCAATTAGAGGAAAGCTTGACACAGGAAAATATGCTTAAAGTTTGTCTCATAATTACTAATGCATCCTTTGATTTATGTTAGATTATAATTATATACTTCAATTGAAGGAAAAGGCCATTACAACTGCTGTAATTAACATTCAACAAAGTTGTGTTTATGAATGCCAACTGGTGTAGCATCACTTGTTACACCATTACTCTTTTCAAGTTTTCAAATGTGCTCATTGAACAGCTGAAGCACACAAAAGTTTTAAAACCTTTTACAAACAAGGAAATGCTGAACTTAAAATTTAGGAGGGTACTCCATCAGGAGTACTGGTCATACCAGTGAGCAGTGCAGCTGATATCCTCACAAAGGACTTGTTCAAAGTCTTTCCACCAGTTTCAGGGGACGATTCAACATCTTTGTGACAAGTGCGATTGTAAGGAGGACTGTTGGGGTCACTGACCTCCTTTGATGCACAGCTGGAGAAAGGGGACTAGAATCCGTCACTTCAGTATCAATTTATGACTGACTATTACAGACCTTATGATTTCACTTGGCGTTTTCAATTTTAAATCTTGTGGTAGTCCACGGTCATTAATGCCTTCTTTGAAGGGATGTAAACATCCATGACATCGCCCCCTGTAACCAGGATGAACTTATCTCTGGTTGCTTAATGATCAGATCATAATTCCTGTCCCGAAATCAATCCTCAGGAAGTTTTCAATTTTTGCGTCGAATCTGTCCCGGACAGGAATCTGTCAAATTACCGTACGGTAGATGTTTAAAGGGGTGCACAGAAGGATACACACAGATACAAACCGGCGCGCATACACGTGTGGTGATACACTTTTCTCTCAAGTGTTAGAGAAATCCCCCACAGTATAACATCAAACTTGACAGGGACTGCATCAGTCTGTTCGCAACCAATCTCTCTCGATCGTGTCAGTGGACGTGGATGCTTTGAGATCCATTGTTGAGTTCTGGGTGGCCTTAGTCAGCAGATAGAGATTGCCTACTCTCACAAATAATGAGAGAGATACAGTGTGCATCAGGATCCCCCCCCCCCCCCAGGCAAGGGGATTGGAAAACACTTTATATACCTCTACTTGCCCTAGTGGGTGCCACGCTGAGACCTGAAATAGGTCCATTACGACCGACCGTATAGCACAGATTCAAATTTGTCGACAGCAGTTATGCAGGAAGTAGAGGCACTCAAGATTCAAACATCATCAAGACTTACGGTAGAAGATATTCAGAAAGAGGCCGTCCAACCACTTCTGTTACTGAGTCTTCCAGCATAAACTATATTTGACCAACATCAATTTCAGATGGGCTATCACCTTATTCTCAGTCAGCTAGAAGTGTCTACTATTACAGAAATAACGCAGAGCCTTCTATTGTTGGGTGATCTTCTTTTTTGTCAGCTGAATGTAACAAAAAGTGGGGTTCCCGTACTGGAAACTTGAACAATTAACCTTTAATTAGAAGCTTTCTCAGAAAAGAAGAGACAGTGTGGATAAAAATCCAGGTCAGTTCCAACCATGACAAAGGAAGAGAACCAGAACTATTCAGGAGGGAATCCTGCTTTGCAGAGGGGAAAGGGAAAGCAGTTCAAGGAGTACAATGACAATCTAGGGCAACATCAAGCAGGAAACAATTCCTCCAAACTTACTTTCAAACGCAGAGCATGGTTTTACTGTACAGCAACTCAGACAGGAATTGGCAGCACTAAATTTTCTCGCTGTCCTATGGATGACCCCTCCCCATCCCGATTATCCAGAACTGAGGAGAGGCAAGCCTAACAAACCTCAAACAGTCATGACCTGTGGGAGTTGGAACTACATCCTCTTTGTTAAATTATTACATGGGAGGGGGGAGAAGGAACGTCATAGAAGATGGGAAATTGCTCCAGTAAAGACAAAAGAGAGAAAACAAGAAGAAAGCAGATGCCAAGACTACAGCACCTGCTAACTGTGGACTCAATTTGACTTAAAACTTTCTATATTGTCCCCTCTCCTGAGATTTAAAGTGACAGAACACTCACCGTCTTTTGATTGGGTTTGTTGGAAGACACGAAACTGATCTTGAAGTTTGTGCATGTCAGAGAGCCAGTTATTCCTCTCTTCTGGCCACTGAATGTGTCAAACTTGAGGACGTTAGGAGCCTGACGGATGATGAGCTCACCTGGGGATCGAAGAAAGTAGAAAAGTGGTTAAGCAGGTTTCTGCACCTTAGGGAAAATAAAATTGCATCGCTTTTCCATGGCTATTTCATGACCTTCATACATGATCATTTGAAGACCACATGTGATTGATGAACATTGGTGCAACAATCGTGACAGAAGGTTTTTTTTTTTTTTTAAACTTCAAAAAAAGTAGCGATCAGTTCTCATGTTCATGACATTTCTATCACTTCTGTCATTTCTACAAATTTCATGACACTTTAGGGCATGGAAAGTGAATTACAAGATTTCATGACATTCTCTGGTGGCAGGAACCAATTAATTTTTTCTAAGTGAAGAGCACTTAGTAAAGAACGGTAAAAAAAAAAATTTTATGAGCTATTTTCCAAGAATGCTGAATATGTATTAACAACAAAGACTGAGCAGGAACTAAAACAAAATCATAGATACTGCTGGATATTACTTTGCAATACATCTATTCATCTCCCAGACAGTCTCTGAATAGGACAAAAGGATCCTCCAGGCAGAGGAAAAAAAAACAACAGACATTCCCGTTACAGCATGAACAGAGATGATACAGGGTAAACCCCATTTTGTGGGTTCAGAATTAAAATGGCAGTACGATATCCAAAGACAAACAAAAGATAGTATGCCATTCATGGGGATGAAAAGAATACATGTATGTATGGGTCAGAAACCAAATACTGTGCACTGCATATTACAAACAAAACATCAAGGAAGATCTTACTGTGCATAATTCAAGTTTCAGTGCAGGAAACCTAATCATAATTCAATCTCAAGAGGAGAGCTCCTCCTTTTGCAGGGTTCTTGCAATGGAACAACAACTTTCTTATATATGCACTGAGTTACAGTACATTTATGTTGCCATGAGGACGTAGGTCTAGGTAATATGTACAGTGTTGTGATACATACAACATGTGATCAAGATGTACAGCTCTGCTGAACAGTGAAGGTAGCATATATGAACTAATAAAGCTACAGTAAGGGAGTGGGCCTATCATGTTTCTACAGCACATGTGTGACAGAGAAGAGAAAGTTGGAGACTAAATGGGGTGCGAACCTTTCTCACTTACGCATTTGCTGTAGTATGTGCATACACCTTTATGGGAGAGCTCAATTGACTTTGCGGTGAGTTGTCAGTCCCCCTTAAATGTACAAACACATTGAGAAGAAGGTTAATGTAGGGCTGAAGAACATTATACATGGAAACCATATGAAAAGATCCACATCAATGTACAGGATGGCAGACCAAAACAAGCAATAAGAGCAAATCACATATTAGATACTTAATGCAATGTCAGGAAAAAGTGTGGAAATCCATGTTGGCATGAAAGGTAACTTCAAAGGAAGTCCTGCAAGTTTTGTAATCCTCATAGTGGCTCATACTATCAGCCTGAGGTTAAATGCAATGCACTGAGATCAGTAGCAGTTTCAAAGGTTATCATCATAGGCAGTAGCTCAAAATCATAGTACTGTAGTTACTTTACAGACATGTGAGGTGCAAAGTTAATTCAGATCCACTGGCAGAGAAAATGAAAAGGAAGGATTATGCTAAATTACGGATGGACAGTATCGGACCGACATTTTTACGTTGTCAGCTGCAACTTTCACAAGCTTCTTGCATGTATACTTACAGTACCAGCATGAGCCAATAACATAGAATTTCACATTCTATTTGCCCTCTGAAATGTAACCTTTCTTTTTCTACTGGACTGTATCCCCAATTTCAAGGCTGTTCTGCAGGCATTCTGTACTAAGTTACAGTACAGAGTCACATGTCTTTCAAGTTTAATAACAGATCATATCCCTCTGTGGGACAGAGGTAAGAAACCTTCCGTTTGAACCTCAATGTGTGGTTACACCTATCAAGATACTTACATCATGTACTGTACTTAACTGTACCTGTAATATCCATAATTTGAACTGACATCATGTATCCACATGATCAGATACATTTATACATACAACATGTTTGTTGCTGCTATCAACTATTCAATTATTAATGAACATGCAACTTGTAAAGATGTACTTAATTCCTTTGTGAAAACTGTATCCAAAGATGATGGTTTTGTACTGATCAGTACTTTGGTTTTGGGGTTTACCTCACTCACCACTGCATCTCAAACTGATCTCACAAGTGATGAAAATGACTAGGATTGGAAGGACAGCTGAGCAGGAGGAAAGCAATTCAACTTCCAGTACATGGTGGGGGGGGGGGGCACAGGCCAGTCACACACCCACACACTGAGTGCAGCTATGTTGAGCAAGTTCAAGCAATTTGCCACCACTTAAGGACACAGTTAGGCTGGAGAAACCTATCATACACAACAGAGTCTCAAGGACCACTACCATTTTTTTTGTACTTTGTCCATCAACGTTTTTTTTACATTTTTTTTTTCTGTCTGATTATGATCATGCAGATCAGACTTCTGGCGTGAACAGGTTCTGGATGAGAAGTGAAATCTTTCAAATTAACCGTGAGGGTGAGATAGTATTTAGTTCGTGTTTGCACCAGTTCCAAAATAGTCCATAGTTGGTCAGGCACAGAGCCCAGGAACCTGAAAAAATAACTTGGAATCGCTTTGCTGCAAGATTGTTGTGAAGTCACAACACGAGATTTTGCCGTGTGGACTGTAACATCATGTACAGGCATGAAGTGTGCTCATTTTAAAGGCATACTGTACTGGATTTTTTCACATAGGCATTCATGCAATGTATAAAACTAGTACAACAACTTCAAAAATGGGTCCTGACATTGTTGGTAGGGGTACCCTGTGCAAGTAACACTAGTGTCAGGCTGATCAAAAGTTTAATAGACCTACAATGCAGAAGTCTACACAGAAACCTTGTGAGGGGCACTATGTAATTGTACTGTACATACAATCCACTACATTTGTCTATATGCGCTACAAAAACTGTAATTCAACAATTAAACCTCACAAAGCCGTCACTGCATAAGTTCAAACAAGTGTTTTTTAATCCATCTATCAATGGATGATATTTGCCAATAATATGAATAGGAATAATTTGATCAGTACCCATACAATGGTGTGATTCCACCCTCTTGACCAAACATGAAGGAATACCATTATACATATGGTACAACATGCCATACTGCACACACGATGTTAACCATGAACGTACAAACATGGATAAACTATCGAGTCAAATGCCTGCAGTGCTATCATAGGCTTGTTATTTAAATGCATACTTACTGTGTCCACAGTTATATCAAATGTTGTTCATCGCTAAATTGCATCTAAGTAACCCCAAGCAACGAAAAGGTCAGTCAGTAAACAACTGAAAAGCTAACACTAGTACACTACACCATTTAGTACTTACAGAATGACAGAACAAAGTGCTGTGTTGGTAGTCTGCACCGTAGCCAACTTATTGGACAGTACGCAGAAATGGGCAGTTTGAGAGTAAGTCTAAAGTGATCACAATCTTATTTACTGTTGCCCTGAAAGCCGAAGGTGACGATTCCGGTCCTCCATGTGGTGCATACTTGATTGCAACATCAAAGAGTATTTGATGTTTTAATGTTCCGTCCGTTACAAGTGTGTTGTTAAGATTTTTTTTTGTGTTTTTGTTTTTTTTTTCCACAAGTCTTAGAGTTAGTGAAAAAGGCTACTTTGTACCACCTACATAAAGTGCAAAGAATGCGCAGCATCAAGTGAGAACTGTGTATACCGCCAGCTCTCAAAAACAGCTACAAAAACAAAAACAAAACAAAAACAATACAGTAATGACACACCTACTTGATCACTGCCAACAACTGCAGAGAGCATTCTGTAGTTTGTAATTGAAATGAATGCAAGATGATGTGTTTGTTAGGTCAGATCAATAGCAATCACTTGTCACACTTTCCTTTTTCAGTTTTTACCTCCATCATTGATAAGGTTTCCTGAATGTAAGTCACATCAGTTCATGTATAGGAACATACAGGTATAGGAATGTGCAATGAATACCCGTACAGATTGGTGCCGTATGATTGTTGCAATAGGGCAGAATGGGTAGGCTATAAACACACTGATTACACAAAGTTGTAGGGCAAGGTATGGTGCATAAAGTTTAACATGAAATTACTGGATCAATTACCGAAACATAAAAATTGTTGCACTGAGGAGAAAAACTGCTAAATCTACACACTTTGTATTCTGTTCACAGACAAGAAAAAATACATGTCAGTATTTAAGGTTGTTACATTTCACTGTCGAAATTCTCGTCCTCATACCCCACACCATCCCTTTTGTTTTCCACTTTGTCTATACATCAGTTACGTTACTTCATCCACCATCGCCCATGCAGCTACTTGCACCATTTGGTCTCATCACTTCTCTTATTTTTTCTCTCATCACACTTCACTTCAAACCTCAAGCAGCAGTATGTAGCCTATGCACATGCTTAGATTCTTTCAACAGGCTTATGTTTTCTCGTTTTTCACTATCTGTACTGTTTCCCTCTACCCAAGTCCTTACTCTACAGTGTATGTATGCACCGTGTAAAAACCATGTGAAACAGCATCAGTAAATCTTTTGTATGGTCAACACTATTTACTGAACAGTAACTACATTGTGCATACAGTAGTACCAACAGCAAAGGATATCTCTTGCATGAATACTACTGCATAGGCTATATAGTTTTCTTTTTCTTTTCTTCAGCTACAGTAGAAGGTGGAGATGCCATTTTGTTTGCCCTACAGTCTAGGGTCCCACTCACAATCCCCCGGGGACCTGATCTCTTTCTCTCTCTCTCTGACACTACTGGTAGCCATCGTTAGTAAGTCCACCACTTGATTCATATGTCCCACATACTGCATGATAACCATGACAGTGCTATTAAAAGCACAAGGTGCCAAAGATACAGTAGTTCCGTAGTTGGCATGAACTTTCCAGTAGCTACTGTACGGCACACTTGGCACAAGAGCTACTGTACTACACTCCTCACAGCTCTCAACTGAAATACGCTGCCAGATCTTAACACCCACTCATAGCCCCCAACAGTGTGTAATTCCTATGTGGTAAGTCCTATTTGTTATGATACTATTTCCTTAACACTTGTCCACCACCTCCCTATGACTTCCCCTCAGGAAAAGTGGTGGTCTGAGCGGTCTCATGCGTCAAAACACCTCTTCTGAGAGGTCTACTTGAAATTATGATCAAAGTTTTTGCAATATTTCATGAATTGAACACTAGTACTGCACATACAGTACTGCATGATTTGTATCAACATTGAAAGCACAACACATAAACCCAGTACTAGGATCTGATGTATACTGTACAGTCCCAAATACAACAACACTTGACCCTTGGAACTGATCAAATCTTCAAAGCTAACAACATCTTAAAGCAGTAATCGGGTTTGACAGCCTCTGAATAACCGTTCTGACATGTTGTCATTTATTTGCCTCCTTTAGATGTGACTACTGTACCTCCACAAATCAGTTCACACCATACATGTACTGTACAACACATTGCCCTACTGTGTCATGGTGACATTGGACTATGGTCAGCAAACTTTTTCGCAGACATGATGGGAACAGTATGTAGCCAATCACATCTGATGCAACTGATTGGTTTTTGTCATTTTTGTTTCCCCATCTTTTTGAAGATTATCAGTAACTTTTGTTGCAAATTATGAATGTGCAATGCATTGCCACTCCCCAAAACTCGCACTGAGCTGTGAAAATTCACGAGACTATACATAAACTCACAACTTGCTTCACAAATGCATTCATTTGGTCCTGATCTAAATGCTCTTGAAATTAATTCTAGCACTGCACCCTCTTTAGCCTGGCTCATCCTCGTTTATCCTTTGCTCCAGTCACCACAACGTGTCTTTAGAGTACAATGTGAATACTATACAGCATATTAGGGCCCACATTATTGTGACTGATGTAAATTCTACTGGACGGAACTTTTATAAACGAACACAGATTCCCACCTCAAAAAGCTACACAGACATTGGTTCTGATCCTGTACCTTGACCTGTAGCAACAGCACTGCAATATCCTTTAACTGGATACTGTATGTGACCTTTCTTCACAACTTTATTGTAATGAACACACTGAACCTACAACATCTCAAAGCTCAGTCTCAGTGCTTTACAGGTCGTGTGACGTGAAAATCACATTTTGGAGCATTGGGTGCATTGAGCATTGAAAATGTTCAAAAACAGTCACAAATTCCACCAAACTCCGTCAACGATTGACCAATTTACGGGGCAAATTGATGTCTCACAGCTGTATCATGAATAAACATTGGCTACTGTAAGTACAGTACATGGAAATTTGTGACATCGAGAGATGGACTCCCATGCTATGTCTTGTGTTAACCCACTGTTTTTGTAACCTTTAGTTCAAGGACATTTGATAATTTTGTACACCCAGAGGGTCTTTTCTGGAAACATGTATTTTCTTCACAAATATCGATATCACTCATCAATGTGAAATTCAGTAATTAAGTAATTAAGAGGCAAAATGTATAGTCTTAACCAAAGAAATACTGACCAGTGCTGTGCAACACTCCACGTCATCTGTTTTGCATTTTTCTCAAGGTTTGAAAAGTCATATCTCACTAACGGTAAAAGATATAAACAAAATTCCAATGGATTTTCACTCAGGGTTCTACTTTGCAACTTCTGAATGAATGGTACTCTTTTCTAGGATCACATCACGTATCCTTTAAGGTCAGTCCATCTTGATGCTGTTCCCAACAGCATTATCTATGACTCCTGTGTGTAGCTTTTACTCATTATAAGGTGAATACAGCTCAGTGCACATTGCAAATTAGAATGCAATAGTTGTAAGTAGGCAGGTAAGTGAATATACATCAACAATGCAATTTAAAAGTTTTATTACAATTCCCCTGTAGAGCTGGGTGATGAGAAATTTCAAGAGTATAGTAAGATCACATGGAATGCATGCATGTTTAAAACATAAGAAAAATCAAGATGCAGTATACTGAAAGATATGAGAAGTTATACTGACCATATAAGGAAGAGGATTAACTTCATCCGGGTAAAAACGGACGTAAAACAATTCTCCAACATATGCAGTGCTCTCCATACATTTTCAAGGGAATATGCATGACATGTCAATTGATGCAATTGCAAGGGAGTGCCTAATGGGGAAGGGGCTCAACCTCAACCAAGCAATTTTGATAAATGAGATGCTATGTACCTGTAAATGATGAAAAATGGTGTCACTTAGAGATACAGTAACTACTGTAAGTCACTGCTCTTTTTCAAAAGGGAGAAGCTTATTGTCAATTTTTTTTGTTTTTTGTCAAGTGGCGCTTTTGTAGATAGGATGGAGGGCAGGACAAATTTTTAGATGTTTGTCACACATATTTCAGGGAAGTTGTAATTTCCACTAGGAAGCAGGCCACCCAACAAAACCCCATTGAAAACGATGAAGTAAAGACATGAAAAAAGTACAATCTTTCAAAATCAGTATAGTAAGATTACGACATGCAAAATTCACTTGCTTCCAATGAATATCATTGGCTAAATGAAGACTGACCCTTGGCAAGGAATTAAAGAGTATAGAAGTGTCTGCAACAGGTCCAAAAATCGTACCCAGCTACAGGCCAACCATTGTCCGCTTCTGTTAGGCTACGAGTTTGTTGTGAAGTCACAAGAAAACATTTTCTTCCCATGCTAACATCATGTGTATCTAAATTTACTGGCATGACAATGATGTTGTCCTTAAACTAGACATACACCAATTTGTTCACACAGGTACAGTACTGTACATTGGTAAAATTTTGGAACCAGTTAGCAATTTCAGAACCAGGTCCTGAAATCCCTGTTCAGGTTACCCGGTGTAAATGCAGTATGTATACATGGGCAATGTTCAGTTTTGTCTCTGATGTTGTCCTCTTGCGATTGCGATACTGTACACAAACTTCACAAGGCCATTGTGCTGTAAAGCACAGTCAACCTACGATGCTGTAAAACTACATTCCCAGGATACTTGAATCAGCAACAAGCATGGACCTTATCTCTGTAACAGCTCCATTGGCTGCAAGGTACTTGAAACATCTGTTATAAATCACATAATCAACAGAAGTACCACTGAATGCTATGAAAGCAAATTTACATTTACTAACTTTATAAAATGGTGAAACCAAAAGTGACAGATTTGTGTTCCCACATCAACTGATAAAACCGCCCTTAGTTTCAAGTCCTCGACGGGCAATTGACATCATTTCTGACACCCATTGAACATTCTCACATCCTCCTACAGTGCCCCACCCCATGAACTGTATACTTTTTGAGACACAACAAAAAGAAATAGCACAATACAATGTAAATCAATCTATTCTTGATGAGGATGTCTGGGGATGACAAAATGACAAAGTGGTCATCATTTCTCAAACTTTGAAAACTGATGACTCTGCACAAAGGAGTTTAAACAATGTAAGTTTTGAGAGGCCATAAAACTAAGCATAAAGAAAAAAAACTTTTCAAAACTTTAACTGTGAAAACATCTCCACTCAGCAGTTCTGCCAGACTTGCTTGATAGCAGTTCATCGTTTTGATATCTTAATGTGAGTGTGAGTATCAACCGAACAAGATTCCAAAAAGCAATGGAACCAACAACTGCAATGGTAAATTTTAGCAAACTTGGGTCTCTTGACTGTCAGTCCTTATTATTTTTTTCTTTTACTGATTTGGTCTTTGATCTTTTGAATGTTGTTCTATGTTTTGTCTCTATGTTGCTTACAGTTATTCTTCTACACTTTAAAAGCTTCTAACTGTGTGAAAGTAAAACTAAAACAAATAGGATACCAAAGTCCAGTCAAGCTGCATATTTGTTGTTAACATTATTTTTATGGCTGGAATACCCACTCACAAGAAGAGTACAATGTTATGTTGATGGCAAATAATTAACAACAATCTCAGTCATAATATGCAAAACTTGGACACATTTCAGTCACTACTTTCGATCTATTATAAGATGCTTGCTAATTCCCAAAACTCAACTGGTTCAGATATTTACTGTATGAGCGACAAAAGTTATCTATTTCCACAATGCACATCATCCCACGAACCTCCTTCCTAAACTTCAGTACTGTAACACCCACAAAAGTGAGATGAATATTGACTTTGCGAAGGAGATCTACAAGGAAGTTTGGAATGAAGTAAATACTCTGTACCAATCAATCGGCTCAACACACAGTATGCTGAGTATCATATCAACAACCCAACCACCACATACGACAAAAATCAGTGTTAAAATCATTCAACAATTTAATTACGGTAATATTATACCATGCTTAACTTGATCCAAATTTTTCACTAAGTTTCACCTGTTTTGAGACAACCTAACATTGAAGGGAAATAGGGCATTTAAAATACACCAACGTGAAATACAGAAAGAATATCTTCACTCATTGTTAAGCGATTCAGTCTCATCAATACACATCTGCCGACGCTCCATCTCCTCAAATCATCATGCACGTGATGAGTAACGGAAGATTCATCATTTGACTTTTGAAAAGTTTGGGTGAACACATCATGTTGAGCAACAAATAACTGAATTTCTCCCTGTGAGAAACTTATTCCTTCAAAAGATGGCTACTGACCTTCCTTACTTTGAATAACCTATCATTCTGTGTTCACAACCATTGGTTCTAAAAATATGGTTGTTTTCTGTAAAACAAACGCCCTATTTCTCTTTAAAACAACTATTTCTCGAAGACGCTGCTTAATCGAGAGACTCCTGGAACAAAGATACAACTTAATGTTTCACACACTGTACGTAGTATGTAATAATTGCACAAACTGTAAAGAAGAATCACAAGATATCATGAGATGTACTTTCTTCACGTCGGGACCCAAGAAAAAAAAATCACACATCTGTGCAGTTTTATTTCATTCTGACAATAATCGAGTGTGATCACATGACCAATTGCCAGGAGCCAGATTGCAGACAGTGCAATTATATGTGGCAAGAAAGAGGGTTGCTGTCACTGCTGTGAATACGGCAGCACACTATACAGTAAGTTTATCTGGGTGTCAGCTGTGTTAGAACTTTCATAAGCCAACAGAAAATTTCCTTTCCAATTTCCACTCTTTTTAGTGTCAGGTTTGCATTTTTTACTTTCCTTTTACATAGACAACTTACATATACTTTTCAGCCATTTCAACTTTTTTATCACTGTTGTCTGTGCAGACTGATACATCCATACTCCATACATGTGTTGTGGGTAACTAAAGAGCTGAATTCATGCTAAAAGGTTTGATTTCACTAATTCTACAGTAATTAAACTTGGATATACTTTTTTCCTAAAAAAAAGTCACTGCAATGTGAAGAGAAGGAGTGCAGTACCTATGCAATACCACTGTAGGTTGGCATGTACTGTACCAGCTCTCAGTTGCAGTCTATAGTTGGACATGACTCTCAAGTATTGGTATAAGCCAATTTGAAATGAGCTTCAGTGCACTACCAATATATCAAGGTGTAGTATTTTCATGTTCTTTACTACATGCCAGGTTAACATCATCTGTAGCTGCTGCAAATTAATCACTTACCTGATGGTTTACAAGTAACACACTTCCCTGTCTCAATATAACAACTGCACTCCCATCTACTATACAAAGCACCCTGGTAACCTTTCAGCGCCACCTCTCATGACATTTTACCAAACACCACCTGGCCTCTCCTCCCATTCTGTCATTTCTATACATCAGTAGTGTGGAAATGTCAATCTTGTAATCATGTGATTCATTTTTGTCAGAGCGAAGAGGGCAGACCACACAGTACCCTCTGTCTGCGACAGTACACGTACAACAGGAAATAACTTCAAAAGGTTATGTGCCATGAAAATGACATTTTGGAGTATAGGGCATATTAATCATTGAAAAAGTTCAAAATAGCTACAAATTCCGTCAAAGATTGATAATTTTACAGGGACATACGTGTCTCACAGCTGCATCATGAATACATGTGAACATTGACCAAATATTCAAATCTGTGACATTTAGAGATGGAATCCTATAATATATCTAACGTAATCCTTTGTTAACTTAACCTTTATTGAAAGGACATTTGAGAATGTCATATACCCAGAGGGTTTTATTTTGGAAGCAAACATTTTCTTCAAAACTATTGATATTACTTACCGATGTGAAACCCAGTGTGAAAGTAATCAAGCAGCAACGTATAGGCTTAACAAAGGAAATACTGACACTTTGCAACACTCCATATCATCTACTGCACTTTATCAAACTTTGAAAAGTCATATCTCAAAAACGGTAACAGATATAAACAAAACTCCGCTAGATTTTCATTCAGGGTTTCACTTCACAAATTTTACATTAAGCCAGCTCTTTCCTAGATATGCATCACACAACCATTAACTTCTGACAAAGTCCTGCAATTCAACTACAAAAGTCTCATATTAAGGCTAATAAAGGGATACTGTCCCCCCTCTCCCCAGTGGCAAATGTCCCAAATTATTAATTACTAACAGAGCATGTTTTTCTCATAGTAACATGGCTCAGTACAAATATTTCAACAATGACATAAGAATAAGATATTTCAAAGATGATCGACTAGGCTGATATATCTTTTGAAGTTGGGTACAGTACTTCCAACATATTTATTCCTTACAGTAGACCATCAAGGAGTGACCTTTCACAATACAACTTTGTAATGTTCAGGAGGGGGAAGATGATCATGACTTTATGAAGTTCTTAAATGGATTTGAATATATCTTGAGACAATGTGTACACAAAGTACAGTACCTAAGGTCTCATATATCTGCCGACCTACAATAGGCTTTGACCTGCTTCTGGACTTGCTGAAATTTCAATCTATCAAGCACAGAAAATCATTTATGTTCAAATTAGCTTCTTGGCAGGTAACCTGGGTACCCACACAAAATGTTATTACCCGAATCCAAAATTACTACCCAATTCCTTCATAAAGTTGAAAAGCAACCCAACTGGTGAGTGAAAACATTGTGTCAGATTGCCAAATTTCCGCACAGCAAATATCTCCAAATGCAACGGTCCTCTTTTTTTCTACAGGAAAGTAGGTGGTCCTATTCATGAACAGGTGTGTGGTAGGCATACACACACAGTGGTCTACTTGTGAAATCTCTCTCGACACAAATGTGATGTACAGTACCGTGGAAATACAGTACCAATGTTAGTGATCAATCCACCATTTTGGTCGGGTACCAAATACCAGCTCGGGGTATGAGAAAACATTACCCGATTAGAGTTTTTAGGAATCAGTGAAAAGACTTAAGTCATTAATGATGATCTCTTTGCTACAGTGCTTGCCACATTCTCTTTAAGACACACGGAATACACTGCTGATTTCATGGTGAGATTTCAAACGCACTTTCGTTTATCAATGATTTTCTGCCTCATTCAGCGTCCTTCCACTTTTCAAGTCAGGTATTAACAAAGCAAAAACATTTCATGGTTCTCACAGAAATTTCGCCTTTGTGTATCCTTTACTTACAGACTCTATGCATCTTTACTGTGAGCGCCAAATGGTGCTGACGATTTGGACTCGGCCCACTGGCAGAGGTATATGCTTTTATTACTGATGGACCTGATGGGACAGGATGTTGTGTGGGTAAAAGGGATGGTATTACAAGGACTAGAATACAATTAGTCTTCACTTGTTCCACGGGTCTGTACAGTACTATGTAATTGTTTTGAAAAAAATCCATGAAGCAAAAATACAGTGCACTACTGTACAGGATAACAAATGTGCTGGAAAATACAGTGCATTTGGTTTTCATTGCGGTACATGGATCTGGAACATCTGAAAAGTGAGACCCAGTTCACGTGGATCATTGATTCAGTGAACCCACTGAATCCACAGAACCCACATTTGTGGTTTGTACAGTATTTGATGTGAAGACAAGTGGGGTTCATGTTGTCAACACCATTCACGTGCACTTATCACACTGGTAAATGTCCCTTGCCATACAGTGTATGGCTCTGAGCTCAAAGTAAGTACATGTGTCAAAATGCATGTACACAGTCAGCATCAGTTGAGAACTGGCGGTCAACTTCATCCCATGCTTCCTACAGTAGGGTCACCAACAGATTACCAACACTCCTATACCGGCCTGATGCATTGTGTGTAGAGACACAATCTATTAAAACCCTCCATAAATACAGTTGATACTCCTTATTAAGAAAGGATACTGTACTGTCGGAAGGGAATGTTTTAACAACTTCAACCCTCAAGAAGGTACAGTACAAAATAATGCTAAACGTCGAGTCAAGTCGAACGTACAGTAGTCAGTGGTTGCGACATCTAAACAACACATTGCAACTGTGACGAATCAGGTCTGTGGATTGCCCAGGCCTGGTATTTGCAATATGACTCTGGATCTGGGAAAATATTGCAGTTTGGAACAACCGATATATCGACCTTGCTATTAGACATCTGCTAGGAAGATTTAATCTCTTCATCCACACAACTGAACAACTTCGAAATGGTGCTAAAACTGCATCAGTAATGCATCAATTGGGCAAAAGATAAACAACACTCAACACCGTTACCATGAAGCACATGTACAACACAATAGCTAACAATATATCTACTGTAAGTACAATACACAATGTGTCCAAGCCATAAAAACTGAGTGACAATTGTTAAAGGAAACTTACCTGGAACAAGTAACATTTTTCAAATGAAAACGGTGGGTTTTGATGCAGTACGAGAGGCACTTAAAGAGTATTTTTAACAGTAAGACTTCTTCACTGATATGGTACAGTGCGGTAGGCATTTGACACGGTATGGTAGGCGTTTCTACCCAATAAGTTCCATACGACTCGATCTATTTCCACGGACTTCAGAAAACAACCAAAGCACTGAAGGTCAACGGGAGCGTATAAACAGTAAGATGACAGATACAGTAGAATATCCTGTTTGGAACCAACAGCGTGTGTTGCGGTGACTTTCCTTTGACTATTCCTCCAGTGTCTGTATGTACCTTGCCATCTTGCCATATATACACACGCATACACACAGTTTGCCATCAGTCATAACAGGAAACTACCATACACACGTACTGTAAGTCAAACTGTCACAGTGTTCGATCTCAACTGACCTGTAAAAGTATGTACAGTACTGGTTGTGGTATTAGTAGCCACAGTTTGCTTCTTTTTTTCTTTCTCTCTTTCTATTTCATCTGACATTGACACACACATGAATGACTTACTTCCCTGTTACTATTTCTGTTTATAATTGCCTACAAACCATGCTCATCTTTTGTGCTGTAATAAGTCAACTTTGCCAAGTGCGTGAGATATGATACTTTTGTAGGTGCTAGCACACACTCCTAAAGTTTAACAAGTGCGCGAGATCTAATTCCATAGTTTAAAATGAGCTTCAAAGGCCACGGCACAAAATGTTCCTGACAAGGGCACCGACTGCACTCCTTTCATTTCTTTCTTTTCGCAAAGTACCAATGACAGCTTTTCCTACATGTGCTGACTCAGTGACACTGGAAGCTATGGAATTTGATGGACATTGAGTTTCTTGGGGTACAAAAAATATGGCTCAATAAAAAATTTGAGCCAAAATTGTTTCTTTTCCAAAGTGGTAAGAAAGACAGGGGTTCTAACTTCTATGACTGAACTTATATAAATCAACAACCAGCAAAGAAAAGGTTGATAGCAAAGCAAGAAGAGATAATTATTGCAATAGAGGCATCTCAGCAAACATGCTACATGACGATGGTTTTGGATGACTGTGCTATCAGTTACTATCCTACCATTCTGACTTGTACTAATACACACTTCTGAATGTAAGAATTGCAATTTAAGGTGGATAGGAAGTTGTGACATACATTTTACAATGGCCTTTCGCATCTGTTCAACTGATTTATGGTAATAAAAGACCTGCCGATGGCAAATTCTGTCAGAAGATGTCCAGCAGAGAGAAAAAAAAATGTTATTTTTTTTCTTATGTTGACTTCTTGTAGGTAATATTCATGAGTATGTATTTTATGTCTCTCCATACCTTGAATAACAAATGTTGTTTGGTCAAAGGTCGACAATGTTTACTGTACCTTGCTTAACTTTGCAGGCAAACACTGATGCTTCAACTGACTAAATTTTATCTACAAAGCTAGGAAGAGGCATAAAAACACACACTCATGAATGTTACCTGTAAGACGTCAACAAAACAAAAGTTAAAAAAAGTAAACTTTTTTTTTTCCCTTTACTGGTGCATTCTGTGACAGACTTGGTCACTGGCAAATCTACATATCATTTTTTTCTACAACTCTGTTAAGGAGATACGCTTACACTCAATTTGGAGGAGGTAAGTGTAAAATGTTACGTAAAATATATGTCATAAGCGCATATCCCTCCTTCAAAATCTGATACTTTTGCAAATGTAGCACACACAATGAATACTACTAGGAAAAAACAATTACTTTGGTTCTAAGCAAAGGAATCTGTAGTCCCCAAAACTTACCTGTACTACGGTATTCACGAGTAACCTAGCCTGCGTAGCGCACATACGGCACCGCAGACAGCCAGTTACCTTTTTTTTTCCACAGTCAATCTATGCAGTTACTGGCAATGGTAGCAATTTTTCTCCTTTAATCAAAAGCCCTGCTTCAGTAAGTCGCCTTAGAGCTTTGAAAGTGAAGGTTGCTTAGGATTTCTGGGCGAATTTCTCACCAAAGCATGTCAGGTTTTCATAGTGATAAGCTGAACAAAAAGACTTACTTCTTACTTACTACGTACTTACTTCTTGCTCGCACTGTGAATGATCTTAACCCACTCAAAATGCACCTAAAAACAATTCTAGCACTGTACCCACTAAGCCCAGGCTTGTCCTTGGTAAATAATGTTGGTTCCAGTAAGGGATGATTCCTCTAGTACAAGGACAGCATAGATGTGAAATGACATTGCAATTTCATCAAGGAGTATGAGAAAGCTAGGTTTTCTTCAAATGTGTGTTAGATTACTGTATAACCATCACTATGTAGTACTCATTCAAAATAAAAAAAGTGTTATCATTCTTAAAAAAAATTTTGAAGTCAAAAATTACACTTTTGTTGCCATTTTTCAAATACGTTACAGAAAGAAGGAAATAATTTCAGACACCAAGATGGTAAGGAAATGTGTCCCTACAAGTTTCTACCGTCTACGTTTCCTATACTTCCTCATCTCATTTTGTGACAAGGTGCTATGTAGTAAACTTTCGGGTGTGAATCTGCACACCCTTGTTGCCCCTGCAGTATATTTTAAAGGAGGATACTGCAGGTATTTGAAGCATTCATTTTACACAACTTTTTGCTCTTTCTTACTCCAAATGGGATAAAAGCAGATCTCCTTAACAAATTTGTGTTAAAAAATGATCTACATAATTTTGTCAGAGAGTGCCACAGCAAGGAAAACAAAAATGTTAACTTATTTTTATTTTTACGTTGACACCCTGTTGATATTCATGATTGAGCATACATGCCTTCTATACCTCTCCCTACCTTTTTACAGTGAATGGAATGTTGCTGGTTGAAGGTCATCAGTGTTTCTAATACGGGTAAACATCACGATGACCTATGAACAAACAACATTCCTTATTCAAGTTAGGGGCAGGCATAAAACACATGTACCTATGAATATTAGGGTTATTCCATGCCAAATCAACAAATATTTTGGAAAGTCCCCAGGTAACCCCCTCAGATACCGATGAAACTCCCTCAAAAATATTGCATTACATACCAAATGAAATCACAGAAAATTGCAGCTCCGTAACTCAAACGGTTTTCGAGTTACGGCCCTCTGAAAGTATTAATTTGCAATACTTTTCAGAGGGCCGTAACTCGAAGGACGAGGAAAATTAAATTTTTTTTTCTCTCTACTAGGGCACTTTATGACAAAATGTGCCATTGGTACTGTAAATCATTTTTTTTAAAACTAAGATCTCTTAAGGAGATATGACTGTAACAGTACAGTCAATGTAAAATTTATGTCACAATTATATTATCTCCTTAAATATTCACTAATTGTACTATACAATTTGACAGTGCCTCCAATAACTGATAGGTGATATGAGACCAGATTCGAACAGGATACAAGACTGAGCTTTAACTTCACTCAGTCCATGTACAGAGACTGGAGAGATTTACAGCAGGCTGTGGTCAGGTGGAAATCAACGTCCACAAATTTGGGGAATTCCGCAAAGTTTCCAAGGCTTACAGAATTGCAGCAGCTTACAGGTAAAACGGTCGGGGTTGTCAAGACTTGCCAGTACTTGTACTTGTAACTAAGAGACTGTTCTCCTGTATAATAAAGTTTCATCCTCCCCTGAGTTGGGTCGCAAAACAAACAAAAAGGAAGTCCCGTCCCCATATCTGAGCAGGAGTGTTTTCTTTAGGAAATTATCCAATTGGGTCAAAACAAAGAATTGTGGCAAAAAAATTAACAAACTTTTCACATATCTGTGCACTGTACCCACAAACATCAGAGAGCCAAACTGTTAACTCACTGCATCCGAATTGCATCACAGCAGCATAGCAGAAACACTTCCATACAGAAGAATAAATCTTGTCCACACCATACATGCCTGTAAATTTGTTATACAAATATGACAGCCCACAGTACAATATGCACAGTAATATTACAGCCATGAAATCTGCAATAAGGATTAATTTCATAAAGAACCACAGTACACATAATCTAAAGGACAAACTAACACTTGTTTGAAGTTATTCCTTAAGAAATTAGCATCATTTCCGTCATGGCGTAATGAGTAACATGAACGCAACATGTGCAACAGGTCGAAACAAAAACTCAGTTACTACCAACATTATATGTGCTCTGCATTTACATTTTACAAACAAACATAGCCCCACAGCAAGTGCCAGATCTACAGTACAATATACTTTCAGGTCCACATTCATGGTTTTCGCGTCGTCTTCCTGTTGTGTAACTTTCTCTCTGTAGTCTCTACTCGAGTGAGTTGACTCCTGCGAAAATCTACACACAACCCAAATGGATAGTAGGTATTTCCTGCTTTAGAGCTCTATGTTACTGTTTTGCTTCTCCTTCCTCTGTATCCCTCCTCATCCCCTCAGAGTTTCTATATATACGACTGACTAATAGTGTCTGTTCTCAGATCTCAAATCATGCAAAGTCTACATGCAAACTTACGCTATCTTGATAGAACAAAGAACACTCACAAAATTACTAAATTTGCTCGCACATCATCCATCAAACACTGTGCATGCAGGAATAAATGCCTCTTTATTGTCATCAGAGTTGTTGGAATTCCTATGGCAAAGACAGACAAACAATTGAGATGACACACGAAACATGGACAGAACACAGAGAGAGAAGTTCCCACCATGGACTGTAATAACGTATATATGATAACATCATGCTGAGGAAAGTTCCTCTTTTGTATGGTATTATAATCAATACCTGTTTCTATTATAAAGTACAGTACGTTCATAACATCTTTAGCAGCTTGCAGTGCAGTACAGCAGTTGAATGGAGCTGTCTGAATGTACTGTACTGCAGCCCCTGAATTAGAAAACAGTTTCCCTGAAATAATGTTCAAGGGACTACACATTTCATTGAGATGAACCTTAGTACTGAAAGAAACTTCTTTGCCAAGTGTACACCCAACCCAAGTCAAGCACCTAACACCTCCTCCATCTATACCACAAAAGGTACCACCGAGTTAATATTGTTTATTTTATGACAAGCTTGAAGGAAACAGTTGCTCGCAAATACAGTACTTTGTAATTAGCCTCATTAGTGATGTTTCTATCCCTACTTTCTTTGAAAATGTGAGAAATTGTAGTTTTTTATGAACAGGGAAATGCCTATAGTATGCTTAGTACTATGTGGTAAAAAGTGTCTGGTCAAAGATTTTCAGTTAGTTATTTCAATCCTATCTTTGATTGCTCCAGATCTGTTTTATCAGTTGTGTGTCAAATGTTCAGAATCTCTTACTACTGGACATAGTTTGATCATTTATCGTCAACATGTGAGTTATACTGAACGGATGTCACAAAATATTTGGAACTTTGTGAACCAACTCAATGAGTCCCGTAAAGAGTAGTATCATGTGGTGAAATCTGTCACAAAACATATTCACACTGTAGTTACACGGTACTGTGTATACTATCTGTGTGTGCAGCTATCCCAGAGAAGGGGAACAGGTAGGGATGTGCCAATAATCAAGTTGTTTACGATTATCGGTAAAACGTCGGATCGGCGAAATCGATCAAATTCCAATCGCCGATGTTTGCCAGAGACGTTCACCAACGTGAAAACGTAGTAATCCCTGCAACAGTGCAAGAATTAAGAAATGGTCCATGAGGTCTATGTTCCATCAGAAAAGGTAAAACAAACAGCCCTTGTGAATGTGTCCAAGGGGGGCTCTTTAACTTGTCCAGGTTCACGGTGGCTCCCTCTCTAATTTATGTAAAACTTGTGATGATTTTGGAATTGGCAGAGACTGAGTTCAAACAGACCTATAATTTGATACTTCTAGTGATATGTTGGACATCTGCCAATGCTTAAAGCCAAAGTGCATGTTCAGAAATTACTAGGTGTAAGGAATGTCTGGTTGCATGGTGAAACGATGCACTGGATGTAGGCCTAAAAACATAAGATCGGACATATAGCATAAAGGTGTGATATAAACACCAGGGTTGTGGTCGAGACCGGCCTCGACCTCAAAGCCTCAAGTCCTCCATACACATAGTGTTACAAGCCTCTGGTCAAGGCCGGCCTCCGCCTGCCCGGACTTGACTACAACCCTGATAAACACTGGCCATCACATCGAAAGTGAAAAACAAGGACTCTCCAAGACAAACATTCAACTGTACAAATTTGAAAATATCCTAATATGGTCTTCATAAATACACAGAGTCACTATTGAGAACAACTACAGAAGGTACAGTACAATTAGAAAGATAGATTTTTACAGCTGAACCTGCCTAACCTTCTAATTGATTTCACTAGTTCAGGTCTTCTCAAATAACATTCTTAAATGGACCAAACTGACACAGTCAAATGCCCTGAAGGGGGAACACGTCCGAAAATACATTCTACTGTACATACCACATTTAAGGCACTGTACTTTGCAACTCTCAACAAGTACAGTAAAATGCCATTCAAACTCTGAACAATTCCACTGACATTGCTTCTTTACTCTCATGCAAAGATCAGGATCCATATTTTGAATAAACACTCTAAAGAATGATTAGATAGACATAATAGATAAATACTGTACAGTACACTGTATGTAAAACATATGGTGCAGAACTGGTAAAGTGCACAAATGCAAAAAAAATTGGTTAATAGAATATTGTCAAACTAGTAACTGTAGTTACAGCATAGAAATTAACAGAGCTAGGCCTTTTCAACTTGAACTGAGTAAACTTCAACCTCTGGAAAAGTGTTTTGACACATCACCGTCACTTGACATTACAATGAAGCCGCTCGTATGGTTTTACAAAATGTATATCATGAACGGTCACCACACTTTGTTGGTACAGTACTTTGTAGCATGTTACAATATCAAGGAGTACTGTAGTTCAAAAGATGGTTGGTGACAGTTCTACTTAAAACTAACCTTTGTACAACTCCAAATCTTCCTCCATGTTTATCTGCCTCATAATTCCGAGATGAAGAAATCCATGATCGCTAGTCACTAGCTGCAAACTCCCAGAGGAGGACTTAGTAAAAAAAAAATTACAAAAACACTGAACAATTTGACCAATTGCAAGTTCTCACCACTGCCAACTAACCACTGCCTCTGCAGATCAACGTAGATAAAGGTTACACTACTGTGTAAACATGCACGGCAAATGAATGAAACTGCCGTCCCATAAATCAGAGCCAGCACTTCCTTTTAAAAACTACTACAATTCCAAACAGAACAGGTGGAAAAAATGAAGATCCTATCGGAATTCACACGGTGATAATCTCGATTGATTTGGCCATATTTATCATCCAGTGCTACTGCAGGACGTGTGGCAGAAGCCTCTGCTATATCAGAGCACACTGCTGTAGTAGGCACCAGACCCCTTCTGCCAGGAAGACTGTGTGAACAGTTATTAGTTGATAGGGGAAGCACTCACGGCAACCTTACTTCCTTTTTTGATTAGCCAACGTTTGAGACATGACAATTTATGGCCTTTAATCATTTTGTACCTTTAAGAATAGCTGATTTTCCTACAGTCAACCCATACACGTGGATCTCAAGTTCATCGATGCATATGAAAAGCCTCATATGAACACAAACAAAAGAACAAAAAGTAAGTCCTGAAACATAAACGCCGCCCCGTCATCATAATTGCTGATCGAAGGAACTAAACGACGGGCCTCGTCATCAGATACGCCTTCACTATTCATTAACTTTTAACTTTCTTTTTGCATGAAAGAGCATCATTAAAAGGAAACAAACGATTAACAATGACAGATTTGACCTCCATATATAGGGCCCTGAAGCATGTACTAGTCCAGCAAAATTTCCTGCCCTCATATCATAAGCACTGGCACTGATCTGGTCTCGATTGAGCATCAGTCTTCAAAACGATTGACAGTCCACCGATTCCCCATGGACGTATTAAAGCAGCATCTGTTTTGTCTCAGGGAATAATTCATCCAGTGTCCCATTGTAAACAGAACAAATTTATAGCTTTTTCTTTTATCCATCACCCTCAAAATTTCACCGATAACTTCCCAACGAGCTCAAAAATCCCCAAAACTGCGACACAAAGCTTGTAAAAAAAAAAACTCCCTGCGCACATACACTTGTGCCATCCTTTTCACAACATTTTAGATGAAATTACAATTTGTCACAAAGAAGTGTGAAACACTGTTTGCTCTCATCAGAACCAGACAGAGAATGGAAAGATCATGACTGCCAATGGCAATACAGTCAAGTAGGGCACTGTACAATATGTGTACACTGTACTCTACTGCAAGAATATAGACACAGTTACATCAATGCCTTTAAGCATTTGTTACATGTGTCAGTGACATTGACCTTCCATTGAACTGGCTAAATAGTCTTTAAAAAGAAATAGTATTAACTTCTGAAGAATTTGGATGACAGTGATATGAGATTAAAGGCAGTGGAAGAGATCCAGGTCAGCTCTATGGTTAGGAGTTAAAATTACTGCATTAACCTTCCAAATAATCAATGCAAATACTTTACGGGCATTATTCTGGGTAAAAAAGTCGAGTTGAGTCAGAGACTAGCCATGAATTTGATAGATGTTTCTCAGAATCTTGCCTCTACTTGGGAGGGGACAGACATTGCATTTTCACTCAGGCTATTCCTGTGAAGCCTCCTGTGGAAAATACTCGACTAGTGAAACAAGCTCATATGAAATTCCCTTTTAGTCCTGATTCCTAGATGAGTGTCAGCGCAAATTTCAATCCACCTGATGTCCGAAGAATGCATTCAGGAAAAATGACAAAGCAGATGTCTGGATTCACTTCCAAGGCCCTATTTACATCCTCTGGATTGACAAACAAGTCTGACTGCAGAATGATTGACAAGAAAGGTGCATATACCTTGCTCAATAACATTGTGACACATGAACTTGATTCAAAATCAATTAAAATACAACACAATGTGAACTAACCACTCTTTTTTCAATGATGACATTTCGAACAAGTAAATATTGAAAAAAAAAAGGGTATTTTCTGCTAAACACACTTTATTCTCTAGTATATAGTCTTACCAAGTATCATACTCCCAAAAACTTCATTTATCCAAATATGGGATTATTTCCCACATGCTGTTTGCTCCCCCCCCCCCCATCCCATTGCTCCCCTCCCCATCCCACTGTAACTGACTTGGTACTGTACTTCAGTTTCAGTCAGTGTGAAAAAATGTTAAGCACTGTTTATTCCCACTCTGCCTGGTGGTGCCAGAGACTTAATCTTGCTGATCTCATTCTCATCAGACGAGCTCAGCCATGGTACATGTGTTTCCTGAGTGTGCTAGCTATTAAAACAAATCTTACATAGATATGTCCAAGTATCACATTCCAGGATGCTGCTAAACTAATATTAATTAACTTAAAATGTAGTTAGATTCACATACATCCTGTTGAAACAGACCGCTGAGAAGTTCCATCAACTCAAAATGCTGCTGGCTGCACAAACAATGGCAGTGTCGATTTCTTTCAAAGGGTAAAGGTTATTAAAACTTTACCATCTTTACACAGTAATTAACACTGTAGCTAAGCCTGAAAAGACAAGGTACATGGCAAGATGATGCTACACAACACACTGCAAGGTGGGTACCACAAAAAAGTGCTTCAAAGCCACGATGATACAGTACAGTACAGTATGGTATGTAGTGAGTACAGTACGTACCGTAGGTGGGCCTATATCATTCCACACTTGCAATCCTGTAAAGAAAACTGAAAGGTCTAGGACCTAGGTGCCCAGTTGTCATACAACTTTTGCATCTTACATTTTTATTAATTTCACTGTCATCAACATCTGTCACTTCAAGGAAACGGTACACTCATTACTTCAACAGTGATTTGCATGCACTGAATAAAGATGCTGATCATGGGTGTTAGTTTTACAGAGTGTCTGACCTTCGACCCATCATGTTCGCATACTGTACATGGAAAATGATGCAAACTGCAATTTCAAATTTAGTACTGCCTTTTCAACATTTTTGAAATACTGTGTACTGATGTACGGATGTTCAATTTTGTACACATTTGAAACCTGCAAAATAACAAGGGCAGGGTTATGGAGGATTAATTTTACCTCTGTAGCATATTAAAAAAAAATTTCAGTTCACTTATTGCAATGATTTTTCACTTTAAATAAACCTTACAGACTTCGCAGACTTTTCTCATGACAAGTGCTTTTAAAGTTCAGTTCAACTTTAAAGTGAAAGCCGAATATTCTGGTTTTCATTCTCAAAAAGGAAAGGTAACTACACTTCAGGATAGTGAATGCAAATAAATCTGACAAAATTGATCACTGATCTCCTTTAAAGTGATAAAATTGGCCTTGTATTGAGTTAGGTTCAGAGTTCGTAGCATTTGAATGCTATGTAGGTGTTTGCAAGGTGAGGAACTATTTTGGAGAAATTCTTGTCCTGGAATTCGAGAAATGCCATGGCATGGATAAGAGACACAAAGTTCGTTTAATCTTGGCACTGCCATCCCACATGCTTGCATGGAGGCCTCAGTTAAACTCTCTCATATATGTGGGCTAAAATACATAGAGCTAGCAAAGTACGTCCTTTCACCAGAAACGTCCATGTACAGTGTAGCGTACATTGCAGCTGTATGGTTTACTCCTAACACTGAGTGCCGCACAAACGTTGAGGGCATGTACATGAATGCATACAAAGGACTTTTATAAGGCTTTCATAATCATGTCATTCTAATTTTTTTTTTTGCTGTTACTCAGAACTGTTACTGTTCATATTTTTGTCATGCTGTTACTAACACAATTTTTCTGATCGTTTTTAGTATTAAGCATATATAGACTTCAAAACTTGAAAACTTTAACGAGTTGGAAAATCGGAATGTTCTGCTTCTCAAGGGATTAAGTTAACAAATCAGGGCAAATTTGCTGAAAACATAACAGTTGGCAAGTATGATAATAGACTGAACTTTGGACATGTGTAATATAAATCACTAAGGATATGTAGTTTGTGATGTTAATGAGCAAATATTCAGCTTGTTTAAGATAAACTGTACAAATACCAATCAAATACCACCAATTGATCATGTGTAGTAGACTGTGCACCTTTCAGAGTACATGGCTGACATTTGTACTGTAGAGTTGGCACTGATTTGCACCAGTGACCATGGTATGAACATGCAATATTACATAATACAGTGTGACAGACATTTACTGAATGTACAGTATCTACTGTCTTATAACATTTAAATTTATTTCATCACAACTATTGAAGTCCCAGAGCACTGCTTCACAGGATGCTCACAGAAATCGTTATTAACTTATACAGTAGCTCACTTTTCATGACTACAGTAATTCTGACCACACTGTTTCATTCTAAGACAGCCAGGTTAAATGTGTCTGCAATTGTATGTGCAGTGACTATATGAGCCCTACTACAAGTTATTGGAGACACTATCCTATTTATAGCACAGCATCCCTATGCTCAGACAAGGGTCGAGGGGGGAGAGGGATTGGACAGTTACATGACAGCAAAAGAATGTACAAATTCATTGCAGAGACTTAAATAAGTCAAAAAAGGGGGGTCATAATAGGGTGTCACAAAAGGGTCGAAAGGATGCTAAAACAATGAACAGGTCATTGTGAATACACAACTAATCCCATGCAGTCTCAAGGTGAGTGTTTGCAGACAGCTGGACAGCATAAGGTCAACCTTTTCTTCAGCAGCATTGGGTACAGTATACTTGAGACAACTGTCTTGCAACTTATGTTGCATTCTTCAGTTGCTGCTGAAGGCCATCATTATGATTCCACAGAGTTTCTCAATAGATCATCAATCTAGACATACATACAAAATTGGCTATAAAGTCTGAAAGCACTACTTCTAGTTCAATGAAGAAGAAATTTAAGAAAGATATTTCCTAAAGTAAAACGACTAATTAGGCTATTTCCACTTGAATGCCCCAAATGCTACCCAAAATGTCTCTGTCACACCTACATTTTATTATTTCCTTGTAGATATTCTGTAAAACTATGTGAGAAAAACTCGGTCGTCTTCATTAAGTTATTGAACATGCTTAAGTCACAGTCTTCCTGTCTCGATGAGGAAATCAATTTTGGATGATTATTTTTTAAAGAAAAAAATGCAGAAAAGTTCCTGGAAAATACCGATCCGTCAGCAATGTTAAACTGCCACGTGATGGACACTGTGACCTGATTTACAATTCATCAGACTCAGTACAGGAAGTTTAGATTTAACAGTTGATGTAACTGTCCAGAGTATGTGATACTGTACTTAAGCATGGCCATGGAACATCTACTGATGTATCATGTTTGACACATACTGCGTGCACAGCGGGGAAGGAAACAAGCTGCGGTTCACCCAGCGAGCACTCATAATCCAAATTAATAATTCACTTTCTACTGTACCCTCCTTCACAGTATCCACAGTATGCTCTGTTTTGATCTCTGCCTCTCAAATACACAGAAATGAAGTGCAAACCTTTACACATACTGTATATCCAACAGTGAGCAGTTGGATACAATCCACTGTTCTGAACTGTTTTCAGCTATTAGCGGGTTTTAACCTGTAGATGCCTGAGGACTACGTTTTTTATTTTTGGCCTTTTAAAGCAAACTTTGTTGTGAGACTGAACAAGTTTAGTCTGCCACACATTTTAGATTTCCTGAAATTTGGTCCAAAATTCTGACAAAATTTGAAGACTTTAAACAACAGTTTGAAAATTGTTAATTTTCCCTTATTATGCACTGTATTTGTTCCACTCAAACCACTGACAATAATGTTGGACACAAATTTTCTGTGTTTGCATTATCTTCAAACTCACATTATCACTTTGAGGGGAAATCTATGACTAGACTGCTTTCATTGGGGCCAAGACTCCAGTATTACAGCCCTACTATACATTTTGTACATGCACATTTTGCAAGTACTGTCAAAAAATGCTTAAAGCAGGGGTGGGCAATCTACAGCCCACGGGCCGCATGAAGCCTGCCCACAGGATGTCTTGAGAAAAAGAAAAAAAAATTGTCAGTGGCAGACATCTCATTGAATGCTGCCAGGTGGGCCTATAATTTCCACATTACATATAAACAATAGCCTAGCCTATATTGAGATTATTCTTTTGTGAATTAACACGTATTTTTATTGCTTGAAAATCCTGACAATAGAAGGTCTGAAATCAGCAGCCGGTCGTTGGTCAAGAGCTGCCTGAACATTTTTTCATTCCTCACATCTGGCCTGTTCAATCGAAAAAGTTGCCCATCCCTGGTTTAAAACCAAACAATTAGTCATTATAGTATCTGCTTGCCAAAGAAAACATGACCCTTCTGAAATATATACCGCAGACTATTCAATGAGAGACATCAAGAAAATAATACTGAAAAGTAACCTGCTACAAGCGATTTCTCCATTTGTCTTTGAATATTGTTGTCTTGGTTCTTGTGAAATAATTTCTTATAATTTTTCAGGATAAATTAGGAAACAATTAAACGTTTAAATTTTGTGTAGCAATTTGGGGGGATTTCTGAGGTGTTTGGACAATTTTACTGAAAATGTAAGGGCTACAAAACATTTGCACGCATTCTTTACTTGTGTTGCAATTTGGCCTGTTGGTGTCACAGGTTGCAAGGCAATACTGGATAAATTATTCCTTGTACGTTTCATAGGTCAAATTCCACTAAAAGTAAAATACCATTTACCACACAGATGAGCTTTACGCCCAACCTGATTTGTCCAAAATGTCAAACAAAGTTACACATTTTATACCAAAGATCACCAGCAATAATAGAACGCAAAAGTGGGTGGTTGTGCGGGACGCATGAATGTGAAACGGGGCAAGGATAATTGACACGAGAAAGCGTTCGGGTTAAAGGTATCACTGCAAGTGACAAATCACGCAAGTGCAATGGATTTCAGGAAGAGTAAAACATTACATCTGAGACCACTCAAGGGATACAGGACATGATCTGGAGCATCCATGTATTAGTAGTCAATTCCATGTACCTTTATAAGACACCATAACTGCAAAAGTTCAATGATCCCAGGCTCTGCATTATGAACCAAGTGTCTGCCTAGAGTAGATTCCATACTTCTAGGTCCATCTATCAAGCATACTGCAGCCATCAATGTGCAAAGATCATATAAGGACATTTTTGGCTCTATACTACTGTACAGTACACACTCTGGATTTTGTGCGGTTTGCATCCAAATGTTGAGAAATCTCCTTGAAACTTTGAAGTCTGGGAAAAAGTCTCCATAGACGAGACACTGTTATAATGGCTATTTTTCTGAGCATTTGTTAAAAAAAGTGCCGAACATTATGTCGATAGTTTTGCTACAGACGGTCAACAGTTTTCCGTCCAAGTCAAACCCAACTGGGGCTGACTGGCAGCAGCAGAACACTGCTGCAGGTACACATACTGAGCATATTCCTACATGTTTGTTATCAGCATCTTCCACGTACTATACAGTAGCATCCAGATTTCAATAAAAAGTATCCAAGGGTAAGTTTGCTCAACACAAAATGCGACACAACTACTGTTCTGCAATGACTTACAGCACTATGTGATACATTGATTGAGTAGACCACTAATGATAAATTTATTACAAACTGTTTTGGTTGAATCTCTGTAAGGCTTTTTACCATCTATGAAATTTGCATGCATGCAAATTTGCATTTGCAAGACGAATCTACCCACACACGAATTGCTGACTCTTTCAGTTGATGCACTTTGTAGACTTCTACAGTATACCATATGACTCTTTCATTTACAGTTAACTCCTTTGTGCTACATGTAACTTGTAAATACTTAACAAAATCATCTACTCTAATTCAAGTACAGCGACATAGCTTTCCTGCATCTGTGCAACGCAGAGTTCTGTCCCATGAAAAACCAACCAAGCACATAAAACATGCAAGTTACTGATTAATTCAAAGAAGTTAGTGACCATGTTTCAAATTAGGTAAAAACAAACAGCAGCTAATATTACTGTAAATGCACTCAAAATTACCATTTAAGAGATCTGGCTTAGGTTGCTTGACCTCCTCCACAGGCACAGACAGTTCGTTTGTAGGATATTTGACTTTGGTCTGCAGAAACAAAAACAAAATGGTACCAATTACATTTAAAGAACATTAGAGGTTTTACAGTAAATTTCAAAAACGTTTTATCACTTTACCACGACTTTCCCATGACCAAATAATAAAATTTCAATGTCCTGTCTCCTTACCGCATTTCTTACATAAACTTTTCAGCGGTAACAGAGGTGAAGAGAGTACTCATTTTTTATATTAGCAGTGGCAGTGAGAAAGAAACAATGTCACTTTGCAAAACACTTCCAGGACCTCACGCAATTTCTCTGAATTTTAAAACTACCAGGCCTTGAATAATCTTCCAAAATTTTACAACTTTCCCATGACCACAGGTACCCAGGAAATGCATGATAGCTAAATTATTTGGCAGATTAGTCTTGTCCTTGACACCTTACAGTATCGTGTAACTCCCAAGGCTTGAGTGAGTGACATAATGGTCCATGTTTATCTTCCAGCATAAACCATTTTGCACACTTACAGTAGACTAGATTCAGTGGTACCTGCTAGCCCTGTAAATTCATACTGACCACAGTAGTTAACATGTAGGATACTGTATGTGCTACAACATACAATACAAGCAATGCACTACTTACCATTGCTTGTCCCTGATTTTTATGTTTGTGCTTAATCATTAAAATAGATCCCACAAAACAGAGCTTTGGAGTATTCCCCCCTCGTCACTGAAACATCAAATGATACATCAAATATAACAATGCACTTTAAGCACACAGAACACAGTCATAACAATACAAAAGAATCCAGCTGGCCTTATATAATCATTTTAGTTCATCAGTAATCCTGGGCACAGTCAGGGTTACTTCTAAAAAATGGATAAAACTTATGGATGCTATTAATATACTACATAGGCCTGTAGTAACAGCGACACAGGTCTGTCTCCCAAGTTGATCCAGGTCAAATTTGTTTTGGAGGGGACAAACTGCTGGTACAGTGGCATGGGATCTAAAGGGAAGGGTATCTCACTCCCTTTTACAAAATTTTCTGCGACTGAAAAATACAGGAAAACAACCTCAAAACAGAGAAAGTGCCCAGCAATCCCTTCAGATAGAGGTGGGGGTGGGTGCATCTTTCTTGGGGGGACAATTCTTAGGTGAGACCCATCATCACTTACTTACTAGCTAGAATTGTGAGAAGATTATCTAAGTGAAACCACTTCTGTTGGCACATAGCGAACCATAAATTTTAAAACTACCCCTACATAGATCACCAAAAATTGGCGTTTCCAAACTGTAAAGGTATTCCATTCACTCTTGGGAGACCTACAGTAAAAGAAAAAAATCTGTTTGTGCAATAACAATTGTGTGATTTGCAAAGCTGATTTTCTTCTAAAAAACTAAGTTCCGTTTATTTCTGTGAATTTTCAGAAACTTGGTCCACCTGTGGGCGGTCCCATGGTCCCCATTTCCCCCTTACCCTAAATCCACCAGTGGTCTACTTCTGCTTAATATTAGTAGGAGAAGGAAAGCACACATCCACAGCAGAATGTGCAGGGGTAGTGACACAAGGGTAAAAGGGTACGTACAGTACAGACTACATTACACAGAGTACACGGCTACACTACCAGCCCTTTGATGGAGCTGCTCAAGTTTATGCCAGGCTTACTGTTACTAAAAGGAAAGGCCTCTAATTATGTCACTTTCAGTAAGTTGAACTATAGACTTACTGTAGGCATACAATTTAACATGACTTGCTCTTATTAAGTACAGTGCATACGCCAAACTTCACCACTGCAAAACGTCATGCACCGGCTTAACAAAAGCCCAAAAAATGGAATATGTCCTTCACAGCTTGTTCACAGGGAAAGTCTTCATGTAATGTTTGTCATGCTAACATTATTGAGGGGCGTGCAAAATTTGGCAGGTTTTACGTCAAATCATTCACTCAGGCAGGTGTTGGTTAAAGTAGAGACTTCAAGATACAATTCCCCAGATTGGAAAGTTTGCCTTGCCCTGAGTATTTATCCCCCACACAAAAGTATGAGTCTCGAAGTGTCTAGCGGCACAATTTGACAACTGACAACTGCAGCTGTGCAAGGCAAGTTGCATAGTACACATGTACAATGCATACTGGCATATATCGCATGCATCATCGGAAGATGGTGGCTTAAAAACTTTCAAAGTCGGAGGGTATCTAGGAGGGTAGTTTTGGCCAAAATTTTCTCGGTACGCTCCGCGCTAATCGATAGTGGCGCTTGGCTTAGATAGTACTGGCCGCACAATTCTCTTGATCTTTATTAAAAACCCCCGTGCATATTGCAAACTTTCCAATCTGGACAATTCCTACAACATAATTGATTAATGCATCACATAACAAGGCCAAGCACCATAGCCAGGCCCCAAAATGGTGCCTGAGTGAGTGAGGCTGATCTGCAGTAATGGATGTGTGGTAAGTTAGCAACACAAAGGGTCGGGACTGTATAGTGGTGTCCGAACATAGGGCTGTCTGAACATTGGGGTGTCACAATACAGGAATGCAACCATCCAGAATATGACTACTACACTAGCATTAGCAAACTTATGACTAGGCTGTAATAATACTACCATGGGAGTATCATGAGTCACCTAACAAACATTTTAAGCCTAAAAATATGAAAACATTATTAAAATATATGTAACTGGACAGAAATATTCATATATGTGTCCTTACCAGTCTAATATATTTTGGTTTTGTTAAAATGAGTAATAACTTGGAAATAAGTTTTGAACGGAACCTTGAGTCGATCACATTAGAAGAACTGTAAAACTACTGTTTATTATCAAATTAATACATAACAGTGTCAAAAAAACGATAAAAATATTGTCTCTTCTATCCAAGTTTTGAAAGAGAGTTTTAGCGAAGACATTCTGGTCAATATTTTGGTACCATTTGAAACATGGTACCATTGGTACCATTTGAAACATAGTCAGCAATACTGCTGAAAGTTAAAAACTTGGCTGTAAGTGTGAGTAAAATGTTGCCATGGAAATGAAAAATAACATGACAAAGACTTGTTTTTGATGCTGTTTGAGGTAAATATGATGCAGGTCGTGCTTACTTTTGAATTCCTTCGCGTCCACAAAGCCTCACTGGAGTTTAGAAATAGAATGTATTGATCGACTCAAGGTACACCAGGCTATAGACATGCTGCCTCAACTCACTCCAAGATTAAGCAACTGGGTGGCATTACAATTGCTGGGTTATGATTAACATTAACATTACTGTACTCACTTGTTCGGTAATAATATAATACTACTAGGGGTCATGAAAGTGAGGCCTACAGTAAGTAAGGTATTAGTACCATTTCGACATCACTACTCACTAGTTACTCACCGTAATCAGCTACTTAACTGTTAACAATTAATGGCAACTAGTAGTACCTTGGCCTAGTACTACAGTACTACTACTAAGCCTATTGGCTTTGCAGTCCTACAGGCTACAGTAAGTTAGTCGTAACGCTGACAACACAACACTAGTAATAGGAACTAAACCAGCCTAACCTTAATCTTAGTACTGCCACCAAAGAAATTCCGCGATGGTATATTTTCCTGAAGGTAAGACTTGAAACTTCCTCTTGAGACACTCATTTTGAAAAAAATGGCCGCACTTCGATAACTTCAATATCCTGATGAAATGAATAGGGAAGGAGATGTTTTTTCAAGCAACATGTAGGCCATTCTGTCATCTAATTCGGTTCGTTCCGTAAAGTTAGGCTACTGTACATAATAAACACAGTAGCTGATCTGCTACGTATACTGCATGCATGTACGGTAGTAGAGTTAAATCATAGTAACACATCATTGACACACCAACTACAGAAACACGTACGGGCGAAGTCGAGGGCAGTAACTTGAAAATATCAATTTCACAGACCCGTTAATTTGAACGGTGCCAAGAGAATGCGTGCCAACGTGACGGGCCGGGCCTCGCCATGATATCCCAAGTAACATGACCTCATAAATGGATAAAAGTTAAATCTTATATGACAGATTAGAACACAGTCAGAGTCAGAAGTCGATTCTAACTCGACCAACCCAATCAACATGCATTGACGAGATCTCAGATCAGTAAGCCTGTAACCTAGGGAGGGAAAGGGGAGCGGAGGGGGGGGGGGGGACAAAGGAGGACAGGGAGGGCCAGCGGAGATGGCATAGACGAAAAAATAGGGGAACAAAGAAAGAAAAATATAGTAAGACAAAACAAATTGAAAGAAAAATAGGTACAAAAAAATGCAAGTACAAGTTTAACGCCCTCTGTATCCAGGAAATATCGACGGTGTTGCAAATTTATATTCAAGTATTTCAGACTTCATCAGGAAATGTACTAATTGTATCAGATTTTTACAGCCGAACCCTTTCAATAGTGTAAGGAGAAAGATTTCTATTCAAAAAATACTTTCTGAAGCTTAATTACTTGCTATCCTCGATATCCGATGGCAGCTCTACCGGTAACTATACTAGGCCTCAGTACGCTCAGCTAAATGGTGGCGTCCCCCTTAGATATCGTCTCAGCAATTTATCTCCCCACAATTTTCAGTCTATTCCTTATCCAAAATTATGGGTATACCACTGCAGAGGGGACATTCTGCATTTCTGTATCACACTTCTTGAGGCGACCTCTTCCATGTCGAAGGGCTCTCGGAGGGGGGGGGGGGGCGGTCAAGTCCTCTGCAAACAAACTTTGACTTGAGGCCACTGAGGGGGGGGGTTAAGACCTCTGACATGAAGGAATAAACTGACGAAAAACTGATCTTTTTGGGAGGGTCTATGTGCGAAATTGTAATTTTGACTTGTATCAGATAACAATAAACTCAGGGATTTCTATGTTGTAGTCATCATACACTGGATCTTGCTCATTGGATCATTAGTCATAGACCTTATTTGAAATTTAAATTTATGATGTGATAATGCGCGCAAGTTGTGTATTATTGAAAGCATTGTTAGGTATAAACTCCACCACTTGCCCCAATTCTGTGTTGCACAACAAAACAAACGTCGAACGGAAAAGATCCAAGATGAACGCCATCTGGGGTCACACAATCATATTGGGCCAAAGATAAATTTGCACTAAGATGTGCAAAACGAACCAAACCAGTGTAAATCAGTCAATTTAAAGTCTGAAAATTCAAATGACGGCAGCCTGAACTTATTTTAAGGTTGGATTGCGATTCCGGTATATTTGTTGTCGTTAGTAGGCCTATAAGGACGGGTTAATAATGGATTTTTTTTTTTTTTTGCGAACCTTGTGCATTGGTGCACGATGGGGTTTCAAATAAAAAATAGAAGATACTATCATATATGCTTTAACAAGAGTAGGTCTACTCTGTCTTTTTCTTCTTTTTCTTCTTTCGCTCCAACGATTGCAAAGTGCCTTCCAGTGGCAGCAAAATCGGTAGGATGTAAATCGGGTTTGGTCACTAAGACCCCCTCCCTCACCATGAAAAGTGGAGGAGGCTCCCACACGATATTTGCCAAGTGACCCCAGAAATGGGGATCCTCATCTTCTTGAAGGGCCCAGCGCACAATGCACTGATAATTTTAGCCTAGAAAAAAGAGGGCCTCACTATGAAGAAAACAAACTGTCTGGGCACCTAATCCCCCTCCCACTACCATCCCTCATCCCGGTCTCCTCAATTCCTAAAAAAAGGGGAAGCATTGGTTAAAGCAGTATGCTGTTAATATATGGGGTGATGGACAAATGTAACAAAGATGAAGAAGGGGACAATGGGGAAAGCGCAGTTTGCATAAAGAAAGAGGAAGATTCTTGTATTATCTCAACCCTATGCAGGTGCGGATTGTCTGGTACTCTCCCCGTCAACTGATGGTGGCGTCCCTCTCAGATAGTGTTAAAGGTAAGATCCTTATAAAATAATAATGTAGTTTGGTTTCCACAAAATTCCCTTTAATAAAATTTGTTACGTTGAAAATGGAGCTGTTATTTTTGTCAATTATTGTCATGTTCTCTTGGTAGCACCCACACCAACTGACGGTAGCACCCACACTTACATAGTGTGAAAGCTACTGTCTTAAGCAGTTGCTACCCTAGACATATAAAATCCTCTTGAATGAAACATCACATCCCCGCGGACACGTGGTTCCCTTCGTTCTGTATGCTCCTTCGACCAGTCAATCATGCACCCCCCCCCCCCCCCTCCTCCATCCTGTTGAATAATTTTAGCTACGCCAATGTTACTTGCACTTGTATATTCAACATATACAGCCTTTGGGAACGGTGAATGTATACCTGCAGGCTGGGTTGATCACATGCAATTGAATGAATGAATGAAACAATTTATTTCCAGCAAAGTATTAATTATGTACATTACTTACAAATCAAACAAGAAGTAAATGCCAGAAAAGGAGAAAACACAAGTACCATACTTATAAAATTGTTTCCCCTATAACAGAAAAAAAGAGAAAATAAAGAAAGAAATGAAAACAACACTGACATTTCACGAGGCAATTGCGTAATAAAGTAATAGTTAATAATCGTAACAATACTCCGAAAGTCATACCAACATAGCTTGACTTTTGAATCAACAGATTAATACTACAGGTGGGCCTATTGGAATGCCAAAGGTAACCACTGCTTTTTCCATGTCGGGTGGATCAGTAGGGCAAGAATAAAGTACCGAATGATCAACTTTGCTAATAATTACAGTTTGTGGTGTCCATGCATACACGACCCTGCTCCCTGTGCCTTGCCGTGCGGTCTCTCTCCGTGCAAATAAAAACAAACGAACAACATATGGGGAAGACTGTCCGTTTGCCAAATTGATAATTTTTTTTTTTTTGAATGAAACACTAGAGTACACATTTTTGGTCATTTCTGCAAATTATCAGCTAATAAACATCTCCTTTTAAAAATAAACACGTGAGTGCATTTTTTTTTTAAACAACCAGCTTTAGGTAATAATTTTATTTCGTCATCGGGCCAATAATTCGGTCCCCCCCCCCCCCTTATCGTTCGTCTATGTGCCTATTGCCTAACACAATGTAGCATCATCTAATGTAGCTTAAAAACCACTGTTAACCCAATTAGTGATCCGACGAAACATCTAACCACATCAGCTACTGAGAGAGTTCTCCGACTAATGTATCTAAGAAAGATGTAAACAGACCATCGCAGCACATCGTAGGTCATGTGATCTTTAAAATGGAGCACATTAGTGGAAGAAATTAGCGTTTTACGCGTTCGTTCACTTACAGAGGTGACAACATGACGTCCCCATTTGGACTCATTTTCAACCTTGACAATGCAGATGGCAGTGTGACATATACTTGCTAAGATTTCCATATCATTGGAATGTTCTCATAGCAACCTCTGTGGACGCAAGGGGGAGGGGGGCTAACAGGGGCCAAGGTGCACACAAACGGGTGCACAAAATCTCATCTAAGGACATTCAGTTATAGACTTTAAAAACTTTCCAAATCGAAAGTTGGAAGCGAGCATACTTCCTTAGACTACTCCCTCGTATTACTGTATCACCAGTTTGGTCATGTATCCCTCCCCATACCAAAGGAGTATGATCCGCCATTGGTAATAAGTATGTTGAGTAACATTGCATAGCCCAATATTCTGCACAATTGCTATATTAATGACGTGCTCTACATCTATACACAGTCATCTAGCCTGAGCATACTTCACTGTATCACAAACATTACGATTTCAAGTAGAGATGAGCCACTAATTTCTGCAAACTCACCTCAGATCCTCAACTTTGTATTTTTTTTTTTCATCCATCCATTTTTTTTGTATGTTTGCAAAAGGCCCTTATAGGCCTATATTTTCACGTTTGAAAATTTGGCCCTTAGTAACGCCACCAGGTGATGTTTCGGGCAATAAACATATCTGTTTCAATGGCCGGTTTTGCTTTTCATGCACTGACATGCAAACTTTACTTCTAAACTTCCATGTATTTAAATTTGTTACGACCAAGTACTTATGACCTCGACGGTAAAAGTTCTAACTGCATGTTTGGAGTCTTACAATCATCAGTAAAAAATAGAAGGCCCTCTTATTACTAGAAAAGATAAAATAGGACAATTCCTTTTAACGGGTGACACTGTTCTAATCATTTTTTTTTAAAGGGGCTCATTGAGTTAAGTTTGAGAGGATTTTGAAGGATAAAAAGCATGGCAATGCTCACAATTAGCATATCACATCAAATAGTTATGCAAATTGTCAAATGTTTTGAATTTTTTATCCTGAATTGCACTGGTTGAGTTCTTATGAATTAGTGCTGATGTGACAAGTGTCGGGTCACAAATTTTCAAAAACAAAACGGAATTATTGTGACTCACTCAGTTATTAATATTTCTTTGTATTTTACGCGCAGAAATCCTCTTAATTGACCATTTCCCATTTATGTGAAGACAAGTTGACAGGTTTAGGACAGTTTAGTGAATTTCATGAAACAACTCAATGAGCCTCTTTTGAATGCCCTGCTAAATGCCGAATATGCCCACCTCAGTGTGTCCGGAAAACTAAATTTAATAGATGGCAGTATTTCATTATTCAAAATCGATAAAGTGTCGGATCGGCGTGGTAGACAAGTCCCCGTGCAGCAAAAGGAAATCAAACAGCCGTGTTCTCCACCGTTCTCTCTCTTCCTCTTTCTTTCGCGTTGTAAAAGAAAAGTAAGATTATTTTCTTTAATACTTCATTGTTGTGATGATTGACAGATTTAGGAAATTTCCTCTCCATTCCTATGTCTTCCAGCCCCGTTGGTGGTATAGGGGAACTTGCTTTGTGACTACGTGGAGATTGCGATTTACTGTATGCCGGCCACTCGGCTCATAGCTGCCTTGGGCGAAAGGCTAACAAAAAGGGAAAAGGAAATGCGACAGAAGACCGAGAAAGAAAGGTTGAGAGGTGGTCGGAACATAAAGATAGGTCGATCTACGTTTATGTTCCTTTTCTTCTTCTGCCCTTCTCTGCACTTCCCCCCCCCCCCCTACAATCTGTCTCCTCTCTCTTACAGTCCCCGAACCCCTTCTTCTATACATTGTTAATGATAGAAGAGAAAACAGCTGACTCTTCTCCTGTGTCTCGGTGACTTGGTATATTCAACATCTTATGAGCTCATATCCATACAATATCACATAGTGGTCAGTATCGATGAAGACAAGTGTGTTGACCTTCAGAATGACCAATTCGAGCTAAAATAAGAGCTGAATGATTTACTACTTTCCCTAAAATTGCTAGAGCTATACGTATATCATAATGTTCAATGCCTGATACTGACCACATGTTATCTTTATCAATCTGTACTAACATATTTCACCGATTGATCAGATAATGACCATTTTGTGTCAAAATAACCCTCAGTTGAAACCATGCAGTAGTATCGACATGTTTGAATAATTACTGCAGGTATGGTAGACTGGATATAGTTGTAGTTTCTTCATCAAGGCTGTACGAAGTATACATATTTATGTCAACACTACAGCTTGATGGCATAAATTGGTAATGGGCTAACAGGAATATATACAGTCGAAGTTTCAGCCTCCATAAATGGCACTTCTTTTAGAGTGCAGGGTTATCATACCTTATGGCCTCGTTATCGCAAATAAGTTACCATTTGTACAAAGTCATACATAAATATTACAGAACAAAAAACAGTAAATATTGTGAATTCTTGGGTTATGAATTGGGTTAAATTTCACAAAGCCATTGTTCTTTTAAGGATTGTGTGTCATGATCAGCCATGTTTGCATTGCTCAGTGTAAAAGGTAAAATCATCACCGTACCAATTACGTCACAAACTGATTCAAACTTTCAAAAGTATTCAGATGATCTCTCCCCAGCATTTTGGGTTAATATTTAAATATGTAAAAAAGAGAGATAAAAAAATAGACAGTGAATATCGTTCCAACAACTGGCTGAGTTGCACATTCATGTATAATTTTGTTTATTTGGTGTGCATAGACTGAAAGTATTCCTTCTGAAAAAAAAAAACGCCCACAGCAGAGGACAATGATGCCAAATTTCACTTTGCTACACTGCTGGTAGGACTATAAGAGCTGGGCCTTTCATGATAAATAAACACATTATGTTTCCATTTTCTGAAAGTTTTCTCTTTAATCTGTACTCACAAAAGTAACTCTCTCAAACTTCATTTTTTCGTTAAAAAACATACTAACATCGCCGTATTACTGACGGTGAATTTTTGAAACTGTCTGCTTGGGATACAGAACATCCTTGTCCCAATTTTTGACCTACAAGTTGAATCTTTTGATAGACCTATAGAGTTCCTTGCACTCATTATAAATGTTAGCCTTGCAAACAGCCGTCTATCTATATACGTCTAACACTCGAAGGAATTAAAAAATTGAGTGAAAAAGAAATTGTCAGAAAATATATAACTACCGTAATGTTGTTCAGTTTTCAGCAACACAATGAAGCAACAAATAGCCGATAAATTAATTATTACTTTCTTAAAGAAACAAACGAGTCTTACACACTATTGTGTAATTATTAAAAAAAAAATCAGTTTGATGTAAAGGAAAAAATGACAAAAAAAAAACTTAATAAGTATAGTAAACATTAGGGTGCACTGTAGGTATTTCACATTGTTTTCCAAGGAATGTTAGGCAACATGGTAAAACAGACAACAACGCTGTTTGAGCTGACAAATTAATAATTAATTTCTTATAGAAACAATACAAAATTTATACATAACATTTTCCCATATCATATTTCTTCGTAAATATCACAGATTTACGATTTACAGAGTGAAAATATTAATATGGAAAATTGCACTGTTTGCTTGAGACGTATGTTCTATTGGCCGGATGAATATGATTATTGGGAACCAATGATAACGTTATCACATATTTATTTTTCAAAGCAGAACGATTTGCTTTCTTTTCTCAGGATGATGTAACGTACCGTACTTGACGTCGTGTTGTGCTTTTAGTGTTCCCAGCAGGGAACTGCTTGAACTTGGATAGTCGATCGATGGCTACTGTGAAAGGCCCTGAATAATCGATCTTTTTCAATATGTTAGCAAAAAGGTTGGGTTTTTCTGTAACTTGGATGTGAAAGCAGGTGGGTTGAAGTATATGTAGTGTGAAAATTGAGGCAATTGATGCAATTTTGCATGGTCGATGTCATGGCCTTTTACAACTTTTTAGGTCGGACTGAGGGGGAAAAATTGCATAAAACTCTTCCGCTCTCACATCGAAAAGTATGTTGACCTCCAGCTAATAATCTCATCCTTAGTGTACGGAAAATTGAAACTGCCATGAAAGTTCAAAACGTACGTCTGCTTTCCACAGAGTGTACTAAGTCATGGCTATATGTGGCAAAAACGTCTAGGCTTTGAAGACCAGAATACCTAAACGATTTGGTGCGTAAGTCAAAGAGGCAATTGTTGGGGTATGATTCCTGGAAAAATCTCTGCCTATAGTTCGAACCACAGTCCTGTTCATTAACTTACAGATCTGTGGTTCGAACCACCGTAGGTGTTGGAAGTTATTATTTTTTCTAAAAGAAACTTACATCCCTCAGTCTTGTTGAGTAGTCCATACCCCAAACCTGTGGAATTTGTTGCAAATTTTCTCAGAGTTTGACAGACCACATGGTGGGTGCATCGTGTAATATAATGTCCTCCTGGATGTATCACCAGTTTTTTTAAAGAACTTATAAGAAGGCTGATATGACAGGATGGCGATTCTGTACCACCGTAAGTGTCTCATGATCGATTACCCAATGTCATGATAAAAATGCGTAGCGAAACTGGTACTAAAATACACCGAGTTGCCGTTTGATGTTCACAAAATCCCCGTCAACTTTATCATTATTTGGTAAAATAACGGCACTGTAAAAAACCAAGGACTTTCGGACCTGACGAGTCTCTAACTCAGGTACTAATTTAGAATCCGCCGCAACTCACAGTTTGGGCGAGACGGGCGAGAAGTAGAAGGAGAGTTTCGGTCAGTAGTCACTGACTGAGCTACTGCACTAGTATCACAAAATATTTAGGCCTAAGCCCTATGTAGGTATTCCCGACTCAGGTGAATGTCTTTATAGTATAGTATTAGTAATTAGGTAAGTGTCTTAGTAGGCTATACAGTAGGCCCAGCCTCTACTCGGTTCTAGCGGCCCAAAGTTACAAAATATAACTAAGCCTACTGCCCAGGCGAGGCTAAGTAAGGCCTAGGCTACTGTAATGAAAAAATACTGTAATGAAATACGAATAAGTCCAAACCTATCTGTTACTTTGTGATTGATAATTTGAGTTTGAAGTTGAACCATCAAATTCATAGACATTCGCTGTCCATTTTCCATGTGCAATTGGTAGAAATTAGGGTATCCCACTGTTTTTAAGTTTGCTATCCATGTGTAAGTAGCCTACATCATTGGCTAATAGCAGGCCTAGTACTACTCACTGGTGACAGTCAAAAGCATGTATACACTCTACAGTGAGATTGGGCACTGCTGTTTGCTCAAGCAAATTCTTGTGAATAAAAAAAAAACATTGGCATGAACAAGACTGAAGCTTTATCAGCAATCGTTAGTATGTTGGACTACAAACTTCACTAATTAGGGTTAGGGGCCACACTATTGTGAATATTACTGAAGATCATTTGCCTGTAACTCTTCCTTTGTTAGCTGTGTGTCCTCAAATATAGTTTCAACCATATAGCAAAGGCCAATGCAAAACCATGAACGCACTTCAAAATGTGATAAACTGAGAGACATCTGCAGCGGCTACAGCAGTTATATTAATAGAGATACACAGTGCACTTACTTTGCAACATTTAATAAGAATACAAGGGCTCTGTGTGGTGTTATGGTAAACTTATGTCATGGCTTTTGTTCCTGTGCACCATGGCAATGAGCCTCAGGATAACAGAAATTTACTCAAGGAACTTCCAACTCTACCACCAACCTACAAAAAAAACAAAAAAAAAAACAGTATAAACCAATCACTGCATTCTAAATTTAAGTTTAGCATTATGTGCAATGTGATTCCAAAGTAAATTAAGCACCAGCATCCTCATATAAACTTCAGACATAGACATTTTGTGTTTTTTTTTTCCATAAATTTCTAAGAAAACATTTTACTCCCTGCCAAATTTTAAAATTGTAGAAGTACTAGCATGCTTCAACTCTTGATCATGAATGTTGTTGATGAGACTCTCATTCAAACTTTTGACAGGAAAGAAGGCAATCTTCTTCTTGATCTTGGTTGTTGACAAAGCTATTCATTAATTTGATAGTAAACAGCATTTTTACAGAGATCTCTCTCAGAAGTAATTGATTCGAGACATCATTATAATTATTGTGGTAAGTGTACTACCCCCTTCAGATTAATTCTATTTCCAAAGGATTACTGATTTTAAGTTAGACCAAAAAAAGGTTTGAAAGAGGCCTATTAGTTTAATACTGCTGTATAGTTACATTTGTTTCATGTTTTCATACTTTTCTTTATCTAAATGTTTGTTAGGTGATCGAATCATGATACCTCCAGTACACTGTAGCCATCAAACTTATAACACTGTAACTAGAGTGACATTTCATGAACATGACATGACCCATTGACGCTCCATTCCTGTCACACCTGTGGTTCTTTTTATAAGCTGTTCACATACTTATGGTATTTTGGCATGTCACTGACTACGTCAAGACTTTGACTACACGTTACAATATCACCATGCATCTACAAACTGACATAGAGGGCTCCACCTGTTAAGCATGCTGTAAGCATGCATTTTTATTCCCTTTCTAGTTCATGACTAATGCTACACATACACTGTACTCTGTCATCAGATTCTGTTTATTAGTTTACCAGAGATATGTGAATTCATCGAGCACTGTATGCAAAACCTCTCACAGCACATTGTACAGTGCAACAAAAGGTGTTTCCCAGTGCCTGTTGCTTTTATGGTTTTCACTCTGGCATGGTTATTTCTCAGCTTTTGTCTTTGGTACAGTACATATTTAAGTTTTCCTTATTTGGTTTTTAATTGTTTCTTACCATTTTGTTTTTTAAGGTAGCATTTCTTGTATTTTGAGCTTCTGTGTTTTTATTGTGCTAAGTTTTTGTTAACTGCTATTTTAATTTTTTTTTGTTTGTGCAGCACCCTAGAACTGGATAAGGCGCTTTATAAGTTTGTCAATTATTATTTATTAAAAGTATTCCCCAGCACAATTAATGGGGCTTAATATTTCTTCAAATAATTGTAGTTCTTGCTTTGTCCTTATAACCCATATTGTTATGGCCATAATGCTAAAATGACATCAGAATGCATTTGCATCATGCATTTGCTTAATGTTAGTTTTTGATTCATTATTGTCCCTTTGCATGCAGTGCTATAGTCCTACATTTGAACGTTATTTTTACTTGAGATTAGTTCTTTTGACTTTGTTTTGGCCACCTAAAAATCAATTCAAACTACAGAGAATAAGCAAATCACTTCTTTTAATTTAGTTCACCATACAAATACAGTAGATTGTGCGGGATGTGCATGCTCACAATGTGCAAAGCAAAGAAAAAAAAAATGAGTAAACTTAAAAGTAAGTTTCAATTCTCCATCAAGCTTTTTTTGTCTGGTTTGAAGAATTTAAAAAAAGGTATCCTTATACCAACCGACTGTTCAAAATACTTCGCCATCTACTTTGCAGTGAAGATAGTTCAAAACATCCAAAGCAAGTAATGTATACCTACTGTATGCCACTTTGAAATAACATGACACAGTGCTGCCATGAATATGTAAATTAAGTGAAGTTTATGGATATTCAACATGTTCTGTCATGTAGCAAATAAATCATGTTACTCTCTGTGATACCCTGGATCTTCCAGTCCATGTGTCTGTCATCTACTGTGAAGTCCCACACAAACTCTCATGCACATTTCCTTTGTGCTGTAACCAATAACAATATGCTTCTTTTTTCCCTTTTGTTTATATCAATTTTGTGACTCAGCTTTGGGAGACATACCTTGGAAAAGTTCATACTAGTGAGGATCAACTTTTGTGGAGAAACACTGAAAATCATTCAGTGTAGTGATTTGTAATGTTCATTTGTGGTAAATGTGTTGTTGAATGTTTTTTTTTTTTTAACAATAAAAAGGAAATGCAGTACACTCTAAAATTGAGTAGATGTGGAAGAACAAAAGACATGTTACACTTCTCTTATCAGAGAATGTTCATTACTGTATCTGTCAGACTTGCCAACTTAAAAAATGGCAATCCTTTGAGGTTCCCATTAAAAAATCTTAAGTCACACTTCAAACCTGGATATGTTGAAAAAAAAAGCCCATTATGTTATTATTAAAAGTCTTTTCTAAACAAAGAAGACTTTGTTTTAGGGTCACTTAAATGAAGTTGAAGATGCATAAGTAACACTGTAGCTACAAAGCCAACTGTTTTAAACTCATAAAATGTTTTCGTGTGCATATGCTGAAAGACCGTCACACTTTAACTTTACTGGTGAAACAAATGGAAATGGTAGGTTGCATGATCAGCATGTACACTGTAGCAGCACCACAGCAGTGTGACATTTATTTTAGTGTTGGTCCACTGGTTGTAGCAAGGGTACAACATTGTGAATGACCAAGTGCAAGGTATGACTGTAAAGGTGATATTGATGGTCTCTCTTAAAGGGTACCACAATGGATCTCAGTTTAAAGCTAGAAGAAACTGACAAGTGCGCTAACGTAGTCTGAGCATGCTGACAGCATACGTTTTTCTTCATTTTTTGTAGAATTTAACGTCTTTATTTTTACATCGTAGTCACTGGGCATCATATACCATGTTAACTCATTTTCCAGCAAAAGATGAAATCTTTTGCTAAGTTCGTCATTAAGAGTCGGTGACTCGGTAATATTTTTAACCAGTGATGGAAGTCACCGATCTTGATCTAAATAAGGAAACTTATCTGGCGTTGCATCAAACTGATTTTTGCGAAATTATCTGGAATTTTCACTGTGAGGCAATGGCAGAAACAATGAGACTCAATGTGAAACTGTGAGAGTTGGGATGTATTATATGTGCATGAACACGTGGATGATAAGCTCCATGTAATGATGAGGTAAATGAATTCTAGATCTTTGGTCTGAAATGATCATCTCCTCCACACAAATATGAGGCAGTGCATTAGAATCATTCTTCCTGTGTTTTACAGAACAAAAACCCAGTGTCATTTGGATAATGTTAAACTATCTCTGCCCTCCTGTAAACATCAGATCTGATCAATCATGAACCTTTTCTTTGTTGACTTTGTCAATCTATGGATTGCAGAGTTTCCACTGTAGTGGTTTTGGGAATACTGTCAAGGGTTAAATAAGAAAAATGTGTCATGACTCTTTTCATTCACTCTCTTGTAGGTTAAACTGTGACTGATTAAGAACCTTGAGCAGAAGATGCAAATTGAGAAATTGTTCAAAAGGAAGAAGGAATCAAACCAAGATGGAGACGTTGGCTGCTCAGATTGTGACCATGGTAATCCTTTTGACTGTTTCTTTGGCTCTTGGTATGGCACCAGTTTTGCTTGTCGGTCCCCTACAGCTCCGAATGACTGGCGGCGCTGTGTCCACCTCTAATATTATCAGTGTTCTGAGCTGTTTTGGAGGTGGTGTTTTTTTGGCAACTTGCCTGCTGGATCTATTACCAGATGTGAGAGAGAGTGTCGATGCTGCCCTCAGCCATTCTGGTACAAACACTGACTTCCCGCTCGCCGACTTCATTGTAGCTGTGGGATTGTTCATCATCTTGATTATCGAACAGACAGCCCTGACCTTCAAACATAAACACGACGTGGACCCTCACGCCCGCTATCATGGCCAGGACGGCCATGAAGGTGATGATGATGAAAGTAGACCCCTGTTGGAGGCTTCTGGAAATGTTTCCCATGAAGCAGAGAATGGTTTGCTACAGGCGAATCAGACTAGACACCAGTATGTGGAAGCGCAAGATGACAGTGACGGACATTGCATAATGGATGAACCACATAGTCACACATCATCGTTGGAAAAATCGCATCCAAGCCATCATTCTGGCACTTCCCATGGTGGTCATTCCAGCCAAGATGCTCACGATGGAGATGACTGCCACCAGCTTCACTCTCCCTCCAAGCTGCGCTCCTTGCTTCTGTTGGGCGCACTCTCACTTCACTCTGTCTTCGAAGGTTTGGCGATTGGAATCCAAGACACCGCAAAGGATGTCTGGACGTTATCCATAGCAGTATTTATCCATAAATCCATCTTAGCTTTTAGTTTAGGTGTTAACTTCGTAAAGACTGGGATGAGCAAAATGGGTATGCTCCGTTCCTTGATTGTCTTCTCTGTGATGGCACCCATCGGCATAACCATTGGTATCCTCATCACAGCAGAGTTTTCGGAGAGGTTTCAGATGAGCCTTGCTAATGGATCTCTCCAAGGGTTGGCAACGGGGACATTCCTGTACATAACGTTTTTTGAGGTGTTGCCTCATGAAATGAGTACTCCACAGAACCGATTGCTCAAAGTTGTTTCGATTGTGCTGGGATTTTCTGTGATATGTGCTCTGATCCTGCTGTTTTCACACAACTCCAAGGAGGACCCATGAAACACATCACAGTTGTTTGCAAGAAAAACTGGTTCAACCCTAAGATAATTCATTACCACAGAGAGCAAATAGTGATTGAAAATTGCAGAAAACAAAGATTAGTTCTAGAGGAGATAAGGTGGTGTCAAAACATGACTGCTTAGACATTACAACCACATCATTCAAAATACTGTGTGAAATGTATTAAATGAAGGGCATTAAATATTTAAGAAAATAAGAAGCTGAAAAGAGATACAGCTTAAGAGGAACCCATTGGAAATGATATCTTGCAACTTCAGCACAAGAGGTTGGTCACACAACATGTCAGGAACAAAATCTGAGACTGAATCTGAGACAAAATCTGAGACTGAATCTGAGACAAAATCTGAGACTGAATCTGAGACAAAATCTGAGTTCATAGTTGGTTGGTACAGTATGTGGGTGTGCTGCGTTGAGCATAAGAATTCTATTGTGCTTGGTGTTTAGCATACTGTACCTACCTGAGTTTTAAGAGTCTTAATATTTTTTGGTGGGAACTTGATGTCAAAGGTCATGTAGGTGTCAAGTGAAGTCATTTGTAGGAACATATAATCATGGTGCCGTACAGGATGGCCACAAAGAGAAGCTTGTTCTGCAAAGGACATTGAGTTTATACAACTTTGATTGCATCTTCAGAACATTATCGCTCCTTTTATTCCGGTAAAGGCTCAGGTGTAGCGTTGCCATTTTTGGGGAGAGCAACTCAGTTTTACGTCTTTCTTAACTAATAAGTTGGAAGGGATCCTGAAAGTGTTTCCATTGTAACTACTATCATAGGCACAGCATTCACAAAGGAGCTGTGATATATCTACACTTCTCCAGTATTATTTAGACAGTATTTTTTTTTATTTTTATTACTTAAGAGTTTTTGATACTTGACTTTGTAATTAATTACTTAAAGAAATATAAAAGAAACATGCCAGTGGCATGTTGGTTCGAAAGGAAAGAGGTTCTGAAAGGAAAGAGAGTATTTATGCAGGTATTTCAAACTCCTCAGTGGTGTCTTTTTCATAACTCAACGTACTGTTTTTTGAAGAAAAGACTGCTCTTATCAAGAAGACTTCCAGTTGCATCACTGTTACAATTTGTTGTGTGCAAAAAGTCATTGTTGTTCTTTGAAATTGAATGACATATTTCACCTTGAAATTTGACACCATTGACAGAGTTGATAACGTTTCATTGAAGACTGAGCCCAAAATTTCAAAAATAAAGGTCATAACTCGTTATGGTCATGTTTCTTGTAGTCCAATTGGAAATATGAATAAAGGAAAAGTATGCTCAATCACTTGGTATGTTTAGACATCACAGATTCTAAATTTTGCAATGCACCTCTGTGAAATAAAACTGTGAAAATCTGTATCTGCTGAACAGAACATGCTATTGATATTGAGATATGGATTTGACCAATAGAGAGGGGAAAGTTTCCCCCTTTCTTATGAAATGAAAGTTTTATCTTTTTCACGGGTGAAATCCTGTAAACTACTGTATGTTTCAATGTAGAATTTCTTTATCATTGTTGTATAGTTTTATGACATTTGTACTAATTAATGTTCACAGTAAACACTGGGAATTCAGAATAAGTGAGTAACATTTTCCCATGCTCTGCCTTATGCATTTGATTAACTGTGTGCACTTTTAGTTTTTACTTTATCAATCTTCAATGTCTTAGTGAGCTTTTAATGAATAAAAATTCTGCTGATGTAATTGAGGTAGAACAATATCATGTTAGCATCACAGCTATGCCTGGAATCAACTAAATATTACCTTGTTTTTTAATCCGCTATATTCAATTTTATGTATACTTTTAAATATCTTCCAAAGCATTTGCAGGGACTATTCATGTCAAATGTCAAAACAGATATTCTGATACAGTAATTTTTTTTCATTCCATTCGGTGCTCTCTCAAAGTATTACAAAAATTATAGCCAAAGTGTGTGCAAAGATGTTGAGATTTCAGGTGACTAAACTGTAAAAATATAGGTAATCATGATTATATTTCATTTTCTACCTTTCTGGAGATAACTGAAAGCCGAAATTCATCAACTTATTCCAATCCCTGCGTGATACCTCATGTTACATCATGAAACAATATCGTTCTACTCATTTTCTTCTTCTTTTTTTGGCATTCGAGGTTTTAGTAGCAAACTGCTTTTTTATGAAACAAATGCATCTCCTGAACTGAAATGTTCGTTTTATCTTCGTTGCTGGATCTTGTGTGTCCATTTACTTGGATCTGGTCGTTGTTGTTTACCTTAAAGGGTCCAGTTAGCATCACTGCATGATCAGAAAGAGTTTAAAATAAATGACAAAAATGGCAATGTTTTTTGGTGCATTTTTTTTGTTCTTTCTTGAGGATGAGTTCATTGCCTGAGGGGTGCCTTTGAGGACTCAGGAGAGGAGATAATATTTATGTTGTTCTTGTCGTCTTTAACCCATTGTGTGACATGATAATGGCATTTTGGAGCTGGACTACATTTACTTTCGAACATATTGAAGACGATCACAAATTTCATCAAAATCAATCAAATAGTGGCAATTTTACAGGCGAATTTCTGTCGTACACTTGACACATCATGAATAAACATTAGCTAAGCATGCACATTAATGACGTCGAGAGAGGAACTTTCGTTTGCGCTGTCATAGGCTATGTTTACTTTATCTCAAGGACAAGTTAGAATTTATATACCCCGTAACTTTTATATCGGAAGGATATGTTTTTTCTTTTTTCGAAATGTTGACATCACTTATCAATGTTTAAGCCAGATGTCAAGTAATTAAGATACAATTTACATAAACATGACCAAGGAAATACCGACACTGCGCAAGATACTTGGCGTCATCACATTTGCCTTTCTTCAAACATTGAAATGCCATATCCCCAAAACGGTAGTAGATGTAAACGCAAGTCAGGAATTTACTCAGCATTTTTAACATGAAGCCATCTCTTTTTTTTTTAGATGCATGTCACATTACCTTTAACTCTTGAAACAATAGAAGGATGTTCTTGATCTGATCATCACGATCAGTTTAACATGATTTGCATGCAGCCAGATAGGCCTATAATGCATGTTAAATCACAGAATGAACAAATGCTCTGGTGCAATTCAAACTGACTATGAAATGAAATTTCTGCTGATTTATGGGAGAAATTAGGGAAATTGACATTTTGACGAGATGACGAAAAGAAAAGTTTCTAATTTCGTTCTGAGTTTGGGATTCTTTTTCCTCGGCAAATTGGCAATTTGCAGAATTTTGACACTTTCACAAGTTTATCAAACTTCGAAATGTTAGTCGTCAAAATATCAATTTTAAGAGATCAAAATCATTTTGCCGAAATAGTTCTATTTTTTTTTTTTTTTTGGCGTGTCTTTTCTACTTTTCTGTAGAATCATTGGATTTGATAAAGGCTATGCCTACGGTGTAACAAAGCCATAGCAGCTGTGTTGATAGAACGAACAAGGAGCGGAGCAGAAAGATGGACATTAATAATGGGCTCAGGAAGCTATCATGTTTAGAAAGAGATAGGACGGAAAACTTTAACTAATGGTAATACTTTAAGACCCAACATATCAGTAAAGATATGGAGTTGGCTCAGAGAGGTATTCTTTTCTTTATTCGGAGGTTCCTGTTCAATATCACTTTCGGAGCAACATCATTAAATTTTAAGTAACTAATCTTTAAAAGTTGAAACGTGTGATATATATCATCTAAACAAAGAATGAAGTTACATAGTAAAATAAAAATAAGTGTAGTTACCGAACTAGTTCTTTTTTCTTTTGCATCTCTTTTCTACTTTCCTGCCGTATTTAGCTTTGATTGGGTAAAGGCCAGTTATGCTGCTATGCAGTACAACTAGATGTAAGAGCAGTCACTGAGCCAACTTAAATAGAACGCTAATTGGCTGTATCACGGTTGCAAACTTAGGTTTTTGCAAACCTTCCGGTCTGTGAGTAAGAGTAGTCTGGTGTGTGTTGCAGGCAGGACAAGCATGTTACAACAATGACCTAATCAAACATTTACAGACAGTCAGCTTGACTTCTTTGGAACAAAATAAAAGATGTCTATTCGTAATTAACTTAATTGTTTCCTTTAACATTAACAGATTGAATATGATTACTGCAATTGAAACTTTTGGTGATGGTGACTTTTAGCTATTTTATGGAATCAATCCTCGTCAGGCACACCCATTGAGACTGTTTTTCAAACTACTTGGCTTGGGTTTCCTAACTTTGATGGATTGATTCTCTTACCCCCAATTTGTAGCCCATCGGCTCAGGCTGATGATGTCCTGTTGCAGTACATTGCGTTCATTGAAATCATCAGTGACCCTTCAGTAACTTATTGAACACGGTCGTCAGCAAATAACCGAACTTCAGAAAAAGTAACTTTGATAATGCCATTTATGTATTGAAGACAGGAAAAAAAGAAAAAAAAGAAGAAAAAACGACCTGGTCCCAGGACGGATCCTTGAGGAACATCACAGCGAAGAGGGGCATGGGAAAAACTGACACCATTGACAACAGCATATTGTGAGCCAGCAGGAGAAATTCATCCATCCAAACTTGCCTACAAATAAAAAAAAAATAAGATCCTAGAAAGAAAATCTCTCTCCGAGTCTCTTGAGGAGTTCATGCATGAGGAACTGTGTCAAAGGCTTTCTCAAAATCCAGAATGAAAACATTTGCAACTTAATTGCTTATTTTCATTTGAGGCAGATGCCGGTGAAAATCTGAATGGGAAGGACAGATCATTGCTGTGTGTATAAATTCAGAGCGTTGTATCTAACTCCTGTTACAACCGATAATGTAAAAATCAACCGATAATGTAAAAAAAAAAAATAACGATAATGTAAAAATTCTTTGAACCGATAATGTAAAAACTTCATGTGATCCTACGTACATGTATGTGCATCTATGTATGTAGCTAGGCAGGCAGGCAGGCATGTTTGTAGGCTAGGTATGTAACAAACAGAACTTTAGCAGCACTGAAGAAATTTTGTCTGGCATTATCCATTGTGTAGCCTGTGGGGGGGGGGGGGGGCAGTCTAAAACTTGGTACTAGCTTCAAGTGATACTTCTTAAGTTTAACTGAGGTTCTATTTTGGACCCCTTTCAGGACATCCATGGGGCCCTTTGCAGCAAAGTTACTTATCTGGCAGTGGCCAATCCCTATTCCCCTGGGTGAGTGGCTGCATATCAACTTGGTTTCAGGTGGTACTTTGGATATTTAGCCAGGCCTAATATATAGGATAGGGGGAGCTCTATGGCCCCTTTTAAGGGGAGTCTGGCAGAGCCCTAGCAGCCGAAATGATGTCTGGCATTATCCATTCTTTAATTTGTGTGTGTGTGTGGGGGGGGGGGTATAGCTTAATTGGTAATGGTTTAATTGAGTAGTACTTCTTAATTAAGGTCCTATTTTGGGCCCCTTTCAGGGCATCTGTTCCGGCCCTTTACAACAGAAATCTCGTCTGTCAGTGGTCAATTTGAACTCAGGTGAATGAACGGCTAAATGTCCACTTGGAGGCAAGTGGTACCTAAGTTGAACATTTGATCAGGGGTGTTTTTTTTTTTTTTGGCCCTCGTTAGCAGGCCCTGGTGACCACATGCAGCAGAGATATCATGAGAGACTTTATTTCTGGAAAAGATGGGTTCCCCTTTTATGGTTCGCTACTATGGATATTAGTACCTTTTTCTTTTGATCAAACCTGCATGTGCTGCCTGTCTAATCAATGTAGATCAGTGCTGTCTAGTACGTAGGACCATATGAAGTTGTCGTTAGAAAAGTTTTTACATTATCGATAAAAAGTTTTTATATTATCGCTTCAAAGAATTTTTACATTATCCGTAATTTTTTACATTATCGGTTGTTTTTACAGTATCGGTATTTTTTTTTTTTTTACATTGTCGGTTGTTTTTACATTATCGGTTGACTTTCACATTATCCTTTGTAACAGCAAACAGCTTGTGTTTATTACGAACTAGGTGAGCGGTCCAAAAGTGGCTACAAAACTGAAAACCGAGGGGAAGTCCCTGTTGCTGGTACTGCCAAAATTATCTACTCTGTCGCGACCTACGAAATATGCACAGACCACTAATTGCACGCGCAATAATGAACGGGTGCAGTTGCAGCTTCGACGGTCTACGGTGGTGACAGGATACAGTATACGCCACACGCAAGATTGTAGTCAAAATCTGTGACTGATAATGTTCATTGATAATTTTATCGGTATTTGCTGGTGATGTTATCGCAGAAAATATGCTACTGCCTGGTTTTGCCGAGCGTAGGCTGGAGCTGACACCAATTAAACTTGTTGCATGTGAACGTCATTCCTGAAGTTACCTTGAGGTTGACGACAACGTGAGACCTAACGTTAGCCTGTATATCAACAACAACAGATCCATGGGACACTGTGTACTAGCGTAACTACCCGCTGATCCAATTTCTGACCGCAAATTCAAAGCCAAGGTCCAGGGAACAAAAAAGAAAAAAAAAAAAACATGACGAGGACCACGCGTATGCGTAACGTTGAGCAGGAAGTGGAAGACGTATATGATTCATCTTCAACTGTTGCTAGTAATGGTGAGCAATACACAGCTTCCTGATCTTTCAGTTTCACGTCAGTATCACCCTACAGTATAGTACCTGGTTGAATCCTACTTGATAGCCCCTAGCCAAGGCCAAAGTAAAAGTCACAGTAATCATGTAACAAAACAGAGCCTGTCAACCTTCCCAGTTCTCGTCAGTACCGGGAGATTGTTCTTCAGAGATCTTCTACCCTCTCGGTTTCATATTCGAACTCTTATCTCCTGGGTTTTTGCGACATTTCTGAAAATAGCCAAAACAGTTCGCACAAGACTTGTATTTGAGTAATTGGCCATAAATTAGCATTTACATTGTTATTTACAAAATTTTCTATTGTCATAGTGATACAGTAGATCAATGCTAATTACACCAGGAGCTAGTAGCTAGGATGCTTTGTAAGAAAGCTGCAATATACTGATAAGAGATAGGCCTACTTGGGCTGTGCGTGTGTGTGATGATGATTCAATCTCTAAGTTGTTTTCTATTGAAAATTACCATTCTCCCTATTTTCTTTTACTAATCCCCAGATTCTTTGTCTCTGGTAAATGTAAATCACCCTATTTTGTGATGTACAGGTTGGCAGGTCTGACAAAAGTTAGGCGTAAGTGGTAACGCTGTGAACAAGTTTGCCGCCAGCAATTTGCATGAAGCATGCTAGTTTCTAGAAGCATGTTACACAACCTTTAAAATGCTCGTACCCTTGTGTAGAAAAAAAATTGTTCTGGTGGATGCCTATATACTGTATGCATTTTTTTCTGTTTACTGTATGTCCTCATGCACACTAATAGTCATTATACTTACTGTAAAGTGTAAAGGGAAATTTAGGCAGTTGTTGTACATAGAGGTGATGATATTTTAAAACCAATATTTGTGAACACAGGATGATAGATTATTCAAAATACTGCAAGGAAGGATAGTTTCTAAGAAACAAGTTTCTTACCTAGATAGAAATTCAGTTATTTGTTGCCCAAGGATATTTTTTCCACCTAAACACAAAATCAAATGATGAGGAGATGAAAAATGAACTACATATGTATATTGGTAAGCCTGAATGTTTTAAAAATGTTTTACGCTCTATTCTTTGTATGTCGTGGTGGTAAATTTACGTGCCCTTGATTTTCTTTACAGTATGTGCTGCAGCATGCGCCTCCTTTGTGTAATTTAAAGGTTTCGTGAAACTCGGTAATTAAGAGGCAAAATGTATGCTTAACAAAAGAAATACTGACACTCTGCAGCACTTCACATCATCTGTTTTGCATTTTTCTCAAACTTTGAAAAGCCATATCTCAAAAAAGGGTAAAAGATATGATCTAAATTCTAACAGATTTTCACTCAGGGTTTTACTTTGCAACTTCTGAATGAAGTGGTGGCTTCAGAATGGAAAGGCGCTTTCCTAGAAGCATGTGTCACAACTTTTAATTACTGATCGAGTTTTACATTATTGGTATTACCGATATTTTTGAAGAAGAAACCACATGCTTTCAAAATAAAACACCCAGGCCAGGCATACCAAATTCTCAAATGTTCTTGAAATAAAGATTACATAAACAAAGGATTAACATAAGATTTACTCATAGGAGACCGTTCTCTTGATGTCACAAATTTGCATACTTAGCCAATGTTTATTCATGATATAGCTGTGAGATACTAATTTGCCTGTAATTTAATTGGTCAATCTTTGACTGATTTTGATGGAATTTATGGCTATTTTTAATGCTGAATGCACCCAATACTCGAAAATGTCATTTTCATGTCACCCAACCTTTAAGTAAGTAAGAGCTAGGCAAAAAAGGCTTAACAAAAGAAATAATGTCACTGCAACACTCCACATCTTTTATTTTGCATTTTTCTCAAACTTTGAAAACTCATACCTCAAAAATGGTAGAAAACAAAATTCCAATCGATTTTCACCTAGGGTTTTAATTTGTAGCCTCTGAATGAAAGGTGCTCTTTTCTAAAAGCATGTCACATCACACAACCTCTAAGTTCCCAGATGCTATAGCTTGTGAGGGCAGCTTATCACGCGTAATAATAAAACTTGAAGTTGTTGAAAAATTCTATTGTTACCATAGTAAAATTGTACCCCTGGTCACTTCCTCCTCCCCCCCTTCTTGCCAATAATAAACTTATTCTTAGTGCTCATTGTTGTGGAACCTTTCAAGAAATTACACTGTATTGTACAGTAGAGTAATTAATTGTTCACTGTAGCTGTCTACAGAATATGTGCAGTGTACCTGTAGTGTGGGCAATCGCACAATTAGTTTCAGATAATTGTAAAGGACCTGCACTGCATGCTGTTTAGTGGAAGCTTTGTAATCTCATATGCACGGAGGAGATTGATATTTGTACTTCGTTGAGTGGTTATGTCCTACAGGTAAAAACATTACACTTACTGTAAATGATAGCCCACGTCCTTATTCCCCCTTGTGGTGCAGCATTCACCCAAAACTTGGTGGGTCAGTGCATAATACAGTGTGTTAAGTGCTGGTAGTACAGTACATGGTGTCAACATGACTTTTACACCTTTCCATGAATGTGACATGGTATTTCAACCTACGCGACCATGTTCTGGACTGAATGATTATGTCTGGTAGCAATGTCACTGCCATCATTGGTAATTTTCACACAGTGCATATATTTGCATGTATATACTTCACAATTGTACAACTTGCACTGCGAGGATGTTTTTGCACTGTGAAGATAAAATTGAAGCACCAACAACATGCTTTTCAGACCATTCAAAACATCCAGAGTGACATGGCATGCAGATGTGAGGAATAGTTTGACATGCACACATGTGATACTTGTGACACACTGTACACACCTGATTTCTAGGCACAAATGTATGCCCATGCAGGTATTTGTGCCGTACAAACTTTGATGCATTGGAGTTGTACAGCAGTAAACCACTAAGTATATAACTCATGGATTATTTAGCACTTAGACCTGTCCACAATAAGCAATCTGAATCACTGATGAAATGTACAGCAATTTGGGAGTGCTACTCCTTAATCATATGGGTATTGAACATGAGGACAACGTTTGCTTTAAGACTTCACTAACATATACACGAGTCTCGAATCTGGATTTCGACGAGGGGGAATCCTAGACAGGATCAATTAGCACCTGCAAACCGCACGCACGCCAGAGAAAACAAAGATATCACATGTCTAGCTACTGTAGCTACATGTTACTTGTTCTGGTCTAACCACTCAAGTCCCTTATAGCAGGATGGGCTGTTTGAAGGGAAAAAAATAGCCTTTATCGTTTATTCTCCGTCAGTCTCTTCCATTCGATGCCAATCTGGAAAATAACTTCTTCAATACATATCTTTTAGGAGGAATTTCATTCATTAGAATGTTAATTGCAGCAGAAAGAAGGGTGATCCATTTTTTCAGCTAAAAAGTTGACGGAACCAGGAGGCCCTGCAGTAAATGTGCTGCACTTCTGTGCGAAGACCCCACAAGGAAAACGTATTGCATCAGGAAATAAGACTTTATTTGGACAAAATAGACCACTGTGCGGTAGTTTGTACAGCTTTTTACAACTGTATGAAATATAGCCAGTCTTTTGGTGCACTTTTGACATTGCAGGAATAACAACACACCCTGCTATAAGATAACAATCTTGCAGCAGAGAGCTACCAAGCTTGTGGCATAGTTAATTATGTGTAAACACTAAACACATTCCTGAGCATGGTTCACTGAACTTCTTCTGACCAAAAGGAAATAATTGTTGTGCTAGCTACTGGAGCTTAAAGGCTGTATTGCATCACCTTAAGCTATGATTTTTACCTCCCTGAAAGGAAAATTCTCAACTGGTTCTAAGTTACAGTACTCTTAGATTGCCAGCAAATTCGATCAAAGATGCAGAGCAGCTCGCATTACACAGCGTACACAGGGATCCATTGTTTTGATTACACATGTGGAGGAATGTAAGACAGGCTGAGGGAGGGACTAGAGTTAGCTGGTTAGGAGAATTGAAACTGTCTGGGGTGATGCATTACAGCCTTTAAGCAAACTATCTTCCAGCTCACTTGGGAGAAAGTGAGGGACTACAGGGGACTGCTGTTTGGATTGTGATTTTGGGGAAGACAAAAGTTCTCTTATTAAAGTACTTTCCTGCCTAATGAATGACCATGCAAAATGATATCAATGAGATTTGAAATTCCATGCATGGATTGCCCACTGGTTTGCACCTGTGGATACATGCACAAATTTTGGTTACTCTTTAAAGAGGCTCATTGAGTTGTTTTGTGAAATTCACTCAATTTTTCTAAACCGGTCAAGTTTCCTTCACATACTAATGACAAACAGTCAAAGTAAAAGGATCCCAAAGTTTTACATACTGTACGTTGGAACATTAAATTTGGTTTTTGAAACTTTGTGACCAGACATTTTCACATTAGTACATTCACATGCACTTAATCAGAGCAAGTAACGGTCAAAAATTCGAAAAATTTGACAGTTTTCATATAACTATTGGATGTGAAACTTGATTAATTATGCTAATTGCGAGTATTGTCATGTGTTTATACCCTTCAAAATCACCGCAATCTTTACTGATATCAACTCAATGAGCCCCTTTAATGTTTTGTCTGAGATCATGCACTCAAGTAGCAGTCTCATGATTTACTGTATCTGCTCCTGTTGTCAAATATACAGTATACATGAACATGGAAAACTGTAGTGTGCAGGATATGTGGAGTGCACAGTACATACAGTACAACATTTTCTCGAGATAAATTGTGTAAACTACACAATATCCCAAAACTAAGAGAAGCTGACTAACTGAGAGACTGAAATACTTTTAGTGGTACCATATTGAGCAAATTTTAGGGACAGACTTACTGTTTTTAGTGGAGATCAAGGGTCATTTGAGCTAGGTTAGCAGGTGTCAAGACACACAAAAATTTTGTGAACACATGATCTTCAAAATTAAGGAAACTTGAGCTCATCTCTTGTGTGTAATTTGTGCATGTGAACTACAGTACATTACTGTATCTTGCAAGAATCCTATTGATTTTGCCGTTTGAGGTTTAGTTGTCATTGAGCTAGTAGTTTAGCAAGCATCAAATCTTATACAATTAAGCTTAGTTGTATTAAACATCATCCTAATGGCCAGCTTGAATTGATATTATCTTTGTTATGTAGTTGGTCCATAATGAGTGCCAGAATAATCCTCTATCGGTAGTGAAGGCAGGAAGTTGTTGGTGAAGGTCAGCTTTTGGCATTCGAGATTTGCTCCTCCGATCAAATCACACACTTTGAAACAACATCAATCCCAAGAATGGGAACTTTACTAATTGGACTGGAAGGGGACATCCCTATGTTCCGACATCTCTGTGTTTTGACAGCCCTGTATTCCAACGTGTCTATGTTTCGACAGCCCTGTATTCGGACGTCTCTAGTGTTCCGACAACCCTATATTTCGACGTTTCAATATTCCGACATCTCTATGTCGGTTTCGACGTCTCTATATTCCGACAAAAGTTAACTTTGGCGCCGAAGAAAATGTACAGTACATTGGTGCAAAGAAAAACATACTTGGGCGCCGGAAAAGTACTTTGGCGATGACAAAAATGTACAGTACTTGGGCGCAGGAAAAGTATTTTGGCGCCGAAGAAAATGTGCATTGGCTACCGACATCAAAGTACTGTACACATTGTTTTCGGCGTCAAAGTACATTTTTAGGGCATCAAAGTGCATTCTTTACCGTCGCAAAAGTACATATGAATTGTTTCCAAAGTACAATTTAATTGGCGCCATAATACATTTTTTGGATCGTCGTCGAAGTACCCTTTTCGTCGGTGCCAATGTTCATTTTAATGGCGTCGAAGTACAATTTTTGGGTGGCGCCAAAGTACACTCTTCATCTGCGCCAAAGCGCTAATGTACATTTGGCGCCGAAGTGTACACTTCTTATCGGCACCAAAGTAAATTATTTGTCAAAGCATAGAGATGTCGGAACATAGAGAAGTCGGTATATAGAGTTGTCGGTATATAGAGATGTCGAAATATAGATACGTAAATGAAGTCTCTATATTCCGACGTCTCTGTGTTCCTACAAAAAATGTACTTTGGTGCCGGTTTGTCGGAACATAGAGATGTCGGAACATAGAGATGTAACCGGACTGGAGTACATACTGTGCATACAGCACTGTATGCCAGTAATATGTTAACTGCCAGCTGGCTCTACTGTAGATTCTGGTGGAGTCAAGGTCTTTTGAGATCAACAGGGTAAAATACCAAAACATTTACTGTACAGCCTTACCACCTCTCACTGTGTCAATATCAATATCATGGTTTTTGGCATTGTCTCACAGTGACAATGCCAAAATCATTTCTATGTAACTTGGAATGTTTCCATATAGACTAAGATCAATGGTTTCCATCACTGAATTTATCACTAAATTGCAGATGTATCATTTTTAGGATCTACAGTGGCAAAATATTTGTTGTTTGAGATGCACTGTGGTAAACAGGTGAAAAAATCCATTAATTCTTCCTAGCTCAGAAAACTCTTTTCACAATGGCCTATCCAGACATTAATTGAACTTTTTAAAATCCTGCAGGCTTGAAATTCCATTTTCAAGCTTTTGCTATTGTAGAGCGTTATTAGGTTTACCATTTATTGAGGTTATTAACAAGACTGATAATAGCTCAGGAAGGCAATCCTCAATTGGCTTCATAATTACTATATTTGTACTATACTCATCTGCATGGCACCTCCAGTTCGAGAAACCTTAACATTGATAAAATAATGTGTAGGTCAGATTTTCTTTGGAACCACATATTGGGGTTGCATGTCTAGTGAAAAACCTGACTTTTGTGGGTGCATGTATGCATAGTGCATTGTGTATTGCACTCTCTGCTTGTGGAGGTTAAAGGGGCAATATATGGTAAATCTGGCCACAAGACAGTAGCATCCCGTGATAGCCTCACATACAAAGTGCCATTGTCAGTTGCTGGGAGACACGCAGAGCCCCTTGATGGCCAGTGTTGTAACATTTGTCATCACCCGATATCGCTTTCGTAATGGAATATGATGGAAGTAGTGACAATTTCCAATATTTTTTAGTGAAGAATGCGTTCAAGTTCTCCAAAATGAGTTGCCAATGTCACATGTGCTAGCTGGGAGGATGAATAGCTGGCCTTATAATGTGAATGAACATTGTACTGTGTGATTACCAAGGGTTGATCGATTCTCTTTAAATCATTATGAAAATGTGTTTTTGAAACCTCCACTCATACATCTCCCTATGGACTGACAGATTACAAGCACACTGTATACTCAAATGTTGCATATTCAACTATCCAAGGTATCAGTCATTTATGTGGTCTTATTAAAATGGAATGACACTTTTCTTACGAAAAATTATAATTATCTTGTATTTGATTGCTTCTAAACATGCACACAGGTTTGAAACATTTTGTTAGAAGTTTGTTCTGGAGTGCCTTTTTCTTCATCGGCCTGTGGTTTTGGAGGGCAGTGAACTCACTGTCAGACAGTTTCTTGGACAAAGACTTCAATTCCACACCCTCTTCCTCCTCACTTTGCCGTGGAGATTATCGACATAGTTACATAAGAGCCATCAGAAAAGGTTACAGACCCACCAGTGATCGACAGTCAACTATTTCTGAGGCTTCCAGCAAGAACCCTAATGAAATAGAAAATCCAGATGGTAAAACAAATTGATCTTATATTTCATCAACTGCGTTTTGTTGCATTTATCAGTGTCCAATGATAAAAACTAGTCATTTCTATCTCACATTATACCTGAGGGAATATGTTTTTGACCTTGTGGGAAAAAAAACCTATGCATCAGTTGATGTGAAAGATGTGCAGTAGGTTTGCACATGGTATGATCCTTGCATATCTCAATATTTAAAATCATATTAAAGGGCCCATTGAGATGTTATCCTTTATTTTTTGTTTTAGTCAGAAGGAAACCATTGCATGCCAATACTTCTCATAAACCTCATTAGCCAAGTATCTGTTCATACAGTTATTCAATGAAAATGTGGGAAACACTAATATTTTAACAGGTGTTCATTAATCTAACATGTTCACAGATTTGTAACAAGTGATTTTAATCGTAGAATTTTCATTGTTGCTCCTGTTGTGTGCCAGCTAGATTTTCAAAACCTCTTAGTTGGACCATTTTCCGTCAACGTATGAGCAGTACTACTCAACAAAAGAGCATGAATTCAATGAGCATTAAAAGAAAAAGTTTTAATGTGGATTGCTGCAATTGTTTGTACAATATGCTAGCAGCCCTGGTACACCAACTATAGGTGTGCATGTATCATGACAGGAAGGGAATATTTGAGTTGAAGTTACAAGTTAACCATAATATGCAGTATATGCACTGCCAGCTGGTGAAACCTTAAAGAAATAGCCTGCACAACAATTCAATAAATTATCTTTCTCAAAGTACTATAATTACTAGTTTTCAATTTCACAAAGGTAAACTTAAGTTTAGGCCTACTTACTGTAGCAGCTCCAAGTGAATAGGATGCAGGAACATCCAGAGCAGTGACGGTAACTTCACAGCTTCATACAAATACATAAAATACTTTCCTAGTGAAATGTATTCACCCTCACACATTTGGCATCAATGCATCATTGTAAATTTACAATGCGCAAACATTTCCATAATGATTTAAGCTTTCCACCACCCTTAAAATAAGAGGGAACGTCACTGTCGAGCTGATTGCCTGAACGCTAGTACTGAAGCTATGAAGAAAATTTCGGAGGAAATCAATTTGGTATGAGAGAATGGATCAATGCTTTGTGATCATTTGAATTGTTTAATTGTATGGTGCATATGAAGAGGACTCTAAGTAATGAACCCTGGAGTTACAGTACCAGTTAAAGTGGGAATCAGGAGGGTGAACGAACCCTGGTGTTTTGACAGTAGTAGGAGTGCAATGAGGATGACAATGAAATGCAGTGGTCCAGCTGGAATTGTTAGTGGAAATGAAAGTGATGATGAATGTAATAGACCCTGGAATTGGTAGACGAAGTGGGAATGAAGATGACAGTAAGTCAGTGGAGCCTGGAATTCTTAGAGTGGGAAGGAGGATGACAATAAATAATGGATCCAATTATTTGGTTAGACTGATCGAGAAAGAGGAATATGGTGTTAGTATAAATGTACTGTACCCAGTGGAAATGTTTGAGTGTGAATAATGATGACGATGGATAATGGATTCTGGTATTGTTAGTTTTTCCGGGAATGAGGGTGACAATGAATTCTGTGCCCTTGAAGCAACGTGAATTTGTGTTTGGTCCTTTGTTTGCCGTACGGTTCTGCCTATGTCTGAGTGAACATAGCCGTACGACAGCAGTCACAGCACATTCATCTGTCTGATATTTATGCTGACAGATTTGGAAATTCAAATGAAATATGACAAGATCATAATACACCAGACATATATGCCGTCAGTGCAGACTGTCACCATTCCTTTACCTCAATTCTCTTAATTTATTCTTGAAATTTTGAAAATTTGCATTCTCGCATAAATGAATATTCCTTATCTCCATTGCGTTGGGTTGTTAGATTTCGAGAAAAAATTGCATGAAGATGATGATGGTGATGATGATAATGGTGATGACTATGAAAATAATGCCACTGGAATTGCTAGTTACTGTACATGTAGAGAGGAAATGATGTTCATGAATAATGGATCCTGGAATTGTTAGTCAAGTGGGAATAAGGATAATGTATAATGAACCCTGGAATGTTTTTAGTTATAGAGTGGCAATCTTTGGGATTTAAACCAATAAACTTAAACTTGTGTTCATATGTTAATTTAGCCTTAAAATAACTCTGCTCAATCTACATCAAAGCCATACATACTATATATATATATGAATGCACATGTTTTTAGTCCACATGTGCCTGTGTTTAGCAGTATCCACTACTTGTTTGTTTGCCTGAAGGAGGGCGCCCTTGCTTGTTATATGACGTCAGTGCAAAGGGTCTATTGTTATAGATCGAGTGCATGGAAGAATGTTTTGGTGATGTATAATGGAGCCTGGGATTTTGAAAGCATTCGCAGCTAAACTAATTTGAATCTTTTACACATTGCATGGTTTCAAACCTGGACACTTTCATCTGTGCTGATCTCACATTCTTCAGGTTTTGAACTTGGTTTAGTGTCACTTATTGTAGGCCTGTATCACTTGACAAGATGCACACTGCATTCATTAATTTTATTTTGCCCTTTAGTTTATGCGGCTGGACCCAGTGTGTCAAATGAACCAACTGGTGGTGCTGCAGTTGCTTCGACAAACCTTGAGAGGTTCATGACGCTCATTGAAAACCCTTCAACAGAGGACTCTGGTGTGGACTCTGAAGATGATGTGTTTGCACCACCGAGTACCCGACGTTGGGTGTCCCTACCACCTGAACGTATACGCAGGAAAAAAAAACAGACTCGAATTAGAAGTGAAGACAGAGCACAACCTAGACATTACCTGGATCCTTCGAACATTGATGAACAAGCCCCTGGTTTCAACACAACGAGATTTCATGACTGCAGTGGAGGAGATATGACAGTTCTTTATGTCAATAACATATATGTGAATCATCCTCAGTCCCTATCCATCAGCCAGGTCCAACATTTAGCATGCCAGACAGGGGGCTTTGGTACAGGTGAGTTGAAACTACCGCCCCATCCCCTCATCGTGTTTGGCAGTTTGAAGTTATAACATAATTATGTAATGGCGTTAATGCAAACCATGGCATTAATGAATGTTTACGTCACACAGTGGATGAAACATATAGTAGCTTGGTCTTCCCCAACCCCCCCCCCCCCTGGACATTAGAGTTCTTACTCTTGATTTGTGAAAGATGAAAGAATTTATGCAAAGTAAATGTGGCTTTTTATCAGTGTTTTGCACTAGTTTAAAATTCGTATCCATGCAGACACCTGTAGTCCATGGTTGGGCACCCAAAAAAGAATCTTACTTAAGGCTACGAATTCCTTGTGTCATCATTTGTGACATTTCACTTTGCTTGCTAGTGTAACACAATGTGTCTAATATGTAAAGGCATGAAATGTACAGTGCAGTACGGTCTTGTTCGACATGTGCCGAATTTTGTCACACATACACTGTACATTGACCACGGTCATAATTTCAGAACCAGGTTGTGACAAATATGCTATTGACATTCCCGTATGGGTTTCACCGATACAGAGCAAAATTAAAGCTTTTTTAATTTTATGAAAAGTTCACTCCTTCAGTAGTAAATTGTATGTGCTACCAAATCTCTAGCAACTCACCAGTCTGCATGGATTCCTTATGAGATACTCTGGATATATGGTCGTTTCAAGTTCACTTTTTGAAGAAATTGTAATGATTTCAAAATTCTCATTTGGGACCTGATGTGAAGTTTGCCAACAGAATGAAATATCACATATCAAGCGGACACATTGTCATGGTTGTTAACCCCTGTAAGTAACAGGGTTTTCGTGGTCATGGAAAACTTGGAAAAATCATGAAAATGTGGAGAATTGTTTCAAGAGCTGGAAAAGTTCTGAAATTCAGGGAAAGTGGATGAAGTCCTGGAAAAGTCTTGGAAATTTTAACGATGTCACATACATTGTTTCTGTCTCACTAGTAATATCATAATGCATTCTCCACTCGTAATAATGAAAATTTTTCTGTACTCTGTACCTCATATTGCCTTTGCTTAACATTATAGTCAAAAACTTCGTGAAAGAACTCAGGAGGAGAGTCATGGAAATTATTTAGTGGTAGTCTAGTCCTGGGAGTGCCATGGAAAAGTCATGAAAATTGATTTATTAAAATCATTTGGAGAGACCCTGATGAAACTTGTTTGGTTTTTGTGTTTTCTCTTACAGCCGCTTACACCACAATCGGCGCTTCACGTAGTAACACATACGCAGACGTCTACAGTCAAGCTACAGATGCGGCGTGGGTGTGAAGTTTTTTCCAGATAGCACAAAAGCTGGAGTCAAGCCTAGAGAACGAACAAAATGATTTTGGTCGATACTTGAGCTCAGATAACAGAGTCAGTGGATCTCACAGAGTCCCTCATGGAACGGGATTGGCTAGGGCGTGTTTGCTGAAGCAGGTAATCTGTGAAGTTTTATGCACTGATGCAGCCAGCAAGTGCTTAGCTGATCAGTTTTTAAATTTTGATGTACACTTTGTTTATATTGAGGCAAATTTGCATGTGACATCATAATTAGCAACTGTTGTTATGCCCCTATAGGGATGGAATCAGTTTTTCGTGTAACTAGTACCAGGCCGTACTGTTTCAGTAACTCTGCGTCGTGGTTATTATGGTATTTTCATACTTTTCATTGTATAAGCTGTTCTAGAATGCAAATGGTCCTTAACTGCATAGCCACAGGCTGTACAAATAGGCTGGCATTCCACCTAGTTTTCTGCAAAAGAAGAAAGAAGCAGACGTGTTGGTAGTAAGCAGCAGTACATCACCGCACCGTACGGCGCGGTGTGCACATATGAGAGCGCATTGTTTGGTTTTCCATCCAACAAGGATTTTCCATGGGGAACATCATGTTGCTGCAAAACCTCTGTGGTTAGTATCCAAGATCTGATATGCATTATGGTTTTAATCATCTTAGCTGTCAAGTTATTAAGGAGCACAGGCTTGTATGCTTGTACCTTGCATTTTTTTTACCTACTCATACCATCATGACAGAGTAATTGCTTTTTGTCAACACTCCCTTTTTTCCTCAGCTAATGGTCTGCAGTTTTAAAATTTGGAATGCTGTTATGCATCCTTTGTTATTGAATAAAATTTTTAATGTTTTGACTCCATAGTGACGAAAAACAGCCTGTGTGCTATTCATGAATACTGTGGCTGTACAGGTTACAGCTTCTTTCATTTTGCATTTTTGTAAAATTATGACTGTTGAAACCTAATTACCATCTCAGTCATGGACTTTGTAACTGAGGGTCAATTTGTCTCAAAACCTATTTCTAATTGGCTGGGTCAGTTTTCTAGAAACTTGCTTAGTCTTGTGTAGTTGTAACTGACTTGCTCATTGACCAGTTTCCAGTGAAAATCATTAAATGCTATAATTATAAGGGGACATTTAGTTTATAGAGATTGCATGCAACTTTCACTCACTTGTATGCAATGAGGGATCAATTCTTTGGTGTATTGTTTTCAAGGTTTACTGTGCATTCTCTCTCAGACCTTTGTCTTCCTTTTGGGTCCAAAATGGAAATAGATTGGGGGGGGGGGGGGGGAGACACCGACACATGTCACACAATGTTAACTTTTCACCCCAAGGAATTCTACGGAGGTAAAAATTTTTTGAGGGCAACCCCATTGACCCCTGTCATCAATACTGGCCTCTAATTTGCACTGAATGTTTAGTTTGGTGTAGCAATCACCAACCTTTGTTGTGGTACACTATATCCAAAGACCAAAGGTACACTGACGGCCTCTGATGGCTTGCAGTGACCTTTGCACAGTCATCACACATATTCCAGCCATTATAGCAATATGTATATATCTCTAAGCTGAAAGGCTGCTTAGACCATTGTGAAATATGTAACAACAAGCCATAGTAATATTACAGCTCAGCAGCTAAGTTCAGCAGTTATCCAATTTGTGTGCATGCAAACATGCAGTGGAGTTCAAAGTCACACTTTTGTTGTATTGTTCATACTTCCGGGATCTTCTGTGTATTTACCCGATGTTATATGTTTGATCCAGAGCAAGTTCACAAAGCCTTCTTCATTGTGTACCCTATGACAGCATGCAGTTTAAAGCCTTAGGAAAAGGTTATGGTCTTTCCAAAGATTCCAAATTGATTGAGAGTTTCACAAAGCCAGTATATTCAGTGTGTATTATGTGACACGTACCGGCTAAGAACCTTTGACAAAATTTATGTCTTTCATCATGCAGTGAAGCAGTAATGGTAATGAAGGGGCAGTTTGTGCTATTTATTTCCTTCGTGAATATTGCACATGTATCCCTCAGGCAGCTGTAGTGTATTTAGCCAAAACTCAAACTTTTAACATTTGTCATTTTTCTTTTAATTTCATCATGTCTTTCAAATAAGGTAAAGAATTGTAAATTATGATATTGAAATTGTCCATCATGATCATACTACAAAGCAATCTACAAGACCGTTGTTCATCAGTGGCATGCTTTCAACATTCAACCAATCGATGCAATACTCATTGTGAATGAAGTTATTCTTTGTAACCTAACTTGAAGTACTCAGAGAGATTATATAAATGTAGGTCTTCTTTTGTCATTAATACTTACAGTAGCATTAAAGGTATGTTAGTCATACTCAAGTCATTTTAGGGCAAATTTTGCACCAGTCATGGGACTGTACAGGTATGGTAGTGTCACAAACTCAAGTGGATGTTCAATCCCCCCTCCCCCCCCCGATATTTCTTTTACCATGTAGGGGCAGGTGGGATCTTAATGCTCTCAGGGAACAATTTGAGATTCTTCAATGCTCAGTTTTTTATATGTACTAAACATGATTTTGTGACACTGTTGTCTACTGTAAAGAACATGTCATTTCCTTTAACTATTAAGTCTACATAGTTCAAGTAAGTATGCAACTCTTATTTCTCAAGAGCATTAATATGTTGGTGTAACATCTCATGACTGCACTGTGGTTCATCTCAAGAATCCTTTTCAATAGTTTCCAAAGTGCTTTCACATTGAGGGAGGTGTGCCCTGGCAGTCTTCCTCAACATACAAGTTTGGACAAACTTGTTGTGACACTCTGCTCTTTTTGCTTTTGGCTTCCATTGGCATGGGGAGAAGGGTTCTATTGTACACTCAGAACTGATATTCAAGAATGTACCACAACAGCTTGTCCAAAATTGTAAGTCAGTTAGCCTCGCGTTGTCTCCCTTTTCCTTTCTCATAATTATGAGACTATTCATAAGAGTTTGGAAGTTTTCATTTCAGGTGATGTTCAATTACACTCTGCAGTCTTTCAAAAAAAAAAAAAACTTGGTATATTTTGGTGAAAAATCAAACTTTGTCACACCCTTACATGACTTTTAATTGAACCAGTATATGATACCTTTAATATTTTCATATGATTTCTTATGTATATTATGAGTGTTCAATTTCCTCATAAAAGATAGAATGAACGTGTCATACTACATAGCCAGAAATATTTCTGTGTAAACCAACATGCCTTAGTTGTAAAATGGCGGTAGAGATTTATTTTTCTGAAATGGGATCTAGCTGTGATTATGAACTCTGCATTGTTTTGTTCCATGATTGAGCATCCTTTGTGTCACATGATTGCAGAGAGCATGATTGTCTCACAAAGTATGCGCATATAGCTTGAACAACACATATGCTTTTGCTAACTGGTGGATACAGAGTACAAATTGGTGATTTGTAAACACTGAAAAACTTTTGCTCCTGACCTAGGTTAGGAGCAAAAGATTCTAAGTTTCTAAATTCTGACATGGTAAATTCATTACAATGTTTGTTTGTGCAAAGTAAGTTACCTTTCGTTGATTCCTTGCCAAAGGCAAAAGCAATCAATGCAATGGTTATGTTGCATGTATGTATGTATGGGTGTATGTATGCGTGTATGTGTGGGTGTGTGTACGTGGGTTTGTATGTATGCATGCCCTTGTTTTCGGGTGGGATCAAGGACCTTAACAATAGATTTTAGGTACTCTGTAGAAAATTCAATAGATTCCTGCGGTCCTCTCAAGATAAACAGTAGACAATCTATTCTTAAGGTTAGGGTTGAGGAAGAAAAAAACAAAAGAAAGCACAATGAGGTCCTTGGAATGAGTGGAAAACAAAGCTGTATGTATGTATGTATGTATGTATGTATGTATGTATGTATGTATGTATGTATGTATGTATGTATGTGTGTATGTATGTATGCATGTATGTGAGTGTGTATATGTATGTGACCAAACTGTGAAACCCTTGTAAACACGGTACACCGAGAAACATATGCTTTACGAATTTCATACTTTATGTGGGGGTTGGTCATAGTGAGTAGACGATTCCCCATTGATTTTGGTGGTCAAATTTCACTTGAGGTCACCAGAGGTCAAATTGTGAAAACATATAAAACTGCTCAGTATATGCAGTGGTCAAAAGAGCTAAGTGTAGGCATGCTTCCTGTAGAATGATAAGGTATTTGAATTATTAATTGGTATGTACATGTTGTACTGTGTTCGTCATGAAGATTGGCAACGAATCTCAAGTCCTTTGACTCCTTGTTCTTGTGTAGGTCAGAGAAAGAGTAGGTCTGAGAAAGTGTGTGAGGGGATCTCTGGAATTGATACAATAACACCTAGAGGCTCATTTTTTAGTTTGAGGGAAGAGAAACTCCTTTTGATTGCATCAATGGATCGAGATCTTGTCTACAAAAGGCAGCATTTGAAAGGCTACAGTATGTAACCTTTGGGGCACTGATGGAAGGCTAAAAGTGAGTGTTGTGAGTAATAAATTCTATGATACTGTTGCTCATTGTTTGAAGTGCAGGTGGCTCCTTGGCTGACAAAGATAAGCTTGTACATGTGAGCTAGTGGAGTGGAAGTGGGGAACAGGGTAGAGTGGATGAGAACTTATGTCCAGTGATAATGTGAGATCTGTATGTCTAGTTGACAGAAAAGTTAGCATTAAAATGGATTATGTGTATTATTTACACTTTTTATTCCAATAATGATAAATGCATATTTTTTTTATGCAAGATGAGTAGGGGCTGATTTGATTTGTCTGCTACAAGTTCTACCTGCAATGGATTGACCTGACAATGTTCTCCAATTCAATGATGTCAAGGATGATGCTTCTTTGAACAAGATATAGAAAGGTGACAAATGAGAATATTATGTTGAATCAATGGAACGTGAATGTTTATTTTGGTGTTTCATAGTGTGATACCAACCACAAGTTAAAAAGTATTCTGGGTATCTTTCTAATAAAATAAATTTCCTTAAAAGCATATATCATAATTACAAAGGTATCATGAACATGATGATGCATTTAATGTAAATGTGTATATTTATGTATATATTGATCAAAAGTATATTAAATAAATCAACAATAGATTTTTAATTGAATGCTGATTTGTTTCCTGCTTTTAAGTTTTATTGCTCCTTTTGCTGATATCACTGCAGATGCAATAACCTGCAGTATTTTGAAAGAAAAAGACAACATTACGTCCATGCAATGAAAAACTGAATGCTTTACATTCACACTAGTACATGCACTAGCACTGAGTTCCATATTTGAATGGAAAATGCCATCACCACCCCAACACATACAATATCTACTGTGTCTTAATTCAGGTCTGGCTGTTTTGAATCGTTTGGCAATGTTTTTGTCACTGGATTGTTTAATTTATGCAGAATAAATTATTGGTTTACCTTGGAACATTTGAAAGGCACTTGTATTGGGTCAAAAGAGGAGATTTCTAAGATCAATGTTTCAAAATGAAGTTGGTATGACTGCTTATTCCCTTTCAATGAACTGATTGAAATGGCATCATATTACTTAAATTTGCTCCAACTTCAACCAATTACCTACAACCACTGTTTTACAACTCTTTTGCTATAAATTATGAATACATCCCTGAACCTCACTGTTCTGACCATGATAAAAAATAGCTAATCAACTGCTGATGCACAGTTTGTGTAAACAGCTGATCATTTAAGCAGATTTCAAATGATGCAATTTCTTGTAATTTCCTTTTAAGGATATTTTGCAGTTGAAAATTTTAATTAAAACAACATTAAAGAGAAAACAGCTTCTGTAATTCACCAGGATCTAGGGAATGTTTTTTTTTTTCAAACTCGCAGACCATGTGTATGTTACTCCATCTACTGAATCCACGGAATATACGGTACTTGTAGTGTACTGTTTTACATATCCTTTATATATATATATATATATATATATATATATATATATATATATATATATATATATTACACGTTTGTGGAACAAAGTAAAGCACATTCCCAGACCAGAATTTCTCCTCGACAAACCCAAAGACAAAGATAATAGATTGCCGTTGGTCATTACCCATAATACAGGACTCGACCCCCTTCTCAAAAACATTAAGCGGGACTGGCACTTACTCCAATCAGACTCTAACCTTAAGAATATTTTCAATTCTCCAATGCTTGTAGCCAGACGCCAATCCCCCAATCTGTGCAGTATGCTTGTTAGGAGCAAACTCATCGACCCCAACCCCCAATTAATTGGCAACACTCCCTGTCGGAAGAGGAGATGCCAGGTATGCAACTTTATGGACTCTAGTACACCACTTTTTGTTAAAGGTAATAAGGTTTATCCAGGCCCCTTCAATTGCAACAGCCCCAACGTTATCTATCTCTTAAGTTGTGCCCTTTGTCCCTCTGTTTTTTATATTGGCCAAACAGATAAGGCATTTCGTCTCAGATGTAATAACCACAAAAGTAGCATTAAGCTTAACAAGTCCAGATTCCCAGTGGCAAAGTTTTCACTTCTAAGGATCATACCCTCTTCGATCTTAAGTTTTCAATAATAGAAGGCCACTTTAAAACCCCTGCCAAAAGACTACTGAGAGAGGCTGAGCTTATAATATCACTAAGCACTAACAAAGGCAACTCCCTCAACAAAGACATCTCTTTTCTCTCCGGTCTTCAATATTTTAAGTAGTTCAAGTGTACTATGTTTGTGTTCTGTTCAATGTAGTAACTTTATTCAGTTCTTGACTCCATCTGAAGAAGGACAAAGCAGTCCGAAATATTATGGATATAATAAATTTTTTTATACCCTTTTCTTACAAAATAGGCCTTGTTAAAACCCTTGTTGACAAGATTAACAAAACCTGGAAAGGCTTCGACATTGATTTAAAAGAACTTTTCACAACTCTAGGAAAAAACCTTCCCTTCTTAAAAAAAAAAAAAGGGAAAAAAATTTCCTTAGTTTGTTCATAAAGTATCATCTTATCTAGACAGTAAATTATCACCACAGAATGTTTCTGAGCAGTCTTTCCTCGATATTAGATATTACAAGCTTCCTTACATTGGACATTTTTCTTACCACACACAACAAAAAATCAGACAAATGATCAAATCCCATTGTACTAATATTGATGTCAGACTTGGTTCACTTCCTTTAAAATAAGTAAATTGTTTGTTACCAAGCATTCTATTCCAACAAATCTCAAATCCCATGTAGTCTACCAATTCAATTGTTCAAGCTGTAACGCTTGCAATATCGGGGAAACCCACAGACATTTGGCTACAAGGATCAATGAGCATCTGAAATCTGATAAAAACTAACATGTTTACAAACACTTACCCAAATCCCCTCTTGTAGGGCAAAATGCGATCACAACTCTTTCAAAATCATTGACTCGGCATCCAATAAGCCGCAGCTTAAACTCAAGGAAAGCCCTCATATCAACTGGAATATGCCCAATCTCAACAAACAACTGGAATCCCCATTATTTTCTTTATTCAACAAAGTGTTACTTCTAAATATTTTGCCTTTGACAACCCAATTGGTAGTATGTTCACCTCTCCTTATTCAGTCTTATCATCAACCTGACAATGGAAGTTGACCTTCTGAAACTTGTTGTATTTTTATTATAATCTTTGTGTACACTGTTAATATATTGATGTTTTCCATCAAATCAGTGGTGTATTGTCTCATTTTATTATCTGGACTTGTGCTTTGTAGAACATTCGGATATATATATATATATATATATATATATATATATATATATATATGTATGTATCTTAGGTATATCTTGGGTATATATATATATATGTTTACTGCCTGAACCTGACACACACTAGCCCCCCAAAAAACAATGGTAGAAAAGTTTAAACACCTCATTGTGGGAGTTAAGTATGGATTTATTCAATTGCTTTAAAGCCATTCTTGTGCATCGAAGTGCCAAACAAGTTTAGGATAGCAGCTGCATATACAAGAATCAAAGAGACTATATACAGTTTGTGCATGCAGTTACGTGTGTCCATGCAAGGCAATGCATGGGCACATGGTAGTTTATAAAACATTCAGCTGACTATATCAAAGTAACAAATGTTTAGAAAAATTTCATCGGCTCCCGACAGGTTATCACAATAGTGGCTTAACTTCTTTACTAGTCGGTACCAATGTAGTAATAGTCTAGATGCTGTAACTCAAAAGAGTTTTACATGTTGAATCAGTTGGTACACAACAGGTGAACTTGATCCCCATGCAAATTTTTCATGCAAAATAAATGACATTGAAATCACAGTGCGCTATACAGAACAGGGGGATATGGGTGTTTATGCCTCTCTGTGACAGAAGCTATGCAATAAACAGGTGATTGGCAGGTACTTAGTGATGGCAGTCTAGCAATGAAAATATATCTGGCAAATGTACTAAATTTAGTATTCTCCTGCATGTAAACTGATGTGATGGACTCAACTATGTAGTCTCACTAACCAAACAGTGTATATGCAAATGAAGGTGGATGATATGTTACAAAATACTGAGTGTGATGGATGCCACATTCATGTTGCCTCAATCCACACAGAACATTGATGTGCACAATATGTGGTACAAGTGCCATGCTTAGAACTGTCAAGTTGAGAATACTAACGTGAACTGAGTGAAACATGCGCTGTCCCTTAGTTTGATGTGACATTGGTTTACAGCCAATTAAAGTTGTCTAATGATTTGTTGTCATTATGATGGAATTAAAATATGTTGATGCACTGGGAAACTGCCGTAGAGTATGACACTTACTATACACAGAGACATGATGAAGGAGAGAAAGAGGTAGGACTGCTGTGAATATTTAACTATATGAAGGTCATGCAGGTATATATTCAACAGTGAAGTGTGTGCAATCTGCAAATACAAGTGTGATAAAAACAGCTGTGCAATAAAAGTAAGACTGAAACATTAGGAATTAAAGCATTGTTAAAGATAAAGTTGCACTCAGGCATTTGAACCTCGATCTGTTGTAAGAAACTGTCTTTCTTTCCTTGTGGGGGTATTGGTAATGTGAAAGTCATATGTCAAAGAATTTTTGTTCAAAGCAAAAATCCATGCTTCTGTGGAAAGTTTTTGTCAGCACTAATATTCCCTTTACAATTAATGCAGAATTGGCAGAATCTATTTTGCAGTTATATGAGATATTCTCTTATGATGGTGTTATCCTGGTAAAGGGCACAAAAATGTGGCACAAATTAAGTAGGGTTCTAGCCTCATCGGCCAGTGACGGCATGGCTGAATGTAGCCGACACTGATACTTCATGAGCCAACCAGAATGATTGAGCAAATTGCCATTCCATCCATCGGGACAATATTCAATGAAAATAATTCATGGAAATATTGCAACACAGAACTACCCACTTCTTTGTATTCAAATGAGGCATTTATCCGGGGAAGCAACCATCACTCCATCAGAAGCGAACCTTTCTGAAAGGCACCCCCACCAATAAGACATCTCCCCCACTGGACAACATTCACACTAATGGCAAAGCATGAATGTCCTTACTCAGAATCCTGGTCCAAATTATGAAGAGTAATTGGCAGCTTGATGCCATGTACTTAAAGTTACAAAATGTAATAATTAATCTCCATAGTCACAATTGTCATTTCACATTTTATTTTATATCAAAATACTCTTTTTCTTTAAGGACGCAGTTCTCACGTTTACAAGATCAAAGTCTTTCATCTCGGTCAGTGAAGCAAGCGCAGTAGGAGTGCATTTTCAATCCCACCAGTTCTGCAAACAAGAAAAGGAAAAAGATACAGTCAAAAATCAACTATTCCTAACCCTCAGTTTCCTTTCTGTCAGTTACTGCAAGGATTTAAATTTCCCATATCCACAAGAGAGGATGTCTTCCAAAAATTCAGTTCAAAAACTCCCACTCTCTCCAATTGCCATATCCACTGTTTCATGAAATACATATATAGGAATAAAGAATTAAACAAAATACAAAAAAAATCTATTACATGATTACTGCTGGAGCTTCCACTGAAATTGAGTAACTGAATTATAATTAAATAACTACATAACAAGGAAGATTGACAAAACCATGCCAATGTTTATGAGTTACTGTTCACAAACCACTGCTTGACAGAAACTCAACAGTTTCAGATTATTTCCTAAGACCACGATTTGACCACGATATGTATGCTTTTGATACACACATTTTGAATGAAGCAGGCATAGATTAAATGGAATAAAATCCATACAATGGTAACATCATGGTTATGTAAGACTAGTGTGACTCCTTGGCTGGTAAATACCTCATCTCAAGATTTTGACATTGCCTGAACGTACAGTACAGCTTTGTATACATCCATCGTCTATATAGCTCTTCAGTGAGCAAACAATCCCCACTGAAACTCTCCGAGGTTGCTGGCAAACACAACATCATCAAGAAGGAAAAAGCCAGTCTATAACTTGTTACATAAGTAACTCATGCATGTTGAGTAGCTCATGTTGAAAATGATTCTAGTGAGACTGATATATACATGCATGCCATTCATCAGCGGTAAACTGAGCAAATGAAAGTCAGGGATCTCAGTTTGCGGGTTAAATAAACAACACAGGTCACAGTTCAACAAAGTATATTGTGAGCTTTTGGTTTCCTACTGAGTAGGTAATACACATAAATAACACACTCTAAACAGAGTCGATGACTTGCAGTCAAAGGACTTTCAAGGTTTTGTGGAGTCTCTTGTCTGATGTTCACATGTCCTACTCCTAACTGGGGCAATGTATTTGATGACACACAATAGCAGGTGCCTTTCTATGGGGAGAGACATATATTTACCTGTCAGGCCCAGGATTGTTCTATCACATGTTGCCCTCGGCCATAATACATGAGCAAAGCCAATCTTGCTATGCTGCTCAATATACCTGGAATGTTTGGAAGCTGAAGATAAGATTTATAAATAACTTGGATAACATCACGTGAGCATAATATTCAAAAGCAACTCTAACTGCCCTATTACTAGGTTGCTTTATCAGTTCGTTTCATGGAGTTATGGAGAAGAGAAATGTTACAATTTTCCCTTTGCCATAAATTGAGAAATGGGATTAACCTTATTATTTGTGCCAGGAATTCAAGATAATTAGCAGCATATATTCACGATATATGACCCAGTCCATGGAAACCGTAGCTTCCACATCCTCCCCCCTATTGGACACACCCCATTCTTTCATCCTGCACTGTAAGAGAGGTCAAGGATCTTACATGGTGCATTTAAGATTAATCTTCACCAGATGATTCTTCTATATGGCATCATGTGACACATAAGATATAATATGGTACTGTATATTACACATACAGGCTTTACAAAGCCTCCATATTCACATCAAACATGCTGATAGAGCACTGTGCACAACAAAACTGAACATTAACAGATCAATCATCATGTATGAAGAGTCGGGGGGGGGGGCCAGTTTCAAAATCAATTTTCAAACGTCTATTTTCTCCAAATTTATCAAGTCTTCTCTCGAAAGTAGCAACAGAGATCTTGGGTCAGCATGCACAACTTAAGCTGGAGGACTGTTCTAACAATCTTGGGCTGTTTTTGTGAAGGCAACTTTCTTCACAGCTGACTGGCAATAATGTTTGTAAGTTTAAGACAGATAATACCGAGCTCTGAAAATATTGTTCATGGACGTACTGACATTCAGCAACACTAGAAGTAACATTATTATTTATCCTCCAAAAAGTTTGAAACAAAAACAACCTCAATCATGCATGTCTTCCATGACCTTCTATCTATAAGTAGGCAGACTCAATACACGAAAACCTGAACCAGCTCTTCCTTTCTCTATGATTCATGAATTACAATGGACTATTGTTGCAAACACTTCTAGAGTAATTCTCACTGCTATGCCACACAATAACTTTTCCATGCAAATTTGTTACATTCCTTTGCTCCTAAGCATGTCATCTTCTCACACAGAAGACACAAAGTAATTAGATGCATAACCAACCTCTGTCCTACTTCTTTCACACTAGTTTAGGATAACTCAAACTCTCACCACGATTACTGACACAACAGTAATCAGCTTAGCAAAAGACAAACATACATTAATCTCAGACCTGAACATTTTGATGACTAATTTGTAGGTAACCTGTAAAAATGACTTACAGCAAGGAACACATCATTCTCAATCACTCCATAGATTATCCACAGTACAGCACAGGAGAGGGAGGCTAATGTTAATGGCACAGATATCTTGCGAGCAGTTTTGGTCTTGAATACTGCTGCCTGAAAAATGAATTTAGAAAAGACCATCATCCTTGCATGAGTCAACTTAATTGGTTGGTATTTCTAAGATGGTTTTCAAGTATGGAGAAGATTATTGAGCTATTTTTTTGTGTTTTACAGTCTCAGTAAAGCAATTGTATGGGTTCAGTATTTTCTGTTGTAATACAACTTTGGGCATTCTCCCATGCTGAACATACCTATAACCTTTATATGCTTCTACTGCCTAGCACAATAAGCATTATGTTCTGTACTATAACACACCAACACTGGTTACCATTTTACTACCTTCATAAGACTCCTGTGTTAAATCTACAAGGTAGCTCAGTAGCTCACATCAAAATTTTGCTTGCTCAACATGTTTTAATACCGTACATGTACAGTAGCTTATTTAAGCATCCCCCCCCCCCCCCGTTTTAACACATGTGATCATCTTATAACACACAAGCATATCAAAGCTTACTTGAGGGTTTGCAAAGATGCATGCTATGTAAGTGTTCAGATTGGTTGATTATAATCTAATTCTCACCCTGAGAATACCACCTGACAAACAAAACCCAGGAAGATTGATTTTGTAATGCTATTCTGATGGCAGGGTCATATAGGTAAAGTTGTTCTCAAGTGACAGCCAAATATGTCCAACGTTGTCTACATATATGCTTATCAAGGAAACAGTAAATCAAATGTGACCATGCAGTACATAGATAAAATCTAGTGAGATTGATTATAGCAAGTATTGCTTATAAACCTTCGGTTGACTTTAACATAATCAATTTTCTATAGCTGGGGTCTGACCATCATGATGGACACTCATTTATTCAAAATCTGCTAGAAATTTGCTCCACGTGTACAGGGCCCAATTAACACATGACACCATTCGCAGAATCGACTGATGGCACAGCCAGTATATCCTGGCCATGCTTGTGTATTATGAGGGGCATGTGGGTCTGCATCAGTGCTATATCCTCAAGTTGAGTTCATCCAGGTTAGATGAATGCTGCTGTATATTTTCATGAAATGTAATTAAAAGGATATTTCCTTTACTATTTAAAAATTTTCTTTGATTTTCTTACAATTGTTACCTTGTCTTCCATTAGTTGATATAATAAAAATAATTTTGTTATACCCTGATACACACAAAATAATTTCCTTGTACTGCCAAACGTTCTTCTGTTAAAACAACAAAAGAGTGAAGAATGTATCACAATCTGACAATGTATTTGATGCTCCTGAGTTCCTATGCACTGTTCCACCCCTGACCTAATTCTGTCTTTGACTCAAAAATGTGAGAAACGTATCAGAGTCTAGGCATGCATTTTATGCTTTAAATTAGTAGTTAGACCTAGGGATGTAATAAAACAGGAATGTGAGGAAAATATGATCAATTAGTAAAACCTGAAAGTTTCCTCTCCCAGACCTTTATGAACTGCCCCAAAACTTCAACAGTGCAGCAAAATTCATCCTGCCTTGCTTAGACATAATTGCTGAGACATAAAACAAGATAAAAACTCTTCATGAGAAATTTGTGTCAGTATGTAGTTCCTTACAAATTTCAATTGTAGCCTGAATACTTAACTGGCTGGATTTTCTTGAATGGTTTTCAAATCCATTTCTCAGATCAGCAGTAAAGAGGAACCTTTGAACAAAGTTCACCTCTGTCAAGAAAGCACCACTGAACACAGACATGTTAAGAGGGCTAGTTTTGGTAAAAACATTTCCACCTACCAGTTCCATTAAGGGCGAGAGGTACATGACCATCGTGGAAGAAATGGACACAAAACCCAGTTGTATGGTTAGAGTCTGATGGGGTTGGGAACTGGTGGTGAAGTAGATGATGACTGAAGATAGCATTATGACAGCTACACCACAGAGGAGAAGATGAAAGACCTGAAAAGGATCCAAAAAAGCAATATTTTGCCAAGATTTAAACAACTTTGTCCTTTTATAAGAAACTGTAAAATGATTTCATCCTGTGCAAATGAGTCACAGCAACTACAGCAACAATTAATAGAAAAATTGGTCAATTAGGATAACATTTTGAAGAACAAAGGCCGGCAAGAATGATCCATAGCAGTATATAGATAGCCACCACTGAAGTACACTTGGGCTATTTAAAGTGAAAGTATATACAACATGTTACTATGAGTCATAGCAGTAATAGGCATAATTTAAAAAGATAATTGGTTAACTTGAATGAAATTATATGGATATTTCACTACTGAGGAGAACATTCTTTTCTCTTGCTTTGCACTAGAGCATAGCAAGAAAAAATAACGTTCCTACTTTTCATATCCAAAGTTTACCTTCCGCATGGGTAATTATGACAATATTCAGACTTTCAAAATAAAAAAAATCAGGTAAAAGGATGAAATACAAATCTCAATGCATACTAAACGTAGTTTTTAAAATTCTGTATTGGCTACTGAAAGGACCTTCCAATTTTCAATGTGTGTGTTAGTTTCTACATTATATAAAAGGGGTGACATATACCAATATAGTTTGTCTATACCGTTAACACAGGAAGTTAACAGAATATATGAAAAAGATTAATCCAACTTATGAATGTCAAGAACGCACTCTCATACATGCATTTATTGTGAAAACGTGACACATACAGTGTGAGACATGAATTAACTATATCTCACTCCAGATTTATTATGTGTTCAATTTTTGTTGCACTTCAATGCTGCCTAGATGGGATGTTGAAGATATTATTCTCCTCTGATCTACTTCTTAAGCCACAAAAAGGGATAGATGCTAACAATTGTTGCATATGAGAGCCTAGCTATCATTACCAAGTTACAGGAAACCAGTGAAGAGCAATTTAAAAGCCAAATGCAAGACATTTCAAAATATCTGTATTGATATACTGTACTACTACTAGCTAGATTAAAACAAGATTTTACCGTTTTGTAAATTATGCCAATTTCCACTTTCCCTTCCATTTTCTAAAGTTGAATTGATTTTTCATTTTGTAAACAGAATTTCTAACATTCCCAGATCTAGAATTCCATACAGTCAACTGCTGGAGCACGAAGATCATGTTGACTGTAGTTTATATTGCCAGTGGGGGTATATAGAGTCTTGGACCACATGTTTCCTATGATTTGGGTATGACTTTTTTCCATCTTCTGCAAAATGGTAATCTGCATGTGGTCTTTATTATCACAATACTTAAAATTGTTTACATGCTTGAAACAAAATTGCCCTCAAAGTTACTTACTTTTGAATGTGCAAATGCTAGAAAAATGGCTATGTACAGGACCTGAAGTGCAAGACCAACTAGATTGGATACCATGAGGTTCCAATCTGATACAAATACTCCATAAGTATACCATAGGCAATTGCTGAAATAAAACAAAAAGACAACATAAACTCAAAATCAGACAAATACCTTTACATTGATCTAAAGTACCGCATAGACAACATCATGACAACATGATAAAAATCATGTTTTTTTTTGTTATTAATTAAACTATGGAACACTATTTAATTCCCACCATGCAAGTTTAAGACCAAAACTAACAAGTTAAATATTAGGCTAGTTCTAGTCGAGTGATTTCATTTCAGTAACCAATTACTCATGAGTCAAACAGATCTGGAAAGAGAGGAAGGATGGACACAAAGTTATTAATGGCATTTATCATAGCTAAAGTGAGACAAACTTTTGCTTTCAACATAGGCATTTAGTCAAGCATAGGTAATTGTATGGTGTTAAAACTTCAAGGCCAACGTGGAGGGCAAAGGTAGTGTACTTACTTGACACCCATGGTTACAAATGGCAGAAACATCACATGTTGAGTTGTTTTGCTGTTGTAAATTTCCAAACAAGATGGGCTGCAAGTATAAAAAGATTTGTGAAACATCTTTACAATAGCAATGTGGAAGTGCTACATATATCAGCTGAGCATTTACCTTTATAGAACATGAACACAAATCTAAACCTTTCTCTAATTGCCTAAATTAGGACAATACCTTCAGTATCTAAGTGGTTGCTTAGGTCAGAGTTATAGAGCATAGGTTTATTACGTACTATCTTTTTGTTCCAAATAAGTTAGCTTTGATTGGGGATATCCTTCTAAACTACATGTAATTTTGATTTTAAGCTTATTTGCAGTCAAATGTGCAGGACAAAATTAGAAGCAGTGTCATGTTGTTTGCTTATAGCTGCTGAATATAGGTTAACAATAATTTCAAATTGTGTGAGTGAAACTGTACCCAAAATTACATCTTTCCTCACCATACATGGGACTTACAGGATTATGAACATGAGACTATAGTAGCTAACTCTGCTTTAGTATAATAAGGGACTCTGCGTACTGATGCAGGCAACTGGCCATTCACTTATGAGACCTTGCAATTGAAACAGCTTCAAATATTACCGCTAACATAGTAAACACTACTGCGGCCAACCTTTTACCTGTCTCCTATGGCAGCAGAGTGATCCTCCATATATCTATGTACAGTTTTGGTAGCTGGGTGCCTTCCAGTCAAACTGTCTACATGTTTTCAAGTATTTTACATAATGATCATTTCCTCTCACAATTCATCGTGTTTTTGGACATATTACTCCCACAAAGTAAATACTGTTAACAGTTCTTGTCACGTGTAATGCAGTAATCCACCCACAAGATTCTATATGGCAAGAACATTCTACTTGATGTGCCCCCTCAGCTGACACATACTAGCTTAGTCTAATGTACTTCAGCCAAAAACTTAGGCAATTTTTGATTTATGCAGAGTGACATATTTCATTATATACGAGCCTAGCTAGAGTAACTGTCCATTTGCACTTCACTGAACGATTGCAATTGATAGAATCATTTCCTAGAACCAATGCCCCTTTGTTTTTTCACTACTGCATCTCATTAAATCGACTAACCATTACAGAAATGGTTGGTTAAATTTACCACACTGTGTGATTATATATAGTTAAGTTCTGTTGTACCATGTGGGACATTAAAGATATATTTGGCAGTCACGTGAGAACGAATTTGTGCAGTGGACTGTGCAGTAGAGATATTCAACTTCCCTTATTTTTGGCCAAAAGAGGGGTGTTGGGCAGTTCTATCTGGAAAGAAGTTTGCAACGAAAGCATGATTCTTTTCACAACATTGAGTCAAACAAGGTTTCGCCTTATTCTACACTCAGCAGAAGAATCTTTTGGTACTATCGTATATATCGTAATCCACGATTAAAAAATGCATCCAAAGCCAGCCAAGTGAGTGTTTTGAAATTTTCCCTCAAATTATACCATCACAGATAGTATACCAAAGTTAAGTTAAAACCAGAATAGAATTTTTCGAATCAGTGGGGGAGGGGTGGGGTGGGGATAAATGGCCTTCTTAAACGCTTCTTCTCATGTGAATTTGAGTGTGGAGAATATTTTTGGTTATATCTGACAGCTATCAGCAGTATGCCAGCATTTTCATTTGCATAAGGTTGTGCAGAGGATGTAAAATTTCTGTAAACTCCTCATGCTGATGGTCATTGTTTTTTTAATTTACGAGGATAGCTCATCTTTGTTCTTATTTCTGCGTAGGGTATCCCCCCCCCCCATGGCAAAATTTCAAATTTAGAGTTAACAAGTCCATCAGGCTTGAAGGCCAAGAGATTGTTAAAGTTATAGATTTGCATTTATTTCAAAAGCATGTACTCAAACAACGTTTTGCAATAACTCTTCCATATTCGGTAGTGTGAAGCTATAGGTCCATGATCATGTTACTTGTACGTGTAATTCCTCCACTCCAACTACGTCCTCTTCTTGTTTTTCATGTTTCAGTCCAAAATTACATGCATTGAAAAATAATGAAAACTGAACAATGAAAAAAAAAGCATAATAGAGGCCTATGCTATGCATTTACATAATATTGAGAGGGCAAACTGACCTCTTGGCCTGAGTTAAGTGTGCAAAATGTTTGTAAACCATTAAACCCTTTCGACGTTATACTTCACCATAAGTTACAGCCTTGCAACTTCACCAAACATTGAGTCTTGAGGTGACATGATACAACTTCAGCCAGTCAAAATTTGAATTAAAGATGAGAAAGATAAGAACTGAACAGCTAGGCCAGAAGTTACAAGGTAGAGGTAACAAAGATCTACTGAACAGCCAACTTTCATTGTTCACTGTAAGTCTCATGGTTTTGAGAGTCAGTTGTCTCACCGTGAAAATGTCAGATCTCATGGTGAAAATTGCTTTCATGAACTGCAATATGTTCCTGTATTTAAATCAAGATGAATGCTTTCCATAGCTGCTGTAAGTTGTTACTGAATTGCAGATGTATCATTGTCAGAAAAGTAATTATTTAGCCAATCTAAATTTCAATAGTTAAGAAAATAGTCACTCAGGCTATTCGTAATAAAATAAATGCATTTTCATGATCTCCAAGTTTAAAATGTACATAATTTCAAGGTTTTCTTGCGCAAATCTCATGGCTTTTTTTTTTATCTTGACAAGTCTGATAACTTCAATGTTAATCTATGCCTTTCTTCCTTAGGCCTCGCCTAACAAAGTTAGCCCAATAGCCTAAGCTACTTTACCCTTGCAACACATGCCAACAGTCATCTGAATCTGATGTTGGCTAGCCTACGCAAAAGTGGCATAGCCTTACCCTGCAACTTACAAGAGTTTCAAGTTAGGCCCTACACAGTACATACATGTATTTAGACGTGCACTTCCGTGCTGGACTAATCAACTTAGTTTGAGACCACCATGGAACAACGTGTTATTGTCAGTAGGCCTACTTAAGTCTCCCCGGCGTGCTACTTGCTGAATTAGCGTACTAGCGGTCACAATGTGTAGGCTAGCTGACTGCATACAGTGCTCCCAACACTTTTAAACTTACATCCCTGTGAGGTTCATGGCAACGGTGAATACGACAGTGATCCATGACAACAAATAGAAATGATCCATTAACTAAACTTTTACTTAAATAGCTTAAAAAGAGTTCGAAGATTTTTATCAGGTAAATGCTGCCTTTAGCGGCGCCTTCTCAACGACCCAATCCATGATGTTGTGGTTGGTGAGAAAGTTTCTCAGTCAAAGAGGCCGCGGCGTCCCGCACAACAGCTTTTGGCTACTGTACTTCCATATGTTACGTGTCATATGCACATGTGTGTGGTGGAAGAGCGACTTACACATCATGTAGGCATGGTAACCATGACGTCATTCAACTTTCGTGCAATGACAAACCATCCTATTGTGTATTACGATGGTAGCATCTGTGCCACCGTCATACTCTGTTTGAGCCTGCTGTTATTTGATTTGTTTGCGGCCATTTTTAGTGTTGAGGTATATTACAAGTTACAGCTTCAATATCTTATCCTCCCTAAATACTTTTGCAATTCTTTGTCATTTTATGGTATTTGTGAGTTATATTGTATTCAGTTTACTCTACCTTTTGCTTGTGATGTATTGTAAAGGCAGGCTTAATGCTGCATATATGGAGACACCTTCGACTAAACAAGGGTGAAAGACGGAAGAAACATTGCACTAGACATGGGAAGGGGTAAAAAAGCAAATTTTTTCAAACATCATTACACAAATGAAAAAAAGTTCCAAGTTTTAATTTTATTAAACAATTTAATAATTTGATTGATAATTTTTTTTTCTCCGTTTATTCTGGTCTTTTTTCCTTTTTTTTAACATTGGAACAAATGATGCATTAAAAAGAAACATATAAACTGATTTATACATTAGTCAAATGAATCAAATTAATAATTTTAATTTTAATTGTCAAATTATTAATTTATGAATAAAGTAAATATTAATTTGATTAATAAAATAAATAATTTGATCACTTTCATTAAATTAATAATTTGGTTAATTCAGTTAGTTAATTTGATTGATCATATCAGTAATTTGAGGAATAGTATAGCCTCAACAAGTTGTGACAGGAGCAGCTAAAATTTTGTTTAGCGTAGCATGTGAGTATGAAGGGCACTCAACTGACGAGGAGTCATGGAGTTTCAGTGTGATACTTAAATATACAGTATATACTTGTGCTACAATGGCTCACCCAAGCTTTTGGACTCAGAGGAGGGAGGGCAGGTGGGAATTGTGTGAAGACTATCCAAAAGGGGTACCACCATCACAGACCATTGTCCGGGCAAGCTAGGCAATAAACTTCAGAACTCATTGAAAACTGAACCACTGAATTTGCTTAGATTCTTTGATTAGATTTTAGTTCTTTCTACAGTGGTAAAAATCTGTTAAGTTTCATGTATGCAGGAGAGCCTGCTTTCTCGGAATTTGTAAAAAAAAAAAAAAAAACCGACACTGAAATTAAGTTTGCTCTCTTTTGTATTGGCGTATACCCTTTAACCTTTGACACTATATATTGCAATGCTATTATAGTATCTGTTAACTCTAACCAGAGATGAGCTGTTATTTAAAAGGAGAGGCAACAGAATTTATCCGAATCCTATTAGATATTCTCAGGCGTGATAAGAGTTTCGATGTATAAGTATAATGAGTTGTACGGCTTAGACTCCTTTTCGCTTCTGTGTGATACAACCAAGTAAATGTCACTCTCCGTGAAAAGGATTACGTAAAACAATGCTTCGATGCCAAGTTTGTTGCTAATGTTCAAGTCAGCTTTTAATCTAGCTGACTAGGTAACTATAGCTGGTTAATTCCTCATTAAACGTTAAAATGGCTTTCCATACGTCGAATAGAAGTGACTGTACGTTGTTCGGCGGTATCGATTACCTAGGCTATATCTTTACATATCGGTGTAACCTTGTATTGTGTCGTGCGGTCCAAGCCGGGGTAAGAATCGTTTCGTTGTCAATAATAATATTATCAACTACAGTTCAGCTCAAAACAAAAATGTTTTAAGTATGAAATGTCAGAACTCGTTTCCCTGTCAGCCCTAAGTCCATCCATACGGCCTATGAACTTGACGTTTATTGATTCATTGTTAGGAAATAGCAACGAAGATCGCGTAAAAGATATAAATGCTAGGCCCAGTTTCGCGAAACCCGTGAGTGCATCAACACTAATCTATAGGACTCAACGTGCATGCAGCTACTGAGTTAGCCATGGTGATCCCAAGCCTAACGGTGTGAAAAGAGAAATCGGGGATCATGGCCACTATCTATCCAGCAGTCTGCTACAGTTCAATTTTAGGAATAACAATAATTTAAGAATTTGCCTACATAAAAGTTGAAACTGTTATTAAAACTATGTCATTCTTAATCTTAATGTTGCTTGTGTCATACAGTATTAAAATTTTAAAAATTGATTATTTTGAGAGTGACACAAGTTTCATTTGCAATTAATAAAGTAAACATCCCTAATGGAATGACCGGATGGGTAGTAGCCAGGCCACTGATCATGATCCCAAATATCACGAAACATGTACGATTATCTATCCCGCATTCCAGGAGGTTCCTTGCCCTTGGTCTGTTGTTCAAAGTGAAGTCGCGGTCAAATGACTGAGGAACAAGAAACTCAATCAGACATGTAAAGGGCGCAATTTAAATTTTGATGATGTCTGTTGACCCGGACACTGACTGTACAGTTTCATTTAGACTCTTCTTGTTATTGACCTGGACGTAACTTGGGTTCTACATGTAATTGAGAATAAAAACTCTGTAATTACGGTAGTATAAGGTTAGCGGAAACCATGGATATGAACCTAATCAGAAGCAAGTTGAAGTTAGCAAGCTTGTTAAGATGGTGTGGCTTCTAGAATACCTTAGGCCTAATTGTGTTGTAACTTCGAATTTTCTAGTCCAACTCCATAAACGGGGATTTGAGACAATTGCTTCTGATGCTGACTCTATTGTTGAACTTCTCCTGTTACGTTGTGGCACGGAGGCAACTTATGTGTTGGGATGGTGCTGTAAGTGGTTAGACTTGGGCCAATTGAATCAGAATTCGAAAACGTCTTTAATGTAGGCTACACCACGAGCAATTAATCGGTGGGCTAAATTTGGCTCTCCTATCTTGCGCCGATGTTCCCAGTTACTCATCTGAGTCTGGGTGAATAGTGTTTGATACTGCGTTCAATTGGCACACAGGTCAATAGACACATTGTTGAATTTTATGACAACTTTGACTTCACAACGACTCCAACTTCATCTAAAAGTTGTATTTTCACTGCAACTCTGACTCCACCAGTGACTCGCTTTAATACTGTGACTGTGTGACCAGGGTGGCATAATCTACACACACTAAAATCAAAATTGTGCCAAATTTCACCCAAAACAAGATCTTCTTGCTCAAATTGTTTAAAGTACTCATTGCATTTGCACCTGCAATCAAGTTTGATCTTATTTATTTCTCTGCAGATACCATAAAGGAATATTATCAGGCCCATCTGAGTGATGTGTCTGATTTCATCGTAAGAGCATGGCAGATAACAAACATGATGGATTTGATCTCCAGCTGGTAAAGAAATGCTTTGAAGAAGCAAAATTAGAGCAAAATGAAATTCTCATTGATAAATATGTGGAGGGTTTCAAAGAAATAGACAGGTAAATACTGAGACCTTTTAGATGCACATGCTCTTATCCATTAGAAACTGCAACTTGATTTGTAACCCTGTTTCATTATTTGCTGATTGTGAAGGTCCTGTTACTGCCCAATGTGCCCTACATGTGTTAGATGGAACAGAATGATTGCCATACAGTGTTTCTTGCCTTAAACATCCTATGTATTTCATATCATTACATTATGGCTAGTGTAAATAGTGGTCTTTCTTTCAAAGGAGACATGTCACTCACAGTTTGCAAATTAAAACAAAAATAGCATTCAAGGTACAGCACACAAGCATACAGTTTCTTTTACTCTGTGTGATCCAATTTGCTACCATCAGTTGCATTTAGCAAAACATTTGAATGAAAATGGTTTTATTTATATAACAGCTATAGGCTAGTAGTCTGGCGAAGTTTCATCATCTTTGCTGAACACAACTCACTGTGAGAGCGGAAAACGTAGTAAGAAATGGATTCACTGACACAGAAGTTTCTACTGTATTGAAATTTTGATACGATAAATGTACATACAGTACACATGATTTTGAAAGAAACTGGACAAATCTATTCAACAAGTTTTCACAACTGTACGGTATGCCCAGCAATGGTCAATGAGCTAGCATGTAGCCAGATATAATACAGACAGTCCACAAGACTGATACAAACTGAGGTCTCTGCGAGTCCGTATGGCACAGCAGTCACAAGATGTGTATACTAGCTGATCATGGGCATAGCGGGGGAGATATTTATTAAAGAGGTGTATTTGTTTATAATTGTTAGTAAATTTATATACGCAGTAGGTATCTGTTGGGGATGGAGGTGAGCTTGTACACATTCCTCAAAACTTTGGCTGTATTTCCAGACACAGATCACATATTTTCCCTTTGAGTTGACCCCAAAATTTTCATTGTGCTTTGCTTGCTGTGTTGTAGTTTCCCAAAGATTCAATCTGAAGAAGCACTAATATGAATTTATTTGACCCACTGGATTGACTGGATTTATTCAGTGAGACAAGGTAGCCTACTATAATCTTTGTCATATGTAGTACAGGAAAAAAGTACCAACCTTGTGTGGCCATTGGCATTCACAGCTCATTCCTTACTCTGCGTTCATATTTTGTCAGATTCTTTCGAATGATGGGTACCCTCTTTGGCTTCATAGCTAAAGACATCACAGAGAAGAGTCGGATACTACGAGAGCACAAAGTGGAAAACCCAGAGCAGTTTGTGTCTGTTCAGTCCATGGTCGAATATGAAGTGTCCAATGACCTAACTAGATGCAAGACCAAAAGTGGTCTGCTCTCTGGATCAAGGACTCTTCTCCGGCTTCACAGAAGTCTGCTCTTCTTCTCAAAGTTCCTGGAAAGAGTTCCGAACTTAGACGACGATGCTAGGTGCTCTGATGTAGCAACAGAAGTCTATGGGGAAACCCTGGGCAAGTTTCACCCGTGGCTAATCAGGCAAGCTGCTTATTTGGCGATGAAGTCTCTGCCAATCAAGAGAGTTCTCATCCAAGATTACATCAAGCAGAGCCATGAGGAAGCTCAAGAACTAGTACCTCTCCTGGTCAAAGCCATGTTGGATGTGTATGATGTAGTCCAGAATCTATATGCAGAAAAGGATTTGTTGAAGCTCCCTTGAAAGGGTATCTTCTGCAGGACTATCATGTTCTGAAGGATGTTGTCACAGACGGGCCGAGAACTTTCAACTCAAAACACCAACATTAGTGTCAGCAGCCCGCACTCAGTCTGCACATATAAGTTCACAATTCTACTCAGGTAGGACATCTTGTAAGGTTTGAATGATACAGTGAGCCTGATTTAGAATGTTTAAAGATAACAAGCATCATCAATCAGTTATCACAAATTGACATTTTCTTGAGGCATTTCACAGTTGTAGAGCATTACATACCTACTGATTATTCCAATATCACCAAAGATGACCAAAAGTGTGTTTTTTTTCTTCAATTTTTTTTTCTCTGAATTTGTTGATAATTTTTCTATTATAGCAATTGGTGAATCATGAAAATGTGATTACGAAGAAGCACAGGTGGCACCCTGATTCTTGATGGGGGCTACAAATAAAAGGGCAAAAGGAACTGTTGACGGGCCGAAAAATGTGCCTGTAGCACGAGCCCAGGGAGCGGGGTCCAGGGGTCCAGAGGCAAAGCCCCAGTGGAGGTCCAGGCGGCAAACCGCCCTGAATCTCTGAGATTTTAGCATATCTCCTGATGAAAACTTAAATCTCAGGATAGGCCCCTTTTTGGTCAAATTGCATTCATCAACCTCAAAGATTCGAAATGATTTTAATTATTTTGGCTATTCCTCTCCTCAAGGTTGACAAGATGAGAACTTGCTATACCTCATGGGGTCCAGGGGCAAAGCTCCAGGAGGTCTGGGGTTTTAGCATATCTCAGGGTGAAAAATTAAGTGTCAGGATAGTATACAGTTCTTCAAATATGAAAACTTACAACAGCTTGTGGGGTCCAGAGGCAAAGTCTGTTTGGGTCAGGGGGCAAATCCCCTGGATGCTCTGAGGTTTTAGCATATCTCTGGGTGAAAAGCAAAGTCCCATGGACTTTCTAGAACAGATTGGTCACTGCAAAATTATGAATATAAACAGGGAATAGACATATTCATGTAATTGTCAGGTCACTTCAGCTGAGTGGGGTGGGGGGAGTGGCATAGGGGGAAAGATTCTACCTGGGGAAATTCTCCCTATGCCTCTCCCTCCTTGGTGCTGCCACTGAGAAGAAAGAATTTTGTGTCTGTTGTCACACTGTCTTTGTGTATAGTAAATAGAGATGCACCAAGCACAAAAGAGTGATGTAAATCATCCCAAACTGATTATCTTGTGTTGCTTTCCGTTTCCAGCAGCTTGCTGTAGACATTTCAACAATTGGTTTGACATAACTAATTTCAGTTACGTGCAGGGTGTTTCCCAGCCTTACTTAGTTTATGAAACAGGGTGGTAAAATATGTATTTGGCAGGGCTGGCAAATCAATAAAGTACCTTGCAGGCACTTAGCTAGGTTAGATTCTGGGTGGGAGGTAGAAAAAGGGGATGTACCAACATCCATTATGTGACACAATTTTTCCCCTCAAAACTTCTAGGGGCAAAATCTTTTTACGGGCAGCACCCCTTGCACCCTCCCCATAATTATGAGCCTGTGACCATCACCAAATTTTTTCTTCCTTTTATTTTTACCTCTGTCATTGACTCCAAGTATTCTACTATACTTGCAGTGTATATGATACTGATGTGCCTGTCACATGTTTGAAGTTGTTACACTGCTTGCATGCAATTTTATTTTTTGTGTGGGATGCAGGGAAGTAGAAAAAAATTAAATGTTTTACTTACTGAAATGAAAGTAAAAATATCAGTTAAAACAAGTGCAATTAGAAGTGACAAGTCATGATATTGTGCTTTGGTCATTTCCAAAGTCACATTATTTTTCTGAACTATTTTTCAGTTTGTAAGAGGAATAATCTAACATTTTAATTGTTTTTGTTACTTTTTTTTTCAATTTGTCTAAAAGTGTAAACAGCTACCAAGGTCTTGTGTTAGTTCTTGGTTGGTCATCCAAGAGTGACTCGCCCAATATCCATTCCTTGAATAAATTTGTCAAAGTGCATTCAAGTTGTTTTGTTGTTTGTAAGCATCAGTCAGCTCTATCTTTGTTTTTTAAGTGTTGTATACCAAAAGTTTCCAGAGCAATGACCTCTCTTGTTAAAAGATACCACATTTGATCCAAAATTGTTAAAATTGGTAGTCACTCGATGTGAAGTTGTTATGTATTAGGCATAGGCTCCCTCCACACTTGTTTAGTTGCTTAGCATAGTAAAATAATGCCCTTCAAAGGAGGTGAATTATTACAGTTACATAAGCACCCATAAGAAATTGTGTTGGTGAAATAATTTTTTTTTTTTTTTCAGGGAGGGGCAATGTTTTGTTCAAGCTGTTGATATATAGTGTAGGAACTGGTATTAAGGAAGTTGGTGTAACGGAACATTACCATGAGAAGCAAACTGAGAGAAGGCCTTGCACCCAAGTTGAGACGTGTTGAGGTATTTACATCAAAGCAAGAGAGGGTATCACTGACTGTTTACACAGTGCATGAAAATAAGTCGGTGGTCTGCTGTATGACCAGGGACTTGTCAATGTCAATGGGGCACATGCCACTTGAATGGAGATTAAAGGAAAGTTTGCCCCAGGTTTTCTCTCTGTTTGACAGACCTTCGCTTTGTTGACTATCAGTAGTGGACTATTAGTAGGAACTCAGTGGTAGATGTGTTCTGAATTATGGTACATGAATGGGACTGTCTGACATAGAACCTACAACTCAATGGGCCACCAGATCCAAGACAGCAGGTGGCCAGTCTTTTTGAATCAAGAGGCCAATATTGCTAAATTAAAAGTTTGTTGGCAGGCTGTACAGGTTATTAGCTGCCCTCTATTGTCGCGACTGTGTGCTATCCGGAAGAAAAAAAGCCAAATATCGTGGCATGGAAAGACATAAGACAATAAACTTGTGAGAATGTATAAAGTAATAGTATGCATGCATGTCCATGACAAGGTAACCACCAAAAAGTGGAAAATCATCAGTATTGGCATATGTAATGAGTGTAAGATTTGACAACGGAGTATTAGTTATCACAAGCTTCTATTTGGATGTTTTTATTGGTTTCGATGATAATCGTAACCTTTGTAATCATGCATATGTGTGTGTGGGTGTGTGTGCGTGTGGGTGTGTGTGTGTATGTATGTGTGTGTGTATGTATGTCTGTGACGCCCTACCTTGTAAACACAATATCTCAAGAAGGGAAGCTTGGACAGATCTCATATTTGGTATGTAGGTGTACCATATTGAGAAGAAGTACCCTATTGTTTTTGGTGGAGGTTAAAGGTCATTTGGGGTCAACATGGGTCAAAATGTGAAAACCTTGTAAACACGATATCTCAAGAAGGGAAGCTTGGACAGATCTCATATTTGGCATGTAGGTGTACCATATTGAGAAGGAGAACCCTATTGTTTTTGGTGGAGGTCAAAGGTCATTTAGGGTTAACAGGGGTCAAATTGTGAAAACCTTGAAAATATGATATCTCAAGAAAGGAAGCTTGTAGAGATCTCATGTTTTGTATGTAGATGTACAATGTTAAGTATAGGAACCATATTGTTTTTGGTGGAGGTCAAGGTCATTTGGGGTCAACAGGGATCAAATTGTGAAAACCTTGTAAGCACGATATCTCAAGAAGGGGAGCTTGGACAAATCTCATATTTGGTATGTAGGTGTACCACACTAGGATGAAAAACCCTGTTGTTTTTGGTGGAGGTCAAAGGTCATTTGGGGTCAACAGGGGTCAAAATGTGAAAACCTTGTAAACATGATATCTCAAGAAAGGAAGCTTGGACAGATCTCTTATTTAGTGTGTAGGGGTACCATATTGAGAAGAAGAATCCTATTGTTTTTGGTGAAGGTCAAAGGTCATTTGGGGGTCAACAGAGGTCAAATTGTGAAAACCTTGAAAACACGATATCTCAAGAAAGGAAACTTGTAGTGATCTCATATTTAGTATGTAGGTGTACCATATTGAGAAGAAGAATCCTAGTGTTTATGGTAGGGGTCAAAGGTCATTTGGGTCATCAGGGGTCAAGTTTTGAAAACCTTGAAAACACGATATCTCAAGAAAGGAAGCTTGTAGAGATCTCATGTTTTGTATGTAGTTGTAACATGTTGAGTAGAGGAACCCTATCGATATCTCAAGAAGGGGAGCTTGGACAAATCTCATATTTGGTATGTAGGTGTACCACATTAGGAAGAAAAACCCTGTTGTTTTTTGTGAAGGTCAAAGGTAATTTGGGGTCAACAGGGGTCAAATTGTGAAAATGTGACACATACTAATGCTATTATATCAGATTCAGAAAAAATTTCTCTTAAATAGATCATCGACGGAAACCACAATGCATTTCGGCTGCATTCTGGTTTCTTTTCCCCTTCTGCTTGTTTATTTTTCTTCATCTCTTCAGTTTTTGATTCCTTGCCGAAGGCCGAAGGAATCTATGCGATGGTGATGTCGTGTGTGTGTGTGCGTGTGCGTGTGTGTGTGTGACGCTGTTGTAAACACGATATCTACAGAAGGGTAACCATGAATGATCTCATACTTGGTGTGTGGGTTGGTCATAGTGAGTAGATGATCCCCATTGTTTTTGGTGTAGGTCAAAGGTCATTTGAGGTCACCAGAGGTCAAAATGTGAAAACCTTGTAAACACAATATCTCAAGAATGGTAACTGTGACTGATGCCATACAAGGTGTGTTGGTTGGTCATATTGAGTAGATGATCCCTATTGTTTGTGGTGGAGGTCAAAGGTCATTTGAGGTCACCAGAGGTAAAATGGTAGAAACCTTGTAAACAATATCTCCAGAAGGGTATCTGTGGCTGATGTCATACTTGGTGTGTGGGTTGGTCATATTAAGTGGATGATCCCTATTGTTTTTGGTCGAGGTCAAAGGTCATTTGAGGTCACCAAAGGTCAAACTGTAAAACCTTGTAAATTCAATATCTCTAGAAGGGTAACTGTGACTGATGTCATACTTGATGTGTGGGTTGGTCATATTGAGTAGATGATCCCTATTGTTTGTGGTGGAGGTCAAAGGTCATTTGAGGTCACCAAAGATCAAACTGTGAAAAACCTTGTAAACACAATATCTCTAGAAGCATAACTGTGCCTGATGTCATACTTAATTTGTGGGTTGGTCATATTGTGTAGATGATCCCTATTGTTTTTGGTGGAGGTCAAAGGTTATTTGAGGTCACCAAAGGTCAAACTGTAAAAACCTTGTAAACACATCATCTCTAGAAGCATAACTGTGCCTGATGTCATACTTAATTTGTGGGTTGGTCATATTGTGTAGATGATCCCTATTGTTTTTGGTGGAGGTCAAAGGTTATTTGAGGTCACCAAAGGTCAAACTGTAAAAACCTTGTAAACACATCATCTCTAGAAGGCTAACTGTGACTGATGTCATAAGTGGTGTGTTGGTTGGTCATATTGAGTAGATGATTCTTATTGTTTTTGGGTGGAGATCAAGGTCATTTGAGGTCTTGAGAGGTCAAACTGCTCTCAAACTTGTCATGTGGATAATTCATGTTTGTTATAATATAACCATGTTGCAATGATTCACAAAGCCTTTTGGCTTTCTGGTGTTTTTCATTTTGACATGGTCCCTTCCCTTCTCCACTGAGTTGCTTTTGTTGGTAAGTGATTGTGTGTGTATGAAAAAAGTAGATATTGACAAGGAAATACTAAGTCATTTGACTTTCTGGTTATAACTGTTCAGAAGGGGGTTTGGGACCACTTGATGCTTCTCTGAGGGACACACTTGGCAACCAGGTCGACCACCCAAGCTCTAGACTAAGTTAACAAACCAGTCTATGTAGCCTTCAAACTAGTAGAGATGTGGGTCAAAGGTTGGTTGCAGGATGTTCCTTGCTAAGTGGAAGTTGGTGGATCACTTTTGATGGTGCACCCATGGTTTATTTATCCACCGCTTCCTTTCACAGGTGTTCACTGTCCATGTCGAGGGTTTATTCAAAAGAATTACCCTCAAGTGACACCCAATCACTACACACCCAACTTTAGTAGTGACATTGCAAACTTCTCACATGGGGAAAACTACTTTAGTCATTCTATAATGGGTCTCAAGCTTTTTTCCTAATACAGTACTTTGCTAATACATGATTTTCTTACCTGCCTTTTTTAGAGACTGCTTACTGAATTACAGGTGTTCACCAGTCACCACTGTAGTTGTGGGACCTGCTAATTGTGGTGGTACTCTGTCATTACTTCTTTTCACCATAGCACTTTGCCCCATCTATTCACCTCCCCCACCCTCATGACAAAAGCTGGTTGTGCTACTGCATGTATCAAGGCTCTTTTCATGGAGCAACAAATTCCTGTTAATCTAATATATTGAAAGATTTCACTTCCTCCCCCCCACCCTTTATTGTTGAAATTTTCCCTGCAGCTGCCCATGATTGTAGTAGGTCATGGAAATTTGGTTGTAACCTCGACCAAACTTTGAGTCAGGGCCTTATTGTGTTTTTTGGGGGAGGGGGTGGGAAAGGTAGGGGGAGTGTGTTTAAGATCAGTAATACAACATAAACCAATGTCAAATGTAAAGAGCATGAAATACTCTCATCATGACACACATGTCCTTTCATGTCATTGGTCATTTGCATCTTGTTTTCAAGTGATTTTCTGGTGACATCTTACGGCCACAATGTCAAGCATTTAACTTTCATGATCACAAACTATAAGAAGCAGTGGAACATTAGGCACCATACGACCAGCGTACTGAAGCCGCATCATTTTTTTCCATCCCTCATGTTTTTTTTTTTTGTTCTCTTTTACAATAATTTCTGTAAACATGAGAACCTTAAGGGGAAGGAGCAATAGTGCCTCTGTGAAGCAGGTACATACAGGACCAACACCGTACCACTAATTATGAGAAGACTTTACATTATCACAGCCAGAGAGAAGAAATTTTATTTAGGATGTACTTCAAGTGCTACATTTTATTTTCACATTGCAAATCAATCAACAGTCTTTTATTCTGTAAGCTGAAAGGAAAACCAAAGCTTTAAAGTAATGACAGGGAAAAAAGAACATATCAAGTTGGCAATGTTGTCATGTATTCATAGTATACCGTCTACATTACATTCCAAAACTCTAGGAGAATGTGGACACCGGCAACGACTAATTTGTACCTTCTGATACCACCACAAATTATTCTGACCATTGTTCCTTTAATAAATTTGGTGCAGGTGACAATATTATTACACCATGCCCCTATGAGGTGCATCACTACAAAGTTTGTATATACCCCCTGGAACGGGATGACTGGCGAAAAGTAAGTCTCCATTTTCAATTTAAATGCTTCCTTAGTACCATTTGTAAGGTATCCAAATATGTGACCATGATTTGCAGCAAGGTACTGACAGATCCAAGGGGGAAGAGAGCCAGACCAAAAAAAATACTTAGCAATTGTGCACTTTTGTTGCATCAAATTACATCTTGAGACCATTCAGTTACAGACAAATTTTAGATACAGGAGAGGAACCTCCTCTCCTTTGATTCATCCCTGTCACTGTTCCCTGGCACCACCAATTTGGCCCCTCCAAAGGAAGGCACATGGATGCACTAGTGCCACAAGGTAGAAACAGCTGTAGTAATTACCGGGTTCATCACTGGACCTCTTTCTGAGATGCATTTTTTCTCATGATACATACTCGATGCACACTGACAATTTTGAAACGTGAAGCTTGAATAATTTGCACATGCAAAAACATCTCCAAACCTTGTTTTCTATCTGCTAAAATGTGAAGTGAGTGTGTGCTGTGAGGTTATAAGCCACTGCCCCTGAAACAAAAAGAAAGTTCATCTCAAAATACAAGATTAGTTACCCTCTCGTTATTTTCAGTTCAGTTTTATTCGACGAAAAAGAGAAAGGATGACATGATCACTTGGTTATAATAGTGTTTAAATCTTCGAATAGAAAATGTCTGGCATTTAATTTTTCGATTGTGAAAGTAGCCTCCACTGAAAGCAAAACAAAGTTACAGCACAGGCACTGTGGCATTGGTCAGCCCAAACACATGCAAAACAAAATGTTTAATGAATGTGCAAGAACATAAAACTGTCTTCACATAAGCGTACTTCACATCATGTTTACAACACAGCACCATACAAATGATACACAAACTTCCCTTGTTTGACAATACTCTTCTCTAGTATGGATGATATTTAACATGTCAGAAGTGTCTGGTAAATCTAAGGAATGAAAACAAATTTAACACCAGACGGTGAACTTTTTAAGTAAAGGTGAAATTCGGCTGCTTATTTGCGACTGAAATAATGCATGTCACATCAATTCTGAAATTTTTAATATACATGTGCTTAATTGCACAGTTCAATTTCCTTTTGGGCACAGAGTGTGAAGATCAGACAGATGAATTTCACCCAACAGTTCTGTATTTTTGCAGGAAACTTTGGCTCAATGAGCACAGTTGATTCTGGTTCCATGCATGCTACTGGTGAATAGACATCCAATAACTTTTTGAACCCACAATAGAACATTACTCTACTTCAGTCTATTGCAGGTGAATTGTAAAGCCTATTTAGCTGATGTAAGTGGAGTCAGTCAGCAAATCCTCACTGCACTACACAGTGTGATATTTCTACCACACCAGAGCATATAACTGCTTTCCTTGAAGCTTTGTCCCCAGTAGTCGATTTCAGGTTGAAAGGTTTTACACTTTCAATATTTGAACGACTTTAATCCGAGTCATAGCAACCTGGGTACCACTAACACTATGGCATCAGGGGGTTCTTCCCTCTAGCTAGAGTCACGCACCCAAAGAAAAATAAGAGTCAATAAAACAATTCCATTGTTTTAGCAGGGTGCTAAAACAATGGAAACATTGGAACAATGGAAACATTTAGAACGTTTTAAACTTCTTTTTGCCAGTTCACTCAATTTTGCATGTTCCTGTCACTATTATAAAAGTGCTACTAAATACTACAAAACTGAGTTAAACTGTATTAAAGTCAATGTCTTTTATAACACACAGAAGTACATTTTGAATATTGACCAAATGTTTTGCATGACACAAGAGCTACATCATGGGACAAACATCTTGCACATGTAATTGGCCAAAGATACTGATCACCATGAGCATAGGCATACAAGAACACTTGCTGTGGATGGGGGGAGGGTAAAGTAACTTGTGCAGGTAAACAAAATGTCTGAATTCCAACTCCGTGATAACAGATGTGAAGATGGATAGTTCATTGCCGCAGTGGCTTTTAAATACTGCTTCCACATTTGAGTGAGTTTGAAGGGAGTTTGAGTTTCTATCATCCTAAAATAGACTAGTTTCAAAGGCAAATTGTCTTCTCTATTCAGACTAGCTGCCACAAAATTTTCACAAAATTGTGCACGAAAAAAAAAGGGTCGGTTTTTCAACCTTTCAATCAAACCTTTGCCTCCTTGTTATGTACGCCTATGAACACAAGGTACTCTTGCAAGATTTGATGAAGCTGATGGTAGGCTTTTGACTACAGTATCATGCGTCTATCATGACATGAATGCATAGATTGTAACAAAAAACCAAATTTCATATCAATGTCGCTGACAAAGTCATCTCTCATGCAAAAGACACCACTTTATCATCAAACAAAGTGCATGCAATAAGGAAAGTACAAAGTATTTCCAACCATTACCATCTGTGTATCCTGTGTATTATATTCTACATTTAAAGGAAATCACAAAAGTGTTAAAAGTGCTATCATGATATCTTTGCCTCATAAGGTGACAATTTTAAGCAAAATGTCTACATAATGAGATAATATCTCATTGCAAAACAGAACAAGAGCCCAAGGGCACTCTGGTTCCTTGCACAGATGGAGAGCATACAATGTAAATTATGAAGTAAAAGGGAGCATATTGCATTATTTTGTACAATAGCCCATATGGCCCATTTCTGACCATGAACCCTCACTGTATGACATAAAATCTGTAGAGAGAGAAACATATTTCATGCTTTTATAAAATGGCAGATTTCAGACATTGGACCCCAAACATGACAAACATGCACCCACATGGAACCACTTCCATAACACTAATGTGATCAACCATCAACAGTGTTACATACAAGCTGTAAGAGAAGAAATATTTTGCATGATTTCACAACAGCCTATGGGCACTATGGTTCCTTGCACTTGAAATATACATACTGTAAAATGATATATCTGAGTTCATAAATCTCAAAAAAGCCATTTCAATTAATGCAATAAATTGCAGATGTTGAATTCTGCTGCAATATACAGCAATATCCCATTCATTTTACAAAACACAAACAGCTGTGAATCTCTCATTTAAAGAAGGGGCTCTGCAAATTGCAATATGGCTTATGTCATCTATGCCCCATTAAAGTCCAGTAAACTGATAGCAATAGCATGCCCTGGAGGGAACTACTGGGGTCTAGTTTAAACTGGTAAGAACACCAACTGACTTATTTTCTTTCACTGTGTCCTGCTCACCTCACTAATTGAAAAGACACTTACATCAATGCACACATTAGCAGTCAGGCACGAGCAGTTAAACTGATCCATCCAAAACTTGTCTGATGTGACCACCTACAGTAGCCCAAACAACACTGCTTCTTTTTCATTTGATCAAGAAACTGCTAACTCAAGCAGTACTTCCATGATGCACTGGAGGGGGACCGATGGAACATATGAGCACCCATAGCATAACAAGGGTTTCAGACTTTTGCTCCCAGTTCTCCCAGATGACCTTTGACCTCCCTAAAAAACAATAGGGCACACCTTCTCAATATCGCAAACCTACATTCAAAGTTTGAATTTCATCTGACATTCTTCTATTGAATTACAGCGTACCCAAGCAAAGCAGACTTTTGCCCCCAGTTCCCCCAGATGACCTTTGACCTCCACCAAAAATGATAGGGCACACCTTCTCCCTATGACGAATCTATGTACCAAATCCAAGTTCCATCCAACCGTCCCTTGTTGAGTTAGAGCGTACCAAAGCAAGTGTCACACACACACACATATACACACACACACGCCAACCTGACTACATAGGTTCCTTTGCTACCGCAAGGAACCAAAATGATCAATTGTTCAGTTGTATTATCTTAACAACTCAACATTTCTCTGCAAAATGTTAACTTGTTTACTCGATTCTTAATGAGGAATTTAACATCTTTTGGAAAAAATGTTCATGTGACAACTTATCACATCCTGTCAATTCAAAAATTTGCTGCAAATTGTTGATTCATTCACTTTCTTATTAAGTGAGCAATTGAACAATTTCCTGCAAATTGTTTGAGAGACAACTTATTATATGTTGCCATTTCTACAATTTTCTGCAAAATGTCTACTTGTTCACTTTCTAAGTGAGCAATTGAATGATTTTCTGAAAAATATTGACAATTTTCTGCTAAATGTTGACTTTCTCACTAAATGAACATTTCATCAATTTTCGGCAAAATGTCCAATTGTTCACTTTCTAGACCAGAAATACAAATTACAGGATGATATATGCTTTCATTTGAACATTTCGCAGAAAAGTAATTAATTGTTCACTAAGAAAGATATGAACATGTTAACATTCTGCAGAAAATTCTTTAGTTGCTCACTAAACGAAGAAGTGATCAAGTCAGCATTTTGCAGAAAATTGTTGAATTGATGATACGATGTAATTAGTTGTCATTTAAACATTTTGCAGAATTTTGATCAATTGCTCCTTTAGAAAAAAAGTGAACAAGCGGACATATTGCAGAGGAATTACTGAGTTGACAACATAAGTCATTTTCCATAGAAATGATGCATCGCACACTTAGGAAAAAGTGAGCGAGTGTACATTTTGCAGGAAATTGTTAAAATGACAAGATGTAGTGATTAGTCATTTGCAAGCAATTTGCAGAAAATTGTTTAAGTGTTCAAACAGCACAACTAAACAATTGATCATTTTTTCAGTTTTTTATCTTATATTTTCTTGTTATCTAGACATTCTGCAGAAAAATGTCAAGTTACAAGGTAAAGACATTCTTATTTTAACAGCAATTTCAAGCTCCCGTAGGAAATATCACCTCCATTACAGGCAGCATTTTTAGTGAACTGCTGTTAAGTGTGTTTAATAGCACATCTCATCCCTATGAAAAATTGAATGTTGTGGTAGAGCTGCTCTAATAGTGCTGGAAAAATGCGATCCTATAACTGGAGTATGAGTTATCACACAATCTGGAGTATGGGTTTACAAACAATTTCAGTATTGCATCACACTGATCCCAGAGCAACTACATTAAAAAAAAAAAATGTGACATTGCTTTGGCCTGATCTTCATATGAACTAGCAGGTTAAAATCAAATGATATTGGAACGATAAGTAAGCCAAAAAAAAAATTCACAAATTATGAGGCAGCACCACTTTATTGGATCTGCAACATTACGGAGGACTGTTTGAATTACATCGACAACTATCAAACTTTTGTGAAAATGTGACCACAACATCTACTTCATGTCAAAATTTGCATATAGCTCTTTTGATGGCAGAATATATTATTGACGTGGGTTAGAATAGAAAAAAAAAAAAATTGGTGTTTCTTCTGAAGATACAGCTATTTTGCTTTGAAACATTAGCGGATACCAGTGAATAACGAAGTGAAGTCCTTCCAAAATCAGTGTTTTGTTGGTCGGTGTCACAGGTCAAGTTTACCATGATGAGAACATCAAAACAGATCAGAAAATCGATGACAGTGATTCCTTGCCGATATCAAAAGCAAAACTGTGGATTGTCAAAATTTCTGGATTGCTGACCAGACATCCAATAATCTTGATTCTAATTTATTTGGTGATTGACCATACTTTCAAGGTTGCAGTTTAAACAAATTTCATTAGTGTTCATTTACCAAGCTTGAAGTTGCCCACTGTTTTGATCACAATTTGACCTGTGCTTGGTCTCAAAGACCTTGAGCCTTCAAGAGAAGTTACACTGATCATCTACACCAATGGATACCTTTGCATTGGGGAGTTAATGTTTGGCCAGTTTTACCTCTCAAGATATTTTGTCAACATGTTTCACTTAACCAATGCCATTCATACATGACCTTTGACCTACATGACCTTTGACTATCATTTATCAGACACAGGCTATAAATCACCAAGGGCTACCTTCTTACCAAAGCAAGTTGTTTTAACTTCCTGGTATGTTAACTTTATGAAGGGTCTGAGAAATTGAAAGACAAAGTGGATTATCTACTCACAAAACTTAACTTTTACAGTCCATTTAAAGACAGAAATTACACTGCTGGCTTTTATCTTAATATTTTTAATCAAAAGTCCAACACACAGACCTACAAACGCTCAAATTTTTTCCTCTTTCCAAGCTTCCGCCAGTCCTTATGGCAATCATGGCCAAGGGAATGAAAGTACAGGAAAGATAAAAAAGACAACAAAAAAAAAGAAAGCAAGAAAGCGTACAATGGCGGAAACACTGAATGGACCAACGATTTAACTGAAGGACTGACAATCACAGCCTAGTTTTATTGTTTGTATAGTTTGCCTGATGGATGTAAAGACAATAAGAAAAAAGGCGTCTTTCATTCGTCTCAATAGGTTTTTTTTTTCAAAATTTTATTAAAGGAACAAGGAGAGATGAGGGCAGTAACTATAATCATCTAGCAACCAGATGCCAAATAACTTATTCAAACAGCCCACAGTCATTGATGGTTGTTCTTTGCTTAACACCTCTTTCTGGAAAACATATTTACCCTTCAAATGTAAGTTTGGTTTACGTCTAGCTGTTTGATAATCTGCCTTTAAAAAGGAATTGTTTGGATGAATAGCCTGAATAGTCCTCTCGACTTTTGAACGACTTGAGAGTCCAGGCTATTTAGCTGCCTTTACTATCTGCTATGAAAGAGATCTTTCTGCTATTGACATTAGTTTACAGTAGATGCACAAAGTAGATGCACAAAAAGAGGACTTCTCAAACAAAGAGATTCTAATGTGCTGTGAGAATGGATTATGCAACACTTATATAGAGGTTGAGGCATATTGTCCTCAAAATATCATCCAAAATACTTGTTTGCCAAAGTGGAAAAAAAAAAAATGCTCAGAATATTTGATTGCTGAAGGGTAGTGCAGAGGGTTAACCCTTCCTTGCCACCCACAAAGAAAAAGCATCAACACATGAAGAGAGATCTAAACTTCTTTTAAAAATCTGAATACAATACTTGTCAGTTCCAGTGCTAACGAGAAAAGATAGATAGAACTGACTTTCAAAAATATTCTTCGGATATAGAACAGCACACACTGACGATAAAAAACCCCACTTCTCTTGCAGAAATTGATTGGGATTTAAGAAAACCATAGTAACTTGTGTCTTATCGCAAGAATTTATGGAAGGGAAGGCCTGGTAGGCCACCCTGTGATGTGGCATGGTAAATCATGCTTGTTCCAAACTCTGGGGAGGTGTCTACTGAAAAATTATCCTATTTTCTGGATATCTAGGCCATAATTGTAAACAGAAACTCTTATTTTTTTTTTTGGCAACTCTAGGGAAATCTTTTTACTACTACAATGTATTTCTGAAGCTGTATACCGATATAAATCAGACTTTTCAGGGCAAGAAATTCAACCTTACCCAGCGACTTTATCATTCCTACTGGTCATTCCTACCGGTAGAAAAGACATGTGGCTGGGAATTGGCCGCCCTACTTTTAAGAATAAAGGATATTAGCCCCAAAATACTAACCCTTATTTTGAGTGTTTGGGGACATGGATCTTGGTCTAATTTTTACTCCTTTCTAGAAGAACACAGAAGTGCCCCATTGTTAACACAGTCGGCCTGCCCAGGAATGGAAGAGCTGAGCATGGGAAGTACAATTTTGGGCATGTTGTGTCAGGGCAATTTCTACGGTTTAAGAAAACGCTGAATAATTGTCAGATAGACTAATATACGTAAGACTGACTTCAACCCGAGGAGTAATTTTTGCGACTATTTATCGAAGGCGATTATTCAAGAATAAAGAGATCGTTCTGATATTTGGACGCGTAGTGACGATATCTTGATGTGCAAACAATTTTTCATATTCACTGATTTTAGTGTAGACTTACATTAATGTGATCCAAATTAAAAACCATCTTGCACTTAATTGCAGGTACATTAAAAAAAAAAACAACAGAAAAGAAGATGCAAGCACTCGGGACAAACAGATCCAGATGAAACAGGCCGAAAACGTGCTGTATTACCAGACAAGGAGGAAGTATCACTTGGTATCAGGCTTAACAAAATACTACATATGCACTGCACATGAGACGTTGAAATCGCTTCCACACCAGGCTTGGATCACTCCAATTCTGCTGCAAACGAATTCAGTGCGATCTCTGAACTCTGGTCGCACGAACACCTCTCAAATTCATACCGACAGCTTTCTTTGGTGAAACACCAATCACATTGCCCTTCCACACTGCAACACCTTGTGGAGTCTTTCGTCTGCTGAAGAGTTCATTTCTTCTTTGGAGGCAATCTTTGCAAAGCAAGTATTATCATAGTTATTGTTTTTCTTTTTTTTTTGTATAAATGTGGTAGCCACAAACAGAGATTCACCAAGGAATAACGGCTATGCTACCAGGACAATTTCTCTCAATATATATCGCTCAAACTTTCACAGGGTTAGTCCTTCATAGTCCTTCAAAGTGAGCAGACTGAGCATTGCTGTCTGGCGTGTGGTGATTGTTGACGTTACTGCCGATGGCCCTCCTGCAGACGGGACAGGTGTTGTGCTGCAACAAGACAAGAGGAGACCAAGAAGATGAATAAAGGCCCAATGGATGTACTGAGAATGAACCACTCACTCCACAGAGGATATCACACATTTCTATTTCCTACTGGTAGAATGCATGGATTTTAAGAGACACAAGACCCCTCTATAAGGTGACTACATCAATACTCCAAACTTTCAAGGTGAGACTTTACCCCTTCCAGATGGTATAAAAGTTTATTAGGACCATTAAGGAGAGCGAAATGAGTCCCAGATTCATGGTATCCCCCCCAAAAAAAAATAACACCATAGCTAAAAATGTCAATGAAGATCCATTGCTTGAAACTTTAGGAATTTTCATCTGGTTCTCAGAGACAACTGCAATGTAAAATGTGGTTGCCCTTTTCAAAATTAAGTTGTCCTGGCGACAATCACATCATGACTTATATCTCATGAGGGTTGCTGCACATGACAACTGTACCACGAGCACACTTACATTGTCAACAAATTCATTGCTATATTTCGTGGCACTTTTCCAGATGGTTTTAGTGAAGCCTACACTTGATTCAAGCACAAAGCAGATGGGGTTGTGAAAAACGTCGTCTTATTTGGTTGTCGTAGACAGTTTTGGGCATGTCGGCTGCCGGGACTACCACTGAACTTCATCACTGCAACCCCGCAATCGGAGACGCTTTCCGAGTAATCGGCTGCGAAAAGGAACTTTTAAGGTAGTCTGGTGATCACAACAACTGACAATTTTACTATTCTACGACGGGTGGGATGGCAGCTCTATGGCATCTGACAGTTCTCATGTTGTTTGTACATTTTCCTTGACAGAAGGGTTTCCAGATGTGGGGATTACCAGAGACTGTATGATGTCAACACACAAAAGGGAGAACTCTTGCTTTGAATGTAAACGACCACTCTGGGCAGAAACACTCTGTCAGTTGTGTACTGGCTTCCACTGAAGACAGTCGTGACTTTAAGAGAGATACAGAGGGCAGTCTCTGTCTTCTCTTGCAGATGTCAGAAAACAAAGAGAGATGTCTCGATCACAAATGCTTACAAATGCAACCCTCAACTTCATGTTACCGATCATGCAACAGAATACACTATCGTTCAACGTCGTTATGTTGCCCACACCCATCAAGCTACGTACGAGTTTTCTATCCGACAGCTCCACAGAGGCTGCACAGAAAAAATTTTTGCACAAACTTGCTCCCTCACCATTTTTAACCATGTTACGACACAGTTGGGGTGGAAGAGATGCTCGCATGGCAGCTGCTTGACTTCTTCACCCACAGAGAAGTCTTCTTTACAAACGGGACATTCGGTCGAACTTGCTGCAGAGATAAAGTGTTTAGAAAGTCTGACTTTGACGTTTACTGGATGAACATAAACGATGACATAGAAGAGACATGTGACAACTCAGTAAACGGTTACGTGAGGAAATACTGGATAGACAAATGATGGCAAAGTACAGTAGGCAGAAAAAGACGACTTGGTCACACTTTTTAAGGCATAGCAGGCACAACTGTTACATTTCACTGTCAAGGAAACATTTTTAGGCCTTCGTGGATCATGACACTAATTACTACTACTGTTTTAAGGATGACACAGAAAATGCAACAAAATAACAGAGCAGATCAATGCAAAAATGTCCTTTAAATCCGCTATTGGCAGGAACATTTTCAAAGAATCACCAAGTTCTCCCTCGTCGAGTGCAAAAATATAAACCAAGTTTGAAAATTCCTAGTCCATAGTTGCAAGATGTACAAACAAATGCATAAAATGTTACATAATTTGACACTTTGGCATGCTACAGTGTGAAACATGGAATTTCTGACACATACAATAGTTCCCATTTGTGATTTAGTTTCATGAAATATTACAACCTCTTATCATCATCATCATCATCATCATCATCATCATCATCATCATCATCATCATATTTTCATAGCAGACACTGTAAATTTCCTGTGCTTATTCAATACTTTATCCAAAGCCTAACCATCTGTTGCTGCACTTCTCTGCCAGTTCCTAATTTTCCTCTGGCCTACGAGCAATATATGTTGAACCAAAACATTTTGCACATAATGTCGCAATTCTTTGGTCCAGTTTCTTTAAGTGTTGTGGCCTATGAGTACATACGAGTCCCAGTCAATAGACCAGAGCTGTTACCATTGACATATTAGGGTACAATCCTTTGTCATTAAGTCCAAGCATAACAATTAATTTAATTAAAAAAGTTAAATTAATGAAATCTCAATAATCAATTTGATCTCCAGACAGCAGTTTGTTCATTGTAATTAGAAAGTTGTCTGAACCAGAAATCACATTGGCCCTGAACTGAAAGCAATGCTCCTATTGCATTTATCATCTCCACGCTCACACATTCATTTGCACCTCTTTTCTGTCGCCATTACCTGACACCACAAGAAAGCAATCTATGTCCCTCACTCTCCTACATCAAAAATCTTTCCAAATTCATCAGAACTGTCTTGACACTGGACATCACTGTCAACAATTGTGGTAATGGAGTTGTAAGATAGATCTAACATGATTACAGGATGACCAAAACTTTTGTAGACTTTCAGGAACCAATCATACCCATTGACTTTACCACTAAAACTGTGACCTTCAGATCACAGTTTGCATATATAATTAATTGCAACAATTGGTAAGATCTCTGGCCAGTGCCCTTACGAGAGGAACCGTAGCAACAAGTCTGTACAACATTTCAATCAATACAGCGCCACATCCAGTGAATTTTACTTTGTGTAGCTGTTTGGTGAAAAATTTTGCTTACTGATTGCATACTTAATTGCAAAGAAGCAAATTTCTCGGGTTCTGAAAAGTTTTAGGATTAAAGTACATGGTAAAAGCACAATGCATGGTAACCTTAAACCACATTTTTATAAAGGCTTTTAATTCAGAATACATTGACAGCTGTTGGGTGATGGTCCAATAAGATCAATTTGCAGACAAAATACACAACTAGACTACAAACTGATAGTGAACCTGTCGGCAGATATCTACGACGCCATTAACCACACCATAACCGCTGGTAATTTTACTTGGAATATACTAAGATTCTTGTGAATAAGTAAAACAATTCAGAAAACTACATCCTTGTGGTAAGCAAGTAACATAATACATAGATTGTATTCTCTAGAATGGCAACATTGCCTACAATCAGCATATCCCTTAAATTAAACCACATTCAAGATTAAAATGGCTTTACTTCGGGAGAATAGTTTGCACAAATCGCTAATGCAAAGCAGGCAACCTTGAAACAGTAAGAACTGCTATTCATGCTTAGTAGAAATCTGCAATTCCTACAGGCCCATTACAGTCGGATGACTGTTGTTTCTCCCTGGATAATCACAAGGTGAATTTGAGGGTAAACTCACAGGTGGATGAATATAATAATACCGTAGATGGACAGTGTTTTTGCATCTGCTACCTTACATCATGATAACAACACAATGATGATACTTTGTTAATTGCACATGAACATTGTTGCTATGTTGTTAATCATGTTACCTTTCCTTGGGGTTTGTTTTTTCACAAATATGGTTGTTTATGAACTCAAATTTTCTTTGGTTTGTGTCCTTTTTGTTAAAATCTTGCTGTCTAAGAACAGACAAGATTAACACTGGACATGTGCATTAAAGGGAGGAAAATGCATGGTCATCGATTAATGCTATCGCTGACTGCACTCGGTCTGCCCCCTCGTGCATTGCTTGCATTAACCCGTGATTGTTCATTATTCTCAAGTTGATGCGTAGTCCAGCGTTGATTACCCTTCACTTGACAAACGAAACAACAGTTGCATTTTTCATGCTATTGCTTACTTGACACAGAGCAGCTGATGATGGTGTGGATGTTCACCATATCCACAGGATGGAAATTTTTTTTCAAAACATTGGAAAATATTGAAGGAAAACAGAAATGGAGGCTACGCTTGTGGCTGTCTAATTTATTGCTCAACTCACTCAATCTGAACAGTCAACAATTTCATAACGAAGCATGTTCTAAGTTATGATTGTAAACTGGTTAACCTATCTGCCAAGGAAGAGACAGTTTGTTTATACTATGAGGTTTGTTTACAACAATGGTTTAGATTTTAATTTAGTATTTTAAATGTACTCACCTATTTGTTCTTCTGTAATGTTAACTGTTTTTAAACTATCTATATCGTCTTTGTTAGCTGGTGGTGGGCCTTGTCCTTCCACATTATTCAGTAACTGCCAATCAAATGAAATGCATGAATACAAGACATCAGTTTCATCAATTCAACATACGTTGCTGCAGAAAGCACTGGATAAACAAGGAAAAGGTAAGTTTATTGCAGATATTTCAATAGATGATATCTGGTCCTCACCTGTGTTATAATTGTATCGAGACCACCTTCTCCCCAAACGTAGTCTTGTGGACTGCCGTGTAGATTAAGCATTGGGCTGAGAAAAGGAAACGGTATTTCACAAGATTCTATTATTGAATATCATCATGGACATACCAATTAGGTGGAGATGATCTGTTAATGGGTCAGAGGACAGACATTGAGTTGCAAAAACCCCTCGACCATCAGTTTAAATCCTCATTACAGCAATTGCAGGTCTCAAAAACAGCAGAATCCAACATCTAATTTGTGTCACTTTGCAGGATGACAATACCAAGGATGTAAGTGCAGGGTAGAAAATAATACTGAAAATAGGGTGACCCCCTCCTCTTTTGAAAATTTTTGCTGTCAGGAGAGAGCTGAGGTGCAAAATGGTGCACTGCAAAAACTTCAACAAAACTTCCTCCAATGTTTTCAGATAAGTTTCCGTACTTCCAGTTGGCAAAAACACGGTTGGAATACAGGGGAAATACGGAGGTATCAGCCAATTTTTAAAAAAATACGGAATTCCGTATTAATACAGAAAACTTACATCCCCGTAATACAAACATTGAGATTAGCTGAGACAAGGGGTGCTAAAGATCAAATCCTTGCTGTTATGTTCTTTGGTCTTGAAATATCACTCAGGTTTTTTATTCACAGAAACAAAGCTTGTGACGTCCGAATTAATAGCAAACTGTATCCAGTTACCCCAGAAAAGCAAATCTGTAACAATGGCACTTCTGTCAAATTTTTCGGTGGACTAGAGGAGAAGAGATATATTAGAAGACTTAATTTATGGTAATCCTCTCTGGTGTGGAATGAGTACACATTAGAGGCACCCTTCACTTTGTGATTATGTCTAATTTCTAGATGGTATCCAAGTAACCTTAATCACAACCTGCTTACACCCTTTCAAAAGGATTACATTGAACAAAGGGCCTTTAATATGAACTTTGTTGCTGAAAGTCAAGTCAGGGCAGCTGTCTGATAATTCAAAACGACCGTCTGTCTCCTTATATTTTATGCTCCTACTACCTTTTACGCCCAATAAGTCTGTAAAGTGGCAAACAAACAGACGTCCTTTGTGGCTACTAGGCTATTACAAGGAAAGGACGTTTTTAATGTACCGCCTTTCTATTGCACCTCCCCAAAGTGACCAAATAAGCAGAAAATTTAAACATCAAGAAAAGTTTGTAATGCCTTCTGATACATTCGACAGATATAAACAATAGGAAGACACACTGCACATATTCAAAATTACTGTTCTACATTTTCTCAACTGACATCCAATTCCCACCTGCTTATTCCCTGTCAACACTTTCGAACCTGCATTAATTGCTCCACACTTTCTCCCTTCTTTCATCTTTCCACATGATAATGCCTCAGTTTATTCTACAGTTTTCTTTGTTTTATATTCGTTTTATAAACTACATCCAAAATTGTCATTACTCACATGAAATTAACAAAATGTGACTGGAAAGCAAAAATTTAGTAAACTTGTGACTGCTTGTTTACATTGGTTTTCATTCAAAAAGGCAGACTTGGTATCTAGCATCTGACAGGAAAAAAAAAAAGGTGAAAGTGACTTACAAGGGAAATAAGAAATTACCACTACCACCTCCAGCAACTCCTGGTAAACTGTTGAACAGGCTGAAAAAGAAATGTCATTTAGATTAGTTTAATATGTCTCAGAATCAGGACGCCCATCTTGGGCTCATGGAGGTCTCTATAACACGTTGACCAGTGTGTAAATTCATAGCAAAAGAATAAGTCCATGTCATAAATTTCAACGCAAACACAGTGCACAGTTGAAAATACGTACATCGTACACCAAATGTGATCTTCATATCACCTCACACCCGGGCTAATTAATAGCAGCATCATGAAGACTGCCATTCATGTCCAAGGTTTTAATGAAAGGGACATGGAAATTTAACAAATGCTCACTGAACGACATCACATGGTTTTAATGTAGCTATTCAAATATCCAACTGCATAAATTTGGTTCAATACAAATCACATATCACATGCATCTCAGACAGATGTATTTCCACAGTACTCTAACCCCACCCAACGCCACTCCCCCCTACTCCCCCCCCCCCCCTACATCCAACACACACAGATCCAGCACATATTCCTAGCATTACAGAACACGAACATGGAACGCTCCTCAAAGGAAAAATTTGAGTGGTCCCAAATTGACATATCAACTTAAGTAAATTGAAGTTTACAGTATAGAAAAAACTAAATGTACATATTAGTGCAACAGTATGAAGAATTTCATGGGTTGGGAGATTGGACATTCCATTCAACGAGGCACGGGGGGGGGGGGGGGGGCATTGGGTAGAACATTCAATCTTTCAACAAACTACTACATTCATAAACTTTGATTATTTTTTTTTCATAAGATTCCTTCACTGAAAATTGATACGGCCCGCCTGTCAGCACCCCAATGCAATGATCGCTCACTCACTGCCGTGGGCTGGTACATGCTAACCCACAGCCTGGGGTCAATACATACCTGTACCTACTGAGCGTCATGTATCAAATCGTGATAAAGGTGATGAATCAAGCAGAGCGTGTGCTCACCAATCCCCCAATCAGATGTAGAGGTATTCATAAGGTGATATATCATGATGACTACTGTACTAGACATAAGGAACCACTTACTCCATTAGAGCTATTGGTTGATTGCCGACGTTCTGAAATGTTATACTTGTTCTAGGCATATGGACGTGTAAATTAGGCCTCTGTCCAGTGCCACCGCCACCGGCGGTGCCTCCCGCAGTCCTGTCCCGTTGCCTGTTGTTCCCTGGCTCTGGTGTATTTCTCCCATCACTGACAATATTATTGAAAACCTGTAAGGAGAATACAGAAGAGAGACTAATGAAAGTATTAGGTGTGAACAGCAGAAGAGTCTCAGAGCTTTGCAACAAATGTCGAACATGTTTGATAAACATGATTCCTTAAGGCTTCTCAAAACTGTCCCTCGAGTCCGGTCCAGAGTGACTTCTACCGTACGATGCAATGGCACGACTCAAACCCGACGGCCGGTCGTGAGGACTTTTGCTTGCATTCCAGTCAGGTCGGGACGGTGCACGGTAAGAGAATGGGTGATCAGAGACATTATACCTTAGGCAGACCCATCTAAGATCTGTGGAATTGTACTTTACCTGTAACATTTCTAACAATTGAGCACTATCTCTGTCTTGGGGTCTACTCTGTTGCTGACTGTCTGTTCTCGTTGTGTTTGGGCTGCAAAAAAGGAGAAATATGTGTTCCATAAGGTGTAAATCCTTACATGGAAACTATGGACCTTATTGGTTACTGTATTTAGGTTGTGGAGAAAATTGTGGAACAGGCCCCTTACGAGACACTGACGCTCTGAATAGGAATATAGTGTAAGATTGTTGGCTATGTTAGCTTGAAAAAGAAAACGACAACCAATTTGATAGATAGCTTGATGAAACGTGTTGACTCACAGAATGTTACTAGTTGCCGAAGCGGGGCATCACTTTCACTTTTTTTTAAGGGTGTATACCATATGATGACACTGGGTACAGTATCATTACAAAAGCAATCCAAGAACATGACCCACAGATTCAAGGTCCAAGCAAACTTTATCTGTTTACAAAACACTCCTCAGTTGCAAGGTGATGATCAAGTGCATGGGACACTTGATTTGTAGGACACCCCATCTACAGCTGACACACTGCCTACAGTATGTACTTGCTTGTACCACACTCTCACCTGACAACTCTCATAGGTTTACTATTACAATCAAATTCTCTGAACTGATCTCAACGAGAAATCTCAAGAAATTTCAGGTGCAAAGGATCTTTAGCCAATGATAAACCTACATGTAGTCATGTCATAGGACATGTTGGAAATTTCATGTGATACATGATGCCCGACTGATGTCTGTGGGAGACTGACCATTCTTTCGTCTTTACGACAATTTGTTAAACACATTCTTTTGTTTTCCCTCTGTCTCTCTCCAAGGGATCAAAAGCTCCAACTTATTTCTAGTTCCCCTCACATCACAGCTTCTACATTTGTGTTTCTAGCTCGCATTACAAACAATTCTTGCTCATTTGTGAGCAATCTTGTAGAAATAGATGTGAACATTCACAACTGTGGAACAGTTAAGGCAACAGTTGCATACATGCACTTTGCATGCAAACCAAAGCGTAACCTGACCGCAGATGTTTCGGCCACAGAGGCGCCACACACTGTCAGAACCAATGCAACTGATGCAAACCAATTCTACATAAAATGGCAAAACAGCTGAATAGGTGTTGTTGCAACATAGAGCCAAGTTTCCTAATGGACTCTTGAAAATCTGACAAAAGCTTTTTCTGGTCTTTGCTTTGGTTTGAGCATATGAGGATCAGTTTGTAAATTCATGCACAGTAGGTTGTCATTCCTGTCACCTTGCCTATTTATTTCTAAATTGACAACATCTGGCTCCTAGGAAAATGTGGTAATGGTCCTGTGCTCTGTGAACTTCCACAGACATACAGTACAGTACATACCACCACAACCAATCATTCAGAAACTGATTAAAAGGTACCTTAAAGTTTCTTCATCTTCTGGCGACAGTATTTCGACAAATCCTCCTCTACACGTTGGACAGAGAAATTCCTGACGACAAAGAAAATGATAGGAGACGTAAGGTCAGAATTTATTGACTCTCATGTATACATCTCAAAGATAAATTCAGTTTGGGGTAAGGAAATGCTATTAAAATGACAGTTTACAAGTTTATAGCTACTGTATAGTCTTGCTATCTGAGACACCTGAACTTTCTGAAGGAAAAAGTATATTTGCTCTCTAGTTGTCCTCTGGATGACAAAATTAATTTGTACTTTAACTAACTTTAGACTGCATTCAAAATATTGTGACATTACAATGAACTGTGACTGTAACTTGACGTTACAAACACAGCACAATACAAGTGTGTTCATAACAAATAGCAACCTAGACAACTTAATTACTTACAAGTGATAATTTTATTATTTTTTTACAGAACCTCAATTTGAAAAACACAACCATATTTTGGACATAACCAACCACTGACTGCTAAAATTTCAACACTGCAGATAGCACCAGCAGTCAGTACACTGTTGTAAAAGTACAGTGCTCCAAAGCCAGACATTCCTTCAAAAAAATCAATTTTTATACAGCTATTTCATTCATGGATGCAACTTTTGAGTATCTGATTTGATGTTAATGCAATCAATATTCATGTAATCTAAGCTGAATGTAATATGATTTCTACCATTACATCAGGCTGACAAACTGTAGTATGGAGGGCTCTAGACTGACATACTTAATGATTTGGTCAATGAATTCAAAACACCAACTACAACTTAGACACTTTTACACACTTCAGAAATGTCAGAAAATGAAGTAGGCTTAACTGACATAGTCTAACATTTTTACAGCTGTATGTGACACAACTTATGAACAGTAAAACTTTTGCTTGTTTTGAGAATAATGTACAAGGTAAGCCATTTGTTTAACTTTTATTGGCCAACTAAACTGTTTTTCAACATTAAATGAATCAATATATGGTGCAAAAGGAAGTCAAGCATACTGTAACCAAAACTGTTAATCTTTTACGTGACTCAAAATGACAACACTAGTACAGTGCTGCTTGGAAGTAACCGAGGAAATTAGAGCGCATTTTAATTTGGATGATCCGCTCAAACACAGGAGGCAATAGTCTGGCAAATACGCCAGCAACACATGTAGGGAATCATCAATTCAAAGGGAGGAAGAAACATTCTCTGCCTATCCATTGTGCTGTCTATTGTACTCACAAAGTCAGTAGCTCACCACACTACTGTTATGTCAAGTCCCATCAACAATGACAGAACATCTCAGATTCCCTTTAGCTGAACACAAAGTAAACGGCAAACTTAACATTTATTTTTCCTTTTGAAACTGAACTTTTAGCTCAAGTCTGCATAGTTTAACCATTTGTGAATTCTTGTATTTTGAGCACACAGTGCTCAGCAGATCTTCCTGTTACGTACAATCAACAATGACATCCTAGATTTCTACCTATTGCAGCAATATGCTGCACATGGTACATTTCAACAGTACTGTATACTTACTAGGCCTGTGTTGTACAGTACTTCTGGACGAGGCAATCAAACTTTTGTTAAGTATGAGCACACTTGCTCAGAGCTGAGCTCAATTGCAAGGGTTTGGCGACACATTTCTGAAGCTTTCAAAGTACATGATCAGCTCTTATGGACTCAAAAACCACATCGGTTTACATTACCCTGCATTACATGGGAAGAGTTTCCATAGAAGGCTAGACCTAACCTCAGGCTAGTTGAAATTTTGTTGGGTTCAGGTTTTGAACAAAATCTCCTGTTTTGGAGGTCACTAAGCCAAAAACTAAATCCTATGTAGAAAAATCATAAATGTACAGTAAGTCACCAGTAAATCAGTTACTGTCTTATGGTTAATATACTGGCATTTTGCATTACAATGACAAAATTACACATACCGTACAGGCTAGGCTCAACGTTACAGAACTAATGTTCACTACTTTACCCTACTTTACCCTAAATGAAGAGTTCAGTATCTGCACATCTTGCAAAATGTCAGTCGACTCAAGTAACAACAATTCAGCTACGTAGAATAAAAATAGTATTAAGTATAATTGTTACAGTTTGTACTTTTTTCACGTGTCTCGTACGGTTCATCTTTGTACATTTGTTTAGCAGTTGATATTCATCTTAGTGCGAAATTCAGATCTGTGACATTAATATCACAGGTTTGACCCCCTGCAGGAATGTCCTTTTTTTCCCCCTTCATAGTGTATGCTTTGCTAAAGAATGGAACAATCTTGAATTTGAAAGTTGAGCCATATGGGCTCATCAAGGACCCTATACCATGTTGATGGTGGATGAACACCGGCGAGATTCGCCCACTCTTTTCGCTAAGTGACCACAGGCAGGAGTGAAACCAGACAATCGCCATTGCAAACCATGCAAACCCAAACCTGCTCCCGGGACCACCATTTAACGTCCCCATCCGACGGACGAGAGTGTATCCCCCAGTCTTTAGCCACTTTCCCAAAGCAGGGAGGGGTGGAAAACCTGCCCAGCTCAGCAGCCCATCAGCTGTGCCAAGACCTAAATCGGACAACAGGAACCCAAATAACCCCCTCAGCACCACTGTAAACAGCTTTACTGAACAAGTCAAATTTGAATCCCCAGAAATTTTCCAAGTGGTTCCACCGGGATTTGATCTCTACCCTAAATGTGCTACCGGAGGCTGTCACTACTAGCGCGTCAACAGTCAACGGATTCAAGAACATTATTGATCCTATTTTCCACAAATTCCAGAACAGAAGGTGGCTCTACATAAGCCAGAGATGCCTTCTGCCCAAGTTCTTACCAGCCCATCGACATCTAATGCCAGTGGGCTCTGGTAAATTGGTTAATAGCCTAGCCAATTAATTTTAAGAAAAAGGGGTGTTTTGCATGGCAGGGTAAAGTATTATGTACTTTCTCCTAATTCTTCATAAAATGGCCAAGAGCTTAACTCAGTTCTTTTTCTAGCCAACTGCTCTTTGAATTACACCAGCAGACTGGTGCATACAGGTCCTTATTGTCTTGAGACTTACACGTAGGCCCACAGACTTCCTCATAGTCATAGTCATAACTTACTATTTACAAAAGATTGGACCACTGGCACTGAGTGGGGACATGTTCTGCCATATTGAATGTGAAAATTGGGTTTAGGCGCTAGCCTAGGCCTTGTCGCACGAAAACAGACGCGAGAAATAAACGCTTGTCTGGTTCCACGCAATTCTTTTCTGTGTTTACGTAAGCTACGCCTTAGTTTTTCGGTAACCTAGTTTAGTCACTTCTAAGCTATCCTAACATTACGTACTGCGCATTGCGGATAACATTAGGCTATCTCGTTCGAACACTACAGTAACGTATGGTACAGTAGAAACAGTAACACAACGGTTTGTATATTCCTAAGACTTAAAGTCTTAAGTTAGAGGATGCCCTAAATATCAACCATTTGTTAATCTTTACCGGGAGAACTGGGTTGATCACGACATCGCAAGTATGACAAAAGTACTGAGAATTGGATTCGACAGCTGCTTCAGCCATCTTGACGGATGTTTTCTGTGATGAAGTCAGTATGTGGGAAAATCTCAGTTGTGGCAAATGACAATGTCCCAGCAGTGACATTTATGCTGTACACTATTACTATACTGCACACCGAAATCGAATCACATAGCTGCTTGTGTGTTCCCCAAACAAGCCTCTCGAATACGCAACACACTCCGCTTACTGAATTTGTAACATTTCTCGTTACAACAGCCTATGACATCCCTGTCGGAAAGGAGGGGGGAAGCAGGGGAGAGGGATTTGATTAGAAGGGACCAGTAACTTGCCACCCATTACATTTGATGTCCATTTGTCACAAACAACCTGCAGTAGAACCAGCTAGGGCCGTAGCTAGGGTCACATCTTTAGGCACATCATGCCGCACATGAAGGTCAAAAATTGCTTGGCGACGCCACCGCGATAGTTCTTTTTCAGCAATGCGTATACCTGGAGCGGATTCCCCTATCTGAGCAGTAGAACAAGAGGTTGCGAGCTCGATCCGTTGTTCTCAACCCAATTTTTTTAAACCTTATTCATCATTTCCATATTCCGGCAGATATTTCAGACAATGAAATACCTAAGCTTTATTTGGTATGGGTGGAGCATAGATCGATACAGGGAATTATTTCGAAATTTTAGTCCTTTTTATACATTTTTTTTTTCAATTTTTCGAAAGTATTTCGGAATAATTACAGGATTGGTTAAGTTTGACATTTGCATACCGTGGTTACTATACTCTTGATTCGTTAACATGATCGTTGACCCCTGAGCTTCGACTAAAGAATAGTGGGTTGAAGTGTCGACGAAGCACGCGGTTCGCATTGGTAACGTATTGATGAACTGTCACTCTTTTCTCTTTCTGTACACTGTGTACAGCCCGATCGATCTTATCCTTCTCCTTTCACGTAACTGTCTATCAGTTTTCCAGTTTCAGTCATCATCGTCATGCAATTTGTGTGTGCCAGTCAAATAATCAACATGGAACCATCGACTCTTTCTTGGCCTTTAATTCTCTCTGTGACGGGAACTCAACGTCGTCAGCCTCTCTCGGAGAGACGAAAAAAGTATGGGGGCATATCGAAAGAAAAAGTATCGGGGTTGTGTTTTAAAATCTGGCTTAAACTGGATTTGTCATGTTCATACTATTGCACATCGATTGGATACGTGTTTGATAGGATATACATCGTTACTTTTGTAGTAAATTACCAGTTTATGAGAATGATTCTTGTGGGCAAAAGAGCGTTTTTCATCCCAAATTTAAATTACAGGATTAATACTGGTATAGTCACAAATATATTTACACGGCTCAATGCGTTTCTTTGAGCTGTGTGTCATATAGCAGGTGGAGAATTAGAACTGGTTTAATTAGGATAGAACGTGTACCGCGTGATTTTGGGCATGACTTGGCCTGTTACTTCTTGGGGGAAATTCCAGAAATCATGACGTCACAAAATTTAGAATAGGTCAAAAGTCATGTATTTCGAATAAATTTCGGCAGTTAATGAGTTGTGTACACCTAGTAATATCATTTTGAAGTCAAAGTGATTGAGCTTACTTACCCTTGTGGGGAAAATTTAGAAATTTGGGTATAAAATGAACAAATGATCGCCTTTTGTACAGAACTTTTCGATATGCCATCATGTGGGGGCAGTAAATTCCTCAGTTCACGAGAAAGAAAATAATCAATCTAGGACAAATGGTAATACATATCGGATGCCGAGTTGAGATGATACAAGAATCATTAAGGCTCGATCACTCGGCATTTTTTTTTTTTTGGTGGGCAAGGGGGTGGGTGAACTCATTGGTCTCCCACTGTTTTTTTTTTCACTACAAAAGGGGTTAAGCATCCCTTGCATCTCACCATTGGATCCAACCATCTTTTGATCATTTTATAACCAAATTTCTTAATTGTGCCTATTAAGGTAAGCTTAACAGGTTATACTTCGAAATGATAAGTCTAGGTGTAAACAACTCATGAAATGCCGATTTTTATTCGAATTACTGTACATGATTTTTGACCGCGTCAAAATTTTGTGACGTCACAATTTGGGGAATTTCCCGAGTGTGTACTACACCGTGCCCTGCACCCTCGCGGTTTACGACAAAACTACAACTCGTCTCCTATCGCTACCGGTGACACTGTAAGTTTCCAGAGACGCGTTTAGTAGTCTAAATATCTTTGTGACTACACTGAGTATTAATCCTCTAAATAACGTGAATTTGGAACGAAAAACACTTTTACACCAATAACGAATCAATCTCATAAATTGATGATTTCGACGAAAGTAAGGGGTGTGTCCAATCAACAAAGTATTCAACGGGTGTGTAAAACTTATGAACATCACAAATCCGGTTTGACCAGATTTGAAACACAACCCCGGAAACAACATGAAACGGAAACCCTTACGATACACCATGCGCTCACACACCGATTGCATTTGCAAGGTTTATGATCGCAACTTTTCGATATGTAATTAACGGATAAAAAGAAACCTACAAAGCTCAAACTCGACCACAAATTGGATTACACTTGTCCAGAGCATAACATCTCTTGTAATCGTTACAAATTTTGGGAACCCATTCCATTAATCATTCACTACCCTCTAAAGAAAGAAGTAACGACGAACTTATTGATCGTGCATTGAACTGTCTGCATGGAGACAATGACCTCTAGTAAGTTCCATTAGCAAACGTGAAAAAGTCAGGAAAGGACAAATTCTCAAAAGCATGGACAATCTTGTGAACTTGATCAGATCCACCCCATAATCAATCTAGCCATGTGCTTGACTTTCTCAAATAATTCTCTAGAAAAATGAGGGGGGGGGGGGAGGGTTCAAACTTGAACAGCACACACTAAATGAGACGCAACCGACTGAAAGCCTGACAACAATGTCTTGCTAGGCTTAAGGAAGCTAAAATATTTTTTAAATCACACCTAAAATCTTGTTTCCTCTCTTAGCTGCATCAACACACTAGAAACCTATAGTCTCTTAAATGTCAACAGAAACCTCTTGCATCATTGCCTGTCCATGCAAGTATACCTAGTATTACCTTCACAGAAAACTTAAACGTAGTCAAGATGGTACATTGACTGACAAATTTGTCTGACTAGGATATAATTGGTCTGTGGATTAGTCAGTGATCATAAACTAGTCAGTTTATAAGTCGGGACCACGTACACGGGACTAATCCACTGACTACCGATTAATCTACAGACTTAATTTATCCTGGTCTGTCAATTTAGTGACAGTAGAGACACTACCTGACCACTTTTAATGTTCACTGTTGCATTTGTCGATGTAATTTTAGTGTAAGTTGGTCAATTTATTATGGAGCTAGGGGTTTGTACTATTTCTCATTATGACCATATTGTCAGCTTCACAACTAAGCAACTGAAAACAGAGTAACAGAGAAACACGTATTTGGATGCATTTTTCTAGTTTGCCAATTTAGTGTTCGTTAGTGTGACGTGCTCATTTAGAATTTGGTGTGCCTCTGCTGGGGAGACGCCGCCGCGCCGGTGACCCGAGTCTCGCTTGGTAACGACAGCCGAAAGGAATTACTCTCCAAGCAGAGTCGAAAAAACAAGCCGAATGTGACTCGAGTCCAAGGTATTGGGTCGAGTCTGTAAAATAGATAATGCATGGAAAATAGTTTTTGCCGATTGCAGGACTAAACGATCGGAAAGTGCTTCAGTTCAGGTCTTCAGAAGTGCAGGATTCATAATAGTGCCATATCATGGAACTGGGAGTAACTTAAACTTAAGATCAGGGGCAGATGGAGCTCCGTAGGTCACTCACAGAATTACCCCCCCCCCCCCCTTAAAAAATGGCAAAGATTGGAAATCACATTTGTAAACTCGGAAAGTAAGAGAAAAGTCCAGATACGATATGAAAAGTGGTTCCCCGGCGTCACTTTAGAAAATACGTTGTTTATTTCTGCTCTTCAGAGCCACAGATGGCTCCGGCTGCCTCGCGTGAGTGATTCCTCAATTACGGCTTGTTTGTTTTTCCACAAAGCACTTTCATGATTGCGGCGAAAGTCGGCGTAGCTGAGTTTAACATCAAATGGCGTTACCGACTACCATCATTTTACTTTACCTGCATGTGTCTGGCGTAGGTAATCATCTTTCGTCTGACGTATATTTGCAATCATTTTTCAAGATACGTATGTATATACTTTATACATCTAATATCTCTTGCCAGTTCAATGACCTATAGCTGTTAAACTTCATTCAAGTTGGGGACAACCTCATATACCCAACATAATGATTGAAATCATGGAAGTGTTTTTTCTTTATCAGGAATTTATTGATACTTAGAAAGAATCCCCAACTCCTATTGGCCCATTACGGTCACTGCGACCGTGTCATCCTCGGATAAGAGCACGGTAGTTAATTTAAAGAGAAAAATAGTCGGCTTAGGAATACAAGAAAACTGTAGATCGACGGCGTTTTGTCGTCTGATATCTTATGTGATGACAGACAAAACAATAACGGTACTTTCTTAACCGCCCACGAACATTGTCGCCATGTTGTTAATTGTGCATGTTATCTTTTCTCGGGCTTTGTTTGCAATGAAAAACGCAACATTTCTTTCTTTTTTTCGTATTATTCATCAAAATGTCGAACAAAGAAGGTTAATCGACTCTTGGACCTGTGTATTAATTTGAGGAAAATGCACGATAGGGGGTTAATGTTATCGCTGGATGCACGCTGGCAGTGCCCAAGTGCATTCCGGCAGCGACCAAGTGCATTACCTGCATGAACCCCCGATCGAGCATTATCCTCTGATTAATGAGTTAACTTTTAATTGAAGCACTGGTCATGCACGAACACATGTTGTTGCATGATCCGTGCTCGGGTAACTTCATCTTTTCTGTGTTGTATGATTTGACTGTTTCTGTACGTTATAACATTAACATTTCATGTAGTCGGTTGTTTGTCTGTTTCTCAAATTAAATTAAGTTTTCCTGTTTTAAATAGTCGACTGTTGCCTCTTTAAAGAATGAACTGCTTGCTTCTTTTTGAATTGAAAGAATATTTAAGTAAAAAAGTCAGTGTTGAAAACGGAGAGACTTAACTGAGTAGAAGTATATGGTTGCTTGTTAGACCTCTATTTTGTTCTATTGTGAAATTATAACCTGGGACGTTAGCTTTACACTACCATTGATTTAATTTATTACCACAAAAGTACAGATGACGTGTGATAGGCTACTTTGAAAACAGGAGGCGCACATTCGGATTTCATCCACTGCACATTTTTTCACCTTTTTCCTCCTTTTTCCACGGTCCCCATAGACCATAGTAGAGAGGCCATTTTTGTGCCAAAGGAGAGAGACGGATGCAGCAAAATTTCCTCAATAAAAAATTATATGAAGTCAGGATATTGACAATATTAATTAGAGGAAATTTTTATTATCGCTACAAAAGGCTTGTAACCCATGTCTTCGCTTATTATTTTTTAATAAATGTGACAAAGTTTAATTCAGTTGGTCACTTTTGGGTAGTCGTCTCTTGGAGAGTTTTTATGTATCGATCCTCAAACATATTTCCGTTGTTAGATATGTAGTTACTTCACTCCTCACTTACCGGTATCGACACAACTCATACATTCCCATCTACCATGTAGAGTACTAACCATTGAACACAGCGCGTCGTATCGCCGCCCAGCATAATAGTTAATACCTTGATAAACGCCTCCTACCCATTCTGCCATCATGATGTGCCAGAAGTGTGGAGCGGGATGCGCGAAATTTTCTGGTCGAGTTATCTGGACGGTTATAATCGCGGATGGACATGTTCTATGACTTAACTGCATGACGCCTTAGGAGGAAAAAAAAATCGCGATTTCTGGCCTTTAAAAGAAAGTACTGGTACATTATAAATAAACAAACATGGCAAACGTCCAAAGACAATAGCTTTGAACATTTTTTAAGCCCTTTGGTCTCACAAGTAAACGCCAGCATGCAGCTACATCTGAGTTACTAAATAAATCATCATTTAAATTTTTGAAAGTTTGTCGAACAAATTACGATATTGACCGATAAACAACTAGATCTTTATCCCTGAGAAACGTATTTTTTTATTAGAAGGGTTCATAATTGAATTACGTGGAGTAATCCATCACCCTGTGTCCAAATATACTAGTTTCAAAAATATGTATTTTTTTGTTACGAACTAAAGGCATTGTTTAAAAAAAAAATCGACTGCGTGTAACTTTGATGTGATAAAACCAACTTAGGCAATTTACGTCAAAGGTTATGGTTTCTCAAAGCATAGTGTTGGTTGGGTGCTTTTATTGATAATCGCCTTTTAGTTTTTGTTTTATAAAGGGGCACTTCATAGCAGGGTTTGGCCACCCTACGGCCCAAAGGCCAAATACTGACCACGGAAAGACGTCATGCGAAGAGTAGGGAAATGGAGGGCGGACTTGCAACCCTTGGGTAGGTGACAATAAATTCAAAGTTGGCAATGTTACTAGTTGATTCCAAAAGTTTGGCCACGACTGTTTTACGAGGCAACATATGTAGGCCTATACGTCCTAGCATGCCAGTGTGGAACAAATGTCACATCTGCGCATGTGCCAATATGGCACATATCTTTGAAGACATAATCATTAGACATGTTTTGTTGCGTCCAGAGTGAAAGAGACTACAAAAGAATGTTATAAAAAGCGATTTTTTTTTGTAAAAAGAAAATTACACCATATTTTAGTATTATATATATATTTTGAATGTATTACTATCAGTTAAGTCTTAACTAAACAAGAGCTGAAAAGTGACTTTTGAACTGCAACGTAATTTTATAAAAATAAGGTAATTCCAGTGTCTGTAAAGTTGATATGCAGGTGTCCTCTATACGCTTGGTATAATAAGAGAATTTTCATGTGAAACATACAGAAAGAGAACAAAATAATTTGTTTCTTCACAAGCAATCTATAAACAAACAAATTTGACTTTTATAGTGAAAACGTAGACAGGATTTCATGTAGAACTATATAGAAACTGATTGAAAAAAGTTTTCTCCCACCAAGTTACGTGTATATGTGTTCAGTTTAACATTTCTCTTAAAATTTTAAAACACTCCAGTCTAATGGGGAGCAATGAACATCTTCGAAACCAACGCTTAGTAAACTGTAAGGGACGAAATGACAGGGCTGGCGTCGAAATTTGTGATCCATTGCTAAGTCTTGATTGCGATTCATTTTTATGTATGCTATGTAATACGGTAGTTTTCCATTGTCCTACATGGACAATCCTGGAAAAAACATAATGTTGTAAGTAGACTTAAAGCCCCAAACATGCTTTGTAATACATTTGTGCGAGTTAAGTTGCCATCCTTACACACCGCATTGCAGTTCAATGACAAAAACTGCCAATAAAGTTGTTTACAGTATTTCTTCCCTTGAACTAGGCCTTTTATCGATAAATTGTCTGGGAAATATCTGTAGATGGCGGTAGTGAACTCATTTCAGGCATGACCAGTTTCATTTTAAACTGTTCTCACTAAAACACCAGGATTTAAGTGTATGCAAGACACCAGAATTAAATTAGTGTTATAATATATATCTGTTTTCACATGCACTCAAGCAGTTTTTTTTTTCGTGCCTTCCTGGGTCTAAAAGCAACCGAAACTTAGCATAAGTCCCTTGCGACTGCACGTCGGAAGTGAGTGTGAACGAGTTTTAATTAGCAATAGAGCCATGTTTCAACCTGATCGCGTGCTAGTTGCATATTGAACCGACCAGATTCAACTCAGTGAGTTGAACCTCTCCGTCCTCATGCAGTCCGTATGGGAGAGAAAAGGGGTGGGGGGGGGGGGGTGGGAGGGACGAAATTTTCATCTCGTATGTCTCCTAAATGTGTCTTCATTACTGTTTATGAGTCATCATAAACAGTATAGCGTTCCTGCTCGTACCTTTCAGTCACGTGACAGGTTTTTTCGTTCAGTTTATCTCCAGTTACACAGCTTCAATAAGTCTGGAATTTTGATAAATAATTATGACTAACATGGTCACCAGTATGACATCTCTGTGATAACTATAGCCCTTGTTTCGAAGATTAAAAATTTACATATCTTTGATGCACAAAACGGTGCCTTTTAAAGAAACGGCTGCTGTTTTGAATCATAGGCTACTGCATACTTGTTGTATAAGCTGTCAGTATGCAAACGCGTAGCTGTATCGTTTGAGCCGTAGTAGTGTACCGACTTCAGTAGTACCGTAAGCAACGGTGCGACAACAGCAGCATGCCAGTTGTTGCTAGTTGGCTATGATAAGCTTGTCTCGTGGCAGTCGGGTGGGTGAATCGTCTCATCTCAGACGTAACGGCTTAAAGGGGCTCATTGAGTTGGTTCACAAAATTTCAGATATTCTGTCGCGTCTGTTGAGTGTAACACATACGTTGATAGTTAAAGGACCAAACTGACGCATAACTGAAGCAACAGAGATAGGGGGATTAAAGATTGAAATCACTCACTGAAAATCTGTGATCAGAGAACTTTTTTGCCCCACACAGTACTAAGCATATAACAAGTGATGTTGATAAAAACTACAATTTCTCACATTTGCAAGAAAAGGAAGGGTAGATACATGACTACTGAGGCTAACTAGAAGTATAGGCATGCAACTGTCTCCGTCGAACAACAAAATGAACAACATTAACTCAAATCGGGCTCTTTAAAACTTTGCGAGGAATATCAAATATATTTGATATTGCCAAATTCATTAATTAAAACTCCTAACAACTGCTACATGTGAATCGATCAAAAGGAAAGCGCCCCACACACTGCGTCGACGAGACTCAAACCCGACGGGTAGTGACAATAGGACTCTTGGGGCGTTAAAGTACGGTTAGGGGCAACGACCTCGTATCGCAAGTATAGGCCTACAACACCAACCATCAAGAATGACATCACACTTCTCCAAGTGCGGTATCCAAACGGAGGTGCTTACCAAACCTAGACCAGTGGAAGGATAATATTTAACAACTGCTAAACTAATTTAAAGTTAGAAGAAGAATGATTTAATACTCACGTTAAAGTGACGAACTGAGAGGTCAGTAATCAAGGGGTAACACAAATGATAACTATGTGCATATATCACTTTGATACGATGAAACATTTCACAGAAATTTCTTCAGAGTGTTGAAACTTGAACTATGTGGGCAAATTTATTGCAAATTTTATGCGTAAGGGTCTTCTGACAATCTTATTAGGGCGGAATACATTCGCTTTCATGGCGTAGGGAGATATGTCTAATTTCAACGATGGTTGTTAGCCGTTACTACCGTCAGCGGGAGACACTGACAAGATAGGCGGGGGGGGGGGGGGGGGGTTATACGTGGTTAGGAGAATTGGGACCGTCTGGGGCCACCACGAGTACATCTCCTTAATAGTCATTGCTGCTTATAAATGTATTGATAGAAATTTTTCCATGAATGTATTTAGATTCATTTTCTGACATTGCACCTGTTGGTTACTTGTATCACTAGTATAAGGTTTCGTAAAGTGCCTCTGTTAATATCCCATCCTGCAAGCTACTGGCTACACTTCTTCCAAAAGCTTACCTATTAAGAAACTCTTGAGTTGACAAAATTAGTCTTTTCGAATCAACCGGTTGATCACACCTCAAATCTACTGCAATACGTCATCGTTGCCAGGGACACTTCTCTCGAACAGCTGTCTCTTCTACTACTATGCACGTCGAACTATCTTCTCCGGACTAAGAGACTCTAAGTTGTGTTAAGTTATGTCTCTTCCATATATTCTCTGTTTGGGTGATGGCTTTTTGAACAAGAGTCCTTAAGGCACCCTGAAACGGGTCGAACGGTAGGGTGTGTTTGGGACGATGAAAGTTACCCTCCATGTCCTGTGTGGTACATTTTAATCTCCCCTCATCCAATTCGAGGTCGAGAAATTTAATGATTCTTCTGAGTTCCTTCGGTGGATCTTCCTTCAAGTCTTGGTAATGGACGACTAAAAGCTTGTCCTTCCTTCCAAAATATGTCGTAATATTGCCGATGAGATCCTCCCACTTTCGTAACATGTTGAAGATACACTCTGGCCATTCTGCAAAGAAACGAAATATATATTTCATTTTACACAGTAAGTATATTAGCCATATAAAAACCATATCAAAGAAACATGATATGATGTTTGACATGATGTTTTTTAGGACGCAAAGCAGCCCATGCCGTTACCCGTACAATAAAATGGGATTCACTTTAACCTCACTCTTATGTTCTACTGAGGCTCAACTTGTTGCAAATTTTCATCGCCTTAGGTCAGTTTTATCACCTCATGCTGTGATAATCCACATGGTCAATTTAACATCGTTCTCGTAAAGTAATTCAGGTGTGTCAATCATAGGCTTTCTTGAGCTGCGTGGCAAGGGGTATTAGGTGTCATGTCCATATGTGATATATGTGTAATCGGGCACGAAAGAGGGTCTGTTGAATACTTTAGCACAGTTGTAACGTCATGTGATACTGAAAGTTACACCGATTTTGGATCAAGTTTGCTTCCTTTTTTTAACTACAAGATGTAGCTATATAGTCCCTTGTGTCTGCGTCAGTCAATTGCAGTGCAATTATACCGATTATTACGAGCCTCATTTATATCCTGGTTAATGACTTTCGTCCGTATGTTATCCATGGAAGTACTACTCTGGGTGTAGATGCATTCCAATTATTGGGTGTATTGACTAGTAAAAATTTAAGTAAGTTAAGTAAGGGCGTAATTTTGGGAAAGAGTTATGTGTCGGATCTATGCGTACGACCGTCTTACATTAGAGCAACTCCGTTGGGCTACGCTGAAGTAACGTAATCACGCTGACGCTAATATGTCTTCAGAATTGCATGGTTACCCATGGTGACCACACGTTACCACTGTCATGTACTCCTCGCACCATATATATGTAAAAAGTATCGTTTACACCTCTGTATACGAAACTCATATATGCAGCTGATGCAAGCTACAAGCTTTAGCTGCATGAGAGTGAATAAACATGTTACACGGAGGCTATGTATGCAGTGTCCATCGCAGAGATGTTTCTATCAAAACGGAGCCCGTAAAGAATAATTCCCTGTTTGTTGGTCTTGTTTACCCTGAAACAGAATGAGCTGGAAAAAATACCTGAGACTCATAATGGTCAAAAAAACAAAACAGTATGTGAACAAAGATATGGCAAACATACTACTCTCTTTAAAATTATTTTGATCCTTCTATTTATTGGTTCCTTTTCCTTTTATCATTAATTGTATTCAACGAAGAAACTGCACCTACCTTTCCTCTTATAAAGAGGCTGCTTTATGATTCCAGTGTGTCCACGTGACATTTCCAGGCTGAACTGTGACTGCATCGCCTCGTAGAGGTTTCTCACGAGAAAGACAGTCTTCTGTATCTTCGATGGTGAAAGGATGTAGTGCATTTTAACGACAACCGTTTGGCCGGTGAAAGGCCTGCAGGATTCGCCAAGGAAACCTGTAGAGATTGATACAATTAGGAGGCTGGTCGGCAATGAAGGTGACGATGATGATAACGGTGACAAAGACAATGATGATCATGATGATAATGGTGATGTCAGGAGGACTGATGTTACTAGTTAGTTTAGAATTTGAGGATCAGAAAGTCTGAAGAGCCATCGAGGATCCTATACCATTTTGATCGTGGATCAAACACCGGCGAAATTCACCCACTCTGTTCGATAAGTGTTCAGAGGGTAACCCGCCAGGCAGGGGTGAACCAACGATCCTATACAAACTCAAACCTCCTCGCGGATTCGTTATTTGCACGTCCCCATCCGACGGACAGAGAATGTATCCCCCCAGTTTTTAGCCACTTTCCCGTAGGCGGGGAGGGGGGTGGAGGACCTGCCCCTGCCCAGCTCAGCAAGCCTCAGCAACCTGAAGTGGAGGATACCCGAATCGGACGACAGGAACGCAAATTGAAATCACCAAATAACCCCCCCCCCCCCCTCAGCAGCCCCATCTGTAAACAGCTTCACTGAACAAGTAATTTTGAGTCCCCAGAAAATTTCCAAGTGGTTCCACTGGTATTTGATCCTGGAATCCTAGTGATTGCAAGACGGACACTCTGACAAGCTTACCCGCCATCCTAAGATGGTGATGACTAAGATGACGATGATGCACGTTGACGGAGACGATATATGAAGATGATGGTGGTGATATTTTAAAAAAAAAAATCGTGTAGTGTCTAACGGTTAAGCGGTTCACTTGATTGTATTCCTGGTATTATTTTCAGGTATCACAAATTGGCAGAAGATCGTCAAAAGTGAAAGAAGCCGACTGTCCTTTTTTTTCTTTTGAATCACCACCTGGCTCTGTCGTGTAAGCAAAATGATCACATTAGCGTCAGTTTACAAACTTAGCTGTCTAATGCACTTAAAAAAACTACGTTTGCTTTATCAATGGATCTTGTGATGATGTTGAATATGTATAAACGTATAAAAGCAGGACAGGATTTGCCGGGGGGGGGGGGGGGGGCAGGATTGGCTGGAGACAAATTAATGTGGAGCCTCTGCGACTATAATTTTCTTCAAGAGTATAGTGGCCAAAGTCTCAAAAGGAGAGCAAAGGTTTTGATCTCTTTCACTCCCCCCCCCCCCCCCCCCACAACCGCTCGAAATGAATTCAGGCATAGATTTCCTTCTTACCTCCATGTAGACACACAAAACGATTGATGATATAGATTAACTAAGGCAGATGATCTCCACAAATTACGGAAAACCTTAACCAATAACTACGACAATATGCACTCACAAAACGTAACGGTAAAATAAGAACTCCATAACTTTCAGGTAAAATTTTACACACAGTTAATGTAAGTCTTACATTATGTATATAACAATTTCACTAAAACGTAGCGAAATTTACAAAAATTATGTAGAATTTACATACACTGCTTACATTAATTATATGTAAAATTTACGGAGTTCTTATTTTACATAATTTAGGTAAATAATTCTGTGAGTGTAATGTAAAACTTACATTAACTGTGTGTAAAATTTTACCTAAAAGTTATGGAGTTCTTATTTTACCTTTACGTTATGTGAGTGTGGGTACTATTTTTTGTGGGGGTCCCTGGACATGTGTTCTGGTGGCCCACGATTTAATCTTGAGCTGGCATCAACTCTGCAGTTTTGTTACTTTTTAGTTTTACCTCCCTTGATGAGTCTTTTGTCACGGTATATGCTCCCGGTGTATATCCCCGTCACACGTTCGATGAGATACCTCAGCCACGTGTTACCAGATCCAGGCAAACTAGCCAACGCTATCACAGGCATACTCCCCTTCGGCATTAATTCCAATGAGTTGTTGCAAACCTTCGGAAGTCCTGATGTTAGCAAAAAAAAAAATAGATAAAAAGAAGAATACTGCATAAAACAGAAAAGCTGAATTTAGCTAACTCAGGGGCGACGAAACCGGTGTGGGGTGTGGGTGTGTGTGTGGGGGGGGGGTGGGTCTCCGTCAATTAAGAGTGGGGCTTAGAATATGTTCACCCCCCATATTTGTCAATTGGTGAATGCGTAATTCAATCTCATACATGAGATGTCTATTTCAAGGCTGGGTAAATACAGTATATATAGAACACTCCAAAAATGCCGTTTCCACCCATCCGCGTTTCTTGTAAAGCCAAACATGTCCTTCTTCCTTGTACGTTCCAATCCAACCGGGTGGCGATCAGCATAGGTAATCCTGCAGCATTCGCCGCCCCCCCCCCCCATATTTTTTTTTTCTTTCCACCGCACGTGAGCTAACTGAAACGTATTCTGATTGGTTGACATGTGTTGGAGGTAAAGATATAGGAAGAGACAAGAAAAAAAAAACGATAAAACACGATATTTTCATTTCTAACTTCAAATGTAAACTCGTAAAATGTAGAGAAAATATTTATAAGACCCTCGCAATATTTTTTCTACATTTTACGAGTTGCTGTTTTTAGCTAGAAATGAAAGTTTCATTTTACCCGTCTTCTTTTCTGCCCCTTCATATATCTTTAATGTATCTTATAATAAAACTTGCAAGGAGAAACGGGAGAGTCTTTTCACGTTTTTTGCGTTTTCATTCTTTTTGTAATTGTAAAAAAAGATACTAGACAGATCGACAGATGGAGAAAGAGAGAGACAGAAAGGACATGCAAACAGACAGACAGACCGATAAAGAGGTAAATAGAAGTACACCCACTGTCACTGGTTTGCACATTTTCGACTTGTAAATGAAATATACTTTAAAATCCTATTACTGAACTTACCAGAGACGGCGGTCGTTATCTGCGTCGCAGTTGTTACTGACTCGTTATCTGATCGAGTCAGATTGTTTTGTATCGCTGACGAACCATCCGGCAATCCCATCGAAGAAGACCAGTTATATGGCTGCGAAAGCGACCGGTTTGAAATGACGGACATCTCAGGTGAGGCTGTAGAGACGGAGCCATTCGACGGTGACATTTGACGGACTGGGACAACACCCACTGGCACTGTGACCATTGTAAGAGATTTATATTTGAGAACAAAGACAGCCATTGTCACTAAAATGGATATCTCAACGAATGCTATAATTTTGGCACTGTTGGAAATCCGATGTCTTGCTTTGTGAGATGTTGAAACCATTTTGAATGTCAATATTTCCGAGCTATATCTTTCTGGAAATCGTCTTAACATGAGCCAAAATATTCCCTCTATACGATGCGACTATCTCGTGAACATAAAGGAGAGGAGTTATCTCTGCCTAAAAAGACCTTTAAGAGGCGATGGTTCATATGGTTTCTTTAACTGTCATCAAAGGGCTGAATTATTTATTTCCCAGAGAAAAGACCACGTGATGGCTGGTCCTCTGGTCCCAACTGGTACTCCAGTCAGTTGAGAATTATTGTCTTTTCCTGGTGAGTAACAATAGAAAAATCAAAATTAAAATAGTATAAAAATGATTGATCAACTGACATAATCCAAGACTCAGTTCCCCTGTTCGTAGATCAGTCAATAATTGATGGATATTCATTGCGGGAGTTGTAGAATTTTAGAAAACTGATACTTGCACTGAACGTCTTGAAGAAAATTGAATCAAATCTCACTGATATCTGTACACACAAAGATGACCTTAACGGGGATATGGACTTCATGAGCGGACATGTAAAGAAGTAACTGGCATCATCAAAACAGTTTCTTGCAAATTGTTCCCTCATTCACAGCTAAAGAAGAGGTGGAAATAGGCTCGAAATACGTTGTTCTGTTATTTACTGTAGAGCTTCTCAATAAAGTTTGAATGGAGATATCCATTTTTGTACGTTCGACGGATCGATCTTGCCGGTCGTTCATATTTCACTTTCAATAATTATTTACTAACTGGACGGTGTGGCTATGGGATCATCTCTCAGTTAGTGATTTGCCAATATATTTATGTGCCACCTTGAAAATAATTCTCATCTTTTTAATGCAAATTTCCATAATTTTAGACGTTATGTTGATGATTCATTTATAATTCTAGCTGAACAGGGGTTACCTAAACTTCTTACCACTATCAATGCTTTCCATCGTAGCATTAAATTTACATATGAAGTTGAATCAGACGGTAAAATGCCTTTTCTTGACATCAGCCTTTGTAGAGACGTTTTCAGTAACCTGAATACTTCTTTAATTACATCTATATACAGGAAAATCCACTTATACCGGCATTTATTGTAATTGGAAATCCTGGACACCAAACAAATACAAAACCAGTGTTATCAGGGCACTCCATTGTTGAGTCAGACGTATTTGTTGCACTTTTCCATAGAGAACTTAACTATATCCGCCGTAATTGCCTCCTTTTCAACGCTTACCCTCTCAGATTCCTCAAAAGCTTCGGAAAATATTTGTAATTTAAGATCTAGATTAGATTACAAATGGGCCCTGTTCTCTGTGCTGTAAACGAGAAGTTACCATTCTGTGTTAATATGTCTAAAACAATTCCTGGATCTACTCCTAAGACCTTCAAACTTTTCATTAATGCAGAACTACTCATTTCTTTCAGATGATGTAAAAATTGGTTCATTTTTCAAGGTTAGGGACAAAATTCCTCACCTCAAAAATAGTGGTTCTGTATATCATATTCCTTGTGGTGACAAAACTTGTGGGGAGAATTACATTGTAGAGTCCAAACTCAGGCTTTGCGACAGATTTAAAAAGCATGTAAATGCTGACTGTTTTAAAGAATTCAGTGCCATACACGATCACTGTAAAACGGCTTCCCATAAACTTCCTAGTCCAGCTGATATTAAAGTTCTCCGAGTAGAGAATTCCTGGTACAAACTTAAGATCATGCAGTCTCTTTTCATCAAGGATTTACAACCAACCCTTAATAGAAACGTCCAGAGTTTTAAACTTCAGCTATCCTAATCTGGTATCACTTACTAACTTCTGTAACAGATGTTACTACACTAGACACATAAAAGAGCAAAACAGGCAAAGTCTAGTAAGAATGAACTAGAATGAATGTACTTTATTCGATATTTCGGAAGGCACAGCTGCCTTCAGTAGGAACGAGTAAATAACTGTTATTTACTCGTTCCTGGCCAAATATTGAATACAGTACGCTCTGGGTGGAGGGTTAGCTTGGTGGTTAGAGTGTGCGTCTTGCGATCAAAGGATCCCCCGATCAAATCCCGGTGGAATCTTTGTAAATATGTAAATATTGTATATACTTTAGGCTCTATGAGGTATATATATCAGTTCCGTGATTCTTTTTGTAACACGTCATTGCTATAAGTCATACAACATTGAAAAAACGAACGGTAATGTCAAGTATTAGTAATTAGGCCGCAATTACTTGTAAATATTATATTTAATTTGCTATTCTAGTAATGTATATGTGTACATATGCACTTATGATCTGGATGGAAATAAAGTTTTTCCTTCAAACTAAAAAATCCCGGTGGAACCACTTGGAAAATTTTTGGGTATTCAAATTTCATAGGTTCAGTAAAGCTGTTTACAGTGGTGCTGAGGGGGTTATTTGGGTTCCTGTTATCCGATTTAGGTCTTGTCCGCTTCAGGTTGCTTGGCACAGCTGATGGGTTGCTGAGCGGGGCAGGTTCTCCACCCCTCCCAGCCTTTGGGAAAGTGGCTAAAGACTGGGGGATACACTCTCTTCCGTCGGATGGGGACTTTACAAGGCGGTCCCGGGAGCAGGTTTGGGTTTGCATGGTCTGCATTGGCGATTATCTGGTTTCACCCCTGCCTCGATATCCTCTGGACACTTATCGAAAAGAGTATAGGCGATCAACGTGGTATAGGGTCCTTGATGAGCCCACATTGGGCTTCCTAATCCTCAACTTTCAAATTCAAATCCTTACTACACTTTGTCTGTTTTGATATATATATATATATATATATATATATATATATATATATATATATATATATATATATATATATATATATATATATATATATATATATATATATTCACTTGACTTTGTCTATATCTTTTCGTGATAGATTCTCGTGACATATATTTGTCTATATTCACGTGACTTTGTCTACGTGGCTCTGTCTACGAATTTGTCTACGAATTTTAATATCAAGTTTAGTGCTCGTACATGTACTCTGGACCTGTACAAAGTACCATAATAATCATCTCACTGCAAACCATCATTGATTGTATAGCAATTTCTTCTTTCCTCTTTTGCCGTTTGTCTATTGTTCAACGTTTCTATTTTATTTGTTGTTCATTTGTTTTGTTTTTGTGTAAAATTGTTCCTTTTTTCGTCCATCCAAAGTGATGGAAACACTCATAAGGTCTCTCTTGAGCTTTATGTTGCTACCACCCGGTTTCTCTCTTTTATCACTACTTTAACCTTGTCTTTTTCAGTTTTCTATTTATTCATTGCCATTTTCATTTATATGAAAGACAATACAGTTGGATGAGCTGAACTTAACCGAAAAAAATAAATATGGGCTTCGGTCCTCATGATGGTAGTCCATTGACTGGTTACATCGCATATGTATGAGCAGAGGTTGTGATGAACTCTCTACCCTGGTGGAGTCTGTAATTCATCATTACAGCATCAGTCATGGTGCAGATATCATTCCAATAGCATTTTTATAGAATCGCATCTGAGATTTCCACCCACCCATATAGGAATGTGAAGTGCATATGTGTTCAGTACAGCCTACACCCTCAACTGCGTAAATCAATATGTAAATATGGTGCATTTTCTGATCAACTGAACACGAAAACTGAACCGAAAAAAAAAACACAGCTTATCAACACATTTCATTCACTGTTGATTCATTTTAATAGATATTTCTTCCAACTGTTTTAAGTCTTGTTCTTATGTTGCGAGAAAAGATCTCATTTTTCAGTTGATAAAAAGGAAGTGATTTCATGATTGGTCTATTAAAAGTACACATTTTGTGTTGTTTTTTTGTCCATTGAAACCGAGAAAACATGGAATAATTCATTTTCTGTGTCATTTGTCGAATAATTTCACCTGGTTTCCAACATAACATATTTCTCACTGAATCATTTATTAATACTCAGTGTCATTAAACAGAGAAAACCCTTGTCATGACTTTGAAGTCAAACTGAAAATAAGCTTCAAAATCCATAGACCTGTTTTCGCATTACTGTGTACGTTCCTCAACAGTGTCAGCTATACAGACCAATTCCGCGAAAACAAATACGATGAAGATTTTCCACAGTCCAGAGCGAGTCCATTGAACAAGTCCCCCCTCCCCATCCGGTTGCAGCATGCAATGAAATTACGCTTTCAAACTCGATAGCTATATCGAGAGCTTATCACGGGCTGTCCAGAATTAACGATTGCTCGATCAAACTGCTAGCCTTATTACAGTTGCATCAATTTTATGCCTCTACAGAAGATGTTTAACGTAGAGTATGAAGTCTAGTTTCATTTCACTTTCCGTTTAACTGAAAGGTTCATTCGGTGGATTGAGCAATTTTGCTTCACGTTCACAAATATAAGTTAACAAGCAAATACTTTAGGCCTGCTCTTAATTTTCTTTGAGATTTTGAGTATGATAATCACCGCCTTGCCATAACATTACTCATTAAATTACATTCTTAGCAATCGAGTTCATTGAAGATCTCTCCTTTGTTCTTCCGGAGTTTCTTTCTTCGTTCGATATGCCGTTAGTTTTGATTTTTTTTCTTACGTACTGCTATACCAGTTTGTAGTTCGAATCTTAAGATTACAAATACAGTATATATGGTCTCCAATATCTCATCCTACAGCCCAGATCTCGTTACAAAAATGTAAACTCCCATTCGAAAGTAAAAAAAAAAAACAATAACGAAGCAAAAACAAAAGTAAAACAATGTGATGCAAACAATTCGGAAATTATATCTATCCCTCCTTATATGTTATCTTATTATCTCAGCAACATACAACAAATCACAAATAATATCTGCATACCTCCTCAATGATACCGGCGTCCTTCGAAGTAGTCCTCCTTAGTCCTAGAAGTCAGGAGCGTACTTGGAGCAGTTAACACATTGTAATCACGACCCATCTCAACGTAATTCGGTGCAAAAAAATTTCAGGATTTCACAGCGATGCTGCGGATAAGCTCCTCTAAAGCGCAGCCCTATCGGGCAACCGCGTCAGTATATACATATCCTTGTAATCCCACATTGCTCCAGTCGGAGTCTTCTGAGTCCTTCTATGGGAGTAATCCTCCTTGCTGGACTGGGCCCCTTGTTCTCTTTTAACACACACTGGTGAACATTCATGAAGCTTCTATAGAGTATATAGAGCATACACAGCCGGATGGGACAATTCCTGACGGTGTACAAAAAGCATTCACCATAATGGTTTGCCGTCGTTCAACTCCATGAGATACAATAGCCGAGCTTTCACCCAAAAGCTGCTTATTCCACACTGGCATTAATTTAGTGTTGTGATTTCGGTCGTTACAGTGATATAACATTAAATAACGGAAATTCTGGATGAATTTCAGAAAAATCCTCGATGGGCCTGAAAAACTCTCCCTGGGGTTTCTCGGCCATCTACCGTCATCAACAATTAAACGTGAACATATTGAAGATAGGAATCCCACAATTTCACGGAAAAACTCTCCTGGACACTCACGTGGAGAAAACATGGCTTGCATTCAAAATATTTGCACTTTGAATACTGGCTATCACGCTTGATTTGATTTTTATGTACAAAGAATGTTCTTATTGAAATCAAATATGAATCCGTAATGTTGTGTTCCATAACATTGAAGCGTGTCAGCGTCCAACCTTTTATTTACAGTTACTTCTGTACTGTCCTACGTACTCTTTGTAACTGATGGTGTGCGCCAATGTGTGCGCGCGGGAATGGGGAGCTATCCATATAGGGTTGTTTTGTATTATCAATGTTTATGAGTTTTAAGATTTTTGTAGCCTTATTAAGTTTTTTTTTTTTTGTTTTTTTTTGCCATACTCACTCTGATAGTTCTTATAAAACTAATACGTCATTGCCCTATATGCCCTCCGACTATACAGTACCGACGTTGGTTATTTTACCACTAACGAACTTGCTTCGTGTTAACATTGCTACTTTCAAATATAAAGCAGGGAATGGTTTACCACATAATCCATTTACTACCTGTTTAAAAGATAATGAAGATATTTATAGTTATACCACACTATGAGACATTCAATATAACTTGCTCTCTACAATTAGCATACCAAGTCTATGAAACAGAAGAGTGAAAAATATGGAATTCTATATCTGATATCATTAAATAAAAATCGTCTGGTCTTTCATTCAGGATTGCTTGAATTAAAGAAATTATTCAAACACGTCGACTTTTTTGTTTCTTCTGGGCATTGTATGTTAACATTATCCAATGCATAATTTTAAGAGTTGTGATAGTGTAATATGATGCCTTATGCTTTCGATTAAGTAAAATCAACTGAAAAGTCTGTAACAATCTTTCTTCCCCTTCTGTTTTCTTTTCTGTTCAGAGAGCCATCCACGGTGTTAGTTACACACTTGTGGCTTTTGGGGGACTGTCACATATTCTCGTGACAAAAATACGATTACAACTTTACTTTGTGTTGGAAGGGAGAAACATTATCACGAAATAGGTGCTGTCACATACTGTAATATAAAACTGCACCAGTCGGATGTGTGGGTATGTGACACACTAAATATCGTCACACAATGACCCTTTTTTTTTTCTCCTTTGAAAAAAACGATCTCTGAAACTTATATATGATTAAAAAAGTCGCCATGTACGGTAACTTGTAACGCTGTCATGTAATGACGTCTCTGTTTCCTACCGCGTAACGAATAGCACTCACCCAGATACATGTTTGCATAGATTTAATACAGTGTGAGTGACATTGCACTGCGAAAAGCAGAAGTGTAATTTCAGATCCCTTTGCCATCAATAATGTCTTTAATAGCTTCTTTACAAATGTTGGTCATGAAACCCATAAGAAAATTCCCGAAGTTAATTCGATTAGTTCTCTGGGAGAACCCATTACCTATTCATTTTTCTGCACCCGCGGTTACAAGTGATGACATTTTCAGTAACATTGTGTCATTAAAACCTCTTCGTGGCTATAATGAAATTTTGCCAGCTGTAGCAAAGCATGTTGCTAATTACATATCGGCGACTCTGTGCCATATTTTTAACCTTTCTCAAAATCAGGGAATCTTTCCCTCCCGTTTGAAAATTGCAAGGGTTGTCCCTATCTATAAAAAAAAATGATAAAGACCTTGTCACTAAATACAGGCCTATTTCAGTTCTTCCCTGGCGTTTCTAAAATATTGGAGAAATTTAATGTTTGAAAGGTTGTTCAATTATTTTGTGAAGCATAATATCTTGTACAGGTATCAGTTTGTGTTTATTGCAGGCCGCTCAACCACTCATGCCTTGCTTCATCTTACTCTTGTTTACAAGCTGTCTTTCTAACCGATATCAGTTTGTTTCCATCAAGGATGTGAATTCACATTATCATGATGTAAGCTGTGGTGTACCGCAAAGGTCATACTAAGTCCATTACCTTTCATCATTTATGTTAATGACCTTCATTTCTCGAAATGTTAATAGGACAGCCTCTGTTTTGTTTAGTCCTGTCAATAAGCCGATTGATCGAGCATTTAAGTCCATTTATCTCTGCAATTCTATAATACCTCTCTCGAATGTTGCTAAATTCTTGGGGGTTCTAATTGATAGGCATGTCACTTGGAAAGATCACATTTATTCAGTAACTACGAAAGATTCTAAGAATATTGGAATTATCGGTCGCTTTCGTTCAACCCTACCTAGGAAAGTCCTCATCTCTCTTTACAAATACTCTTGTCCTTCCCTATTTATCCTACTGTAATATTGTGTAGGGTTCTACGTAGCCGTCTAAGTTATTGCCATTATTCACTCTGGCAAAAAAGAGTTGTATTCATACTTCTTTAATGCTCACTACTTGAAGCACGCTCTTTAATTTTTTGTCTACTTACGATATCAACTGCTACCAATGTGGTTTATTTGCTCACAACTATTTAAATAGCAAGTTGTCCAATATATTTAATGGTTACCTTCGAATGGGTCACGAAGCTAGCTCTTATCAAACCAGATCGGCACACCTTTTCACAAAACCTCTTCAGTCCTCCCTCCACAGTGTCCTTTATGTAGCTCCTCATTTTTGGAATTCTCTTATTATCAGTATTACCAATCATTGTCACGCTTCCTTAAACACGTTTAAGAGCAAATTAAAACGTGTCCTTTTGTCAATTACTCCTCTGTGGCAGCTTACTGTCATTTTTTTCTTTCTTTCTTTCTCCACTTCTTTCTTTCTCCACTTCTTTCTTTCTCCACTTCTTTCTTTCTCACTTCTTTCTTTCTCCACTTCTTTCTTTCTTCCACTTCTTTCTTTCTCCACTTCTTTCTTTCTCCACTTCTTTCTTTCTCCACTTCTTTCTTTCTCCACTTCTTTCTTTCTCCACTTCTTTCTTTCTCCACTTCTTTCTTTCTCCACTTCTTTCTTTCTCCACTTCTTTCTTTCTCCACTTCTTTCTTTCTCCACTTCTTTCTTTCTCCACTTCTTCTTTCTCCACTTCTTCTCCACTTCTTTCTTTCTTTCTTTCTTTCTTTCTTGTATCTAGCGTCTTTTTGTTCCTTTTCTTACGTCACCGTTTCATTGTCTCCTTTTGAATTGTTTCTTTGGGGGTATCCACACCTATAAGCTTTGTTTAGCTTCCTGTGGATAGTCATCGGTCTTCAAACTGTACTTACTGTGTATATGTATATTTGAAACTATTTATATTACGTGACCGAAATAAATGTTTCTTGAACTTGAACGTGTAATGAGATATGTTGGTACCACGTGCTTAAAGCATGCACCTAAGTCACAGATCCCCATATCTATAATGCATTTGAGCTTTGACCAATGACGTCATAGGTCGAGGCGAGCACTACTACACTTCATCCCAGGGCAGCTACAAACAAAGTTTGAACTTTATCAGACTTCCCGTCCAGAAGGAGTGCGTGATGACCTTCAAATCTCTGGGATATTTATACGTGTCTATAATGCTATAACTATGGGCCTTCCGTTTCATGATCTCTAACCCTTTGCCTCAACGACACCACCAACCAGGCGGATACTACATCCCATACCCGAACATCCCCTGGATGTGTTTTAACTTTATTCTCATCCCGTCATTATTGCCGATTTGACGTCATGGCCTTTTGACTAATTCGGAAACTTTTGGTGTCGTCTGTTTTAACTTATGTTGCATTTTCATGTCTCTGGGACATTCACACGTCATAATGCTAAAAATAAACTTTCTTTTGCCTTACCTGCTACCTTTAACCTTTGAACTATATGACGTCATCAATAGGGTGGATACTGCATTTCTTGTTAACATAATCACCCCCTCCCTCCCGTATGTTTCAAGTTAATCGAAATCGAACTTATCGTCTAGAAGGAGACCGTTTCAGTTTCTTCTTGTGCGCAAACACCGTGCTCATTAAGACACCCCCCCCCCTTTTCATCCCACCCACCCCAATTGGTAATTCCAATTCATGCGATTTGTGTACCATAAGGTACCTTCTGAGAACGACCAATGACCAACCAAGTTTCGACCGAATGTAAGACCACAAAGTCAAAAGGCTTTGTGATTCCTTGCGACATGGTTATATTATAACAAACATGAATTATCCACATGACAAGTATGAGATCAACTGCAGTTATTGTTCTTGAAACACCACACTAATAAGCCTTTAACCCAAAATGACCTTTATTTTGGTGACCTCAAATGACATTTGATAAGCACCAAAAGCAATATGGATCACCTACCTAGTATATGGCCAACCCACAAATCAAATATGACATCAGTCAACGTTACCCTTTTGGAGATAATGTGTTAGCAAGGTTTGACCTCGAGTGACCTCAAACAACCTTTGACCTCCACCAAAAACAAAAGGAGTCTTCTACTTAGTATATACAATCCAAACATCAAGTATGACATCAGTCAAGGTTAGACTCCTGGAGACATTGTTTACACATTTTTACAGTTTGACCATTAGTGACCTCAAATGACTCTTGCCCTCGACTAAAAACAATAGAGATCTTCTGCTCATTATTACCAACCCACACACCAAGTATTACATCAATCATGGTTACCCTTCTGGAGATGTTGTGTCTATTAGGTTTTTAGAGTTTTACCTCTGGTGGCCTCAAATAACGTTGGCCCCTCACCAAAAATAATAGGGATCATCTACTGAACATGATCAAGCAACACACTAAGTATGACATCAGTCAAAGTTACTCTTCTGGAGATATTGTGTTTACAAGGTTTTCACAGATTGACCTCTGGTGACCTCAAATGAACTTTGACATCCACCAAAATCATAAGGAGTATTCAAGTCACTATATACAATCCACACACCAAGTATGACATCAGTGACAGTTACCCTTCTGGAGATACTGTGTTTAAAAGGTTTTTACGGTTTGACCCTTGGTGACCTCAAATGACCTTTGACTTCGACCAAAAACAATGGGGATCATCTACTTACTATGAACAACACACACACCAAGTATAACATCAGTCACGGTTAACCTTCTTGAGATATCGTGCTTACAAGGGAAGTGTCACATACACACATACACACACATACACAGGCACACACATGACATCACCATCGCATAGATTCCTTTTACTTCTGCAAGGGATAAAAAACCCCACTGTTTAAGTTTCGGTTAAAACGACGCGATGGCGTAAATTATCCCCCCCCCCCCCCCATCCTGTACAGGCATGGATAAGCATACTGAGTACAGTAGAGCTACAGCAAACACCATTGCGCAAGGTGGTGTAACTTAGGTTTGACGACAACCGTCTCGAAACTCATAAAGGTATGGTACCAATGTTTTACATAGCCTAATGTGAGTTTGCGGAGACAATCGCACCGCTCAGCTACTCATCTTCGTTGATTCATTTTCTCTCTGAAACTTTAATTTCATAATATCTCCATTTATAGTCCTTGCTTGTGATAAGCTTAAGTTAATTCAAAGTAACTTAATTATCATAAACAGACAGAGATATTGACCTTTCAAGCGAGAGATTCCTGCTTGAATTTGTCACTGCATTGTGTGCAGTCCAAACAAAAATGATCTATAAAATTTTTTTTTTATGTTATATTAGACTTAGATCGAGGCCAAGCAACGACATGTTTACAGACGTCGCCCGTAGAAAACAAGCTTGGAATGATTTCCAACATGGTGCGATGATGAACCAGGGAGCTTGTCTTCCAGCTCCCTGGATGGACTGAGTTGAGTGCGATATTTGCTACGTGTTTTGCATCAATTACCATAGCAAACATATACTCCGTAGTTGCGTGGCATTTTGTAGTTACTCCTTCAAATTGTTACAAACTTTATTGTTGGCTGCTACTTTTTACACTTTTAATCAGCTAAAAGAATCTCGTTTTACACCATTTCTTGTGGTGGCAGCGCCATAGAACTTAAAGCTGATTGAAGATCATTAGGCATCAGCATTTCAAGACGAAAGGACTTTCAACAAATGTTCAGGCGGTTAAATGGACACACGCATGACATCATGTGAGGATTGGCTGTATGGATAGTGTACTACTGAATATTCATAATCCTTATTGCAATGGATCTTGCTAGGGTTTCCCGAATTTCGATGAACAATGACTTCTCAACAAGTCTGTAAACATAGTACCGGTACGTATTAGCGGGTACCATTCTGATGTCTGGGGGCTAAGTAGGCGTAAGCCTTTAAAGGTCTTTTGGGATTTTCATTGAAGGTGTGAACGCCTTGAGAACCATTAGAATGTATAGGCTTAAATCCTAAGCATACCATTAAGTATATGCGCAATTTTATGCTATTTTGATAACTACATTGGTGTAGGAATCGTAGACCTGTGTATTTAATATAGCGTATATTAATATTTATGAATATCATTATATACTTCACCACAGATACCCAACGCTTGATTGGATCTTCGGTGACAACGATGTTCAAACTGACAAGAAGTTGTGACTACTTAAAGTCGTCAAAACGGCAAAAAACCCCTAAAAAAGCACCAACCTCCAGGTTGAATACAAGGCAGAAATAAAGCGGGCGTTTTGCTTGAAGAGATTACTTCAATAATTCTAACTGAGATGAAAGAAACTTAGAAAACTGAGCAAATTTAGTGTGCACAATACTACAACAAGTGTATTGGCTTAGGTTTAGATCAAACACCGTATCAGGTAAACACACTACCTCAGGAATGGACGCTTCTCCCTGATCGATAATGTATGTTGATAAACCAAATCCCAGCTCCTTCGTTTTTGGTAAAAGTTAAAGGTCATTTGAGGTCAGGAGACGAAAACTGTTCAAACTTCTCAACCCAGACGTCTCGAGAACGCCACCGTGGAATAATCTCATATAGTTCGATGGTGGGACGAGATTTTAAGAATCCGTTTGCTTGTATTGTTGGTCAAACGTTTTTGGAGATGACTAGAGATCTAACGGAGAGAAAATTGTAAGTACAACATGTAGCTCAGTCGTATCTCATACATACAGTGTTTCGATCAACCACAATGAGCCAAAATGTTTGTTACTAGTTTAAGTTGTTAGCAGAAGTCAAGCTGTTTAAACTTTAAAAACACTCAGCCTCAAAAATGGAAACATTGTACATAACTATGTCATCTGTTGATGTATTATGTACCGTATTAGTGTATTGATGTATCACATTAAGCACAAGAACCCTTTGTAGCATGGAGACATCATATGTGGTGTGTGAAATGTCAGTTCACTGTTTATCCACTGTCAGTCCAACTATGTACTGGTTACTATGAGCACCTAGGCTAGGGTTACGTCATGGAAATAACAAAGCATTCGTGAATTCTAGTTTTCTCAAATCGTGACACGACCGTATATGGATAGAACCTACACCAGTTGATTTTTTTTTTTACAAATTTGTTTTCTGTGAATCTGTAAAACTTTAACTGTTTTGTCCAGTATCTTGTGTAAAGTGTCCCATGAGTGAACGTATATTTAATATATTGACTTTTGTGCAAGACTTGAAGCAATACTTTCTATAGTTTTTCCAAGTTCTTTTGAAATTTATGGATCAGCATCTCAGTTTTGAATGTCGTAACATCAGCCGATACATGCACATTTACCGGCATGTAATATGAGAGAAAATAACAAAGACAAAGTGCTAAGGAATTGCCGAGATGTGTAAATGCGATGCGCAAAGTTTGTCACACCAAAGAATGAGCAGGCTTATGCCTATAATGATTAAAAACAAAATACTATGTTTACGGTAGGTGTTACATTTATGGCTGTTTTTACATTTATGGGTTATACAGGTTCTTTTTTTTGTAGTATTATTACAGACCAATCAAATCTGTAAATCTGTATAGTTTAAGAAGTGCTTGTGTTTATTTCGTCAAACGTGGAAAAGAAACCTATATGGAGCATGAAACAAATTCATTCACAACTTATTCAAGTGACTCAAATTTATAGCTGCGAAGAAATGCATTAAACGGTCAATTAACTTTAAAGATTCCAAAGCCATGCTTAAACACGTCATTACATAGCACAGAATTTTAATTGCTTCTCCCTATTTTTGGCACGCATATAAGAGAAGGAACGGAATTAAGTCTCGTATCATATGTAAGCTATTCCCTTAATAATTTCGTTACTGCGGGGGAAATTCTTCGTTTGTAAGATGGTGTCGTTCGCAGTTGGATCTGGTCGTGATGGGAGGAAGAAACTTGCTCATATATTTCATCCTCGTAGTCGTTGTCTTATCTGGGGTCTCTGAAGCAGAAAGTAAGTCTAAAATTAAAAAAAAGGTAGTGACTCTTTAAAATTCATAGTCAAAATGTATGTAGATAAGAGTAAGTACACCTATAGAATGAAACATCCCCTAGAATGACGCACCCCTAACTATCGCTGAAACTGTATTACTTCAGACAACCTAATCTTTTTTATTTAGAGCAGAATGACATCATTTCTCAAACATAGTAAGTTGCTGACGAAGCCTGTCACACTTCTGTTTTTATAAGGGTTTACCACCCTTGCCTATAGGCTAGGCTTCGTATCCTAATTTAAAATGTCACTTTAACAAAACAACCCAGAATACACCACAGAATACCACCATGTCCCCCAAATTTTGATCCACCTGCTTGACGTATGTTTAAATGATACATATACCTCATGGTTAATGCTACTCTGTGACTTTGCTTGCGACTCCACAAAAGTTACAATGTGTCAATTTTGGTGCATAAAAATATTTCAGACAGCAGAAATCTTAAGGTTCACGTTGCGCTCGATTTTAAAATGAGAATAGACAGCACAGGAATGTTTTCATATCATCACATTTTTTGAGGTTCTGCTTGTACTAAAACCCCATCTAACTGAATGTTTTTGGATTTTTACAAAATCATAATCATCGATCAAACCCTTAGGTGCGTCATTCTAGGTGCATAAACTACATAACTATCCAAAAGAAAAAAACATTTTTTCTTTATACAATATTTCACAAAGTGAAATACTGCAATGAATACATTTGATGTTTGTCTTATGCACTGGGTTTAAAGCACTCTTTAAAAGTATTTAAGATAACTTTCACGACCAAATTACCGCCATTTGATTTTCTGGTACTATGGTTGTACATAGCACCACCACGGTTTGGCAGATTTCTTAGGATACAGTACTATAACGTGCCTCGTATCAGCTACTATGGGAAATGTCACTACTGTAAATGGGCAAAGATTGGGCAAAATGGCACTTGTAAATCTACCGGGATGAGCAGGAGTTACCTAAAGTACTTGCCACTTTCAATAATTTCCATCCTAGCATTAAAGTTACTCATGAAGTTGAAAAACACGGCAAAATACGGTTTCTTGACGTCAGCATTTGTAGAGACGTTTCCAGTAATCTGAAGACTTCTTTTATAACATTTATATACAGGAAAATCCACACCTACCGGCATTTATTCTAATTGGAAATCCTGGACACCAAACAAGTACAAAACCAGTGTTATCAGGGCACTCCATTTTAGAGTCCGGCAAACGTATTTGTTCTACTGATACACTTTTCCGTAAAGAACTTACGTCATCTATATCCGTAATTGCCTCCTTTTCCAACGCTAACCCTCTCACACCCATCAAGAGCTTTGAGAGATATACTTGTAATTTAAGATCTGGATTACAAATTATTTGAATGCTAATTTGGATAAGATTGGAATTGAGGATTGTGGTGCAGATGTAAAACAAATGTACATTAAGAATAGAAAGAACTAAAGTAGATTTACCAGTGAGGTAAAGTGACCAAGGGTGGGGGGGGGGGTGTTGTTTGACGGGACTCAACAGAGAGTGATAAACGATTACTGCTTGACAGTACAATTTGCATGTTATGTAGGTAATGTGAAGGTAAGATACAATTACCAATTAAGATTAAAGATCTGTTGGGTAACTTGAAGGTAAAATTAAGAAAAATGGATGATACTTGAGCATTTGGTATCTGAGTACTGGGCGGTAAAACAGTAGTAGTATAATTGTGATTGGTGTATGTTGGCTGGCTCTATAGTTGTGAAATCAATCAAAACCTCAAGATCCGAAAACTGGGTAGGTCTCTTGATTTGTATGTAAACTAGAAAAGTTTGATCTTTTTCCAGAATGTTTGTTTGCGAGAGGATGTAAAACCGGGATACCCTTCCGTATCTCTGTCAAGGAAGATTGGAGGGAATTTCTAATATATTTCTGTGTAGAAAGACAATTTCAATCAGCATAAGTCATATTCTCATGGGTTTGTAAATCAAATATCTGCATAAACGTGGGGATATAGATTGCGCATTCAAGCAGGGTTGTGACTGCAGCTGATTCCTTTAGAATTGTTTGTATAGGGTCTCTTGCGCGATTTTTGAATTTCAGAAGATTTAAATGTAAGTTTATATTTAAAAAAGATGAGCAATGATGAAGACTATCGAATATTCATCATAAGCTAATTTGTTTCTTTAAAGTACTTTGCTTGTTATAATGCTGCTTCCTATGTATAATACACTTAAACTTTACAATAAAGTCGCCATAGCTTCTACCTACATATCATATGGGCCTACGGTTAGCAAGAGTTTCCATCAATAACTTTATGTTGTTTTTACAGCTGCCCAGGCAGCTCTACCCTACGAAGATCGGTCAGAGTCGGTTGAAGGTTTACTACCCCTTGATGGTGCGCCTCTCTCGCTGGGTATCGAAACTGCTGGAGGGGTCATGACAAACCTCATTGATCGGAACACCACTATTCCAGCCAGGAAAGATCGAACCTTCACCACACACTCTGACAATCAATCTGCTGTACTTATTCGAGTATATGAAGGGGAACGTGCAATGGCATCGGACAATGTACGTACATTAATTTCACACTTTTTTTTTCATTTTCTGGTGCACTACCACCAACTGGGAGGGGGTGAAGTGGACTAGGAGTTATGAATTGGGAGCATCGTTATAGGAGATTAAGGATCTCATTAGGAGATAATTATAAATGTAATTTAGTTACGTCGTTGGCGACGTGCACATCTCTCTAGAAGAGGACTGCGTCTCCTACCAGATGGTTGGCAATTGACTGAATATCTCTAAACATTCGTTGTTTTGAATCTGCGTCTCATGCTATCTGATGACATGATCTACTCCTGATGTGTGATGAAGAGAGATATGCCGGAACCAAGTTTGTCGGACATCATATCGAAATGGCGATGAAGATGGTGACAAACCAAAGGAGAGCTCTGTATTTTCGAAGGAATTCATGACGGGTTTGTGGTCCATTCTTGCTAGTCACTCGAGCTGCTTTGTAAACTTTTTCGATGGTTCTGAGCTGAGGAGAACCTTCCTGCGAAACCATCGACTTGTGGACACCAGAGCATGATCTTAGGTTGGTGCAAACCAAGATGGTGTGCAAATTTAGTAATATCGAACGGTGGGCCATAATCTGTACGGATTACTATAGGTATGCCAACCATTAAATATTTGGTCAAGTTTGTGTAAACTGCTTTGGCGGATGTTGAGCTTACAGACTCAGTTACCGGACAACTGGGTAACGACTATAATCATCCACTACCAGAAGAAGGGACCCTTTGATCTGTCCTAGCTCTTTGAAGTCTTCAGTGAGTTCTGACCATGGTGACTCAGGGAGTAATGGCTTGTAGCTGCTGTAGCTTTACTTGGCTTCGTCCTATTTTTCAGGGGGACTTGTCATTCGTGAGTTTTCAAAGTGATTTAGAGGTTGTTGTCAACTGAGGGATGAATCGTGAGCAACACTGTGGCGAGTCCCAGGAAGCTCCATACTTCTTCCTTTGTGTTGGCAGCTTCTTCAATTTTAAGCGCTTCTACTTTTGCCGGACAAGGCAATACACCATCCGAGCTGAATGTGTGTCCGATGCCGCACTCGGTGAATTCGCATTTGCTATTGTTTAGTGAAAGATGTTTGTCCTGAAGTCTGCGCAGACACAGTTCAAGACAACTAGATTTCCAACTAGTTTAAAAGACTGAATTTACCAGTCGTTTCTGTAGTTTTGTAGCAAATCGCGTGCGCATGGCGTTGTGCATTATTTTGGGGGAAATTCCATAAATTAAGACGTCAAAAAAAAAAAAAAAATCAAAATGGGTAAAAAGCATGAGTTTCGAAATAAAGTCTTACACATAGACATATCATTTCGAAGCAAAACTTATTGAATTTACCTCCATGAACGCAAGTTGGAAGTTAGGGTATAAAATGAACAAATGATCGTTTTGTGTACAGAACCTTTTCAATATATCGTCTTCCATCCGTTTCTTGCTGCTGATTGACTCATAAATCTGTTCAACAGCATATGTTGGGTAAATTTGAGTTGAGTGGAATTCCTCCAGCTCCAAAAGGCATACCCCAGGTTGAAGTAGTCTTTGACATCGATGCCAATGGTGTCTTAAAAGTATCGGCACAGGAAATGAGTACCGGCAAGGAAGACGAGATCACCATTACAAATAATGTTGGTAATCATGAAAAATTTTCTTCTTTTTTTCTAAAATTTAATGGAAGTAGTACTTAATGATTACTCAGCAGACTTCGTTCCCTAAACTTCTCAGGTGTCTTGAGAAAACGCTGCTCTGTTTGCACCGTTGTTGTATATATGTTCGGAGCTAGAATCTCAAGAGCTAATTTATGGTACCACTGCTGTTATTTCTAGAGATCTGAAAGTCTTTGACTAATGCTGTGTTTACACTTTTGTTCTTTTCATTAACGAAAGCATTATTTTATTATTGAGTCATCTGTTTTCGAGTTCTACACGTACCGTTATGATTAATTCTGTCTATTGGCTCAGTTTCTAATTATAATGACTAGTGCCGGTTCCTGCAAGGTTAATACATCCTCTGTGTGTAACCTGCTCACAGAAAGCTTTTACTGATACTGTATTACTGATTACTGTATGATATGCAATAGTATTATGCAAACATAGCCCTCAACGTTAGGGCCCACCCTCAATAAATCTGTTTAAAATGGTCTTCTTTTCTCTTTAAACATAGGTCGTCTCTCTAAGGAAGAAATTGAAAAGATCGTGGCAGATGCAGAGAAGTTCAGGAGTGAAGATGAGGCACAGATGCAAAGGATTGCGACAGCGAGTGTTTTAGAGAGCAATGCCTACAGTACGAAGACTGCTATGAAAGATGAACAATTGGAGGCTGTGTTGTAGTCGAGACCACGCTGCTCCTGTCCAAGACCAAGATCGAGACCTATGGATTCGAGTCCAAGACCAAGATCGAATCCTATGGATTCGAGTCCAAGACCAAGACCGAGTCCTATGGATTTGAGTCCAAGACTGAGACCGACTCATTAGAATCCGAGTCCTAGTCAAGACCGAGTCCAACAAATCCGAGTTCGAGTCCAGTCACCTAGACCGGAAGACTGAATGCAATATTACTAATAACTATTGAACAAGCATATTTTTTTTCCAAGAAGAAGCAGATGCTCGGTACAGCTCCATAATAGCATACATGAATGTCTCGACTATATCACCTTCCAAATCATGCTATGCCATATACTAAGTATATGACAAATAAATTGGGTAAGCAGTTACATATTACCACACCAGAGGATGGTTAAAAAAAGTGTAAATGCCTTATGATGGTTGCGGGAGATATCCTGGCTAATAAAGACACACTAAATCGAACTGTGGCAACGATCTTTGGTTACTTGTTTTGGTTGATGCCACATTTGATGAAAATGTCGTTTGTATCTCATTGGTAATGCAACATCATTTTCCTCCTTTTCTAGCATTATTTGACTTATTTCGCTACCACTATTAGATAGGTATAACTAGAGTCAGGTCAAGGCCAATTTGACAGTGGTATACTGAGCTACATTACATAACATATATACTGTATTATACATGTTCTACAGTGAAGTCTTTATATGGTGATCATTGATAGGAACTGTCTTCTTTTTTTTTTCTGTGAACCCCCATCACCTGGAAAAAAAATATGTTTGGGTATCTATCTTGAAGTTGAGGTGATTATGAATAGTGCATCAGAAACAATTTCGCCACACTCATCCAGCTATAACTCAGGAATGCAAGGATATTCGTAAAATTTTTAAAGAAGCATGTAGATACTAATTACACAAACAGCGAGCTCCCTGCTATACTGAACAGCAGTTATATACCTCCTGTATTATTAGAGATCAATTGAAACTTTCAACAATACTGACCCAGTAACCCATACATGCTCTGGTGATAATGTCAGCTAAATGTTCCCAGCTGTTGTGTCCATTCAGTCATCATCGCACTTAGTACTATATTTTTGCGATCTCGGGTCCGAGACCTCGAGTCATGGCACCCGAGACCTAGACCAAGTCACCGAGTCATTTCTGTTCGAGATCACCTCCGGCAATCGGAGACCGAGACGGTGCCGGGGAGAGACCGGATTGGAGACAGAGACCGGTCTCGGTAGCAACAACAACAACAACAACAACGATTGAAGGACAAAATACCAGAAAATGACGAGAAAGACGGTGATTAATACATGCAATGAAGTTTTGAAATGGCTGGAAATGAACCAGGTATGAAAGTGTACTATGAAACCATAATTGTCTCGTAAATAGTTCTTGTCCAAAAAATGCATATGTACTTTAAAGTGACCATCATTGCTGCATGCAATGTTTGCCTCGATGATTACTGTATACTAACATCACACTTGGTGGTTCACTTGCTTGCCATCATTTCATGCTCTGCTTTAAGTATGTATATGCTCTTGTTTTGCAGTCCTCCGAGAAGTACGAATTTGAATATCGGGCAACGAGAATTAGAGAAGGAGTGCAAAACCCATCATCGCCAAACTGCATCAGGCGGGAGGAGCACCAGAGAGACCCATATCCGGTGGCATATGTCGGGTGGTATGCCTATATAGGCTTCCCTGGTGCAAGTGGAACTGTGGCATCTGTTGGTGATCAAGGACGGCCATTGAAGAAGCGAACTAAATTCGCAAGGTATTACAATAATTATATCTGTTACCGATTGAGTTATAATATTGTTATTAGAAGCCAAAAATGTGTTTTGACATTTGAAGACTGCAGGTCAGTCTTTATATGGAGTCCATATACAACGATGGTATACGCTCAGAAATTAATATTAAATTTCATTAGACATGTCGCCATTTCAAATAAGACAATTGTAATGTCCTCAGTTGCATTTGGTTATATCACGTCCTTAATCTTCCAAGTTTGGATCCATCTTGTAAATCACATGCAAACATCGATGGTCATACTCCTGTTTCTTCTCTTTGTTTTTGTATTTGATGTCCAGTGATTTCATCATATCATCCACTTCCCTGTCGAAACCACATTTATACAGTTTTTAACGTGCAATGTGACCTTCATCAAGCTTAAATCTCAGTCTCGTTTGGCATTGAAGCAAACGAGTGTTTCAATGCCACAAACAGTCCCAGCGATTATATTGACCCAGTGTCCTTACATTCAGGAGCGAGTCTGGACATAATGTGTACTTGAGTGAGTCTGTTCTTTCTTGTACTTGTTCTGTAGCATTCACCAACTAAAACGTACATGGACTTTTTCCTTGTCAGACTCCATATATAAACTCCATATTTAACACAACCACGCATGGGGTAGCTATACCTGCAGGAATATCTAGAAAATGAAATGGTAAGTGTTGTATTCGAAATTGCTTAAGATTCTGTTGCACACATAAGGGGTAAATACAAGTATATGCATCAAAAAATTAAAAAAAAAATCTTTTTTTTCTTTCATTTTTATACACCTTAAAGAGGCTCATTGAGTTGATATCAATAAAGATTGATGTGATTGTGAAGGTTATAAAGACATGACAATACTTACACTCAGCATGATTGGTCAAGTTTCACATCCAATAGTTACAAAAAGTGTCAAGATGTTTGAATTTTTGACCGTTGCTTGTACTGGGTGTGTGCATGTAAATACAGAACTAATATGAAAATTGTCTGGTCACACAGTTCTATAAACCAAATTAAATCATTAATTACTCACTCATTAATGGTCTATTGTATGTGAAACATTGGTTTTGTACTATTTTGACAATTTGGCATTAGCATGTGAAGGAAACTTGACAGGTTTAGAAAAATTTAGTAAATATCATGAAACAACTCAATGAGCCTCTTTAGGTAAAATCGAAACTAGAAGTGTTAAACTGTACTTTCACGTACAAAGGTACATGGAATTCTTAAAAAAAAAAAAAAAAAAAATAATGAACCTCTCCTAAAGCCAAAATTCAATGAGTCTGCAACCAAAGGGCCTAATATGGGCAAAATATGTCTATAGAAACTGACTGACAGACCGTCACAATCAGGAAATAAATCATTTTCCAAGAACAGGACAGCCTGAAGACATTCTTTAGGTGTAAGCTAAAAATCACAAGAAACAATATTGACATGTGGACCTTGTTCAGGTAATCCTGTGACTAATGGCTCAGGTCACAACCCTGTGATGTGTAGTTTCAACGTCCACTTTAATTTTTAATCGGACTCATGAATGACGTATTGTATTTAATCAGGGTCGTTTAAAAATTTATCCAGGAATATTAATTCTGCACAATATATAATTTGGTTTATTTGTCTTAAGACGCACAGTTAATTGTCTTCATACTTGAAGCCGATATACACAATGTTGCTCACTACTGATAAGGACGTGTTACTCCTCAAAAATAAGTTATTGAAGATACTTTGGCCATTCAAAGTCTTCATTTTCTGATTAAATTTTGCGATAGTTACTATGGAGGTCAATCAACCTAACATATTTAAAAACAAAAATGTATATGAATTATAGGCCTGTAAATGGTTTACGTTGAGACGCAGAATTGTCTTCACTATTGACGCTATCAGTTTCTGCACACTGGCGTATAGGGATAGGAGCTTGATATTTGAGATTTGTTAGTTAAATGTCTTACAGTGATTGCTTCCCATTTTATTTCCAACCAACGAGTTGGAGTCATTAATGACTTATTATATTTAAACAGAGTCATTTAAAAATTTATCCAGGAATATCAAGTGTACGTAATATGGAATTTGGTTTATTTATTTTAAGACGCACAGTTAATTGTCTTCATATTTGAAGCCAATGTATACACAATGGTGCTCACTACTATTAAGAACGTGTTATACCTCAAAAATAAGTTCTTGAAGGTACCTTGAGATATTTGAAGTCTTTATTTTCTGATTACTTAATTTCTACGATAGTCACTATAGAAATCAATCAACGTAACTTATTTTAAATAAAAAATATGTATAATGTCGTCATATTCGAAGCCAATAAACACAATGGTGTGCCCTATTCAAAGCCGACACCGTAATTTATACAGCCAAATTTCGTACTTTCTTCAGCACAATGCTAGCGCGCCTGGATGTCATCATAGTAGGGCCTAATTATTTCTGACAAAACGGCTGGTTGTTGAAGGCTAAGCCTGTATGAGTCATCTTTACATGTGACTGTTCTGAGAAGACTCACTGAAAATATACCCTTTCAAAATCACTTGAAATCATCATCATCGTTTATTAAAACCTGAATAAAATGGCACCAAGCAAAAAAGGAGTCAAGAAAAGCAGGAAATCAAAAGGTTTTACAGGTCTCCAGTTCCAGAAATGGAAGCTTTTACAGCAGCAAAAACGATCGTTTTTGGACACAGGTGATAATGCTGCAGCTGCAACTAACACTGTTAGTGGTGTTAGTTCTGCTACACAGAAGCCAACATCGGTTTCCAGGCGAAAGTTGGAAGCATCAAGGCCTAAATCTATGGTTCCTCCTCTAGATTTGGGCGAAGTAGATTATCAACCTGATGGATATCGTCTAATCGATCTTGGACAACTTGCTGATGCCTTAAAAAATATAAAGCTGTGTCGTACTGGTAAGTTCAAAATCAATGTAATGTAGAGACAACTTAGAGGCCTAAGGCCTAACTGACCATTGTGAGGAGCCACCCCTCATTGCTCATAAGGTGTGGTAGCCAGTACTGCTGTTTATGACGATTATGATAGTGTTAGATGCAAGTTCAACCACTTTACTCTTTGTATGTTAGCCAAAATTGTGAAGAATATAAGAGTCATTAATGATGGTTATTTCAACAACATTTTATGGGGCTTTGTAGTACTGATGTGTAGTCTGTCGAGGCTAGTAAATGTAGTTGTTTCGATGAGCTAATTACCATGTGATATGGAACTTGCACCTTATGTTTTATTTATCTTTAGTACTCATGGTCTTGTTGTTCCTAACCATATAACAAGGCTTTGTCTAATTGTAATGATTTATGGTTAGTCAAAATGGTAAAAGTCATTACTACTCAAATCCCTTGACCTAGGTACCACAGACTGAAAGCAATGCTTTCAATAATTCATATTTTCCAATCATTTGCCTTCAGGTTTCATCAAGCTTAGAGAAAAAACCAACTACTCTGGGCTAAATAGTGAGCTGGTTCTGGCTTGCTCAGCTTGTGGGAAGGGACCGTCATTATTCACATCGGCAAACATCACTGGAGTTGGGAAGTGTGCTGACGTCAACAGGCGGATGACGTATGCTGCAATGGAAGTCGGAGTGGGCAGGGAAGGGCTGGCTACCATGTGCAGCATACTGAACATGCCCCCACCAGTGATGCCTAGCGCATTCAGCCTTCACGTGAAGACGATTTCCCGGACCGCAGAGGAGGAAGCTGAGCAACAGATGACAGAGGCTGTTGAAAGAGCCAAGATAGCTGTGCTGGGGAGACCTCCAAACCCGTCAGAGGTTGTAGACCTTTGTGTAACATTCGATGGAACATGGGCTAAGCGGGGTTTCACTTCTAATTTTGGGGTGGGGGTTGTAATGTCAGCTGATACAGGGGAAGTTTTGGATAGGGAGGTTTTATCAAAGATTTGTTTAGAATGCTGCCGTAGGGAGGGGGCTGATAAGGGACAGGAAGAGTATAGGGAATGGTGGGATCAACACAAAGAACAATGCTCCAAAAATTTTACTGGATCAAGTCCTGCTATGGAAGCAGAGGCTGCTAAACAAATTTGGCAGCGCTCTGTTTCCAAGTATAGTGTTAGGTACACTCAGATGGTTTGTGATGGGGATAGTAAAGCATTCAATGCTGTTCAGAACACTTATGGGACTAAAGAGGGGGATATAGTAGAAAAGCTAGATTGTATAGGGCATGTAGGTAAGCGTATGTTTAGGGCCTTGGATAAGCTAAGAAAAGAAACAAAGGGTAAACTAAAAGATGGGAAACCTGTGGGTGAGGGAAAAGGAAGACTTACGGGGGAGCAAAAGGGAATGGTTGGGAGATTGAGTGATTTATATAGAAATGCAATTAGGAAGAATGTAAACAAAGAGGCGGTACGATTGGGTGTAGATGCAGAAAATATTCAGGAAGGGGGTGGGGCAGATAGGGTGTCTGATGCAATTAAGAAAATGCAGGAGGCAATTTTGGCAGTGTTGTATCATCAAGTAAAAATTCCTGATGACACTGTCAGACATCAGTATTGCCCTTCTGGTGAATGGTGTGAATACAAAAACAATGGCACAATGGAGAATAAAGAGTACCACCTTGATGAGGTATTTCTTGATCTCCTGAAGCCTACATTTATGCGACTTAGTCAGGAATCTCTTGTAAAGGGGTGTCTTGCTGGACTCACACAAAATCAAAATGAGAGCTTCAATGCTTGTATTTGGAAACGTTGTCCAAAGCATCTCTGGAGAGGCCCACAGTCTGTCAAATCAGCAACAAACCTTGCTGTTTTGTCTTGGAACTGTGGTGCTGCTGTCAGTTGCAACAGAATGATGAAATCATTAAAACTTCAAGGGGGTTATCACACCAATTTGGCAACTGCTCGTAAAGATAAACGTAGGTTAGAGTATGCAGACAAGTTTTGTGAGGAAGCAGAAAAAAAGAAAAAGAAAGAGGTAAAGAAAAAAAAATCTATAATTGAAGAGACCAAAGTGGAAAGGGAAGGGGTCACATATGAGTCAGGAGCTTTTTAGGTGGACATGGTGATGGATAGTATTCCTTTTCCAATGACTCCTGTGAATACAGAAACACTGGCACGATAGAGGATGAAGAATACGATTTGTGAAGTATCTCTTTATCTCTTCAAGCCGACATTTATTAGTCTCATTGACATATCCTGTTTATTTATGCATCTATAGTTAGTTAGATGGGGGTTTAAGTGACACTTGAAACGAACGAGAGGAAAATGCTTGAATCATTGACAACATCAACATAAAGTATTATAGAGCAAAAAAAGAGTAAAGCTTGAGTCCACCGTGAATTTGTGATGCTTTAAGTGATATCTCACAGAAGTATAACGTGCATAGCGATGGACTTACACTAGGTAATATGTGAATACGATATATTGATAAAATGCTTTGGTGTACTTATCGTGCTGTGTTTTTATGCAATACTCTAACCCTTAAATTGTCTTAACGTGTGTCATGAATGTGATGTTGTACCTCGAATAATACGTTATAAGTAAGGTAGATAATGCATAAAATGGTAAACAGTTGAACAAAACTTAAAGTAAACGATTCATGCATGTTTTACGACTATTGTTAGTCACACAGAAGTCAGACTGTTAGCAAACGTCATACGTATAAATGTATCTTAATCTCCCACATCTTCCCAAACTTCTAATTACACATAATTAGAAATCAGTTGTTGCGTTTTTAGCACACATGATCCAGTCCGTCGTTGGTTCTGTTGGTTCTGCGTAGTTTCTCGCAAAATATGCAAAAGCATCGTGAGGGGGAGGGGTGCTTTTGCTGGAAGTGGAAGCATTATACCTCCCCATTCCATTTGCCTTATGGCTGTTTGTAAAGTAGGCTTCGTTGTGCTCTATGATTGTGTATCCACAAATATCTCCTAAAAAGGAGAGAGGATCTTGTGAACCAATCACAAGTTGTATGAAACCCCGTCCAATGTAAAACTGGCCCAGATTCAGGTCACTTAGCTTTGTCAAGTAGTTGCGGTAGCTGTGGGTTTCATGATGATGATGATGATGACGATGATGATGAAACTTTTTCTTAGCAAAGGAAAAGTGCAGGAGGAGTTAATTCCCACACCCCCATGGTCCCGCCGGTGAACCCCCCCCCCCCCCCGTCCCGATTAAGCCCTGAAAAAGATGGCGCTATCCCACGTCCATGCCTCGACAGTTTGCAATGCGCATAACCACAAGTTGTCGATGATGCCTGTAATTATATACATGCATGCATGGAAGAACAATAACACAACCGATTGAACACTAAAGTCCCTGTAAAGGAACCCTAACAGTGTCAAAGGTACTATCATCTTAAAGAACCGAGCAAGTGTTCCCTCCCCCTGTTTCAAGGAGGATAGGTAGTTGTAACATATATCTTACATAATAACTTTGTACACTCTCGCCAAATCGGATATCAGCCCCCATATCTCCTTAACAGATTTGTGGTTAAAAAAGGGTTTTCCAATGACAACTTCAGTCAGAAAGTGCCACAATAAAAAGATTTAGCCGTTATTTTTTTTACGCTACAGCCAATCCGCACATTATATCATACATGTTCATGCCTTCTCGGGAGGAACATACCCTTACAATTATACTATATCTGGATATCACGTCAAGTTCTATCATGCAGAAAAGGTCTTTCTCGAGACATGATTTTAGCACATTATGTGTACTAGAGAACTAAGTGTATGCTAACGTTCGATAGTTAACATTCATGAGTATGCGTATTATGCTTCTGTTGTTTGCTGTAAAGTCAAAAATGTTTTACCTGAACTGTGAAGCTTAGAACAATGGGGAAGTGCCCACCTGTAGGGTCTATAAAACAAAAGTGGTGGCGCTAAGCTTAAATAGTCCATGTCCACCATGTGAGAGCAATACACCGTCGTCCCTACACAAGACCATGGTCATGGTGTATCATGAGGATATGGGGGGGGGGGGGGGGGGGAGTGAGGCCAAAAGGACGATGGAAAAAAATCATGAGGGTCCATGTGTTGGCATTCTCGGTTGCAAAAATCAGTGTGAACAACTTGAAAGAGACTTTGACATCTCTAACTTGTCCCACCCGACATTGTTTACTTCCATAATCCATCTGGCAACAGAATCAAGACGAGTGAACAATCAGAAGAATCCAGTGTAGTTGTGAGAAGGTATGTCATGACCATAAGGATCACGGTGATTTATAATAGCAACAGTTAATTACCGACGAAATGTAGGATCTTACGGTAACATTGTAGGCTGTTATCTGATTATTAGCTAAAACCACTGAAGTATAACATTACCAAATGCTTTTATGCGTGACTGCTGACACTGATTGCGCCGAGTTTTGGCATTCATCGTTTCAAATTGAAGTGGTGAACAAAAGACGTGATTTTGGCGGAAAGTAAGCTACTTCAAAGGAAGCCTTGCATTTCCTTCTCAATTGCACCTCCCTGGACTGACAGACGACTGAACTAACTCTAAAAAAGTAGTACTGTAGTAGTGCAAAGGCCGGGGTATGCCCTTTGCTCCTAATTTTCCGACATTTTAAAATAATTATATGCACTCCTCAAGTTTCATTCAACCACCAAAGTGAAGCTTGTAAATTTTTTCTGTGCGACGATACCGCCTTAATTACATCTATTGCCAACATTACGGTTGTATGTTTACATTAGGAAATGTAGGAAAAATGTAAAAAGTACCATTATCATTTCAAAAATAAAATATTTCTGGTACTTTCTAAAATCGCAAGTCCACCTACTGGTATTCTTTTCTGAAGAAGGCCTACCTCCTGTGGACATCAAAATGCGCTGAGAATAAACGACTGTGGAGGGCACATATTCCTAATTTGCAGTTCATTAAGAAAGGTTTCTCCAGAAATATTCAAAACTGGTCAAAAATTGCAGACAATGACCTGCAAAAGTACCACCCATAAAATAATACGTAAGTAGGCTACCTAACCGCAAGTCCGATCAGTTTTGCCTATTCAAACTCCAAAATGGACATTCCCAGATTCCTACCATAATTCGACTGGCGATATAGCGCCATCATTTAAGTTTATCATGTGAGAGACAGGAATAATACATTTTATTTGTTTTCTTTTTTTTTTTTTGGTGAGGAAGAATTTTAGGAACTGTCACAGAAGAACAAAAATGTGGGCATTTTACACAACGTTCGCACAGCTGTTCGCTCTAGAAATAGACACCTGCACCTTTACTGCTTCAGTCGATTTGCGCCGGTATTCCGAGAGAGACCCGCTGTCTGAGAGAGACCCAGCTAATTAATTATAGGGTGTGGGCAACACCGGCACGTGTGACGGCGTAATGTATGTTAAAAAAAATTTCGCCCCTTCCCCATTGAAGGTGACTGCGTGGAGAGCTCCGTCACACTATTTTATTACGTGTTATTTTTTTCTTAAACGGTGAGATAGTAAATGTGATATTCGTGTATCTCAGATTACAAAGTATTTGGTGACGTCACTGGTAAGATAGGAGTGGTAATTCATGATGGATTAAAGGGAGTGGCCTGTACGGGACTGGTGGTTCAGACACGTACCCCGACGAATCCTCGATTTACTTCATGTTATTGGTAACTCTTATACATAATTCGTAACCAGTACTGAAGGACAAATAACATATTGAACAACATCTATTTATCTGGCAACAGTAGTTATTCAGTATGGTCTACTCGATATGGCTATGCATGATCATCAGTCAGGGGGAGAAATCATGAGGACGCCATTCAAGGATATTTTTTTTTCAAAGAGTAACCTTAGATCAAAAAGAGTATGTTTTTAGTTACCTCAAACAGACATAAAAAAATATCACCAAATGTTTGACAAGTATATAGATGAGTTTTGTCACCATACAGTATCGTATAGTATAAATCATGTGCACTAGTATTGTATAAAACTCTAGTACTATTCGGAATATACAATAAGCTGATTGTCTGAGGGACGTGAATGTGACTGGGGGATATTTTTCGTTATCAGTGACAAGTGTCGTAAGTCCTTTTGGAGGCTCTTCTCTCCTCCAACCCCTTACCACCCCCTCCTAACACCAATGTCAAACATATACATTTTTTTCCCAGGTTTGACGCAGCAGTGTCAGTTGTCTACAGTCGGAAGCATACTGGTGTGCTAAACTGAAACGCCACGGACAATTGCAGAGCTTCGTTGCATTTATTGAAGTGAAACCAAACGCTACGCTTCCATGCACAACAAAACTTAGCTCAGGCAAGTGGATGGTGACCTTTTCGTAAGGCGAATGTGTGTATTTTGCCATAGAGGTATATATTACACGGGCTTTTGTTTACCTTGTAGTTACAAGCGAGTTGGATTCTAATATAGGCCTACAGCGTAGAATGACTACATAAACTTGATTCAGCTAAGCTTGTATCCGGTTCTGCTGGTAACATAAGTACCGTGACGTGCCGTAGGATCGTCTCCGTCGCAAAGGTTTCCCGAGTGTATGTTTACTGCGGCAAAGCTTCCTAGTTTGGTACAAGTGGCGATATATTGCTTGAACCTGCACCATGTCGGGGATTGATACAGATTGCATGACTCTGTCTCGCTTCATGCTGGAAGAACAGGGAAGATGTGAAGGAGCTACCGGGGAAATGACCCAGCTGTTGAATGCTATCAGCACCGCCTGCAAGGGGATATCGTCCGCGGTACACCGAGCAGGAATATCGCATCTGTAAGTCATTCAGTACACTCATTGTTACTCACACATAATTCCTGCATTCGGCAATCCTAGTGTACGGTATGTAATGCACGTGTATATATATTTAGGTGATTTCGCTCAATGTACGCATCATGGCTTAGATCGATTTTAGCCAGGCACCGTCACCCCGCAGTTATTGAAGTACCGGTGGCGGTCCGGCAAAGTGACGGAACGGGGGCTCACCGGCTGTTCTTTGAGGGGAGGGACCGCAAGAGTGAAAAAGGGACCCGCGATGGGAACCTGGAAAGGCGATATCCGACGATCTAGAGGGTATTTGATCCAAATCATTTTACAGTTCGCTCCTCACCAATTACTGATGGGGCAATTTACCTAGATAGCCATGCCAGCAGGCCCAGTAGGTAAGTGATTAAGCGCCACTTGAGAATCGCCTACCCCCCCCCCCCCCCGCACTTCCGAATTCCGAAAGATGCACCAACGTCGCCACTGAAGTTCTGATTTCAATTAAGAGGCAACATTTAAGTAGCGAGTACGCTAGGCATGTATATGCATAGACCCTATAAGGTATTATCCATAAGTTGAGCTTACATTTAAACCTCTGTGGTACCGTTGTTCGTAAGTATGTCAGTTGGCCTTACCAATGGAATTGATAAATCTCGGGCAAGCTGTTTCTTTTGTAGCCAATAGATCTATTACCATACTTGTTTCAGCGGTACTTGTGAGACGCCACTCGATCGTACTCATGCAGTTGCACTAACCTCCTTAAAACACCCGCCCCCACCAGAGTTATGGAGCTGAAAATCTATATCAACGTGTGCCGATGAGCCACGCCCCTCCTTTAATTTGGTCCACCTAGGAATCTGACTTGACTAAGGGTCTGAAAAGAGATAGACCGGCAGCCCAGAGCCTTGAGGGTCCGAAGAACTGGTACTTCTCTGGTACTTCTGGTATTTCTCTCATCTCTACTACACCACGTTTTGAGGTCACGTCTCTTTTGGGAGTGAAGGGGGGGGGGGGTAGGTTCTATAGTAAGTATACTCAGGACTTTTTCAATGGGGAAAAGTTTCTGTCGTTCTCTTATATTCAGTAGTGAACACAAAATGGCAGTGCTTTTAAATATACCCGCACTATCTTTTCTGGACCCATTTGGGTTTTTTTTTGGGGGGGGGGGGCGGTGGCTACAAAGCCTACACACAACAGATGGACCTCGGGATGTTACTGTTTCCATTTTCCTTAGTCTATTAATGGAGTGCAATATTTCAAAAACGTGATAACTTGCAGCCGAAAGCCCCCCAATGTAAGCACCATCCGTATGTTCAATGTGAAGTACCTTGTCCACAAATTTAACTGGCAGGCCTGGGCATAAACATTCTCGGTGAGCCATAGGAGACGGTCATTACAGTACCTTTAATATTTTGAGTTCAATTACATCCACAGCAGCTGTTAGGGCATCATACACACCCCTTCCTCGCACACACACATATGTACACAAACCTTTCATATCAAAAGAAACAGTTGTTGACTTTTTTTTTCATCTGTACTGTAGATATGGTATCGCAGGAGGAACCAATACGACCGGAGACCAACAGAAGAAGTTGGACGTATTGTCAAATGATTTGTTTGTCAACCAACTGAGATCATCCTTTGCTGCATGTGCCCTCGTATCGGAAGAAAACGAAACAGTGGTCGAAGTGGAGACGGCCAAGAGAGGCAAATACATCGTGGCCTTCGATCCTTTGGACGGATCCTCCAACATAGATTGTCTGGTCTCTATTGGATCCGTCTTTGGAATATGGAAAAGAAAGGTAACAGGATCGTCGATCTTCACGACTTACGGGGGCCGGAGGGGGGGGGGAGGGATAAAGGAGGAAATAGTTTTGGACAAAAAGTACTGGGGAAAATCGATGATAGTGAAGGGGGTAAAAGCTGGACCCCAATTAGCAACGGTAGAATGTGGTTATGATCTTCGTTAATTTTGCCAAAACATTTGTTTTTGTGAATAGTTATATTTCCTGTAAATGCCATTGTCACGTCATGACAGTGGGGATGACTGCTGTTTGTGTGTATGACCTTCAAAACGTTCTGGCCTCGTAACGTATATCAAGCAATCCAAAGAGCAGCCAATACCAATGTCCGACAACCGTTGTTAACTCACTTCATCATTGTCATATTTTCGCTATGTGAACGCTGTGCGAATTATGTGCCGTCATGTATAGTCGTTCTAGTCCGTGATACGAGCGAAATTCTATTTAAGCGGGTTTACCTCTTCTGTACATACCCACTGTCATGTTACAAAATATGGTAAATGTGCAAATACACATTTGCCCTTCCATACGTGACAATGTTAACGTGTACACTCAGACACGACTTGAATTGTACACAGAGGTCGTAATTTTCACCACACTGAGACAAAATAACCTGAGAACAATATGGTTTAAATATTACCTTTGTCCGACAGGCAGTGGGGAAATTGGGGGGGGGGGACAAAAGCGCAATTTCCCGCCTTCGAATTTTCAGAGACTGTAAATTTAAAAATCAGTCATGTGTTTTAACCTTGTTCCTTGGTGATAAACTTGCTAAATTGTTAGCGCTTAACTTGCTAAATTTTGCGCTTAACGTTTTCCTTTTCAAAGGTTTTCCACATTGGGGGATTGGAATAGCCCGCCCACATCCTACACACCCTCCGCGTCATGGGATCAAGATTCCGTCTCCCCTCTGACATTTGCTTCTGGTTCCGGCACTGCTATTCGCACACAAATCAGACGATAAGGTGCTCAAAAAGATACTCGAAACTAGCCTAGTTTGCAGCTCAATGTACTACATAAGTGAACATGCACTGCTCGAGTATATCGTTCTGTGATACTCATACATATTCATATTTAAAGGAGATTTATAACCAAACGGTCGGTCTCCCCCCCCCCCCCCTCCCCTGCCGACTACCGAGGAGGACGCCGGAGAAGAGACTGCCTAGAATGAGTGTATTAAACATTAAGGTAAAGGGATCCAACCAAGTGTTCGTTGTGAATGGGTGATGATGACTGACGGGGCAAACGGCAGAGTCCACCGGTAAACATGGGGTGATGGATCAGTCCCGTCCATTCAGTGGGTGATGAGTTTTACATATGATCTGTAAGTTGTATGCCACCTTGGTCTTGACAAGAGGTATCGAGAACGGAGGAACAATTTTCGAATGTACTTAACTTCAGCTCGTGGTAACTGCAAAAATGAAAAATGTGGTCTTCAATTATATTTGTAAATTAAGACCAAACTCAAAGTGTTTGCAGCTCATGCCGAAGATTGATATTTGCTTTGCCCTAGACATTGTGTTTGAAATGGCCCAGAGTTGCCGAAAAACAATTCAATTTGAGAGAGACTTATTCCAAATGAGGAGTCCCTGTTTCTTCTTGTTTTACAATTGATGAGATCTCCTTTCCCTTCCCAGCCAATTATGTGTGTCCTTCCTCCCCTCACCAACGTGGGCAAAAGCTTAACGGAGAGAAGACTCACACTTTCCTACGAGAAATCAACAGCGCAGTGAAAGTCTATTATGAGAAATGATAACTTAACTCTGAATTGTTCTGGTAGTTGTGTAGCTATACTTTGAATACTCGCTTCAGTCATATACCACATAGGTGGTAGAAACCCAAACAGTGCAGAAAAGTCTACCGCCCTCTTCCAATTTGTGCTCACGTGTGTCGGCAGGGACCAGTGGGTTGTGTTACAGGTATGGTCCAGAACATACTTATGAAAAAGCCAACACGATGCGTCCTTGAAAGTGGGTTATCATAATAATAATCAAGTCACGGTAACAAAAATCACACAGAGGTAATGATCAGCCATTCTACGCCTCCCTGAACTTTCACCAATATGTAATTACCTCTGTCTTGAGGTGCGCTCCATCGTGCACCAGATTGGTGATTTATGAAAATGGCGAAGAAAGAATGCTATTTAACTGAGAAATTCAACCTGGTGTCATTGACATTTGCCACTGGCAAGCACGTGGTAAAATGGAGTGGGGGGGGGGGGGGGAGTGGACGTCACCGATAAAAATGTTTATCCCTTAATATTTTATGGGTGAAAATATTGTCACATGTGTCGTTGGACCAGTTCCTGCATCGATTTTGCCCCAACCCTCCCCCTGCATGAATTTGACCTGGTTACGGGTCGGTCTTGTACCAGAAACTTAAGGGGGTCCACTTGCACCCAGTCACTCATTTATAATAGTAATCATAGGACTGTTATCGTGGAATTATTTTGCAGTTCGACATTTCTTCGCCACAATTCTGCTCTTCTCCCAACCGGACATAAATCTTTCTTTGCTTCTATAGACCACAGACGGGCCGGTTACCAAGGAGGACTACCTGCAAACAGGAAGAGAAATGGTTGGGGCTGGTTATTGCTTATTCGGTAGCGCCACCTACATCGTCATTTCAACCGGATGTGGTGTGAATGGATTCCAGCTCGATCCAGTGAGTTTTATTACCTAATCGTTCTGTTGTCGAATGTGAATGGCTAACAATTTCCAAGGGTAACTTTAGAATAAGGGCATGGTATTTACTCTGATCTTGTTTCAATGTATACGCATGCTCAATGTTTTTAACGTACTCTCACTCAGCTGAAGATTAATTTTAAGTTATTTTTTAACACATTTATAACTGCTGTCATGTTTAAAGTCGTTCAAAAGACATAGCCACTTCAAGGACCATCCTGCCCTCTCCAAGTGTGAAAAAAGTGCTGCAATGGAGATCCCCACCGGAGTCTCTGTTGCATTTTAGTTATACATGCCGTTCTCCCATAATTATTTTGTTTTCTCTCCGACTCTTCAATAGTTCTGCTCTATGAGATTCTATCTGTCCTTGATAAGATTTACAAGAATTCGATGACAACCATTCATCGTGAGAGATTCACAAGTTCCTTTCTGTGGTCATTCTGTGGTTTGGTAATCAGGAGTCGATCAGTGTCATGAGTCGATCACTGCGCTCGAAACGTCAGCGCAGCTATAGATGCGACGCGATTTCAATGTAGCTGTGACCTGCAATGCATATTCCTCCAATCCCATCGAGAACAGTTATTTGCTTCATCATTTTGATGTTCAACGATAATATGTTACTCGTGGCGAAATTTGTGAGCTTCCGCGTAAAAATGAATTAGAAATTTGCAACATTACCATAATCGGTGAACAAAATGTTATGTTGAAGCTTGTAGTAAAATTTTAGAAAAGACAACATTCCTTTTGTTTATGACCATCATTATTGTTAAACGTGCTGATGAACTGTACTTTGTTCCTATTTTCTTTTCTTTTTTTGGGGGGGGGGGGGGTGATCGACCATTATGTTATGTTTTACAACCTTCATTTCAAAATTCATTTTCTCTGAATCCAGACATTACCAAAATATAGCACTATGAGAAAGACGAGTAACAAAATGTTACTGCAAAGATTTATTGATTGTTTCAGTATTTTATGGTGATGATGTTCGTTACGTGATCCAGTCGCGATACTGCCAGTGGTACACTAGTTCGTTTGTTTTCCCTGCGAGAGGGCGTCCTTGTTTGTCGTTATGTGACGTCAAGGCACTCGGGTCTGTTGGTATTTTTTTTTTTCGTATTTACAGACCATTGGTGAGTTCATTCTAACCGATCGGATTCTCTCGATTAAAAAGAGAGGCAAAATCATTAGCTGCAACGAGGGCTACGCTAAATACTGGGACAAGGCTGTCACTGAATACGTCAACAAGAAGAAATTCCCAGAGGTAAATAATGTATATCGCATTAGAAGGACCCACTAACTGTCCCATATGTAAGGAAGAACTAATCCTCTAAAGAAAATTATTATTGTCTTTCTGATGTCGCATGTTTGGAAAATTGTCATGTCCTCGACGGAGGGAATTGATGAGTTTTGGAGAGTGGCTCCTCAAATGCCAACTACATTTTTGTGAGATACCTATTTTGGTAATTGATGTCACGGCCACAGTCTTTTGTCATATTTTCCTGATATCTTTGAAGTATACAACCTTGCGTGTGTTTTGACTTCGCGCCAGAAATGAAAACATGAATTTTCCCGTTCTGAATGTTGATTCCCCGTGATTTGCTGGTGTTGGTGATCTTAAGTGTATCATACATCCTCAAACCTAGTTTTGTTGAGCCCGTAAGACTTTCAATGTCTTTGTCCACTCTGTCTCATTACTACTCCATTCCTTTTAACTTAACCATCGCCTCCTCCTCCCCTAGACCACTCCCCCCTAGACCACTTCCCACGTTCCCCCCTTCCCACGTCCCCCTCACCGTTTTCCTCCGCAGTCACCTCCCTCCTTATTCCTTCTTCATTCATGTCATCATAGGGTAAGTAATTGGGATATTACTTGTACCGATGGCCTTCCATACCTTAGTCCGGTCCATCTTAATGATATTTTTTAATGCTCAATCTCACTCACCAGGAAGGAGCACCATACAGTTGTCGGTATATAGGGTCAATGGTGGCAGACGTTCATCGTACAATCAGATATGGCGGGATCTTTCTGTATCCAGGTAATTCGAAGATACCAGACGGAAAGGTACTTCCATATGTTTTTAATGTTATCACGCACTTAACACTGCTTGCATGGAGAAATTTAAAGGCATAGTCGTGAATTCGCTATATCTGTTACGTCAGCTGGTTTTCAGCCGCGAAGGATGCCGGATATTTTTAATCTTTATAGGACAGTTCATCCTCTAGACTGGAAATTTCAGGGGTAGGGGAGAGTTACTTACATCCCGTTAGTCACACATTTCGACTTAATTTCGTCTGCAAGATCGTTGGTATTCGTGTAATTTTGTTCTCTTTTCTTTGCCCTCCTTATTTCATTTCCTCCCCTTCCCCTAACCCCAACTCCAAGCTGATGAAATGTAGGGAAAAATTATGATTCTTAAGCACAAGTCAGTCCAATGTACTAATAATGATCACCTTGGGCAGTATAAATTCAGATATCTTCTTCTTTTTTAGAGTATATTGTTATGTACGTAAAGGAACAAAAATATTTGAAAGCTACAATTTTCTAACGTTTGTATCGTTGCGATCCTTTTGTCAGAATAGATTCAGCGAACTATGAACAACAGTAAACTGAATTCACAGTCATTCAGTTCTTAATACAATTGTGCAGTTAGCTCAGTATTCAAATTGCGATTGTTGGACACCAACCTATTTTTACCCTCGTTTGTATTTTTCCTGTCTGCTTGTTTCTTTGTCTGTCTGTGACAAAATTGATTTGCAAAAAGCAAGATTTTCTGACGTCATCGAACACCGAGGTTACCGAACAATTAAGGCACCCAATGGTGAATTGCAGTAACACTAACAAGTTTAATTAGCAATCATAATCAATGTAGCCTAACTGGTACGGTATACAGTACGATCTTAAAGTCCCTCAGTCAGTTGATGTAAATATTTTGCTTGCCCTGTAGCAAAGTTAAACTGTAAAAAAAACAAAAAAAAACATGGTGCACGTTGTCTATACAATACGGTGACTGCAGTTCAAGGAGCCTCATTGAGTTCATATTGATTATTTTGTGACCATTGCATTCCATTGAAGGAAACCATTGCATGTAAATACTTCTAATTAGCCTCATAAATCATGTATCCACTGCTACGGTCACTGGAAAAAATGTGAGAAATTTCAGTTTTTATGAACAGGTTCTGTGTAGCTTATAGTATCTTGTGGTAAAAATTGCCTGGTCGCAGATTTGCAGTAAGTGATTTTAATCGTTAATTACTCTATCTTTGTTGCTGTAGTAGAGTGTCAGATTTTTTTTCAGAATGTCTTAGTTTGATATTTACCATCAACACATGAGCGATACTCAACTCCTGTGACGAAGTGCCATGAATTTTGTGAACGAAGTGAAAGAGCCCCTTTAAAGGGGCTATGTGAATGACCCCCTGTAGATCCAGGCTGATCAGGCGGCTATGAAAGAGATCATAACTGTTGTCTTTGTTTCACTTATTGTGAAAACAATTCTTTGCAAATAATTTTTCTCCAATATACTGTCAAGCCAAAAAAAAAAACATTACATGTGGGAGTGACGTCAATCGTACTCATAATCCACTGGCCTGGACTGTCCTTTTAAACTCTGCCGTGTTATTCAAGGACAAACTGCCACTTCGAAAAATTTCACCCTGAATGCAGACTACCTCAGATTGTGCAAGAGATGCTTCACACTGTGCTCATCTCTCTGTAAACACTGTGTCTTGCATCACTGTATGCAGTATGAAGAGACTGTGTGTGCAGGTAAATGTTGACCAAAGTTATGACTTTTGGACCACTACAGCTGACGCCTCCACGTAGTAATATCCGATTGACAGTCGTTTAAACTAAGAGTTATGTTAACTATTACCTTTTGATTACACAATTAGTGTATAGGTCATACTTATAACGCATCGTTTGCTTCCGGCTATTGTCGCAATACGCCGTAGAAGTACTTTCTCAGAAGGAAAATCCATGTAGGCTTATCAAACGTGATTACCTCACACCACCTCCTTGCCTCCGCTCACAGTTCAAAGAGTACCTACGTATAACTTCCTGCTTCGATTTCTTGCAGAGTAAAATGATACGACTCATTTCAGAATCATAACTTTCTTGATGGTTACCGCAAAGCACCTGATGGTGATATTGAAAAACTGCATTGTTAGGTCATCTTGCCACATCAAGTGGCGGAAGTCATCTATACCTTAAACGGAATTTCCAGAGATTGTACGGCAGGCCTACATTTATATGTCATAAGTGCGATATACGCTCAGAGTTCAAGTCGTTGTAGTAATACTTACCTTTGTGTTTATTACCTGGTAGACTAAATGTCAGACAAAATATGACTACATTCAACATCGTTCAATATGATTACACTGAACAAGTATTAAACACTCTAAACGTTTCAATAAAATGCGAGTGATTAAAATCGTGTGTTAGTCAATTGTTGAATAATGGATAACGACATATTTAGTGACTTAAAATTCGGTACAAAGTAAGATTGCTATCCTCACGGTATGATATCAGAAGTTGATACACAGAATGGTGAGATTTTCACGAACATTTTGGCTATCGTTTGCAAAACGCGGTGCCAATGAGCCACGGTGTCAAAATGAATTATTTGCTCTTCGTGTACCTGCTTTAGCTTTGCAGTTCAAACGGCTGCTGGCAATGCTAACTTATCTTATACTCGGTCACATATTTTACCATAACTGCCTACGTTTGCGCTTTTACAATTTTTTTTTATTACATGTGAAGTAGTTTTCAAGATGGGTGAATATTTCGAAGAACAAATTCCATTTGATTTTACTTTGCCAGTGTCATGAAGTCATTTTTATTAAAAAAATCATACCTGAATGCATACCTCACATGCATATATACCTTCCTGGAAAATGAAGAAACTACGTATGTATCGTTCTCATTTCCACTCTTGCAAGTTGTCCTGTATCTTTTGTATTCTGCTTATTTGGCGCCAAGAAAAAGAAAACAACATTGGAGCAGTCCATAGTCAAGCTGAGGGGGGGGGGTGGTGGCGCCATAATCCTAAAAGGTTTTGCATGTCAAGAATTATTGAAAAGAAATGTTAACATGATGTCACACACGCCGTTCATTGGGCCCACACCCTTTTCTTATTCTGGTCCGACGAGGAATCTGACTAGTGATGGGCCTGCATTGTAGAAACGGACAAAATCAGCTGTGACACCGAGAAACCCTTCTCTAAAAAAGTAACTTTATTTTAGTTTACCTTTTTATCTCCATCTTTTGAAAATGACCAAAGAAGCTAAAAGTACCGTTTCCGTTCCTCTTTTCGCAGCTCCGTTTGCAATATGAGTGCAACCCGATGGCCTTCCTGATCGAACAGGCCGGAGGGATGGCTACCACTGGTACTAAAGCCGTCCTCGACGTGGTACCCACCGACATCCACCAGAAGTGCCCCATGGTCCTCGGCTCCCCGGATGACGTCGAAGAATTTCTAGAGATTGCTGGAAAGTATTACAAGTAACCTACAAGATATTCAAACAGGGGTAAACTTGCAGAGCCGCTCGTGTGCGTCCTAGCAAATTCCTAAATTAAATCTGTCCAGAAAATCGAGAAAAAAATGACGATTATGTATTTGTTGGTGTTTTGTTTTATGGACTTTTTTTGTAACATGTGGTAGGAAAGGAAATACGCGATATTTCTCTGTAAAAAAGGGGGCATTTGGGTGTACGGTCAGTTCTGAATTGAAGGTAGGAATACAGTTCTGATACCATAAAAGGAGTAGTCAAAGGAAATGCTAACATTGCGTATATTTTTGGGACCATGATTTGCTCTATCACGTGATTAAATGTCGTTCAAAGACAGCAAGTGGGTGAGGGGTAGTGTGATCGGATGTATTTATCTGTGTCGGTGGGGGAGGGGCCTGATGGGTAAGGGAGAGAGGGCATATGAAAAATGGATGAAATTGCCTTGTTTGCTGGTGAAAGTGTTACTGCCGGATAAAGACCTACCTGTCGACTCTCTGTATATGCACAACTAACTGGTGACGTTTTTTTGTCAATTTCGCACAAACTACACAATCTTTGAGCACAAAAGAGAAATTTGTCGAACAAATCCATTTACTATATACCACTATGAGTGGACAAAACACTAGAAGTGACCAATGGCGTAATGAGATTATCATGAGTATATAATACTCCTCTTTGATATGGTGGTCACGGAATACTTCACATCGTTAGATTTTTTTTTTTTTTTTTGCATTTTGATAAATCAGTGATGATAGCTAACCCCATCGACCTTACTGGAGGCTTTCGGCAATCCAAACCATGGGATCCCTTTATAGTCTTATCCTCTTTATCGGTTTTTGCAAATCGAATTTGCGTTGTGATGTACTGACGTTGACAGTCGTGTATGCAAGGCTTTTTACACGGGTATTGAAAGTATTGTGAAAAGAACATTTTCAGTCAGCACCTTCGTGACCACTGTAAATGTGAATGAAAATTACAGAGAATGGAAGTGTGTCAAGGTTCCGTATACTTAACAATAGAATACAACATATCCTTTAAATTTCTTTCACCAAACGATATTCCTATCCGAACAACTACATATTTGATATGTACCCATTTGATGGACCTAGTCCTACAGTCGTCTATTTCTCGGAAGTAAACTAAATCAGCCTAGTTGCCTTCTCAAACTGTATTTCTTAGAGAGTTTGAAATAAAACCTGCTTTATTTTTCTATCTTTCAGATATTATATAATCCTTTGTGTACTCATTTTGTTTGGTTTTCGGGAAATATATTTTACCGTAAATTTGGTCTTTCATTTCATTTGGTATGAAATAAAATATCGCAAAAAAGATTTTCAATTTATTCTTGCTGTTTTTTTCTTTATTGCTTTTCAATTTCAATTATTAAGCACAGCTGTATTGTCGTTTACGTCCTTGTCATATTTTTTTATAGAGAGTACATGAGAAATGTTAGCGCAATAAAGTTCCCACCAAATATACTGTGTGGAGAAACTTTAAGCTTTTCATCTCAAGTTGACGTATCTGCAAAGTTGAAACTATGGCGTAAGTACCTCCCTTGTACACAATGACTTATTCAAGCAGGATTGGGGGGGGGGGGGTCGGATAACAGGGCCATGGTCCTTCCCAAGATTAGCAGATACCATTAGCTGAATAGGTAAATTACCTATAGGAAAGCGAAATTTTATTGAAAAAAATATTAAGCTCACAGTTGCACACTTTACCTGCACCAAACCGCATCTGACCCGGAGGGCGTTCAGTCATAGACACCCCTCTCTCACTAGATCCATTCCCCACATCACTGTACCACCGTTTTGTCCTTCCCAAGCCGACCGATCTGCTTATGCTTGCACATCATACAATGAATACTGTTGTGTGGGTGTGAACACCGGCAAATACAGTTAGACCCATTATGGCGACCTGTTGTGACGTCATTGTTCATAATATTCGCCCTGTATTTTCCCAATTCCCTAAGATGAATGTGACATATATTCACAATCACGTTGATCAACAGTGACGTAAGATCACAGGCAGGTCACGTGAATTCTTTCCGGATTTGCCGAAGTGGACTTTTGGACCTGCAGATCGGTCTTCGCTGCCGCTCTAAATCGTTCAACTCGGCAGCAGCACAGAATCGGCCCGTCGTAGGTATTGCTTTGACATCGTTTGTGTTATTTTCGTCCGTTTGTATCATTCACTGATTTTGTTGTTGTAGGCTACATGTAGGCCTATCTCTAAAGACAGCAATTCCAGTAGCGTAACTCATAGGCGCTCTCCGGGGATGGAGGGGGCACTTGGAGATCTAGGGGGCACTCGGTGGCAATCTGGAAGTAAAAACCTTTCCCCCCACCTGACCCGGCTTGGTGAAGGTTTCCAGTTTTGACTTAAACTCATCATAAAATCTCGAAAAGACATCAAGCTGTCTGACCATAGAAGTTGATAATCCATTGATTCTGGAATAGAAATATCCGCATTTTACTGACACTTACCGTAATTTGCTCTGCTGAGTCATGTGCATACGTCCTCTGGTCATGGAGGGGGGGGGGGGGGGGAACTCAAAACATTCTTGCTTCGGGGCTCCCTGAACCAAAGTCACGCCACTGACCAATTATCGTTAGCCTTGGAGGCTCTTGCACAGAGATATCTCTACAGTGTTGCTTATCGACGATACTGGCAGATCATACTTGATGGCACAAAGTAAGTAGATCACATAGGAATAATGTATTTTTATACTGCCGGCCGGTATCTATCACCCCCCCCCCCCACCTCCCCCAAAAGTATAACTTAAGGCAAAATCAGTCTTCAGTGTTAAACAAATAATATAATTGTCTCATGTCATAATACAACAACAAAAAAATGGATGTGCACGATTTGTAAAACGTAAAATCTTCTTACTAGGTTTTAGTATTTCTGATCCAGGTTCCCAAGCAGTTAGAAAGCCAATTCTTCAGTTTCTCATTTCATAACCAACCGAGGCTTCGAAAATGACAGCCTAAATTCCCCAGTGATGAATTTCAGAGGGGTTAGTACAACCACAACAAAGATGGAAGGGTTAATATTCTACTAATAAATGGAACCTCTGCGCCCAAAAAAAAAAAACTAAGTACAAAGATATGAAGGTGATATCAAACTTGTTTCATCGTGGGGCAGAAAAACAACCATTAATGGTTATAAAATTACAACATACGAATTCCACAAGAATCTTAACCTCGTTTAAAGCATTCAACGAAACGTCAATATCACATGAGGTTCCAGACACTCAGTTCTTTTAAAATCAGACTTCATCGACCACATACGATCCTAGAGGAACTTCTTCATATTCTTTGGTTTATCGTCTGATAACGTGTCTGTTGATAAATATTTTTTTCCTTTTCTTATTATAATATCAAAAAGCTTTTCAAAAATAGTATACCTATATGCTAACATCCTTAAAAACTATCCCTCACTCTCTGCTTCTATTTACAACCTTTCAATGTCATGCGACTTTAATATTAGGTCATCATATTTCTTCTATAAATTCATTACTAACATGAATGAAACAATTGCTGAAACTTTCCATTCGGATGCAGTATATGTCGCCAGAATGCATAATCGATCGCTTTGAATTTGACATTCCGGCACAATCAAACGATTTGTGTTATCACAGCACGATCGATTGACGAGGCCCTCAAGGACAATCAACAGTAGATACTTACCCCTACTGACAAACATCTCTTACCCATAAAGATGCTGTCCTAAACACGTTACAGAGTGACATGGTAAGGCAGGAACCGGTAAAAAGTACTGTGTGAATATTTTTTATGTATCATTCATGTTGTTGTTAATACTCATAATATATGTTATTATATATATATATATATATAGCATATATATATAGCATATATATATATAGCTTATATATATGGCATATATATATGGCATATATATATATATATCATATATATATATAGCATATATATATAGCATATATATATAGCATATATGTAAATATATGTATTATGTATTACCACAATAGGAGAACGAAATAAACATCGGTTGTACATCACTATTAAATGAGCTGTGCATGCGCCCTTGTTCTTCATGTTCTTGAGTGTTGTCTTTGCAATCCAGAAGTGCGCACCGCAGTCTCACAATTCCTTCTCTGCGCTTAACCAGACGATGAGTATATAACATTGCCCTGTGATAACAAGTCCACACTGGTTTCACTGTACTGTCTTTTATTCCATTTGATCGTTTTTGCTTTCTTTTCTTCATTTAAGTGGCGTTTTCTACAACGAAAACGGCGACCTTATGCACTTACAGTCACTTTCTTTGCGTGGCTAAGATAACATTCAGTTAGAGCGGCGTTGAGCCTCGCTCCACTTCTCCATAATCTTCGTAGGTTAAATAATCGGTTTGTAGTCACTTGCTTACCCCGTATTTTACCGTGACCACGTACCTCATCATGAATGACAGTAAAAACTGTACGAATGTTGTGCTTGAATAAACGAACGTGAGCAATATCTCGCTTTTGATGATATATATAACAAAACCGACGAACTGATCAAATGATATACAGTGAACCTCTATGTGGCTCATGTCACGATGTATTCCACACAACGGCATAGTCCAGTCCTGCCACTAATTTACACTATGCTCAGAAGACACGGTAGGTTAGTCAGCTGACCAATTGTAACTTACAGGGGGTATAGAAACCTCACGAAAGGTGACCTCACATTGAAAGAGGACACACACAACTTAACTTTCTCCTGCCAGATTTTCATTGTACCCCCTTGTCACTATATGCGTCATCCATATTCACTTCTGTTTAACTTCACCACGTAGACCGAAGTTCACTCTTAAGAGCATCTTGGACGATAGGCTTTGACGCAGGATAAGACGATCTTTATTTTATTGCTCTTATGACGAGAGTCATGATATTTAAAATTCGCCGTCCTTAAATTGTTCCTCTCAACAACTTCTTTTCATTTTTATTTTGACCCCCATTAGGTCTTCAGCACACGTTGCAGCTTCGCTGGCAGAATATATGCATATATCCCGCATTGATGTCACAGTTGCCATTTTCTGCCCATGTATGGCAAAGATCATTCTGGTCAAAGCAGTTGGGATTTTCTGTAAGAGAAATGAAACAAATTGTGATGGATGTATGTGGGGTACGGGACAAATGATTAACATAGCACTGGGAGGGAAATGGGTGCATATCCGTGGCAACGCGACTCAGGGAAGAACCGAACGGGAGAGACAACGTTTCTCTCAATTCAGTTCAAAACATGTCTTTAAAATGCAAAGAGCTGTGACGTTTTCTGTAACGTTGATAATGTTGAATGTGACTCCTTGATAAGCATCCACATGACATCTATGTTCAACAAACGGAATCATCTGAACAATAGATGGATTGAGGACGACAGGAATTGACATATCTTTCATTGCGCACCACTGTTTCCCTACCCCGACACCCCCCTCCCCCGGGTCGTCAATCTCGACAACACTGCCACCGGATGTAGCAAGTCATCTCAGTGACCCTCCAGCACACTCCTTTCATCTTTATGATAAAATCGACCACGATCTCGTCATTTACTTTAATAAGCCATGCAGGGGACACGAGATCGCGTACCGGAACCCTGCCCCCCCCCCCTTCCCGATCGTCTGCGAACTGGGATTTACAGAAAAGGTTATAATACACCATTGACCTTCTGAACATTTGTTCTTTTTTATTTTTGTTTTTTTTTTCCTTCTTTATTTCCTTTTGCTTCTGGGAAATGCGCACACGCATAATTGTGTGCGATTGGGCACGATAAATTTCTCGACAGTAGAGTATGTATTAATTATGAGGGAGCTTGGGAAATTTATTTGCTCATCAGATTCGTAAGTGCCCAAGTGGTGATGTATCCACAGGACGCTGCGTGTGACAGGATCCACGGCATCCATTGAAATTGTTCGTTGGCAACAAGCCCTTTCAGGTTGACAAGACGCAGCTTACCGCAGGCGTTGCAACTCCGAGGACAGTTTGGACGCATGTAATTTGGGTTAACTTCGCATTCTCCTCGTATAGCCCAACTCCTGCAATGTTCATTCTTGTCCGTGCAATCACCATCTGTATACAAAACGTAGAAATCGGAGAGAACTCTTTAGAAAGTTTGCCAATATATTCCCAGCAGTGGTCTTCAATCAGAGCAGAAAAAGAAACTTCGAATCATACAGGCTTACAGACACCGTCTCAAAATTTCTTTTCTCCACTAAAACTTAACAACTGAGGCATTTCAAATTAGCGTTCCCCCCACCACTCTATCCTCCTCCTCTCCCAGTCATCCTGTTTCTTGTTTCCGGTTTGCGCAAACACGACAGTTTGATTTTAGCTGAAAAACTGCTTTTATCGGAACCATCGGATTTTTATCGGATTTTGACAACAACACAGCCATCAAGTCAATTTAAATCCAAATTTCGAATTCAATAGCATAAGTCGAAAATAGAATGCCCACCAACATTTCAAAAACTGCAGATATTTCTTATTCTTTCTTTCTAAATTTTCAACATGGTAAAAGAAGAGTAAACAATTAAAGACGTCAGAATCCCCAAATCAGAGACAAGTAAAATAAACTAGATATAAAACAGATACACAAAACTGATTCATAGATGTATCAAAACGACTCTAAAAGGTCAAAAATCGAAACTAGACATTAAATACTTAATCATAATATGAAATAATCTGAGACACCCCAAATGAAGAAATTGAATTCAGATATTTACACTCAATATGAATAGAGTTCCAAATTGAGAAATGATGTCGTACCCTCGTTGTAATCTCTTTTTAACAACCCAAAAGATGAAAAGTGCTTTTTGAGTTTCAGTCCACAAGTATCTGTACTTTGTGGGTGAACTGAATGTGAAATGTTATAAAGTATATCCAATGCGGGGTTTCCATCGGAGGTGACATGTCATGGACGAATTATAGCGAAGAGCTATTCTGAATTTGACGAGAAGACCGTGTCAGCGAGGTACATCACTCAAATTTTTACCTCATGATATCAATTTGAGGCTAAATATAAACAATCAAACCAGCTGCGCAAGGCTCACCATATTCGTCTTCTGGTTCCTGCGGTCCGTTGATTATCTCACAGTCGTTACAACTCACGGGGCAGTTAACCAGCATCCACTCCGGGTTATCTTCGCATTCTCCTAATTCAGCCCATCTGGAGCAAGAATTATGACCATCCACACAAGATGGATCGTACTGAGGGACAAATCCGTCTTCGTTAACTATGTGTGACGAATAAATTGCAGACAGTCGAAGTAGATCTTTTGTCCGACGTCCAACGACAATTCTTGCCTACTTTAAAGGGTTTTTTTTCTGTACCTAGTGTAAAGTTTGGTGTATTACTATACACATTCCCTGTTTTAATTTTAATATATTCAGTTAATATTTAACTGTAATTACAACCAATACCTTTCTTTTCTCCGCAAAGTACCACATTTAAAATGCTATCTTCGTGAAATCTTTGGGAATAGATTGGAGGGGTAGGAGCAATCGAAAAGCTAATATATCTATTCTATGTATGGACAAATTATGAAGCTAGAACTTCTAGATACGCCAAATTGGTCATGTGTTGACCAGGTTGACAACGGCATAACAGACGTCATGTTCAACTGTTCATTACATTCACTGAAAGCTTCACATTTACAAAGTTTAAGAAGACTTTGAAGAGGACGCAACCCCCTCCCTCTTCACCTGTAACATCTTGTTATTTTTAATGTATTAGTCCCTTTAAGCAGAAAGTGGCATTTTATCACTTCCTTGCCATAAGGAAAAAACACATATTGAGAGAGGCAGTACTTCAATCGGTTTCTAAGACCTGTGACGAACAAACTTCTTTAAGGCTTCAAAAGGAATGTTACAATCTTGTTGAGTTATTATCAAATATCACGCGAAAAAGTTTCCCAAATGTGATATAAGATTGGGCAACATGTACAGAACTAAACCTATACAGGAACTTTCTGGAAGACTTGTGAATGTTAAACTATAACACATATATGAATAATATTAATAAAAACAACATTGTCTCATATATAAAGGGATAGTATATATATATATATATGTATGTACATCTTAAACTCGTATGCTTACCTGTAATGGGGACGTCACAATTCAATCTCAGAATCTGAGTTGATATTGTACCTGCATCGGATGAAAGTATATCACAACACGTTATAGGAATAAAAATGCGAAATTGACACACATCTATACCCCCAAGACGAGGATTTAAATCAAAATTTGACACTAGCAAGAAAAGTCGCCAAAGACTATAAGGCAAGAAACAATAAAAAAGGACAAAGGATTGAACGTAATTTTGATAAACAGAACACCAAATATAACACACAAATTCGCATATTCCCAAATATAAAGTCCATGAGCCATATAGAAAACTATCGATGAAGAACAATGCTGAAGTACTTTCCATTTCAAAATCTATATTTTCAAAGCAAAGAACGTCGAATATCGAGCATCAATTGATGGTTCTACAATACCAGCACTGAAAAAAAAAACAATACCAGCACTGGAAGAAACGACCAATACTAGTACTAGGATAAAAAAATCGTATACTGCTTTTAAAGGGAAATAGGGCCTTTAGAATACACCAACATGACATACAAAAGAAAATAGCGGTAATCATTGTTAAACCATTCAATCTCATCAATAAACATCTACCAAAGTTTCATCTAATCAAAACATTATGCATGTGATGAGTAACGGAAGATGCATCATTTGAATTTTGAAAAGTTTGAGAGACCAAATTAGTGTTGAGTAAGAAATAACTGAATTTCTCTCTTTGAGAAGCTTATTTCTTGAAAAGAAGGCCACTGTCCTTCATTATTTTGAGTAATCTATCATTCCACGTCCACAAACATTGGTTTAAAAAATATGGATGTTTTCTCTAAAACAAACGCCCTATTACCCTTTAAGTAGGCATGCATTCTGTAGACAGAAAAACTCTAACACAAAAGTATATGCAGTCTATTCCTTCGCTTGCGAATGTTAGTATTTTAACTTTAAATTTGGGAGGGGGAGGGAATTGGACATAAAAACCATCTTTACACGATCCCACCCCCATCTAGCCAAGTGAGTGTCCAGGTAAGATTCAATAATTATTAAGAACAAAAGACATTTTTAGTTGAAGAAAGAGTTCGTGGGTGTTTGTATTTTGGAGGAGGGAAATGCGCCTACATTCAGTTGTTGAGGAACAAACTGATCAAAAGAGTAAATATTCATATCATGCCCAATGAAAATCTCTTACACGAAGTTTGTCTACTTCGGAAGTATCCAAAGTCATGAACAAACTGATCAAAAGAGTAAATATAAATGAAAAAAAAAACGGAAAACGCAGAAAATTTAAAGAATTTCAATCGAAATGGGACATTAATCCGAACTCTTGCTTTCATCGACAATTTTCACATATATACTTACTCTGTGAGGTACAGCGGTCGACCAATTCATTCTGACAGGGGAATATCGACGCAAGTATTGAATACAATTTCGAGTCGTAATACTTGAGTTTCGATCGGCTGTCGACGTCGTTCTGTAGTCCGTCTTTGGCCGGCGCTTGGACGTTGAAGAAAGACTGCACACCCTCCGAAAAGTACGCCTCGACTGTATCGTCCGACATCGTCCGCGTCCACAACTTCTGCCTTCTCGCGTACGTGTAGGCATCCTGTAACTCAAATTCAAATTGGCGGGTCACATCGCTGGGTAACAGCGCGATTTTGTGCATCCCTTGGGCTATGGCACGTACCAGCGTATCCTCTCTCTTGTTTGGATCTTTTCTGTCACATAACAGGTTCTCCTCTCCCACCGATATGACAGGTATGTGCTCTGTGCCTCCGAGTCCTCGGACTAAGTCGCTGTACTCTGCCCTTAAATGCGAGTACTCGGGTATGTTGAGAGTCACCTCGTTGTCTGCTATCACCACTATCCTGGTGAAACGCTCATATAACAACTGGCGGACGCGACGGTTGTCCCCTAGCAAGATGCGCGCGACGTAACAGGCGCGCATCAGTGCGTCGTCGGAAACGCGCGGGGATCCCAAGATGGGTATTTTGAAGGCATGTGTGTATTTGTGATAATATGAACTTAGTCTGAAATCATCGATGACGTCATTGGGGATATCCGTGACCGTAGTGCACTGCCAAGTGTTACCAGCCTTCCCTTGTCGTGTTCCAGTATTCCTCAACACGTACTGAGTCGTTTTTGCTGCAAAGTAACGAAATAGGGGGACGAAAATCGTAAGTAAAATCCGAACCGGTCATCAACAGCAAATCCTCTGAATTGTTCAGCGTAACAGATTCATCTTACACTAGGCTATTAGTTTTTATGAAATGTAAGTAGTGAATCACTGGCTCGCAGAATGAAAAAAGGATATTTTCTAACATATTGTAAAAAACTTCCATGATACTTATAGACTTACATGACACTATACTTCCATGATACAAATCACACGATTAGTCGATTCATTCTGATCGGCTCTATTTTGTAGAGGTCCATACATTTTACAGTGTAGTGTATTAATGCTTGCATATAGCAACAAACAGGTTTGGTCAATGTCGCACATGCAGTACACAGGAAAATGAAATTAAACGTTGAGTCTATGCGAGTGGTATTGGAATATTCAAGATGAATAAACCTGCCCTCATATCATAAAATATGTGTGTAAGCCGATCATATTACAATTCATATAGAAACATTTGAAATCGATGCTACAAATAGATGCCACCCACTTGTAGACTTCTTTTTCATCTTTTCTTACGTTTGTTGGAACCGGGTGTTTTGTAATGTGTTTTCTTCAATGTAGTGTACACGACTAAAGATGGCTCTTGCCTTATTAATGAGTCACACTGGTAAAGCCAGAGATTCAGTTTGTCATCGAATTTCAATGCCAAAAAGAAGAACTGTCCCATTTCCATCAGACAAAGAAGGAACGATTAAAAATGTTTTTGGGGACAAAAAAAAGTACAAAAGTGGGTGAAAAGCAATTGAAAAAAATGTCATGACTGATTATTCTAACGGCTGTATTAATATCATTCGGTGAATGGATTTCTATGTAAGCATTTCTGAGAGAAAATACGACATAATTTTCAAGTGTCATGCGAAACTTCAAAATTTCTCCATATCTTTTGATAAATTTGGAGTTCTCATATGCCACCTCACTGATATATCGACCGTCCATGCACACCACTTAACAAAACTAAGTTGCACTTTCTTGACAAGCTTAATTAACTTAAGCCACTCTTCATTCAAAATCGCGTTCAGAATACTTACACAGATAAAACTTGCAGACAATATTCAATTATGTGTATGTGTTCTGTTAATCCCAGTGTTTCCACAGCCCAATTTTAGATTTCCTGGAATTGAATACAAAATTTTCTGGAATTTAGTAGCATTTCCAGGAATTTTCAAGTTGGTAGTTCACGAGCTAAGTTTGCTTTGCTGTAACATGCCCTACACTTTCGCAGATGGGGTCTTTGAACTAATGCACAGTGAAGGCGGGTGTGTGTAGAGTACTATTTCAATGGTATGCACTGTATTATACACTGCAGTAGGGTGGTCTGGCAGGGCTAGGTAAAGGGATCGGTCATTAGAAATAAGAAAAAAAGGAATTGCTCTGGTTCAATTACCTTAGATTTTACTATTATTTTTTTTTACACAACAATTTCTTGATTTCCTGGAATTTTTCCATTTCCCGGAAATTACCTGGAAGAGGGCCAGATTTCCCGAAATTGGGGAAATTTTATTCGAAGTGGTAACACTGGTTACTCCCCCTCACATTTTTTTCTTCACGTGATGTTCTTACCGTATTTCTCGCTGTTTAGTAAGAAGTATAACTCAGGATTTTCCTTCAGAGTAATGTCACCGGATTCTACGGAAATTATGGAAAAAGAAGGGTGTATATAACTAACATCATTATGGTGGCTTATATATTTTTTTTCTCTGAAATCAAGACAAATGCTGTAATGAAATAGAAGTGAATCTCACACAGAATTCTTTAACACCTCCCCCCAATGACCTCAGTTGCCTTCTTTCAAAACTAAATGGAGTCCACGTATTGGCCAGGAAATGACAATATATACATACAGAATCAGATTGTAACGATACTTGGAACAAAGTTTGCATTGACCTAGAAGAGAAAAGTAAATATTTTTGGCAACACAAATATCTAAAAGCGCATGCAAATAGCATGCCATATGTTGCATTATTCCATCACAGATAAAACCGAATATTTTTTCATATATATATATATATTTACTTTCTTTTTTGTGTTAATTCTTTTTTTTTCTCTTTACAGGTGGAGACCATATTTCAATAGCAGGCTGTGTCAAAGATATGTAGTTTCAACGAATTTCTATTTTACAGTGGTGCATTGCATTATGGCATATCCGTGACGTCACGACAGACCACCTAACTTTAATACGGTATCCTTTTCAATTCTTTCTAATTACAACTGGTTTATAAAAAAATAAACATTAAGGTGTTTTAAGAGTTGTGAGCTGTGATGTTCATTTCAGCAACATTGCAACCTCAATTTATAATAAACCCAATATAATTTTGACTGGTGTCAAATACCAACCTTAAATACGTCATTTAGGTGTCAAAGAACAACAACAACGACTTTTGACAGTAATATGCCAGTGTTACATAACACTTCTACGTAACTATTGGTAACTGAAAATTCTTCTTGAACAGAGTAGCCGTTCTTCTTTGATAATCAATATCATGAGTCATGAACAAGATATTGAAGTGCGGTATGAATACCTGCGGTGACATATGCTTTTTTCTCCACTACAAGTGTCACTGGAACATTTCTTTAATACCAAAACGGAATTAACTGATGCAAGATTTGAACTAAGGCATTTAAATTATGATCAATGACAATATAAGCAGGCCTTCTGATCTATATTATTTTTGAAGCAAACTTGGTTAAAAAGTGTGTTAAAACTTTTATGGTCTAGCTACTCAGAGCAACTCTGGGGCGTTAATATGATGCATCTGCATGCCTACTTTCTGCAACAAAAAAAAAGACTTACCAGTTTCATAACCTTCCAGACATAAGTCACAACTTGGTCTGCAAGTCAAGGACATATAAGCCGGATTCGTTTCACATTCATCTCGAATTGACCAAGCTGGACACTTTGGACTGAAATCCATGCAAGCTAATAAATGAAAAAAAAAATACATATTAATATGTGCCTGTTATGATCAAATATTATAAACGGCAGACATAGTCATGACATAGTCATGATGATGGTAAGTATCATAATGATTATGATAAGAATGACGGTAACGACGATAATGATTGTAATTATAATAATCATAATACTAGTATTGATGATAATGATGACTACATGTGATGGTAATGATGATATCAATGACGGTGATGATTACAGGAATGATGATGATAATAACATTAATGATTACAATGGTAATGATGATGAAGATAATCATGATAATTATTGCAATGATGATGACGATCATGATGTTTTTGACAACAATCATGATAATGATGATTATGGTAATAACTTTGATGATGATCAGGCTTTTAATGATAGTAGAAGATGAGATAATGATGAGGATAGTAATGATGATGATGATGACAATGATGGTGGTAACAATGGTGATAATGATAATTATTATGATTCAATGGTGATAATGACGATGATAATGTGAACATTGAAACTCTCCTATGAAGCATATGCCAATCATAAAATACACCTTACATGACAGCGACGGATATACTTCACAAACACAATATTAACATTCCTTTCACAGGATAGATAGAATAATAATGTATAGCCTAACCACTTCTGTAGGTTGTATTGACCATCGCGGGAACCACGATGAATTGCCGTTAACAGTCCATCATTTTCGACAGTTTGTCAGTTCACTTATTTGTTACGTTTGTCAAACAAACGACAATCGCTATGTCGCTCCTACAAAGTGTGAGGGAACACAAAATTGCCGTCGGTCACATCGCTTTATGGGATAATGTGTTAAGTGTAAAGTTCACGAGACTGGCATTCGTTAAGCATAGAGGACGTGATATTCAAAAGTCATTACACAATGTGGGAGTTGAAGAGGTGATGGGGTGATGCACCGGGAAGATTTGTCCTAGGTGAGTGACCACTTTATGAGAGCTATACCAGACCGCATTTGAGGGCGTAGAGTACTTTTCTAGGTAAAAATTTCCATCGCACCCACCACAAATAATCATATCCAAGCTAAAGTTAATTTCACTGTTAGATAATTTCAAAGGACAACAAAAGCTTTTTGCTGTAATTGGCAGACATTCTGGAACCTTGAGACAAGCTGGAAATCTTCCCCCGTGATGGAAACAAAAAGATCTTCCTTCAAAGAGCACTGAAATATCTTGAGTTATGAAGAAGCCATTGGTGTTGGGTTTAAAGTGCCTGGATATTCGTCTTCATTAAAGAACCCCTTTACTTGTCAGAGGAATGTTTCTTTAATATGGCAAGCATATGGTTGACAGGTTGACAGAAACAATCACAACTTGACACTGTTAGGGTTAAAGGTGAGCCGGCACATACGCAGCTGAAGCGATATGGTGGCTCAATCACTTAACATTATCGCCCCATCATAGAAGATTGCACAGTTAACTTATGGAATTTAGACCTATATTATATCGAATGGCAGAACACAAGTCGATTAAACTTTGCAATTTACGAAAAGTGAAGTTGTAATGGACAAACTAGTGGGAATCATGACGGCGGGCAAATCAAGCACAAAAAATGGTGGTTTTCCTCAAGAAATATGCCTTAGTTTGGAACATCGTACGTGCAACGTCTATAGAAAATTAAACATAGGAGGAAAGAAGGCTACTGATGCTTTATATTAGCTGAGTGACATAGTGGATCAATGTAGTACTGGGTCAACTCTTGTCCCGTTTCCTTCGACTGTTTCCTTCAGTTTTTTTCTTTACGAATCTGTGTTCTAATCGCTGCGGGCAGTTGATACTTTGGGAAACCGCATTTCTTGACCTTTTAAGACAAGCTGTTAAAAGAGGTCTCTTTTCTTAACTCGACTTGAACATTCGTGAAATGCTGAAGAAACTAATTTTACACCACCAAAATTCAAGCCTGGTCTGCCACCTGCAGATTACGTTTAACTGATTGCAGATTTCTAGAACGTAAAAAATTGTGCGAGGCCGATTTGAGGTCTGTAGCACCACGCTGTGTATGTGGCAAAAAGGCTTGATTGGCTTGAGGGCAATCCAATTGTCCTACAGGCTATGGTCAAGTGTGTGTAAGTTGCTGAGAACAAGGGAGTACAGATACCAGATACCCGAACAAGAGAGGTACAGTTGTCAGGAAACGGTGTTGCCGGGTAAATGCGGCAAGTATGAAACACCAAAAGGTCCCAGATTCTGCCTTAACTTTTTTTCTTTTTTTGCATTGCTTACAAATGCTTTCGTCACATGTTTACGTACTTAAATAGCCTTTATATGGATTAACATTAAAAAGCTTGGAGTCACTGGTATGACTGGACGATTTGACACTTGTTCAATGTATGGTCGATGATCAGAAAATGTTTGGGGCCCCGTCAAAACACGCTGGTGAATATCGAACGTATCTTAATTGTAGAGCTCATTGCAGGCCTAGCCGTTAATTTAGGACCACCTTACAGATTATCTCTACTTTGGCTTTTCAATTTGTCCAACGCCACTTTTTAGGAAGGCGTAGGCTAGTACTGCTGTGAAAGTCCGAGATAAAAAAAGTGTCCACGTAGCCGGACGAAGATTTGTGCACCAATTATTAGTAGGCTAGGCCTATATGTCCCAAAACAATAGATCAATGGTGAAAATGAGGCCTGAAGTCGCCTATACAAAAAATGGAGTTTGCGTGTTAAACTGAACTATGCAACGTCGTTTATTCCAGTGAATTGAAAAGCTTTGTGCTTCTGCCGATACTTGACAATGCAAATTAGTATGCAATGATGTCGTATATATGCTTGTATAATTACATCTTGCCTGTATGTCGTTGCATATGGTAACCTTGGACCTCCGCCGGTTAGGTGAAATTTGGGAGCTTACGACTGTTCATCGCGTAGTCAATTGCTTCGAAATTAGGTCATTTTAAGCGTTATTTTGCGCAGGTGTCACGTCGTCTCTCTCGTTCACTAGCAAAATCGACAACGGCAAAACCACGGCTGAGGAGTTCTCGATTTGGCCGGTCGAAGGAGGAGATGCATGCGTGACGCATTGTGCTGAAGTTCAAAATGAGGTTATTCCGTCTGTATTAGCACTGGACTGTGCTAAAGAAAATCGTAAGTTCCCTACGAAATAGAGAGAACGTTTTGATAATAAGATCTAGTCTCCCCTCGGTTGATGATATACTGAAACGCAAACATTTCACTTCGTGTAGGGCCGACGGGCGCGAGGATCAAATGTGAATTACGACGATGAATGTCACGTGATCCAGTGATCTGTCTTCCAGCTTCCTGTTTGATCCATTTAGGTGGCTCTGTCTGTCTGAGATCAGAGACAGAGATCAGGGATGGCGATTCGTTTTACAAATGTGGGAGGGTATAGGGATGGGGGGAATGTAGAAGAATGACACCGGTCACTGAGAGTCGTCCTCAAGGGGGGTCTGGGATAGGGTGCTAATTCCTAGTTTATGTTAACTGTCCTAGAAAGATGACGATATGGTAGGCTAAGGATATACACATAATATCGCATTAGTTGAGGAACAATAGACTAGTAGGCTAGAAAAAAACAACATAGAGCTGCAAATACATGGTGACGTGTAAATTATCAATGAAAATATTCTTAGCCAGAGATTTATGGCAACGGGGTACTAAACATCTCTTTGACCGATTTTCATCGAGGCTGATGTACCCTCTCATCCACCCTTGTCCCCAGGATCGTCGTCCCTGTCTTAAATTGCTTCAGATCAACGAAAAGGGATACTTTTTGGAGAGCAATTATGTACTCACAACATTGTCGTTCGTCGGAGTTATCTCCACAATCATTTTCTCCATCACAAACTTCCCAATCATCCACACACCTCTCGCCGTCTGCGCATGCGAACTGTTGAGGATAGCAGTGGATTTTGCCTTGAAGAAACAAAAACAACGACGATGAGAGATAAATCATTGAAACATTACTCTTTATGTTCGGAACGATGCATTTCGCACAAGGGACAACCGCCTTTTCCGGACTGAGAACATGACCGGGTACGAAACTGAACCTGTCAACAGAGGCACCTTGTTCTTTAATTTCACGTTTACACACCCCTACCGGCAATGAACGTCCCCGATCAAGCCTCCCTGCCCAATCCTCCCCCCCCCCCCCCCCACGTTCACGATTAATGTAATAAATTGTAAGTTTCACGGTTTGGTCATGTTTGAAAGGGATCACGTTTAGCCCTCGTCAGTATCAGCTCACATCTGGTCCAGCACTTCGAAACACTTGACTTACGACAATTTTTGTCATGGCCAGGGCAGGATGTTACCTATGCCGGTGGCTGGTTCATGATAAGTCTGTTCAACACAACTATCACATACTGATAACTGATACATATCTTCACTCAACCACCGATCATTTGCGACAATGTTTGGAATAAAACTCATTTACAGATTTCAAATGAGTAGAAACATTCGAAAAGCAGATTGTAAACTATTTACACTTGGCCTACATATTAGGGAGCTTTCGACTGATACGTCCAATAGTCGACTGCTACGATTGTTACGTCATTTTTGACCCTATGCGCATGCGTCTCCCTCGTCCATTCTCCTAGTGGACGAGGGAGACGACGTGACGCATGCGCATAAATGACGTAGCAATCGTAGCAGTCGACTAGTGGACGTATCAATGGAAAGCTCGCTATCATTATCAGGATGGACGTAGTCATTGCTCAGTATTCATGTGTTGATAAGTCTACACTTCGAATAAATATTACAGGAAGACTAAAATAGAATTAAATTCAACTTCACAATTGTCTCCAATTTCTTGTCTCTTTTCTGCTGCATGGCTATTCCTCTCTCGAATTCTCCAAACGCTTCTAGAATATTGATAACCTGGTGCATGCAAGTAGGGGGCTATGATCAAGATTATTTGGTTAAGTATGTAGGCTTTACAGTGTAGGCCTAAGTGGTCAATATAAAACGCTTTGTTTAACTTACAGTTACTTTCATCCGAAGAATCTGCACAATCCGGGTAACCATCACACATCGTCGACTCGTAATAACATGCCGATCCGTCCGCACACATACGTTCGTGTGGTTCACATACGAGTTCATCTGAAACAAGAATTAAAGCGATGGGAACTTGCGATAGCTCAGTACATAGTCTATTTTCAGTTTCTGTAATGTTCTTCTAAACTAATTTTCCTTCACCATTGTGTTTCATGCTGCTTCACGACCGTTCAAACATTTTAACATTTGAAGAAAGAAAGGTATATGTCGTGAATTAAATTCCGTACAGCAAATGAGATAGAATGGGGATACTTGTAAATAATTCCAGTGAAAATGCCAGTGAATCAGAGTACACAACTTCGCTTTTTCGCTCTCATCCCCTATCCCTGTTCTTCCTTCCTTATCCCCCTCCATTCCCTCTTATCAAGCCTATAGAGTTATGTGCATCATTTCTCCATAGACTCCTCGCACAACATCACAATTGATCAAAGAACAGTTTCTGAAATTTTGTTTACGCAAGCGACCATTGCCTCTGGAGCGTCGTATTTCACATTTATAAAAACATGTATTAAAACAAGCTAACACTACAAAATATTACATATTTCAATGCTTCCCTTGAAAAACATAGCTTGTCAGGAGAGTCACACAGTCTAACAGGGGGGAAAGAACTGTACAAAAAAGTATACCTGTACAAAAGAAAAGGTTATGAGATAAATAGATGAAAATACCTTACATGACCGGAAAAATGTTCCACGTGATTTGTACCGTAAGAGAGATCATTAGTGCCATTAATAATATCAATCAGTAATAATAGATCAGTAATCTGTAATTACAAATATATTAACATGTATAACAGATGCTTAATCTGTAGTAACATATTAATCTGTAATACCAGCTTACAGTATTAATCTCATATTACAGATTAGAACAAATCATGTAAATAAAGGGCTTATGTGTCATGCAATAATCATGACTTTATTTTATCCAGCATATAATGTATAGGACTACATATGGATCGTATGTGAGTTGAATAAGAAATGAACTTAGTCTCTTCCGGATCAGCCAATCCTCACTTAGTGATATCATACACGTTTATCCCTTTTCGAGAGGTACCTAACCATTATGGTATATCTTGCTATAATGTCATGTTCTACTCATGTAGAAAAGGTCTTTTCGAGAGGTGATTTTAGCACATTATGGAAGTCTCTATGATGACTAAGTGAGAACGACCGCACTTTGCAGTATATTTTGCAGTATGTCGGCCTATACCTGGGTGGTAGGTGGGTTGTATGCAGCGACCGTCCTCGTTCGGAGTGATGTTATCTGGACACAAGCAATTATGGGAGCCAGGCGTGTTGATACAGTCGTATTCACAAGGCCCGTACAAACATTCGTTCTCGTCTGAAAAATGAAATAATGAATTAAAGCGAAAAGGTCCTTTAGAGGATACCAACATGGCATACAAAGAAAACAGCTTTAATCATTGCTAAACTTGTCAGGCTCGTCAATAAACATCTGCAAAAGCTTCATCTCCTCAAAATGTTATGCATGTGATGAGTAACAGAAGAAGCATCGTTTGAATTTTGAAAAGTGTACGGTGAACAAATTATCGTTGGGCAAAAAAATAACTGCATTTATATCTGTGAGAAACTTACTTCTTGAAAAGAAGGATACACTGTCCTTCATTATTTTGAATAATCTAGGCCAATCATTCTATATCCACAAACATCGGTTTTGAAAATATGGTAGTTTTCTGTAAAACAAACCCCTTTTTGAGGTGACGCAAAGAATGATAAACACGAGTAATCTGCATTTACAAACTCTCAAAAAGTGAAATTATTTCCCGACGGTAAGTCATTTTTTGGAAGAGTCACAGTTGTATCCTTGAGTGACGTAGTAATTGCCCCAAAAGGCTCCTTAAAGGAAGAGGCAACCAGAAATTACGACGTTACACTTCCTCAGTTAAATTAATTTACTCTTTGATTGAGTGATGGCTACTGTCACTAAAGCCTCAAAATAATTTAGTCAAAACAGTCTTAGCTAGTTCTATGACACATAGTTTGACTAACAATCAGTCAAAATGACGTCTGATAGAGCTAATTAAGTCTGTTTTGACTAATTTCTTTTTTTTAAAGAGTGTATCAGAAATGATTTCCTATTGTTCTGAAATTAAGAGGGATACTTCGTGTAAAAATACAATCTTAACCCTATTAAGTTGTCAAATGGATCCGTATCATTGAAATTACAGAGCACACGCCATGACACAATCTTAGAACTTTTCAAAGAGATGGAAATATGACTTTGTAATTTCGTATCGTATTTTGGTTTATTATTTAGAGCAAAAACAAGTAAACAATCCCATGCCTATTGTGAGACCAATCAAAAGAAAGCTTCGAAAAAGATTCATTTCTGTAGGCTACCAAAAAACCCCTCAATGTATACCATTTCATCTAAGGTTAGAAGTGGGAACATAGATCAAAAGAACATAAGGGCATGAAAAAGCATCAGCATTGCTTTAAGTGCTTGTTAAATTGTTTAATACAATTTTCTAAGAACGGTACCTTGACATAATTCGTTAGCTTCATCGTAATAAAAGCCGTCCTGGCATATACACTCGCAGTGCACCAAATCTAGGATTGCGCCCTCTCCACACAGCATAGCGTTGCAGGCTAGATTACGGGAGGTAAAAATGAAAAAAAAAGACAACACAATAGGATAACATTGACTTCTGAACATGCACCCAATCCTTCCCGACCCTCTTCCCCACCTATACCTCTCCTCCCCTCAGGATACAACATCTTTTGATAATCACTAGAAATATTAACCACTACGCCCCACAATGGTCCCCCACCAGCGAAAAACAATTACCTACACCATAATCTGGGACAACTTAACCCATTGGGACACCTCGCTCCCCCATAACCATTCGTAACCCAAAAGTATCCAAAAATACGGATAGTTTTGGTTTCATCACCTGCGGTAAATATCACCCCCTAGCCCTTCCTCTTACCGGATGAAAGTTTGATGATGCCTTTAAAGTATCACCTTCTACTACTTGAAATAGTATGTCAATATTTTGAAGAGAACTAATCAACAGTAATTCTTTATAGCATTCATTTATTCATTCATTCTAACCTTATTCCAATCTCACTTTAAAGGTAAAGGAGATAACAGAGCGTATACGTAAAAAGAAATAAGAGATTGATGAGTGAAAACAAGAAGCTCGCAGAGAGCTTATTTACGTTGCCAACCCTTAACAAAAAAAACCCAGGAAATTCAATAAAGTAATACACACCTATAAAAAACAATAAAAGTCAAAGAAAGAGTCAATGAAATAAGCAGTCGTTATATGCCGGCATAATGACTTGAAATATGTGGGGGAGGGGGGGGGGGGACGTGGAGGAACTAGGAGGAGTTGAATGCGAGACAGCCGATTGAAATTAGTGAACTATGACAATAGTTATTTATCCTCATTCATTAGTCACCCATTAGGAAATGTAGTACATCCTTGTAAGTGTCTTTATTCGTACCTAGGTGGGCACCGATCGCGTAGTCTGTCGCAGAACACGTCACATTATCCGCATTCAGTTCATATCCTGTCGGGCAGTAACAAGCGTACCCACCGTAGAAGTTCATGCAATGTTCGCACTGGGTCTCCTCCAGATCACATTCGTTGATATCTGTTAATGAAGCATAAAAAACAGGAAATTGTACATCTTCAGTTTGCAAGGGAAGAGGTTAAAGGTTTCCTGTATTATTCCGCAATCTGCTAGAATGGACATCACTGGCAGAGGACCAAAACGGCGTTGCATATAACCGCCCCTCCTCCTTCCTATCAAGAGCTAGGACTTGTATTTGCATTCGCTCTCACGTGTTCCTTGAATCAATACCAACAACTATGTTGAAGTAATCTTCATCGAACCGAAAGATCAATTAAAAAAAAAAAATGAGGATTCCATAAATTTGAGGAACACGACTGCCCTATAGCTAAATAGTGCAACCATCATAGCGGTACGGAGAAGATAGAACCATAGTAGACGTGACGTTATTGTTGGTTTGGTATTATGAAGTTTTCCTGCCAAAGAGAATGACTTCCAGGTAGATATTTATCAGATGATGTCAGGGTGATGATGTCAGGGTTATCTATGGCTTTTTTTTCCTTCCCACAGAAATGGAAACGAGGAAGGATGTCAACTTGTTGTAGTTCGGTATGCTCATCAAGTGAAGCTAAGAAACATGTACGGGTACAGTTTACACTGAATATTAAACTTGGCCGCAAAGTTCTGAAAAATTAGTTTGTATATTGGTTACTAAAATTGCATGTGAACCTATTATATGCATTCTATATCTTTGGAAATTTGCAACCAGCTCTGCACACAATAGGCGGCTACCATTCAGACTCGTAGTCAAGAAGAGCGGGAGGGGGGAGGGGAGAGGTCAGCTGGCACCACCCCTACAAAAATTTCCCCGTCCCGTTATGTGAGACATGCTGGTGGCCACCCTCCTATTTTCGGCACCCCTGGGAATCTGACCTGACGACATGACCCCTGTTACACGTCATTCCCCTCACTAATTCCACGGTCGCTGTACAGCGTGCAATACGCAATAAATCTTATTATCATGGCGAACACAGAAACGGGTTCATGTGGTCAAGAGAGGGCATGGTATTTATTTATTTATTTACCTATTTATTTATTTATTTATTTTGTTTTTGCTTTTAAGTAACCTTTTTATAATGCTTAGTGATTGTGACTCTATCTTTGAAACTTCGCCAGTAAAAGCATCCTTTTGTCGTACCTTCTATGCATGAGCATTTCAGCGACTGACGAAAGTATTTTAACGTGAAGAATCTCCTAAACCATCCCCTCTCCCCCCCCCCCCCCAACACCTACACATCCTAGAATTTTTTTTTTTTTTTTGCCTTTCAGATAAAACTATTCGCTTCTCTTGGTACTGAGGGTCGTTTCTAGTGTCTGAATGTTGCTTAAAGGGGCTCATTGTGTTGATGTTGGTAAGTTTGTGAGGTCAATGGAAGTTAAAACCACATTATAACCAGCATTTTTAGTCATGGTTCTGTCTGATAGTTAAAAAAAAAAATTGTCAACTTTTGTTACTGTTTGTCCTTGACTTGTACTGGCTGTGTGCATACATTAGTAGTAGGCCTAAAGTGAAATGTGTCTGGTCACCAATTTCCACAACCCAAATTGAATCGTTGGTTAGTCACTTATTAATGTTCTTTTTGTATGCAAAACATGAGGATCCTCTCAGTTTGGCCATTTGTCATTAGTATACTTGAAAGGTTTCAGTGAATTTCATGAAACAACTCAATGAGTCTCTTTAAATGTGGCCACCTTTGCTCGCGGTCTTAGTGGCATTTCAATGCAGGGGTCATCGTAGCCGGATAACGGACGTGGTTTACTCATGCATCAGCTCCGACTGAATTCGTAGTACCCGCGATGTGTAAGTTAAAAAAAAAAGGTACATGCCAATCCCTGTTGGGGAGGTTAGCGTCATTCGCACAACATGGATTTTGTCGATTATTTCCCTAGATGTCTGCAAAAAATGGTCGCTGAAATCCCTCCGAAGAAGTAGTTGTGGTGATCGAATTAGCACTTTTAGCAGAGTGTTCAAATTTGGTAACAATCATGTAGCATGAGTTGACTTCAAAATAGTATGGCACAATACAACAAGGTATCTTACCTCGACATACTTCGTCAATGAAGTCATACCAAGCTCCGGCTGGACACCTGCATTCACATTTCCTGACTTTCAAGACTGCGCCGTCGTAACACGCTAAAGCTTGACAAGCTTCGTCAAAAGAAGAGAAACACAAGAATTTTATGAACAGCCACCATTTCTATAAATACGTCATCAACATCATCTTTATCAACAACGATGTTGACAACAAAATCATCTTTGTAGACGACGTCGCCCTCATCCTAGGTCATTCACCTCCATGGAAGCAGTGATCAACACTATCATTAGCAGAATCATCATCAACATCATCATAGGTATCATCATTACCCCCACGACCGCCATCATCGTTACCATCATTTACCTTCTTTATCATCACCACCGCCATCATCACCATCATTACCAATGTTATCACCATCATCATCATCTTCTTAATCATCATTATCATCATCATTACATCATCATTACTAATAATCATCGTCGTCTTCAAAACTATCATCATCACCCTTACCACCACCACCAACATCATCATCACCATCATAATCACCATCATCATCATCATTATCATCATCATCATCATTACCACAATCAGCATCAGCATCTTCATCATTATCATCATCATAGTCACTGCCACCATCATTGTCATCATCATTATTTTCTCCATCTTCGCCACCATCATCATTACCATCATTATCAAAACGTACTATCTTTTTAATCGTCATTTACACCATCCTCATCATCAACAACATCATTACCACAATCATCTTCAACATCATCACCGTCACATTCATCATCACTGTCATTATCACCACCATCAGGGAGCGTCATCATCATCAACAACAATATTGTCATCATCATGATCCAAAACCTACCCTGTATCACAACACATTAGTACACTATGTCTGTACAATACAATGCAAAACAATGGCTTACAATGTTTTGTCTTAAGCATTGTTAGTATATCGATTAGGGCATGCAGTTTATGCCTGTAGTAAAGTAGTCTTTCCTTTTATTTAGAAGTAAAGTGACACTCTTTAGACGTACGGTGACACTCTTTGGTGAACTTTTGACCTTATTTTTCGGTACAACCATGAAAAATCTCGATTGTTGTAAGTGACACTTGTCGTGAATGTGATTTTGTATAATACAAAGGAAAGAAAGAACGGAGAACATGTGTGTAACATGAAACATGTCATGTAATATTATGTTATGTGAAGTAACATTTTTTTCTTTTGCTTGAAGTTTAGAGCTCGAGGAACTTTCCACGAAATATCGATGTGCCAACGATAATCGAATCGAGTTGCATCTGACATGAAATGTATTTTGAAAATAATGGACTCGGAATATGTCGTAGGGGTTATCAAAGTGGTTATTTAAAGTGACACACCGATACATTACATCCATTTAGTTGGCCTAATCATTACAACAAGCGTGTATAAGGATTTGTACAGATGAAAAATTAGTCGAAATATCCCCACAGGTCCTTAGGAATGCCGAATTCCTAGGGCAGTTTAAAATGATGCCAAACATGTTCAGTTTTTGATGACAGTCCATAAACGGAGAGGAGGGCAACCCTCGATGTTTATCACTAATGTATGAAGGTTACCGAAGCGTAACGTCACATCCACTCACTAATATCGATAGGTATACATTTGTTTTCCCGTTGGAATTGATGTCTATATAGCGTAAGGACAAACCTCCGATTCCAACAAAAATCTTTGCATCTACGTTCTGTGTTTTGTAAAATGTCCAATGATTTCGCTAAATTAAAGTCCGAGTGCTAGGCCTAGTAGTTTCGTGCCATCCAAGTAAGCCACTCATCCACTGGCATAAACTAATGTTGTAAAAGAAGAGAACGTTCTAGAACAAGCAATTAATGTTGGCCCATACAAACGGCGTTGTTGATACGATGTAATAGAAAGAACCATGTGCCTGGAAGATATATACTTCATACCAATCAGGCACCTGGCTGTAGATAGATGAACCAATGCATTAGGTCTCAGAGAAAATGGAAGACTGCATCTGTATTGAACCATATTGAACAAATCTGAACCAGGGTATATTCCATTCCACTTAACATAGAGATCTATGGTGTCAAGCAGCTTCGTTGCTCAGCTCAGCATATTCAAGGTAGGAAATGGTTATTGAATGGTCCAACGCTTCCTGTTGTTCCTCGTTCTAGTGGAGTAAAATGACGTTCATTTTTTTTTTTTTTTTGCTTTTATTGGACTGACAAAATACATATAATAACATAATTTGACCTACATATACACTTCTTTTAAAGTCATTTTGAAGATGTGAGAAGTTTCGGCATGGATTAATTGAAATAACATATTTAGTTCATGCTCTCCTTCAAATGTAAATGACAACGATATGGATTTTAACATTTTCCCATACATATTGCAGTCAGTGCCATCCTTGAGCGGCCACTGTCTCAGCCGATAGGGGAAACAGTCCGAGGGTTTTCTGTCGAAACGTGGAAATTAGGACAATGTCATTGCTCCGTGGTTAACTGTGCCTTGGTTTTTTTTTTATTATGTCTCATCGTCATGTAGAACTGTCCATATCAAATATTGAACGTATGAAAGACTAGATGTTTTCATGAGTATTTGTGAAATTTAAAGCTCTATTTCTCTTCGTCGATAATTTTGGTAAAGATTAGATTCGACCAAACTTATCACCGAAAATTCACCGACACGACAAGCAACCTGTGTTTTTTTTTTTTAACCTGACCAAATGCAGAGATTTTAGAGACAACATCGTGGCGAATGACACTTCAATATATACGGTAAGCATTAATTTAGTATTGCTTGTGTTGATGTGACTGGTGAACTCATCATAGAGCGTCTAACTGGCATCCATGACGTCACAATCCCCTTTCCCTTAAGTCCCCCAGAGACTATAAGAGAAAGGCTTCTGAATGTGATTACATGACCGGCAGATTACATCAACGCTTCGAGCATACAATCAGTGTTAATTTATAGCGCCATAAAAGATCCACCATTATTATTGTTAATATGAATTACAACGTGGTATCATGTGACAGTACATTGGACTTACATTTACGTCCGTCTGCCGTAGGCCGTGTCAGATATATTTTCTTTTTTTTTTCATTTTGTTATTACATGAATACAGTTACCGTCTGAAGGTATACTCACGAGCCAGCCTTGGTTCAGGGAGACATTGCCATCCATCAGCGTGAAGTATATACCCCAAGCCACATCTGCACTCGAAGGAACCTACCGTGTTGTAACAGGTTCCTTGACATTTTCCTTCATTCTCTCTGCATTCGTCAACGTCTGCAAATAAAAAAAAAATTATTGATATGTTGAGGTTGTTTCATTGCTGCATGACGCAGACAGGGTAAGAGGTACCGGTAAATAGTATCTGAGTTTGAGTTGAAATAATACATCTTTTGTACTCACGGGGATGGGATACACGAAATTACTCCGTGATCCAAACTGGTGTTTTTGTTTATGTTTACTTTGTACTTCAGAACCAGAGAGAGAGGGAGAGACATCTGAGGGGTGTGTGTGTGGAGGGGGGGGGGGGAGGAGTTAGGAGGGATAGGTGCTTAAAAAGAGAAAGAATGAGGAACATCCCGTAGGTGTAGAGGCTCTATCCTATATCCCCAACACCAGATGGTTTCACAACATCATACAGGACAGGCTCTAAATGCCAAAAGGGGAATAGTGAAAATCTCATCTGATTAGTAAGGGCACTTTTTTGTCAAAAAGAGCACCATATAAAGAAATACAGCGAGGAGTAACCTTCGAATCTCCCCCACCCATTCCTGTCTGACATAAAATGACTCTAAGTTCAGGATTACCGTGTAGATGGCACTGAACGCTGTTGGTAATTCAAACTCACCATGACAGCGTTCATAATATTCATCGTATGTATAACCATCCCGGCAGACGCATTCACATCTCCTTTCATTCAGTCTGGCTCCCTGTCCGCACCTAAGATCACATACATCTATACAAAGAAAAAATCTAGAATATAGGAAAATATAATATGACAAAACATTTTGAGAGATAACCTATATTGATTCATATTTTCAGAAGTAATTTTCATATTTGCATCTTATATCATATTATATTTTTTGTATTTAGATGCATTTTTCAAACCTTTTTAGAAGTATGACAATGCATTGTGAAATCCTTCTAAGCACCTCAACTCAACAGGCAAAGTCAACTTTACTTCTAAACTCTATTCCCCGCATTTGTTAGATAAACTTTCTTAGGACCAACAGAATGCAATTCGCAACCGCGTAACTCAAATCAGCATCCGAAGCACGTCAACTTCCATCTTGCCTCAGTGACATTATCTAAAATGAATTGGCCAATATATCTGCAGTGATTGTCCTCAACAAGTTACCTCAGCCTGAGTTTTATCTCAAATTTAAACTCATTTACAATTAACACCCACTCAACTCAATTCAACCTAACCTATACCAAACTCGATTTCTGCTCGCCTAAGTTCCTATTTGCCTATTTGCGACTACATTCCAAGTAGCCAAAACCACTGGGGTCATGAGCTGAATGGTTGCAAACTCGATGATGTCTGCCCATGCACAGTACGTGAGAATGGAAGAGCTGATGCAGTAACACCGCATGTGGTTCGATATAGTAGGCTGAGTAAAGTCTCAGTCCTCCTAGCGCGGGAGAGCTCCCCGTCCTCCAGAAGCAAGTTTCAAAAATCTACAATATCATTCACAAGAAAGCCTTTATTCATTTTATATACGTTCACCAACTAAAAGCCCTTGTTATCTTAATAAAATAAGACCAAAAACGTCATAAAACGCTGGATGCTTAATCGTATGTGTTATTCCTGGTGGAAGAACAAGGACCAGAATATCGTGGTTGGGGGACTGGGGGGGGGGGGGGGGGAGTAAACACGCCCGTAGCCAGGTCAGCTTTTTAGTTGAGACAACTGCAGAAATAGAAAGGGGGCGAACCTACCGGGCACATGTGACATGCTGATCATTTTATACCCAACAAGTTGAAGGGTGGGGGTGGGAGATGGGGGGCCTAGTCCTTGCAGGGTTTCCTCCCTTGTCTACGGACCTAGAAGTAACATTTATTAAAACAAGGCGACAGAGACATCTTGTCTTATGCAATCTTCTGCATGCAGTTTTATGTATTCCTTGTGCATGACATTTATAAACACAAACACAGCTGGTTTCAACATAAACATTGACACAGTTATTTATTGATATTACCAGCCTATTTAACGTGCGCTGGGATTATCCTTTTCTTTAACGTAATGTACACGTCGGGCAGCCATCCATCCACTTATATTATTTTACAGTAGTTACGGTGATTCATTTTTTTTTTTTATTCTCCGTCTTACTTAAAACAATACGACGGAGGCGTAGAACAATTCATCAATTTTACAGATGTCGGGAAAACCATCACTTACCTTCAGGTGGAGGGTTACGACCTCTCTTTGATTTCTAAGAAGAAAGCAAAAGAGGTAAAATGAATAATTCATTCAGAGCAGTTACTACGACGACATTGGTAGCTTACTCAGTATTGTCTGGGCTTTCATGATCACAACGGTGACTAAATGAGATCAGTTGAAGCATTACGTGGATTGTACAATCAAAGTGATTTTTGTAAAGACTTAATCATGGGAGCAGGCCCTGGTGTGGGCACAGCGTTCCCACCATTTTTTCTTCTTTTTTTTTTTTGGTGGGTCATGATAGACCGTGTCCCAATTTGTTTCGACCAAACGCAACATTTCAAATTAGTTGACTCAATTTGATCCACCAAATAACATGTGATAAAAATACAAAAATGATTATTCTTAATATTGTTCGAGGCGTGATATTTACCTACATATTATTTGTTCATGCCTACTTTTTTTTTGTTCTGCAGACGCCCATGTATCTCTTAAGCAGAAGTACGTTATGATATCTAAAAATTAAAGAGGTTTGGAACCACCATTGGATGTCGGAGGTGTTATTTTCAGCGATCTGTGAAAAAAAAAAAATTCTCCATGTGCTTAGTTAGCAGTTGCTTTTAGTAATATCGTTTTTATTATCACTGTACAGGGTTGCATTTAAGCACACCGTAAACCATTTGTGTATTTTCTACATATGGCCATCTGTGGGCTTCAAAGCACCGCCATAGTTGAAAGTTCTTTGCTCCAAAGCACTAGCGCTCCGGCCTCTCCATATCAGGAGGTATACGACTCTATTCATGTCAGTGTTTCTTAGTGTGCGGTTAGCTTAAAAAGTCCTGCCCTAGTTTATGCAGGGGAAAGTGTCGAGCATGTGGTCGACCTCTTCCATGATTTTCTTCTTAGTGAGTGTGTGTGTATATCTGTATGTGTCAATATCGCAAATGTGATTACAAGTGGTGGATGACTGACCTCTGCTCTAAATCTGATGATAAAAGAAAAGACTATTTCTAGGTCGTATGGAACTAAATTTGATATTTCGTTGTCATTAAACCAGCGTAATAAATAACCTGGGAGACACTAAGTTATCATCTGAACATGGGAACTTCACATTGCTACCGCCAAAATGAAGAACATTCATCATTTTTTTTTTTATTCTTGTTTTAGTACGGGGTAACAGTGGCATTGCCAGGAATTTTTGAACAGGGAACCACGGAAGGGAGGGGGTCACAAACCTCTCATGGAGGCATCATGTCTGAATTTTGTCTCTCTCAAATAGCTGTACATCCCCAAATTTTCCATACCATGTTAGAGGAGGGCTAGAGAAGTCACTCGTGACCTCTCGTCGGCTCCCTCGTCGCTACGCCACAGCTTGGCGATATAAAGTAAAAGCTCGTAGACACAAAAACATGCACAAGACACGCGTTCACAGACCGACGCAGTAGGGTCACCGGTGGGGTATAGGTCTTCATAATTCTACTTATAGTCAATATCTATTTCTTTCAGAGTGAGTAATACTCAGCTCCTTTCAGGTTTTACGAGGTTTTCATATTTCCTTTTGGGTTAACTTTTACAGCTTACTGACAAGTGAGTATATCGGTGTGCCAGCTGTGACCTTGCCCAGGAACGGCTCTTGATGAGGAAAACGTTCAACTTAGCAATTATAACTACCTTTCCAATCTCCAGCAGGTAAAATACAGATATGCTGACATCCTAAAAGATTAAGGTATCAATTACATGGCCTGTTTCGCCGTGTTTGTGCAGCCTTACGTGTCTGTAGTACTGGATATATAGTAAGCGTATGCACACATGTGCACGTATTTCATATTACGGTATTGAATATCATATACGGTAGGCTATACATAGGCCTATATACATATGATGCGAAACTAAATGGGGACGTGCCATAGTTGCTACATGTGTACGCTTAATTTTTCCACGATTGGTCACAAACTACCATTGGCTATAGTGTACAGCTTAACATTTCTGTGAAACATTAGCCAATTCCACGGGGAGTTTAAAATCGCCAATGACGCCGACCGGTGGGGCATTGAAAGGTGAGGGTGCTCTTTAGTTCCCAGTTAAACTAGTTGAACCTCTTAGATCTCACTAGTCCAAAATTCGTAAGACCCCCCACCCCTTCTCTAGTTTGACCACTTGTGTAATACTTGCCATGCAGTGCCCCTATGGAATTGAATGTTTGACACGTTCGCTGGTATCATTGGCTGAGAAAATATCAATGCGGGGTGTGGTCACGAGGTCTTTGCTGTCTGAAATACTGCTCATCCAGTGACAATGTATTTCTCACTCAGTGTAATCATAATTTGAATATCAATGTACTCACTTGTTCCAACACTAAACGACTTTATAACATTAACAAGATTCCTTGTTACAGTAACGGTTGGAGAGTTTTCTGGACATTAGCGGTTGATTTCTTATAACATTAGGCTCATTAGCCGTAGATGGGTTTATTACATTACCGATTGATTAGTTATAACATTACTACATTTTCCTAACGTTATTACATCGACCGGTCGTTACAACATTAACAGTTGATTATTACATCAGACGGTGACTATTTTTTTGGGGGGGAGCGGTTTGCCTCTATATCTCTTTTACTTCCAGATCTTTGTATATCTATGTTTCCTTGTCATCTTGAACTTTTACATTGCATTAACTCTCTCATGTTGTTCATTTTAAGACATCTTATTGTTATTATATTGTCATTTTAATTTGGCTGAAAAAAGGTTGAATAAATCAACCGAAAAGTTCCAATTCTGTCGATTTTTTTTTTTAGCATTGACTCGCACCATCTACTTAATTCAACACGGACCCATGGTTAAGACCTATATTTTTGTCACGGCCTTCCCGAAATATCACAGGCTGCTATCCATGCATTCTTCCGTAGCCTATAAAACACACGTGACTAAAGCATATCACTAAAGAGATAAACCCTTCTAAACCAGTTGTAAAGGATGACGTAGTAGTTCTGGTATCCTACTGATGAAGTAGCCTTATTATTTGGTATAGATTTCGGTCAAATAGTGCAAAGCTGTTATTCATCATTAACGGTTCAATCCAAAACCATTCAAGAATCTATTTTGCCGTTCACAATCCCTCCCTAACCCGAATGTTAACACAGCTTGAAACTATTTGCCTACATCTAAAATGAATGGAAAGTTATCGTTCTCTAACATCCCTTTGTAAAACGTTTGTCAAAACTTTGGGTTTCTTCCACAGTTTATAGCTAATACTCTGGGTCACACCGAAGGAATGAACAATTGAATGGAATACGCGAATTTCCTTTGAACAAGATCCTGTTCTAACAAACGGGACAAAGATTTTAACTCCCTGAGTCAGAGGGAATGTAAAAAATTCTTTTCCTGCCATTCTAAGAACGTTTTAAAAGGGTTCTTATTCGAGCCTTTAATCTGATTCCCCGGTTTAACAATAAACCGTCAAGGCTGGTGATTTTGCTTAACGTGCACAAGGGTGCTGACTCGAAGACTGTTCTCGGAACCAAGCTCTCTTCTCTCAGATAAATCAGTTAACATTTGTCATCCAGTTTAAAGCAACGCCAAAGACTTTCAGTGGACAAAAAAGTAGCTGAGGTACCCTTTCTGTGCCAAAATCCCATTGGAACACCGACGACCTCTGATGTAACTTTTACAGCATGATGGTATGACTATGAGACGCCTCAAAGCATTGGAGTCAATCGTTTCTTGTTTCTTTTTTATAGAAAATTCGCTGAGAGAATTTCCAAATTTTCATTTCTTTTTGTTAGCAGAAAGTACTTTTTATTCTGCATATTTTCCTCATCTTTTAATTCTCATTTTTTTTTATTTAGTTTGGTTCAGTTTACTAAATGACATAATCATCCGTAAGAGTAACGCTGCTGCAGTAGATTTTCATGCATGGATCAAATTTTTCCAAGAATTCTCGAGGAGGCTTCGATTCTGCTTTATAAGACTGACTTTGCTTAAATGCATTAAACGACAATATTCTCTCTTAAATGATGTTTGAGAAATAATGAAAGAGAGAATAAGTATTAGAGATCCGTTCATGGAAATGCTTGACTTCGATATTTGGATGATATTTGGAAATTATGATATTTGAAAAAAAAAAAAACAGTAGTTAATCTTAATGAAACATTCTGCTTGAATTGCTTGACTTTTGACATTTGAATGATATTTGGAACTTATGATATTTGAAAAAAAAACAGTAGTTAATCTTAATGAACCATTCTGCTTGAATTGCTTGACTTTTGACATTTGAATGATATTTGGAACTTGTGATATTTGAAAAAAAAACAGAGGTTAATCTTAATGAACCATTCTGCTTGAAATGCTTGACTTTTGAATGATATTTGAAACTTATGATATTTGAAAGGAAAACAGATTAATCTTAATGAACCATTCTGCTTGAAATGCTTGACTTTTGACATTTGAAAGATATTTGGAACTTATGATATTTGAAAAAAAACAGAGGTTAATCTTAATGAACCATTCTGCTTGAAATGCTTGACTTTTGAATGATAATTGAAACTTATGATATTTGAAAGGAAAACAGATTAATCTTAATGAACCATTCTACTTGAAATGCTTGACCTTTGACATTTGAAAGATATTTGGAACTTATGATATTTGAAAAAAAAAAAACAGTAGTTAATCTTAATGAACCATTCTGCTTGAATTACTTGACTTTGACATTTGAATGATATTTGGAACTTATGATATTTGAAAAACAAAAGGTTAATCTTAATGAACCATTCTGCTTGAAATGCTTGACTTTTGACATTTGAATGATATTTGGAACTTATGATTTTTGAAAAAAAAACAGTGGTTAATCTTAATGAACAATTCTGCTTGAAACTGAGGTCACCTGCTCTTTAAAAAGAAGAAGCAATCAAACATGGTTTTTCTAATGATAGGTGGAAATAGTTCGAGTCTTTTTTTAATGGAAACTTTGCACAAATAATTTTCGCAGAATACTCACTAAGACGGAAGCCATAGATGCGATATATGCATAGCTGAGTTTTCGATTGAGGAGATATAAATATATATGTCCTCCTTTAACTATACGAATCGTATAAACTTATCTGACGTATCGGTGAAAGGCTGAAAAAAAAAACCGAAACGACCAGGTAGATAAATAGATCCACAGATATCATCGGCAAACGTTTATGATAGCAATTTGTTCTGCTTCCATGCCCGACGAGGTTTGAGCCAAGATTGTGTAAAACACGATGATGCTTAGCATTTTTATATCCCGTGTTATCGATTCCACAAGACTTTTATATATATACGGAAATAGACACGTGCATTGTGGTTTCGATGGTGAGACAGTAACATGAATGCTTGTAATTACTGTTTAGGCCAGTGACCTCTGATTGGCTGCAAATACCGGTGAGATGCATCAGAATGGTCTAATGAAGAGACCCCCCCCAAAAAAGTTCTCCTACATCGACTAATGTAATACGTTAATGATGTGTTCCCGTTGACCCGATATGAATTTGACCTACATCAGACATTGACACTGCCTTTACACGCGCTGAAGGTGATTTTACAGATCTATGTCGTACACGTTCGGTTTTAGGAGCCGGTGAGGGCGTGGAAGTTTGACGTAATACAGAAAGAACGTACGCGCTGGACACTAGAAGATATATGAAATGTTCATCAACTTGAGACAAGCAACCGTGAACAAAGATAAAAAATAAAAATGAAAGTAGATATTGAAATCCGCATAATGTTCCTTTCTTGAAATATCGTTGATATGACGTTTTACCAATTTAACCACATCGAATTCTTAATGACCTTTGACCTACAACAATAACCATACATCGAGCTACTGGGTTATAGTATATCTATACATCAAATATTACATTTCTCCAAGCTTCCCTGCTTGATATATTGTACTCCTGAGGTGATTTCAACTTGTCGCCTTTGACTCAACCAAAGCATTACAGGTTTCTTCTTCTGAAGTGAGGTCAGACGTACCACTTGTGGACTGGCCGTTGGGGGGAGGGGCAAAGTGAGTGGAAGTGTCAAGTTACTCGAAATCCGAAACCGTGTTACAAGTTTGATTTCACATCTTTACCAACCCGAATACATTACTGTTTACATTTTCACCGCTACTGAGCGATGTGCAAGTTTAGGGGCTGTTAGCATCTAGAAGGAACTTCCGCTACGGGGTTGAGAGCATCAGGGTCGTCCGCGGCCCTGGCGTCATCGGATTATATCACAAGGTTTTGTCATTTAGTTATCACCGAGAGAGGAAATAGCGTAACCAAACAAACCAAAAGTGTCGAACAGTCATGTGCGGTACAGGCCCCTTGACTTAAATCGACGGTGCAGAAATCACTTTTACATAGAACACGGCCTGGGTAAATCGAAAAGTTTGCTGTATGTATACTGAAAATAATTGTAGTCAGAAAAAACATATCCTTTCAGGGGTTTGCTCAAAAGAAGCATTGCGACTGAAAAGAGTTTTAGAAATCTATGAATGGAGCTTCATGAGACCAACCATGGCTGTTCGGCAAGGTATGAATATACGTAGTCTTGTTATTATGAAATACCCGGTAGTTAGTACGTCAGTCACACGTACAAGCAATAACGCTTTCCGTATTATGTGAATACGATGGATCGCAAAACAAAGGATATTGCAAAACAGAAAAATCTGAGATGAGTTGGCAATGGGGTGGGTGGGCAGGGACGCAGGAAGTCTGCATCCGATGCCCTCTCAAAGGGAGCTTTTCGAGCGTATCTTCGTAAGTTATTTGGTGACGGGGATCAACTTTAACCTCCCGCAGCACCTTCACATCTAGATCAGTGGACACATATTTTTTCAATAGATCCCCGGTGAAATTAGGTTATATTTTTGAGACATCTTTGCATCTCATCGCCGCGCACACGGTCACCACCTTTTGTAGACGTGCGCTTTTACGTCGGCGCATAATTTGTCCTGACGGATTGGCAGGTGATCAGACGAGTTACATTTTGTGGTTGTTTAATGATTTTCAACATCCTTTTAACATGGGATAAGGATTTCACTCGACAAGGACGGTTGTTGGGAAAATTGTACGCAAAAGTTTTGCAGGCTCTATCGAGTCACATTATTCAGTCAGTATTATACATTAAGCCTACTGAACTGTAGCCTAAGAGGGTAACATCCGTAGCGGTTGTGATATTGGTGAAATACTGGAAATACTGCCATGTATCCTATTCATATCCTATATAAGGTCAAAGGTGGTTGAATCTTTACTTTTCTGAAAGGTTATACATCAAATGCAACTTCCACGTTTAATTAGCGTGGTATAGTGCTGTACGTGCAATAGTAAGACGAGTGACCAACCCTTAAAGTGGTAGTCGTGAGAGTTAGTACATTTTTGGCTTGATGTAAACAAAATTCTCCAATGGTTCTATCCTTCGATTGACAACAAATTCAAAAGATGCGGTAGCTAATATTATACGGCAGCTCATATCACACATCATGTGTTGTCTACTAGTGGGCCTTGTATGAGGGGTTTTAGGCTGTGGGACGGGTTAGGAGTAAGTGGTTAAGAGAATTTGAATTGTCTGGGACAGTGAGTCACTGCCTTTTAAGTTCAGAGCCTACAAATATTAAATTTCGTATTCAATACCTACCGACTGTCTCTCATGGCACTTAATTTTCAGACGTGGGTCTGCTCACTTGAGCAGCTTTCGCAATTACACAAGGATGATGGGGCACCGTGCGATGCAATGCCATCAATTTGATGCATACCTTAATCCACAGCCGCATACATCGCACAAGTAAGCGATGTGGTAACCTCGTCACTCAGATTCTCCACATCGAAAGTCAACTGAAATCAATTCAGGAAGCGGTTCTAGTCACTCAAACAGCATTAACAGGTACTCCTATTGAATAACGACAGATTCGCATACCTGTAGAAGTATACACATATCCTGAAACCTTTACCTTTATAAAATATTTTGCAAACTATAAAACGGCTATAGCCGGCTGTAGCCTCCAGTAAATTCGCTGAAGCTCATAACTACCTACCACATCGCTTCTAGTAAGACTATAGCCACCTAGGATACTTGGTACCGGCGAAAACGTCACACACAAGGCAGCGCAAGACATGAGAATTCCGACAATAGAATTTATGATGTCTCTGCGGACAGTCTTAAGAACTTGAATACGCTGCTGGAAATCCACAACAGATTGATTGGTGTCTTGCATAGGCAATAATTCTTTCATATCTGACAAATTACGGTCATTCAAGTTACACGATTTTTGGCATGAAATATTGCATTAAGTCAATATTATTGATGTCACAATTTTCGTTCACCGTCTCATCTCGTCGAGGAACGCCCGACAGTGGGTTCCATTAAGTTTGTATTTCCCGTAGATACCGATCAACATTTTGCTCTATGGAAATTTCTCGTTCAAAGCTCGATATTTCCCTGTGTGGACGTAGGCTACGTGTTTATAGTTTCTCTCCTGTAATGTTGGAGCAGCTACGACATTTATACTCCTCTCAGGATTCAAGTGAAACTTGATGAGCACGGTGGGATTAAACGCCTCCAAAGTTTCAGGTTAAAGTGCGGTTACCTAGCATGCAACAGGCTCATGTCTGACCCCTAGCCTAAACTCGTCGCTATCTTTAACAGTTTGCGATAGATTTGTAATTGGACTTGTGGGTGAATGATCAATCATAAATGATACATAATAACACACACCGAAGTTGACAAAGAAACAAGATGTAAATACCTTTGATTTGGCTGCATCGACGGCACCCCAGCACAATGTGAGAAAAACACAACAGACCAGGAATAGGTTCCTACAAACGACCCTCATGGTAAAAACTATCACAGACGGATACAAAAGCCTTCCAGATCGCTGCTCGGGACAAACCTCGTATGTAGGCTATCAAGGCGTGAAATGACCTTTAATCCTAAGTTGGTTTCTCCTGAGTTCACACTGAACACCAAGACACCCAAATGCTATTTGACAGTTTGGGAGTCAAGGCTCGTTGGCACAATGTACGTTTGTCGTCGGTTCTCTGATGCACGAACATGTAGCAAGTGATGGGCTGGCCGTTGGTACGGGAGAAGCTTATCCTGAAAAAAATCTCTAACAATTATCGGTGATTCATTAGCTATGATTTACGAGACAGTGGAACATGGTTTGAAGTGTAGGTCTTTGTCACATGCAGACTTCTAATTGGTCAATATCTTCCCTATAAGTTCGATGAATGAATACACAACCTGCAAAAAACAAACATATTCCTCAATACACCTCACCTAGCCCGGCGAATAAAGACGCTCATTTCCCAAACTTGTGTTTACAGTCGCCTGATCCCTTCTGTTTGGTAAATGTTTCACATGGCCTTTGCGATTACATTGGCACCCTTTTGATGTTCTGCCTGGTTCATCTGAACGGAGAAAAAAAAACCAAAATATTCCGAATCCCCGTGTGTTTGATTTGATTATTCTAATAGCCCAGCAATCGATCTCTGAAAGTTGATTTCCAATGGAGCATCAGAAGTTGAAGTACGTTGCACCGGAAATTGGGGGGAAAAGAGAGTCAGGAAGTAACCCTTTTTTTTTATCTGTCCTTTAACCACAACCGTCATTTTTTTTTATGACGATATTGAGCAGGCTGCTGTTTAGCAAGTCTTTTTTCTCTTTTTTGTTTTTGTTTTGAAGAACGAAATGCAAGACTCGATAAGATTATACAGAGTATTTGTTGTTGTTAGGACAAAGGTCGTAACTCCTAAGAAACTGAAAGAATATTGAAAGCGGGGCAATCAATTTAATGGTATCATTATAGAGGTCCCGTGGTTGCTGATGATTCCTCAAGGTAGGATAATTTCGCCTCATGCCGGTGAAATATATAAATTCACACACACACACACTCCTCTACCATAGAGCCCTGTCCAACTTTCTGCCTACATTACACTTAACCCACTTGGGCCCTGTTGCAACAAACTGCCGGCAAAGAAAAATTCACAGCCATAGCTTCATATATATAAGTCATTGCCAGTCCAAAGAATTGGAGCGAATGATGCATTTCTAGGACCTGAAACGAACGCTGAAAAAAAAAAAAAAAATAAAGCATGTATATGCAGGAACATGACTGGGTCCACTTTAGTAGGACCATATACCATTGCGCAATCAATCCTGGTCCGAAGTGACCAATCTTCAAATCACCACGGTCGGTTTCCATAGCTCTGTGGTCTATGGTGTTTTGGCATAGACAATGAATTACACTTTTGGCACCAAACTTAGGAATATATTTCAACCGCCGACACGACTCTTCCTCGAGGGTTGTCTATACAAACATCCTCCTTCTTAGTCAAACAGGAAAACCCTGGGATACCTCAGCAGTTAAAATTGAAGTAAAATATCTGCTTTGACAACATTTTTTTACCTATGCATCATTTCGACAATGACCCGTATGTGTTGGGGAAATGTTACCGATGGTATAAGGAAACGAATCAGAACATTTTCGCAGAAAGAGCGTGGAAAGGGAGTTATAATCATAGTGTGTCACGTCATAGCGAGGGCGGTATAACGCAGTTGAGATTCGAAGAACCTATTATTTATGTATTCTGAATCTTTTTATCATACCAGTTGACAGTATCGAGGAACCATTGACGACGTGGCTACCCTTCAGTACTGACCATCACTCGTGACTAGGTGTGCTATCGATACGCACGCATAACATGGCCTTTGTCACAATTGCTGTTTGTGCAATTGACACCTGGCCGTCAAAATAAAGAGACGCGCTAGCGCAGTGACCTCACCGAAGAACTGAACTGGTGAAAATATTGGCCTTTACCTTTAGCTTTTGAGGCATTATATATTCAACCATAGAAATAAATAAACAAGAATGAAAATTGGGTGTGAGTGATGGTTGAACATGTTGTAACATAACGAAGCGAACCCAATATAAATATATTTTTATATGGCAAATGCCAGGGTAAGCATGGACTTGTCACACGCAGCCGTAATAATAGATCCAATTTTTTGAGGTGACAATGACTTAATTGCAAGAAGTGAAATTATGCACTTTTAAGTAAGCCTATAGTCGGTCGTCAGTATGTACAACATTGTACACTGCTTCATTTCGTATATCCTATAAGAGGTCAGTGACGAAAATGTGAGCTGACCCTGAGTAGCCGGCCTAACGTGGCAAACTCTAACGAAAATTAACACTTCATAGCCTTTTCGTCGAATTGGTATTTTTGGTCCGATTGTTCTATACTGACCACATGTTATGATCATCAATGGATGGCTTGATTCCAAAATGATCCTTTTTTGTGACCAAAATAATCCCGGTGAACCGTTGACATTAAAATTTCATATAACTTTTTCTTAATGTAATTTGATAGGTTGAAAATGTACTTGCGAAGAGCCATTTCTTGCGATCTGGCAAGTATATTGTCCCATTTTCTTGTTCGCTCTGCATGTTTCTTAGATTCGATTTTACACTTCCCCCCCCCCCCCCCTTGTTAAGCAATCGTGGCTACCTCCATGACCACGACGAGTCTACGTCGTCTAACCCTAACCGTCAAGTATCTAGTAAGCCTGAGTCGGTATTGTAACTCGTGGATGTTAATGAAAGGTGTGACATCAGATTGACTATCACACCGTGGTAGGTATTTTCTTGTCAAAGTCCGTCACAATTCCTTCGCTAGTCGTCGTCATCATCAAACTTGAATTTGAAAATTGTCAAAAAGCTGTTTCTTAATAAGTTTATGAGCAAAAGGTCGTGACCGACATCTGGATGCATTGCTCGAGTTTAAAACTCGAGCCATCCCGACTCCACTCTCCATTGAGTTTTTAATATGTTCTTCTTCTTTTTTTCCTCATTTACACATAGACCTATAACATCCATTTTGTTGAGATACAAATCGGTATGCGGTGATGCGGACTCACACTGAATGAATAATGACCTAAAATTGAACTGCACCAGACAAAAGTCTTCTCATGTGTTCGGTTTGCAAGATGTTCAGAATGAATGTCATATCAGACTATCATATTCTCCATGAGGGTAAAAGAAATGGCCTCTGGTGGGGTACGTGGGCACAATTAAGACCCCCGCGATCCGAGACCGAGCGGGGTTCATTTGAATATATATAGAGTGAAATCAGACAGTGTTCTCAGACGATGCATGTTCGATTATGAAGATAGTCGCGGCAGAAAATAGGGAGAAAAAAGACAAATGAACAAGGTTTCTCTTTGGATGTGATTGCTAAATATGATCGCAGGCATGTTTTGTACGAGGCAGGCTTACCTGCTATTAGTTGGTACACATTTGACGAGGTCAAAGGTTAGTGTGACAGGGAATCGATTGAAGACATTTTGATGACACATAGCCTACTACTTCCGCTGACGTATATATTCATTGCACATAAAACCCATGGAATCTATAAATCATTATTTCATCAAATGCCTTTATGTTAGTGAGTTGACATGCTCTACGGCACATTTCTGAGCAAAAGAACACCAACATTTATGTTACATTGCGTGGGCAATGATGGCAAAGGATTGTCTACGTGGCCTTGTATATCAAAGCGATATTGAGACGCAGTAGAGAAGCCTCGGGAAAAAGCTATCAGTATGCCAGTTTCATGTATGGTGAGGAAGGGGACACCACGTAGGTACAGTAGCCCAGGAGGACATCCAGTATGGTGGGAGGAAGAGGAGTAGCCATTGTTAGAGGTAGCTACAATGTACTGCTAAGAGCAACAGTGCCATCATAGAATAAACTATAACCATCGAGGAAGGTTTTTGTGTGAGGCACTTTTCAGAAGAAGAGTTAGGCCACAAGTTAGGCCTAATTCAGGGAGGTAGTCAAGGAGTAGGGGGTGGGGGAAGAGGTGACCCCAGATGCCCTGATAATGTTTGTAGGCTTATCACACAAAATGTTTTGAGGTGTAAAATATTATTCTAGTTAGGTATGTCACATGTTCCGGAGGACGGACCCCTTCCTTCCCTACTTCGTCTGCATTGATCTGTCCAGGAGTATCTGACCTAATCACGAGCCTGCTTTAATCTTTCATTGACTTGCACAAGTCCCCCCCCCCCCCCCCATGCTTGCAATTAAGGCACATCACATCAGGAATTTCAGGGTACCTATCAAGTGACAGCTACAAACGACGGTCTATCCGGTCACTCACAAATTTCCTTTGTATGTGGGCTTTTCAGATTTTGAGCTAAAATTAAGGAGTGGACCCTTTGAGATGGCTACCCGGCCCACTCGACTAGGCTCTCGAAATTAATACAGTCTTACTGCAACACCTTCGATTATCTCCTCCAAAATTCCTAATTGTCACATTACCTGTGCTTCAATTGTACTCAGTGCAATGCCCAAGAGAAATACTAAGCGACACGATCATGAAAACATGGAGAAAGTATACGTTCATGAGTTTGGCACAACTGACTCACAATTTTACGCGAGCTGTAGTATATAGCGCGTATACGGTGCAGTGATCTTCGCACGATTATTGAGTCAAAATGCAATTAACCTCAAATTATCAACTCAATAAGACGTACACTGGGGGCAAGAAATGAACCTGTTTATAGCTATATATTACCTTCATCGTTTAACTTGGTTTGGTTTGACCTGTTGGCATCACTTATAGGTTGTTAGATTTGTTTGTTGATGGAATAGTTTTAGAGAGTCGATTGGTACTTCAGCAGCGCAATCGCGGTCGGACTGAGTCATATGGTCGAGTCATATACGGTCAATGGTATCGACAAGATTGATCTCTTCTTAGTGGGGCCAACTGATGAAAAATTTGTGAAACTTCACTATTGCCCTTTATCCCATCCAAATTTTGCAAGTAATTCTGCCAGTTTTTTGCCTGCAAATTTTGTGAGACTTTCAGGAGTCTATAGTGAGCGACAACATGAACATATTTCAGTGTCTTTCTCTTATACACTATAGGGCTATTTTGTAAGCGCGCTTAAATACTACAATTAGCAAGGACTTCTCGGGAGCAGTAGCCTGTGTGTAGCATCTATGTGATTGCCCCCCCCCCCCATTTAGCTACCGCCCCTTTCTTCGTAGGTAAAAAGCGTCGGCCATGACGGGGCAACGGAGCAGTGACTGTGGTATAGTTTTCATTTTTCATAGTAGAACCAAACCAAATACTCGATAAGTCACGTGTGATATGTGTCAGCTAATACAGGGATTCTTCAAAAGAAAAAAAAAGAGAGAAAAATACTAGCGGATATGTGTTCAAAAACATTTGTACTAAAAGTATGGGACGATGGCTGTCAACGATATCGGCTCTGCACCGATGGACTCGTTTACTAACAAACATTTCCCTTTTAATAGAAAACATGAGCGTTCGGGAATTAAAGGGTCATGTGAATGAAGTGAAGACGGTGTCTGTTAGCTATACTGCGCACTTCCTTTCATAAGCGATATACACTCTCATACTTGAATATAAATATGTGGTCTCGTGCTTAATGTGTGGATATGAATAAAACATGTCTTAGGTATAGAGCACGAATTGTGTACAAGATGTACCCAGTAGAGCGGATGCTCCGGAAAATATAGGGACCATAGATAATTGGAGCGGGTACAGCTCAGAAGTTGGGTTTGCTTGTATAAGCAAAGTTCTTGTAACCTGTTTGAAAAAGAAAAAAAAAAAACTGTGGAGAGAGGGGAGGGGAGGGGGCAGTGTGAATGACAGTACCTAAGAGAAGAATCAAAACAAGTTAACGTGGGGAGTGCTGCTACTGCTTTGCCAATGGATGGCTCTAAGTTCGCACAGGAAAAAGTTCGAGGATACTAGGATTGGTCAGTTGCATCCACTGACATGTTATATGTGTTTAGGAAAAAAGAAACTAGCTGTTTCACAGGAGAGGCCAACCCTTTTAGAATCCAGGGGCTACACTGTCACCTTTGAAATTCGTGTCAGGCCGCAGAGGTTGCGAGCCCGACATCTATAGTCTCTTTATACTAGCACTCTAGTTAGTGGTATTGGTGCAAACGTTTGCCAACATACTGGTTGTTTTTTTATCAAAAGAGGCTTTAGGGCGCCATAATGACGCTTCGCGAACCCCAATTGGTCCCCGGGACGCAGGTTGGCCAACCCTGCTGTATTACCGTACTTACTGAGATGCATTTTGCTTCTACAAGGATTTTTCCGTACATTTTCTTTTTCTTCCGAAATTTATGGCGCCCAGGGTTGTTTCATGAGGGACTAGGTGGGAAACGGAACAAGACATGACAGTGGGAAAATAAATCTTAATTCTTTTCTTAAAGGAGAAACGACAAGCCTCTGGTATTCAATGCAATGGCCCCGAATAGAAAACAACAAATTGTAGTTCATCGTACTTTAGTTCGTCAAAAGAAGATCAGCACGTTACTGCTTACAGTGCATTGTTCCAAACTCTCATGGGGGACAACACGTGATATTCGTAGCGAGACGTCATCATGTCACCCATATGTAGTTGCAATTTTACGTAACTAATAACGAGAAATTGAGTAGGTCCCAACAATTAACGTGCAATGTCCTTTTTATTATTTTGAAAATGTTTTTATTAGTATGATGATTTTTTGTGTGATTTATCGCAAGAATGTATAGACCTTGTGAATAATTAATGCCGCGGAATGAGACACAATTAATTGATCACTAAGTCCTGTTCTAATGATTTTCTCCATACCATTAGGCTATCAAAATTAAGATGAGAAGTCTGTGTTAGACTTTTCCGATTATCGGATAAGGGAGGTGGCAAAGTGGCCCAGGGTCCTGCGTTGTATCCTGGAGGGGAGCGTGTGACGTTTGTGAGGCACATTATATAAACAGTGTGTTGCTGCATGGATGTACAACTTCCATAGTTGATGCCATACTAGTATATAAAGTGTGCATAGTTGGCCGTATATTTAGAGAAGCAATATTTGTGTTGGACATCGACTGAACACGGGCTAAGTTAGGTATGTGTCTTTAGTGAGTACAACCCTCTGACTGCTGATATTGAGGGAGACCTGCGGATCAAAGTTAATTTGTGAAAACGACTAGGAGACCCTAGAGTCCAGATCAAGTCATTGCTTGCCAGTGCAATGCCATATAACTGCAGATTTATCTTTTGTGTTGGAAAGTCAAGTACTGGATAACGTACCTCTCATTCGTTTACAGTGAAAACAAGTGATATAGGCCTATATGTATAAATCCATCATCCCCGCGAGTGGTATCTCCATTAACACACCAAACGGAACTGGAATTTTTGATAAAGGGTTTAAATTTGATTCAACCTTGATTACTAATAGCATGGGCATATGAGGTCTGCACGCTAATCCACGGACAGGGAACTGACTGGCTAATCTATATTCTCCATTTGATAGTTTATTGACTTTCAATACGCATGCACAGTATAAATCGATACGGCTGCATGTCATGCAGTGGTAAATAATATGAAATAAGGGACCAAATTGTGTCGTGAACGATTATAACCTACTGGAATTGTCTGACAAAGCGAGGGCGTTATACAAGAACCTGTCTATTGGGATGACCGGGTGACCGTAGCCACGTAGACACCACAAGCTGTAATAATCCGGCTATAGGAGTGTGGAAAGAAACCTTTATCATCCAGAGAACGTTCTCCTACGTTCCTGGGAGAGACTGGATCGAATGATCTGTCAATTCAGTGTAAAAATGGAAACTTAATATCCACTTTTACATGTCTCTTACAAAAATTTTACTGATGTTCATGGCTTACTGATGTTTTGTTTTAAGCTATTTGTTTTCGTTTGTATCATGTTTTTTCTAGTTTTTCCTAGTTATATAGTTTCTGCTTTACATTTGGCTTTAATTTTCTCCTCACTTGCTCATTTGTATTTTATATTTGTCACATTCTGTGTCGTTTGTTTTGATCAAATAACAATAACGCTAACCGAGTTTACCCTTTAATGTTGAAATAAATAAATTGGCCTAAATTGTCCGAATTTTCTGTTGACCCTCTACAGACCAATGACAGATAAAGCTCGGGAACTGTCTTCCAGTTACTCAGTCGAATAAGTAATCAACCTTTTTCTAATGACAAAGAACCCTTGCCTGCAGACTACAGAGTAATTAGCACTGCTCAGGGTAAAGTGCCGACAATTAATAACCAGCATTTCATCACGAGTACGATTTAACGGAGGATACGTACGCCTGGTTGTGTATTGTGAGTCAACATTCATTTAATATAACCTCTTGCACTTTCTTTCTCTAACTCGTGTACAATTAAGTAGGCCTATAGGCCTATCACCTAAACAGATTTGCAGTAAAAATGATCTACCACTTGGCAAATTTGTCAGAAAGTGTCCCAGTCGAGAGAAATTTAATCATTTGGAATTTAGCGTGCCAATGACGTTAAAGGAGAATGAAACCCTGGGAATATCTTTATAAAATATGAAGCAGAAGTGTTTGACAAAACACTTGCCAAAGTTTAATTAAAAAATATTCTTCTCTTCCCAAGTTATGCACTTTTGAAATCTAGAGAAGGGTGTTGCCATTTTTGTCTCAGTTGAATGTGAACAGACTTGAGTAAGTCAAACTATGATGTCACATATCCCCTGATGGCAGGAGTTTAATGTATTTCTTTGTTTTTGTTTCTCATAATTTCCATGAATGCATATACACTGTACACAACTTTGTGTTGAATTACTGAGGTGTATCATGCAATGATCAAATTATTCATACTTTGATTGTAATAGATGCATAACTGTTGAAACTATTTGTCAATAAATTATAAAGAAAAACAAAAGCTTTTCAATAACAAGTGGTCAGGATATAACATCACAATCTCACCGTGGCAGCATCCTGATTGATTTTTATGAACTTTCAAATTGCAATATCTTGAAAAGTAAACTGATATCTGCACATGAAATTTGGTGACGGTGATCACCACTTGTTCGTCTTTCATTTGACAGTGATATTTTATTGTAAAACGTTCTGACTTTCATTCTCCTTTAATGAAGGATAAAAGATCAGTGGTGAAAAAGAACGCCTGTAATTCAGTAGTGTATAACACGTAACATTCCAACATGGGCACCTTATTGCCCACATATCAACGAATATATGGGGCCCATATAACTTAATTCCCAGGTAACGTTCCAACATGGGTCCCATATAGCTGAATCCATATGGAGCCCACATGATTTTGCACCCTAGATCTGTAAGCCTGGGGTCCTTATGAGCCAGTCCAGATAACTTTTTGAACCATATGGGATAGTTATATGATGTCCATATGGGACAATTGCCCACATGGACCCCACAACTACCCCATATGGGTCATATATGGCTTATCTGGACTGACCCACATATGGGCCTATTACAGATCTTAATTGTGTGCAAAGACATATTGACCCCATATGTTCGTCGATATGGACGATAGGACCATATACGGGGCCCATGTTGGGATGTTTCCTAATTGGTTTGCACCTTAGTCTGCACCTAAAATTCATAATGTTTCCCATATGGGTCAGCCCAGGTAACCTATGCGACTCATATGAGGTAAGCCTCGTGTCCACGTGGGCAATTGACGCCATCAAAGCTATCCCGTATGGTTATCTGGGCACATGGGCTCCACAAGATCACCTATTCCCATGCTGGATTGTTCCCTAATTATACATTGGTCACCATGACAACTAACTTGGTCATATGAGGCTGACCGTCCCCCAGATATAACGTTCCCGCCCTCTCGATCCCCACCATTCTTGACTACATGGTAGCTCTGCCATGATAGTCATCTTCCATTTCAACCAGGTACGTAGCCAGGGGTTACGGTGGGGCACGTTTATTAAAGACAAAAACTCACCCAGACTGTTTCAGTTTCCCACTCGCAACCACTTACGTCTACAGTCCCTTCACATATGTAATCAACAATGAGCTGCTCTGCATCTTCCGAATTTGCTGTCAATCAAAGCCGGAGTAATGTAACTTAGAACCAGTTGAGAACTTTACTTTCCGGAAGGTAAATATATAGCTTAGGGTGATGAGTTACTGCCTTTAGAAAAAAAACTTTTCCAATAAAAGATCCTCAGTGCTTTTTTCTGAATACAAGTACACTGAGGGAGAAACAATGAACTCTCTCAAAATTTCAGTTGCATGTAGAAATCTTGAAAAGGGCAAAAAATTTCAAAGGGGGTATTAACGTTGGAGTTTTGTCGACCTGAGGAAGGAGTATAAGCTTTAGACCCCTCTCTTTAGACCCCTTCCCCAGGCCGGCAAAATTCCAAGATTAATGTGCCCCCCTCCCTTTAAAAACGTTATTCTGGCTACGTGCCTGATTTCAACATTCAACTTTTAGCGTTGCCGCATATCTTGCGTTATCGCACTTCTTGCTCAAGTCGGAGAATTGCACAGGCTGATACAGACTACAGAGGAAAAAAAAAACAAAGGTTACATAGCCGATTAATTAACTTCAGGCGAAATTAGCCGCTGCCAATTTATGGCAACGAAGTAAGATCAACATAGGTAACCGCTATATTTTGACTATGACGTGTTGGCATCGTTCACCCTCGTTCGCCCGTCGGCAACCAGTTCAGTAAAAGATAAGGAGATTATCTGTGGTTCAGTTTCTACCAAAGAGTTTGACTTTGGGTGAAGAAGTTTGAAAAAGAGGAGTACATAAGGCAGGCCTTTCAAGATATTCATGTACGTTTTTGGTTTCAAGCCTAGACCAAAGTGTAATTAACGAGCGAATTATCTTGCTGAGTTATGAGTTCACCATAATACCTATAGAAATTGTACGTGTACTAGTTGTGCTACCTCATGATGCATTTTCACCTGATGGTGTCTATTGACCCGGACGCCGACTCTGTTATTCAGGCTCTTCTTGTTACTGAACCGGACATAAATTTGGTACTAATTGATAATGAAAAACTCTGTAATTAGTGTAATAATAGCCTGAACCATGCAACACTAGTGGGAAGCAAATTTAAGTTGGCAAGCTTATTCATATGGTAGACTTCTAGTTCTACTGTACTTTAGTTTTAGAATACCGTAATTGTGCCGTAACTTCTAACAAGTAACACTAGTCTAATTTGCTAGTCTGGCTCCATAGACTCTATTGTCGAACTTCTCTTGTTCTTGATCCTGACGCAACTTCTGTGTTCGGATGACTGTGTAAATAGTTAGGCTAGATAGTGAGACTTGAGCCAATTGACTCAGAATTCACAGCCGTCTTTAATGTAGGCTACACCACTGATCCTAACATACAGGGCGATCGGTGGACTAAATTTGGCTCTTCTATCTCGTGCTGATGTCCCCAGTTTCACTATGTATTACATCATTTGAGTCGGTGTAAATATATGTAATGTTTAATAGTGCGTAATTCAACCAGCACCCGGGTCAATAGACACAACGTTTCACCTTTTCACTGTACACGTTGATTGACGAAGTACTGGTGAATTACTACACTAACGCTTGAAAGTGATTGAGCACATGACCAGCATTTGCACAGTGTTGAAGTTTTAGCATTTTCATCTGGAAGTCCAAAGGAAAACTAACAAGTAAAAGGAGGTTATCCTTTCCAAAATTCAGTTGTCCTGCCAAAAATCATGTCATGATTTTCAGTACAACTACTGTAGGGTATGTAATACTGTACTAACACAGTAACAGCTACTGTAGGCCAGTCGTACTTGTTACAAGTCACATGCTACACTGTTAACAGATCTCCCAATACCCCTGTGTCTTGCTGGTTTGACCTGCATTTGAAGACGCAACCCTGTTCCGCCCAGCCGTATAGTAGAACTGAAAAAACTTGCATACAAACGGAGAGATTTAGGCCTGTATTTTATAAGCTGCAATTCCCAACTTAGCAATAACACACAAGTTTATTGAATTATGGTCAAATACTCAAAAAATGAATGATTGGTCCTCAACCACGTGTTATTCAGTGTAATGTGGAAATGAAGAGTGCCTTTACCTCAGTAGCACATCCAGAAGTTTGGACCAGGGGTGGACTGAGAATTGTGGCAAGAAATATCTAAGTGGAAAGTCACCAGTAGTGTCCGCTGAGCATACCAGAAAGATTTTACATTAAAGTCGCCCCTACTAGATTGCTGGAAGTCACCCTTCCCTAGCTCAGCAAGTACAGTAAGCTCCATGAAATCGTGATGTCAGTATTTACTTGGAATGACTGGAAACAGGCAAGTTAAGGTCCTCTCTGATCTCAAAATCTAATCCTTCAAATTTAGTGAAGCAGGTGCCATTTGCAATCTAAAACATTGAAGTTTATGATTCCTATAAGTAAAAATTAGAACATGATATTGTTAACTAATGGTAAGGTCTATGACCATTTAATTATCTTTTATCATTTCAATGTATGCCTTCTGAGACTGTTTAAGGGAAAAATTTCTTAAGTGCTGTAGTGAGAAACTGAAGAAACAATGAGTAGTACTTAGAAAAATCGGGGTGATTTCTGCTTACTATGTATGCAAATTAGGCAGTTTGACTTACAGACATCTCCCACATGTCACAAAGTGGCATACAAGTTTTTAATTTTAACATAGATGGAAGTAGCAAGTTTGATAATGATGTTATAGAAAGTTATAATTTATGTAAAGCATCAACTAAGGCTAGTTGTAAAATATTTTCATTATTGCTTGTTCCACTTTAAAATCTTAGGTAAGAATTACATTATGTCATGTATGGGACATGAACATAATTTTAGCAATATGAATGGGCCAGTATCAGAGTAGCAGAATCTATCCCCCTGATGTACAGTATTTCTCAAAAAACATGACTTCTTTTGATCTTTTTTGAATTCCTCCAAAAAAGAGTAACCCCATAGTGTGTCCATATATGTCACAATTGGCTTGCAAGTTTGTATGGAAGTAGCATTTGATAAGGACATTATAGGAAGTTCTTATTCATGTATAGCTCCAACTATTAAAGGCTAGTTATATGTTCTTTGTTACTGATCGTTCTCATTAAAAATCTTAATGAATGTGACGTACAGGACATTTTGTGATGTACAGGTCATGAACACAATTGTAGCATTACCAATGGGCCACTGTCTGAGCAGAAGTTAGTACTCTACAGAGCCATGTATAGAGAGAGTTTGGCCAACTGGCATTTTGTGACGTCGCAAGTGAGCAAAAATAGGTCCAGGTGGTACCATTTGCGCTAAGTGCGAACGATCATGCGTACATAGCGTGCAGAGTGCGGGAACATGAACGGTACTTGTGCACATGCAGCCTAAGCATGTATTGTACTTCTGTGTTCAAATTGCTGAATAGCAAAAGGAACCTGCCAAAGATTTCAATGTAAACATTAATATGAGATTCTATTAACGAGTAACTGTCTCGTACAGTAGTCAAACCTAGGCTGTGCCACGCTACAGTACACCACCGTAACATGAACGACCTATCGTTAGTAGTTGTACGTAGCCAGCCTATAACATCATCACTATAACTTCGCTACTCAAATGGTACGAGGCTTCATTAGATTAAGTCAGCGCACCTTCTAAAGCAACTATCATGTAAAACTAGGTTTTCATAAGCTGGGAATTGGCTATCTTGATTCCAAAGGTCCTTCCCACTCCTAAACTGTCTCACATTTTACACTTGGTATAATTTCACATCACTCTACTTACACTCTGAAGTTCATGGAAAGATAAGTTTCAGTACGGAATTGAAAGAGAGACAAATGTTACTCAGTAGAGGCCTAGGCCTATATTGACATTGTGAAAATCGAACCAGACAAGGTTCTACAGTAGGGACATTATCATTTGGGCAAGGGGAATTAATAATTTCATGTATTACCACTTGAGGGGTGCTACTAACAGGTGGCGATAAGCACACTAAGAATTGTTGCCAACCCTCCCATGATTGCGGAAAGGTGCACTTCTCGGGCCCCGTAAAAGGCATCCAGACACTATATTTTGATATCTCTTGTTTTAAAAGCTTACGTTTCCAAATTTGGTAAATGACAATTTGGATGGACATCATTAAAGACAGCTATGGTCAACCAAAGGGTCAACCTGATTTGAAAGAAAATGTGAAAGTTATCAGTAGGAAGGTACCTATCAGCTGTATAGTGTCCTATAAAAAGCTTAGGAAAAATCCATTCATTACCAGGATGGCAGAGCTCTACAACCTGTGTTTGTCATGGATGGACACATTTCCTGTCATGGACAGACACTGACCAAAATGATAAAAGCTGGTAACAGAATCGACTAGAGCAGCAATGCTGCTGAATCTCAATACTTCTGGTTGTTCCTTTGAAAGGATGTTCTAAATGTGTGATACACACTTCATTTGTGATTGAAGAGATAAGCAGAAAAAAAAAATACAGAAGTTTGAATCTGGTTGATGTATCTGGTTGTTAAATCTGGTTGACAAAATATTAGACTTCTGCCATTTCAATTCATTTGCATGCCATCCATTGTTAACAATGTAACAAAGTAAATGTATTCATTTATGTCAATTTAACAGTTGTTTTGAAGTTTTGCATCACCTTCTCTGCAAATGTGGTCGGCTAGACACCTGGGAGACCAAAGCGTTGTTCTGAGTAAGCTTATTGAGGGTTAAGATCAGTTGAATGATGTTGCTAGGCGAATGATATTGATATTGTATCACCTAAAGGGAATGAAAGTTGAGTTATTTGAGCAGCTTATCTTCACTTGGTTCGGTGGGTCGTAGAGTTTTAGTCGTAATTTGAATTAAATGTGCCCCTGGCATCTGACACTCTTGAATTTGATAATACACACAACTGAGTTGAAAACCTCATTAGTCTACCACTGTGTCCCGCTATTTCACACTTCAATCACAGCAAATTTAAGGAGGAGCTTAAAAATGCTGCCCAGGGCTCACCAATCCAAAGAAAGAATCAAAACTTCAATGCAAGTACTTTGGGCAAAATGATGAGAGAAGATCTACCTTTTCCAGGTCTCAGACACTTTTTTGGTCAGTGATTTGCAAAAAGACTTATTACATGTATTTTCTTCTCACCTAAACTAGAGACAGCATGATGGATAAGTTTGATACACATTGACAATTGATTGAGACCCTGGCACCATTTGAAAGGAATACCAGACTGTCCAGCTACTGTAGCATGACAACATCTGTATACGTGTAATGTGTTGGAATAAACATCAATATAGATTATTTTATTTGTGAAGGTACTGTAACTAAGTAATGCAAATAGACAACGATGCTTCCGAGAATACCAAAATTTTTTTTACGAATGAAAAAAGATGATGAATTCATAATATTTGTACAGTTGCTGTTGTGTCATCATACAGCCATGTGCATGTTACATACATGTTCACACAAGTTCATGTGCACTTTCTCTGCTGTCAAAAAAAGTGCTGACCATACTTTTCTCTTTAGTCTTTTTCACAATATAAATAAAATAGAATTTGTTTGTGGAAAATAAGGTTATTTTGGTAGGACAGATGTATAACACACAAATAAAAGAAGACTTTTTTGAAAAAAAAAAATGGTTTCTTTCTAGTGATACTGACTTTTTTGGGTGGGATAAAAGATTACTTTATTTCTGATATCTTATTTTGTAAATTGCAACTCAATTGATCTTACTGACTGAGTGACCATGTATGGTAGATACAGTACATGTAAACCTATATTTTGCTCCAAAAGCACAATTTTGCAGGCTTGGTAAGTCGGTTATTCCACTTAGCTATAGGGATGTGTCATGTAACTTTGTTATATTTGTCATGGACGGTCATTAGATGTTGTGTCCATCCATGGCAAAATGTTAACCTTTAATATTATGCTTGCAGAGTCACCAAACTTTTATCAATGGATTTCCAGTTAAGGACACATATTATAGAGATATCTCAGCTGGAATTTTATGTAAGTAATCATCAGGGTGAAATGAAATAAATTTCCCCTCAATTTTTGGGTGTCGTGGATGGACCTTCCAGCATAAAAAATCAACAATCATGTGACATAATTATTTTGAATTCAACAGTTTAATTTTAAATTCAGTATGATTACAGAATAATGTTATTTGTTTAAATACTTTCACCCAAAACTCAGAAAAGTTCAAAGCTAATGTAATAATTTCCACATAGTGTAAGGAATCAGAAATGTCCGTCCATGACATGCTTTTCAAAACGCCATTCATAAAATGGTACATTCCAGGATATCTGGCAATTGTAAAATTATTTACACTTTTGTCCCAGTAAGTGCATATGTCTGTCATAAATTGAGGACAAATTTTAAAAAATGATATTAAAAAAAAAGTTTGGCCACTAGGTCAACATTACACTTATCAGCCCCAGTATCAAGCATAATTGTAGCAGTGTAGTCTCTCGGCCCTTTGCATGTAAGATGTTGCATTTTGAAAAATAAAAACCTACAATTCTAACTTTATAAAAACATTGGAAAAATCCGGTCCAACAGGATTTCAGGTAAGGTCCCGCTGAATATGGTCCCGGCCTGATCTAAAACTTAAGATCTGGTGCAACTGTAATGACACTGACAGCTCTGTTGGGCCTAATAGACCTATTGAAGAGGATATATGGCAGCAACTGAAAGTTTGTGTAACTTCAAACTTTAAATGTTGGTAGCACTTGATAGGTACTGTAGATAATCTTTGTCAAGTTTTAATGAGATCAAAGTAATATGAGGTCAGTAGAGGACATCGTCAGAAAACCTTGTAAACACAGTATCTCAATGAAGAAAGTTGCTTGAACTTCAGAGTTGGTATGTAGGAAGTCCATTGTGATTAGATGACCCCTATTCCTTTTCAGATAAGTCAAAGGTCATTTGAGGTCAGCAGAGGAGGAAGTCTGAAAAACTATTATGCCTATCTCAGTAACTGAATGTTTTTGCAACTTCAAGATCTTATCACTGTTAGAGTTTAATGAGTAGATGATGTCTTTCATTTGTTATGGAAGTTAAAGGTCATTTGAGGTCAATAGAGGACATAGTTTGAAAACCTTTTAAGCACCTTATCACTAGAAGGGAAAGGCACTTGAACTTCAAAGTGATTGTATTGGTAGTCCACTGTGAGTAGATGATTCCTATCGTTTTTCATGGAGGGTAAAGGTCATTTGAGGTCAGTGCAAAAACACTATGGTATTTAACATACTGTATGGGTTGACATAAATGAATACATTAAAAGTTCTATAATTTCAAAGATCTGTCCCTGGATTCAAAAGCTCTACATACTTTGAAAGTGCTACATGTCCTTAATGTGAACATATGAAGAGGTAAATGTCACTCGCATTAAGAAATAATGCACATTTTTTTTTCATATTGAAAACCAAAACATTCTTTGAATACCCCAGTTGCCAGCAACTCCTTGTCGAAATTTACAAAGTGCTTTGTTTTAGCCACCGCAATGACTCCCAAGGGAGAAAAACAATTTTGGTTGATGTTTTGCAGGTTGTCTTTGTCTTGCACAATTTCATACCTTTAACCACAATTTGTTGTTCAGGAACATTCTCTCCGTCTGTGAACTACCTTGAATAAGAGATACATGTCATCCTTCATTACCACAGTTTTCATCATGCTGAATCAATGAAGTTTATGCCAAACCCATAAATAGTGTAGCTGAGTTTGTTTAAAGTGATTGTGTGCGTATGGAATAATGAGATATTGGCAAGGAATCACAAAGTCATTTGACTTTCTGGTTCCATTACCTTCTCTCTTACTTTTTCTCATTTTTTTCTTTTTTTTTTTGTTTTCTTTTTTGTCTGTACAGTACCTCTTTGTGTCCCACTCATCCGTGTATTGAGCACTGGCTGCCCCACTGCACTCCCTTATTGTTCTACCACTGGTACAGTGCGGTAGTAGTCACTCTAGCAATGTTTGCATTTCATTCCATGGAATGCTTCTTGTACTGAAGTATGATTGGTACGTTGTTGATGTATGGTACTGTAGGAATGAATGCTTAGTGAACATGTGGTATTGAAAGAGAATTGGCAAGACATGTGGTATTGAAATGGACAGAACAAAAAGGTATTAATTACCTTCATTTAATCTTTTGTTTAAATCACATCAACATAATACAGAAAGACATGTGGTATTGAAATGGACACAACAAAAAAGTATTAATTATAAAATTTGGATTTCCCTTCAAATACCCAGGCGACTCGTGTAAAATTTGTGTGGCCGTAGGACCTTCACGCGAGGGCACATTCACAGCACCCCCATTTCCAAGACTCAAATTTTCACGTACTGTTTTAAGGAAGCCCATGCCTGACAAGGCTGAAAATTCAAGTATGCTGTAACATTAACATTAAATACACTCTCGGGCACCAAGCACGGTATTTGTGCCTTAAACCATTTGATGTTCTATGGCAGACATACTGTACGGCAGTCGCTTCTTGTCGTGGATTTGATTTAATTCATACGCAAGTGTATTTAAAGTACCACTTTTTTATCCGGTAAAGTCGTTTTAATGGATGCGACCCCGTGCCCAACCCCCGTAACAAAGGTCCTGCATTTGCTCCTGCTTTCATGTATTGTCAGATAGGATTAGTACTAACACATGTTGTTGGTGTCAAAGTCGTCACGAATTTTTGCATTGATCAATTGTCCTTTGCAGATATTTTTTGACACATTTTAATGTGCCACGTCATCATTGCATATATACTGCACAGTTTAATTTTTCAATGTATGGTACTGACTCCTGTATGCAGGAAATATGAGCTTGAACATAATAACTGCACTGTTACCTATGATCTCTGATGAATGCATCAATTTTAAAATTTGCCCATGACTGTGAAGGTTACCATACGTACAGTAATTCTGTTCAATCCTCAAGTCGGTAAGAACTGCGGAAGGTACTTGATCATTATTTAATTAATCCTTACAAGTAGGTTACAAGAAATGGGCTGCAGGCCACTAGTTGGTGACCCTGCATTAGGGCACATAACCCCCCCCAAAAAAAAAAAACTCCCAAAAGACACAAGTTTTCCAGGCCTTGTACATTGCATCTGCATGTTGGTTTAGATACCAAAAAGAAGAAAAAAAAATCGGGTTGGATACGAAACAGAAGTCAGAAAAATGCCCAAGGGCCCCCCTTTGCCCATCCTTTGGCCATACACCTGATTCAAGAGATTCTATGTGGTGTAGATTCTATGTACATTGTCAGTACTTGTGCATGACAGTGCAGGTTTAGTATCATGAAGTACTAGTACAGATTCCCAACTACTATGTGAAATCCTGTTAACCTAGCTGAAAATGCCAACCATGTACTTTTTTTTTTCTCATTTTGGCAAACTATCAGAAGTTCTCCTATAGACCCACATGCTATATTATGGACGATGGATGTGTGTTTGGGAGACAAACAGAGCGTGCTTGCATCCACTTGCAAAGCTACACTTCAGTAGAAATAAGAGGACCAATTTAACATTTTTAAAGTTCTATCAAAGGTGATTTGGAAACTGAACTTAAAGAGCATCGATACTTTGAAAAAGGTATCACATTTGGAACTCAGAAATTGATGAATCTGTTGCCCTTGCTAATCACAGATGTTTTAGTGTTGGATATGAAGGGTCAAAATTTGCCAGACCTTCCTGTAAAAGCTTGCAAATGTTTTCCAAAATGGAGACGTAATAAAACTGTAGACTTGATACAAACTGTAGGTCGTTCAGTCCTTCTGTTAAAATGAAAAAAAGAAAAATGTAAAAACAACGTCTTTTTTAACCTGTTAAGCTGGTCAAATATTTGCCTTGAAACACTATCCACTTGGTGAGGTTTCAATGTCACACTATGTACTGTAGGTGTTTTTTACAACAATGGGAATTCACGTGAAAATGGTACCCTCACCTTTCTGCACCTTTCTGTATTGATTTACTGTAAATTAGGCGTGGACAGGACGGCGGTGGTATGTCTTGTACTTTTTGACGTCTGCTGTCCTGTTGTATGCATCTTCTTGATCTGCATACTGTAGATGAAAATATTGTCTTGATACATAGTACCCCTGCTGAATTCTTAGAGATGCCGCAGCCCAGATATGCCAGTCTACGGATTGTACGTACACTGAAGCAGAGAAAACAGACAAGTCCCAAGATGGATTCTGAACTACTGTACCTGTTTGAATAATCAGTTCATCATGTAGAGAGTTACACTACATGGTCATTCTTTTTTTATGCCAGTGTATAGTTGTTATCACCTGTAATTTGCAAATTTGCTCCAATGTTCAAGAAATCATGTGTGAACCGGCCATCACCGTTTCTCAAATCATGTACTGTATGTTGTTTTCTTATTGGTGCAGTAAATCTGGTTCCATTTTACAGTTAAAAAAAAACAGTTTTTATCGTTTACATCAGTGGCCTATTCACTATTTTTATGAAACTTTTCCATAGTTTTAAAAGACTCTGCAGTTCTCAAGGAATCATTCAAAACCAGCCAACCTCATACAAAGGAAAAATGCCTTTCAAAGGCTTGAAAAATTTCACACCGTCGTGTTGCCTTTTTTGAGCAATACGTTTTGGGAAAATACTCATGATGGTGCACAGTTTGAGTTAACATTTGTGGGTTTTAGATTGTGCATAAAGGCATTAACAGCAGTATGCCCTCTGGGCACAAAATGTCTAACGCCAGTGACAGTCGCTGTATACCATTCAAGCTATAAACACATCTACATCGTTCCAAGTGTGCAGTACAGTGTTGAGTGATTAAAATTTTCATGTTGGACAATCACTTGGCTTTTCTTCCACAGAAAGCTGCATTTTGCAATCCTCTTTCAGTGCTGTACCACACCAAGGTATTAAAGCATCTCTCAAGTACCTTGTGTGTACAGTAGTGTGTGTTTGCCTCTTACACTGCAGAATCTCAAATCAAAAGAGAAGACTTAGCGTGAGTGCATCTAGAATAAGTGGTTTGACAATGGAGACACTGTAAAGGTCCATGCATGGTTGAATTAGTAGTACATGGTCTGTCCTAAAGGTTCTACCTGTCATTATATGCTGCACTTAAATAGTATATACATACATACATACATACATACATACATACATACATACATACATACATACATACATACATACATACATACATACATACATACATACATACATACATACATACATACATACATACATACATACATACATACATACAATACATACATACATACATACATACATACATACATACATACATACATACATACATACATACATACATACATACATACATACATACATACATACATACATACATACATACATACATACATACATACATACATACATACATACATACATACATACATACATACATACATACATACATACAGTACACTGCTTGCATATAGTTCTCTTGCAATTGCTGCAGTGTAGTGTTGTTTTAAAGGCTGTAATGCATCACCCCAGACAGTTACAATTCTCCCAAGCACCTACCTCTAGTCAATCCCTCAGCCTGTCTTACATTCCTCCACATGTGTAGTCAAAACAGTGGATCCCTGTGTGCGCTGTGTAATAGGAGCTGCTCTGCATCTTTCGAATTTGCTGGCAATCTAAGAGTATTGTAACTTAGAACCAGTTGAGAATTTTCCTTTCAGGGAGGTAAAAATATAGCTTAGGGTGATGCAATACAGCCTTTAAATCAACTCTGAACATGGAAAACAAGTCGTACATCTGGGTGCGTTTGGTGATATCAACAAATTGTTGACTGCACGCCGAGTTTGACTGAGATCGATGGGCCAGACAGAGAACAGTGGTTTCATGTAGCTAATGACTTGAGTAACGCCACCTGATTTCTTTGCAAGTGGCTTTGCCTATGGTACTGAATAATTGCAGCAGACACAGCACTCTGATACATTGTAGTATCACAGTTTGACTTCCTGGATCTATGTCGTGTAAAATGTTTATATCGCTCAAGTTCAAATTTGCTAATGTTTGCTCTAGTCTATGCTGCACATATCTGGCGGCATGTAAAAGCTTACCCAGGCCTATTGTCCTTGATTTGTTTTAGTCTGTTCATACTGTCATACTGCGTCAATGTACAGTACTTGAGATTGAATTTTCTCAAGGAACTGATAGTTTGAAACACTAGCAGCATCTACCTGTACATCACTTGTATACGGTAGCTAGTAGCATACAACAACTACCCTGTTCTATGGAACATGCAGACAATGCAATGTAATTTTTCATAGAATTTTCCCTGAAATTGGTACTTAGACTATGGCTCAGGGCCCCCTTGTCTCTGGAAAGGGTTACTTTTGCAACCTTTAGTACATAGTGGAAATTATATGTTTTCCTTATCTTCGAGCTATTATTTGCACTGCCCTAAGCTGCGTAGTGTGACCTTTTGATGAGAAATTACTCTTCTCTTAAATAGAAGACATAATAGTTCCTTGCCGGGAATTCCCCCTTTAAGTAGAAAATCCAGAGAAATAATGTACTTCTGTTAAAGATACATCTTAAAAAATTGCAATAGAATAAAGAGCAACACAAAGACTACATGGTTTTGTCAGAAAAGGAAACTTTTCAGCAAGTAATCTCCAGAAAATTAGAAAACTCAAGTCGCAGGTGACGAAACTGTCTGTATTTCCACATCGTTCACATGAACCAGAAGCATCAAGAGCTGTACGCTAACAGTTAAAACTTGAAAGGTTTTACCATCAAGCAAAACTGCTTACACCAAAATAAATTTCCCCTTGCAGAAATTCCCCTAAATGCAGAAATCAGTTTGTGTTGCACTGGTGGTCACCCATGATGGGAGTGGTTTAGCTACTACTGCATGGCAACCGACCTTTGCTCTCTGTTACTGTTCTCATGAAATGTTGACTGTGTGCATTCTCCCATAAGCCAAGGCAGCCAGGCAAAGGTACTGTATGCTCGAAAACTCTTAAAAATGAAAAGTGGCATGAAGGAAATCATCTCCAAACTCTGTGTTAAATTAGTAAATCAGGTGAAATCACTGAAAGGATATCGAAAGAATTGATTTATTTCTACCACCGACAATGCGAGAAAATTTAGCTGGCGGTGTCGATGCTTAGTTTCCCCCTCATCCATGACAATTGATGAACTGAAGCACCATCAAGACTTCCTGATATTGTGGTGGGGTTTACAGAGTGGCTGGTAGTGCAGTTGCCATGCATACCGTATGCATGGGTCTGTTTAAAGACACATCAGGCCGCTATATCAGAATCGCGATTGGTAGTTCAATGGTAAGAAGCAACCGACGGAAGCAGAGGTTGCCTTCAGACACGGTTGCACGGTATGCCAGCCAGGAGCCTTTGGTTTTTGCAGTATTTTTACAGACTGTTTTAGCAACGCAGGATACACTGTAGACCTTGTACCATAACAATCAGGTAGCATTTCCCTCTCTCTCTCTTTCTCTCCGATTGTTACTATTTCATCTCTGTCATTTTAGGCCAAATTTTGACGTAAACGGAAAGGTGTACTGTAATGTAAAATGTAACATTTTTGGGATCATGGAATGATTTAGTAATCAAATGTCCACTTTACAGTCCAGTAGAAATTTGGTGGATGAATTTTTCTGTCTCATTTGTGACTGTACATAATTCAGTGTGTTGCTACTGTACGTTCAAATACTGTATCCATCTGTTTCATGCTTCTCCCCCTTCTCCCCTTTGTTCAGCAGTTCACTATTTCTGTAGGTTTGGGTACTTAAAGCTTAGCTTTTGCAGCATTTGGGGTTCAAAATTCCATTTTCCAAGTCTCAGATTCTGTCTCATGCAGGGCAATTTAAAGGCTGTATTGCAGCACCTTAAGCTATATTTTTACCTCCCGGAAAGGAAAATTCTCAACTGGTTCTAAGTTACAGTACTCTTAGATTGACCGCAAATTCGAAAGATGCAGAGCAGCTGGTATTGCACAGCGTACACAGGGATCCATTGTTTGGATTACACATGAGGAGGAATTTAAGACAGGCTGAGGGAGGGACCAGAGGTAGGTGGTTGGGAGAATTGGAACTGTCTGGGGTATGCCTTACAGCCTTTAAACCTTCAGGGTCTTAGGTTTTGATAGGCAGTGGTACGATGTTGTTATTAGAATGTTCTGTAATAGTGATTTGCCGGAAGCTCCTTGCTGACTCCCATACTTAAGCGTGGATTGAAGTTGATGTCCATAGTTCTCACAGGGTATTGAATTGTGAACTTTGGACGTTTTGCTGTACGTTCATCGTTTTCAGAGTTGATGTAAAATTTGCAAATGTAAATTAAGTATATGTAATTCTATCATGCACAGGGTTTTCTCTAATGATTCTTACATCGCCTAGCAGCTGTAAAATTTATTTATATGCATCAAATAACTGGGTTGATGCCTCATGTAAGAGTACAGAGTAAAATTTGTTAGGACTGATCTCTTGTCAAAAGAGCATATTGTTCCACAGGAGGCATTTTAAACTCCATTAATATCCATATATCTTTCATCAAACTCCACCGATACCCATATCTTGTCCATAACTCAAAATGTTGGTGTTTGAGGAAAGCCTGCTCTGGTCTATAAAGACTTTCAATTTTGCCTCAAGGTTGCAAAATTTTAAGTATCAAAACACCGGCAAGTTCCACCAAAACGTTTTTGTTCTTTGGAAATAAAAGTGCTATATTTTAACTTTGAAATTTGACACCAGTGCAAAATTATATTGGTTTTCATTCTACTGTAGATTGAACTTTAAAAGCTAATTGTAGATAAAGGTCTCGACTTATAAACTATCGTTATTTTGAAGCCAGTTGAGATTAGGAAAGCCTATCCAATTAGTTGGTCTGTAATATTACATGATCATTTCTGATAATACAATGTAGTCCTACCTCTCTGAGACAGAAATTTGTTTAAATGTCTGTAACTTCCAGATAGAATATGGCTTTTGACATTAGAAAATTTCCCAATTTTTTATGAAATTTTTAAATCTTTTTCATTTGAATATTCGACCCTTTATAGTACCAGTGCAATTGCTCATGTCATTGCTACAAGATCAGATACAGTATTTCTTTTTCTGAACTTTCATCATAACATTTAATTTACTGTAATTGGGTGGTGCAGTAGCTCACACTGTATATGCTCTTCACTTGCAAAAGCAGTGTAGCTCAGCTGTATGATTTATGTACCCCATATGTGCCCCATATGTACAATGTATGTAAGTCACATGTAAAGTGTACAGAGTGTAGCATCGCTTTATTGTTTATTTCATTTATTTACTGAAGCATTTCAGTGGTGCATTCACTGTTTTAACAGAACTTTAGTCCATACTTGGTAAGAAAACCACTCATTCAACCAACTTTACTTGAATCTCTTTTGATACTTTGCTGTAATCCATAAAATGATTGAGATTGTGTAGTGACAAGAACTCCATTTTGAACCCCGAATCACTGAGTGGCTAGTTGTAACATTCTTTGTATCATCTTTCAGTTTTCTTTCCAGCAGTGCCATCTGATGACACAAGAACCATGCAAGTGGGGAAAATTTGTTGCATAGGTGCAGGTTATGTAGGGGGACCAACCTGCTCTGTCATAGCGAGTAAATGCCCCGAAGTCAAAGTGACGGTAGTGGACCTCAGTCAGGAACGAATAGATGCCTGGAACTCGCCAGAGTTTAGACTGCCCATCTTCGAGGTAAGACCAAGCTTTTGGTTTCATTGTATTAGAACTGCTTCAAATCTCAATTTGCCTCTTTTCCCTGTGCCTGTAGACCCATAACTAGTACTGCACCGTCAATCTTGTGGAACACCATGATCACTGGTATTTCTTCATGGTGAGCAAGTTTCTTTCAACTGGCTCCTTTATTCAAAGTCCTGTGACCATTTGCACATGTAGAGCTTTGTATTTGTGCGTAGAGCTTTGCATTTGTGCTGGTCACAGATTACAATTGATGTTCTCTCTGGTGAGTACTTCTCTTTATGTTTGTGTGGATCAATTTGTATTGTTATCATTTCTTGTGGCCTGCCTATAGATAGAACTTATATGGAAGTGAAGTTGCCATTCATCTGTTGTTATTCTCCTTTTCAAAAATTTGAGCATTATTGGCATGGATGCCTTGTAAAGTAGTCCATGCTCACACCCCCCCCCCCCTCTGCTGTACGGTCATGGACACAATTCAATCCCTTTGTAGACTAACCCTTACCTTTTTCCCCTATATCTGACCTGTAAACTTACTAATATCAAGACCTCATGACTAGCCCTGCGACTGGTGTTTTTAGGCCAATTAATAAGTTCAGCAAAGACGGCTCCTATGTTAATGTGCCAATAATGCAACACGTTACAACTTTATAAAGTTGGCAGTTTTTCCTGAACCGCAGACCCCAGACATGGGAACATACACTAGTCTGTTGAAGCTTATGAGTGGATTATCATGTTATTGTACCTCAAGTGCCCATAAGTCATGTTTCTGTATTCCAGACCAGTCTAGAACTTTGATCCAAGGCTACTCCTGCACAGCAAAGTGAATTTGCTGCAGGAGCAACATTTTGAATTCATGTGTATTGTTGCCATTAAACTAACAGGAAACAAAACCATAGTGTAACCTTAGTTTACACTGTACTTACAAAGATTACCATTACAAGTGAATGGTCATGACATCGGCAAACAAGACAGCCGACATTATGCAACCTCAGTCGTGTCTGCACTATCCCTATGGAATGCCAAAAGGGCAATGAATTTTGTTGTTTCATTGTAGTTTGTCTCAACTTGCTTTGCTGCCTCATTTGATTTTGTTTCCTTTTCGGTTTGTCTCATTTGATTTTGTCATCTCATTCAATTTTGTCTGCACATAGTTTGTCTCATTCAAGTTTGCTTCATTTAAAATGGTCTCATTAAAGTTTGCCTCATATTAGGTTGTCTTGCGTCATTTTGCTTCTGAGTTTCATCTCACTGAAGTTCGTCTAACTGAGGTTCATCTCATTCTAGTCTGCTTCAGTTAAGTTTGCCTTGTTCTCGTTTGCTTCATTCAAGTTCAATTCACTGAAGCTCATCTCATCGAAGTTCATCGTATTAAAGTTTGTTTCTCTGAAGTTTGTCTCATTTGAGTTTGCGTGATATTGGGTGCACTATTGGTCAACTGAAGTAATGAGGCTCCTTTATTCATGAGGCGAACTAGACAGAAGAGATAGATTCAGACAATGCTTATGCTTAAATGTTCTTTTAGAAGCAATTAAGAATATGTATACCCCTGCTGCAGCCAACAGTATGCTGCTGATGAGCTTGGTCATAAGAACAAACAATTACATTGTTCAAAAACCGGGCAAATATAAAAGCCTGAATATCTTTCTCATGAAATCACGAACCATGATTTCAGGCCTTTCCTAAAAAACATGCGAAGTTCACTGACTGAGTTTAACGTCATATAGTGTTACAGCCTACCTTCACTATTCTTTTCTTGATTTTCATTCCTTTTTTTTTTCTTACTTATAAACTTTTAAAGATATTAAAATATAATAGGTACTGTAAGAAGTAGACTGTATGTCATATAATTATAGAGTAATAGCATGACAGATTAGACGGGTATTAAATTTTGAATTTTCCCTTTTCTTTTAAGTTTCAATGAAAGAGAAACTTATGCGATCGTGATGGCGTGTGTGTATGTGCGTGTGTGTGTGTTTGTGACTCTTAGCTTGTGTGCATGATATCCCCAGATAGGAATTTGGGATGCTGTTGATACTTGGTATGTAGGTTTGCCATATTGAGAGGAAGAACCCTATTGTTTTTGGTGGGGGTCAAAGGTCATCTGGGGTCACCAGAGGTCAAATAGTGAAAACCTTGTGTGCACGATATCTCCAGTTAGGAATGTTAGATGCTTTTGATATTTGGTATTTAGGTTTGTCATATTGAGTTGAAGAATCCTAGTTGTTTTTATGGAGGTCAAAGGTCATTTGGGGTCACCAGAGGTCAAATAGTGAAAATCTTGTGTGCATGATATCTCCAGATATGAATGTTGGATGCTGTTGATAGTTGGTATGTAGGTTTGCCATATTGAGAGGAAGAATCCTATTGTGTTTGGTAGAGGTCAAAGGTCATCTAGGATCACCAGAGGTCAAATAGTGAAAACCTTGTGTGCGCGATATCTCCAGTTAGGAATGTTGGATGCTGTTGATACTTGGTATGTAGGTTTGTCATATTGAGTGGAAGAACCTCTTGTTTTTGGTGGAAGTCAAAGGTCATCTGGGGTCACCAGAGGTCAAATAGTGTAAATCTTCCTGTGCACTATATCTCCAGATATGAATGTTGGATGCTGTTGATAGTTGGTATGTAGGTTTGCCATATTGAGAGGAAGAACCCTATTGTTCTTGGTAGAGGTCAAAGGTCATCTGGGGTCACCAGAGGTCAAGTAGTGAAAATCTTGTGTGCACGATATGTCCAGGTAGGAATTTCGGATGCTGTTGATATTCTGATGTAGGTTTGCCATATTGAGAGGAAGAACTCTATTGTTTTTGGTAGAGGTCAAAGGTCATCTGGGGTCACCAGAGGTCAAGTGGTGAAAACCTTGTGTGCATGTCTGAGAGGAAGAACCCTATTGTTTTTGGGTGGAGGTGAAACGTCGTCAGGGGTCATGAGAGGTCAAAAACTGAAAATTTCGTGCATGTGATAGCTCCAGGTAGGATTGATGGATACTCTTCCTACTTGGTATACAGGATTTGCCATATTGAGAGGAAGAAACCTATTTTTTGGTGTAGGTTAAAGGTCATCTGGGGTCACAAGAGGTCAAATACAGAAATCTTTATGCACACGATATCCACAGTTAGGAACGATGGATGCTGTTGATACTTGGTATGTAGGTTTGTCATATTGAGAGGAAAAACCCTGTCTTTTGGGCAGAGGTCAAAGGTCATCTGGCGTCACCAGAGGTCAAATAGTTAAAAACCTTGTGCTCATGATATCTTTAGATGGGAGTGATGGATACTCTTGTACTAAATGTAAGGCATTTTAACACATGGTATGAAACCTTCTCTTCTTGAAATATGACAGGCACAAGGTTTTCAGTGTTTTCCCAGTGTTTCACCTCAGGTGATGACCTCAAATCTTTGCACCACAAATAAACCCTTGATTCTTAGCATTAGAGTTATATTTGAGAAACAAGCTTAATAAAGAAACTGTACTGAGTACATCGAAACTACAATGCATTTTTGCATTCTGGTTTGTTTTATGTGTGCAGGTGTAGCTACCAGTTTTTACCAGTGTCTGAGTAAAACGTACAGTAGTTTTACCGTTAGAAATCCAACACTCGTCATAATAATTAATGATTGTCCTGCTTTGCATCAATTGGTCTTTGTTGGAAAAGTACACTGGCAGTATCCATTTCATGCAGGATATACAGTTATACTTGCCTAGATGGCTTGTTATAGGAGTTTTAAGGGCAACACCTTGGTTGCTGTGGCGTTACTGTGTCGCCACCGTACATATCCACGCGCTATGTTTATATTTTGAAACTGTGAGACAAACTCGAATGGGATGAACCTTGGCCAGGCAAGCTAGCACAAGAAAAACTTAGCTGCAGCAAAACTCAAATGAGACGAACTTCAATGAAGCAAACCGGAATGAGAAAAACTGCAGTAAGACGACCTTCAATGAGAGTGAGCGGAACTTCAGTGAGACAAACTTCATTGAAGGAAACTAGAGCAAGACAAACTTCACTGAGCAAACTCACATGAAAAGAATTTCAGTGAGATGAACCTCAACAAAACAAACTAAAACTAGACAACCTAATTTTGCTCTCATATTCCAGCCAAACTTAGGCGAGGTCGTCAAGCAGTGCAGAGGCAAGAACCTCTTTTTCTCGACAGACATCACCACCGGGATCTGTGAGGCTGATCTCATCTTCATCTCAGTTAACACACCGACGAAGACGTTCGGGTTGGGCAAGGTCAGTGTGGATCTCTTAACCTCTCTATGAATATAGGATAATTCTTCAAAATTGAAAGTGCTTTCACACATCAGTTTTTAAAAATTTTCGTTCTTGAATATGACTGATGCTGTCGAGGTAGAGTATTCATGCAACACCTCTCCCCGAGTGAAAAGATTCGATTTCAACCATTTGACAGGGCATTTCATCTTTTGATCCTTGCTGAAGGCAGAAGGACTTCAACCATTTGACAGGGCATTTCATTTTTCTTTTTTCTTTGCCGAAGGCAGAAGGAATCTGTGATGGTGATGTCGTGTGTGTGTGTGAATGTGTGTATGTGTGTGTGACACTTCTTGTAAACATGGTATCTCAAGGAGGGTAACCATGACTGATCTCATACTTGGTTTGTGGTTGGTCATACTGAGTAGATGATCCCTATTGTTTTTGGTGGAGGTCAAAGGTCATTTGAGGTCACAAGAAGTCAAACCATAAAACCTTGTAAACACAATATCTCAAGAAGGGTAACTGTGACTGATGCCATATTTGGTTGCTGGTTTATCATATTGGGTAGATGATCCCTATTATTTTTGGTGGAGGTCAAAGGTCATTTGAGGTCACCACAGGGCAAACTGGGAACACCTTGTTAGCACTTTATCTTGGAAAGGGTAACAGTGGGGGCATCTCATATGTAGCATGTGGATTGCTCATATTGAGTAGGTAACACCTACTGATTTAGTGGAGGTCAAAGGTTATTTGGAGTCACCAGAGGTCAAAGGGTTAAAATCATGTTACCTTCTGTATTTCAAACAGAGAAACTGTGAGTGATCTCATACTTTGCATGTCTATCGCTCATATTCAGTAGTTCAGTATTTAGTAGTCAAAATAAACACTTTATCTCAAGCAGGTTAATTGTGAGGGATTCATACTGAGTATGTGTATTGCCCATGTAATTGCCCATTATATAGATGATTCCTATCAATGTTTGCACTTTTATGTTTTAAGAGGAGGTGAAATGCTGTTTTGGGTTATAAAGGCTTATTAATAATGTGGTGTCTCAAGAACACTAACTGTAGTTGATCTCATACTTGTCATGTGCATAATTCATGTTTGTTGTAATATAACCATACGGCAAGCAATCACGAGGCCTTTTGGCTGTCTGGTTTTATCATAAGGCACATTTAAAATTGCAGTATGTAGTTTCCAACATTGACATTTCATGTATCCATAGTTTTAAATCTGTGAAAAAAAACTTGGGAATCAAAGGGGGATCAAATCAAATCAAAAAGGGGATCATATCAAATCAGAGTGGGGAATCAAAGATATAAACCATGAGGATCCAGTCTAGACTTTAAAAGAGACTTTTGATTTTCAAAAAGTGAGTGGTTGCGAGAGTATGTCGTTTCAGATACTTGTATGGCAACCTGTCAGTTTCGACAGGTTTTTCTGTGGCATCATTCATGTTATGGAATAGTGAATTAATTGGGCTTTTTCATATTGTCCCTGTCTTCTGATGAGTATGAAGAGTTGACTATTACAAATTTCTCTTTTAATGACATGGCCAAGCTTTCAGTACAGCAAACGATTTTGAGTACAAAACGGCTTTAAGAGTTCCATAATCGATCCCGAACAATTGTGTGATGTTTCTGCATCTGTATGCTCGGTGGGTGTGTAACTTGCTGTCTGTGGCAACTGACACATGAGACTGGATCTGATGGAATTTTGTCTTGACCCGGTTTTGTCTTTTTCAGGGCAGAGCAGCTGATCTGAAGTACATAGAGGCTGCGGCGAGGATGATCGCCGATGTCGCCATCGGAGACAAAGTCGTGGTCGAGAAAAGCACAGTGCCTGTCAGAGCAGCAGAGAGTATCCAGAGAATATTGACTGCAAACACTAAGAAAGGATGTACATTTGAGGTCAGTTTTTTTTTCAGTTGGATATGGATTCAGGGTAAGACTATGAAGGGGTGATAAAGTGCGGTAATGTCAAAGGACATTTTTCATTTGAAACATCTTTAATATGTCTTACGTCTCAGTTTGCAGCTATCTGCACTGATTTCTTCTTAGCCCCTCTGTCCTCTTTCCATGGAGACCCATTTTTGTCGTATGTGATGTAGCAATTACACTTAAATTGTAATGCTGTTCTGAACTTCGCATGTTTATGTCTCCTGACTGGGATTTCCATACATCAGTCACATACCCGTGGCGTAGGCTGTTGCACAATAGAGACTGCATAGTGGCCAGCCATGTGTTATGTCAATCCTAGTGATACCCGGGTGTGAATTTGTAGATCTGCTGAATGCTGACCAGAGAAGTCAGTCGTGCGGGCGACGTTTCTGATTTTCGTCAGAGGTTTGATGGATGAGGAACTACACTGAAATAGCGCAAAATGGCATATCACCATAGGAAGGTTAGCTTGGTTGATAGAGCATCTGTATGCCAACCATGTCCATGAGTTCAGCTCCTCGCTGAGTTATACCAAAGACTGTAAGAATGGCACTTGTTGCTCTCCTGCTTGCTTCTCAGTGTTTAAGAGACGGAACATGTGTAATGTTGGTGTGGTCGGTGCACTCATCAGCGAATGCCTGACTGACGGCTATGATGTCATAGCTAGCCCCGGGGGACTACGAGAATGGTTTCTGAATGTGATTTGTGGATGTTCAATTACATCAGTACTCTGAGCACACAATCAGTGTGGATTTAGTGCCATATAGGAACTTCTCATTATTATTACTATAGGAAGCAGGCAGTGCATGTGCAGGACACATCGATAGACAAACATGAAAAAAGAGATTGAATAAAGGGGGAAAAAAAAAGCAAAAGGAAAAAGAAAATAATTGCAGAACAAGGAAGGAAGCTTAACCAAGTAAATATGGCAGTTCACTAGATGGGAGTTATACTCAATTTTGTGCACCGTAGTGTTAGCTTGCACTCGTATGGGTACTTTTCTGAAAGCATTTTACTTCTACTTACTAAAGACATAGAAACAGTGTTTTCATTGAGATGTGATTGCAACTTCAGCAGTCATTTTTCCTCTGATCAGGATGATGCTAGCGAAATTCTAATAACAGAGTTTCATTCTGCCTGCAGGTGCTGTCCAACCCAGAGTTTCTAGCCGAGGGTTCCGCCGTGAAGGACCTGCTCCATCCCGACAGAGTCTTGATAGGTGGCGAAGAGACACCCTCTGGTAGAAAAGCTATGATGAAGCTCTCTTGGATATACCAACACTGGATCCCCGAAAGCAACATCATCTTAACGAATACGTGGTCCTCTGAATTATCAAAGCTGGTAAGTAATGGGGTCCACGGATACAAAGGAAAAAAAAAACAACAACACAAAAATCATACCAACCAGTGTGTGATCTTTGAACTCTTATACAGTAGCTGATATTACATGATGTTCAACAATGACGATGCCATCATATTTATATAGTACTTTTACCCTGGATGGTGATCGACTGGATAATTGCAAAGCAGAAGCTGTGTTTTGTGTTTACCTTCAAGAAGGAGCCTTTAAACTTCAGATAATCCACTTCATGATCTTTTTTCTCTCTTTTGGTCTGATGGGTTATACTTCATTGTACTAATGAGATGGTTCTATCACCCAATGGAATCTATCGTCTGCCCTCTTGCCACTTTAAACCTTTCAAAATAGAACAGCAAGGTTGTAGGGTTACAATATAAGAAGAGACTGCTTCTCCCTTTATGTTGACCACAGTATTTTCTTTGCTCAGTTTCATCTTTTTTTTTATTTGGCCAGATTCAGAGTGTCAACATTTGACTCTCTGCTTGTTGATTGGCTTACGTTTGTCTTCTGTTTTATTGGTGCAAATGACGTTTCTTTCGTAACATAATGAAAGAAGTTATGCAACGAGAGTTGCCCCTCTTTTTTACACTGAAACTGCTTTGAGCTAAAATGAGATTGAGTTCATATCAATTGTGGGTACATCTTTCACATAGGAACTTATGAACCCATAAGATTTTGATTCCATGATTCCTGGAATTCCTGGAAAATCAGAGGGAAGCAAAATATGACCTCTTAGGCCTAAAACATCAGGGCACATGGACTTTTTCTTTTCGAACAAGACATGAAAAATTCAAGGAATGCTGCCAACTACAGTGTGTATGAACCATGCCCAACATATTTACTGACTAATGATACCAAGAAATGAATAATCAGAGGGCCAAAACATCGCTGTATGTATTACCAGATGATTTCTTGTGCCTCATTTTCAAAATGACTTGTTTACTTTTTCCCTACGAACCACGACAGGCCGCCAATGCATTTTTAGCCCAAAGGATTTCCAGCATCAACTCCATAAGTGCCGTCTGCGAGGCCACCGGCGCTGACGTAGCGGAGGTTTCTCACGCAATCGGGACAGATTCCAGGATAGGCAGCCAGTTTTTACAGGCGAGTTTAGGTGAGACCAACATGTGCCAGAGGATAATAACTGTTGTCCTATTAGCATCTAGATTTTCACCGTGCTAGTTTCATTCATTTCTGGGCACCTGCAACAAACATGGAAGAGAAGATATCATCGATTTGTGGTTATAAAGGTTGAGGTGTCTCAACCGTGCACGCGCACGTCCTGAGAGTCGGAAGATAAGCGAGCATGCTCTCGTTCTTATGACACATGCCAAAAACTGAGTTTATTGTAGAATGTCTTCAGATCGTCTTCTCTTAGACCAAGCTGTATAAATATGCAACACGTTTGTCAGCTACGGTTCTGTGTCTCGAGTGGCACGTAAACCGACTTTTTCGTCTGAAAAATTTGTGATGTAGTCTCTTTAAGAGTGCGTGTATTTTCAGGCTATGTATGGCGAGTGTGGTTTGTTTATCTCACTTATATCCCACAATCCCTCGCATGAATTGCGATTGCAAAACGGAGTATTGATAGACTTTGCGATGATGAATGCGTCTCAAAAATTCTGCTATTCAAATTTCTCCTCTTTTTGAGTGTATCTGATATCTCTGAGATGAGTGGGGGAGGGGGGGGGGCTGCTGGTGGAAATCTAGAGCATTGCTTTCCAACCGGGACTGCCCCTTCTCATGTTTGTTAATCCTCTCACCAAATTGCATTCTACTCCTCATATTAAGACACCTCCTCATCTGGTCATCTCATCCTAACCATACTGGGTGCAAGGCTGTATCTGGAGCCCCTCGTATTCAGTTATCTCGCCATCACAGGGTGTAAGCGTTGGGTGGACACTCTATCCGTTCTCATCAATCAAATTTTGACAGGGTTTCTCATGTCACTCCTATGCAAGGCATGTGCAGTCTCAAACTATTGTTGACATCATGTTTACATCTCCCACAACATAGTATCTCAGGAATGGAAGCTTGGACTTTTGTCACACTTGGTATATGTATGTACCATCATCAGTACAAGAACCTTACTGGTGTTGGTGGAGAGGTCAGAGGTCATTTGCACTAGCAGAGGTCAACACGTGAAAACCTTGTAAATGATATCTCAGGAGCATACTTAATAATGTGAGTAATATATTGAGTACAAGAACACTTGTGTTTTAGGTGGTGGTCAAAGGTAATCTGAGGTCAAAAATTGGTGCAAGAAACTAAAACCAGTGGAGCAAGTAGTAAGTGTAAATCTAGTCACGTGACATCCAACTTTGAAAGTCCAAAGTCAAGGGCCAATTAGTATGAGTCTCTGAATGGGCTTGTAGTGGATCACATTCTGTGCCGGCATATGTTCAATGTTCGTTAGTTTTAACGTCATCAACTTTTGTATGCATTTCTGTCCAGGGTTCGGCGGCAGCTGTTTCCAAAAAGATGTGTTAAATCTTGTTTACCTCTGTGAAGCTTTAAATCTACCAGAAATAGCAGCTTACTGGCAGCAGGTGAGCCAACTTTCACTCATTAAACTAGTCACATACCTTTTTCTTGAATAATAATTAACGTAGATCAACCTTGTTAACCCTTTGGCAGCCACTTACATAATATTACGTATTCTGAAAAATTTCTTAGCACAGCCACGTAGGTACTATTATGTAAAATTTCGATGTTCTACTTGATGAAGTTGTCTGAAAAGGATGGTGTCCAAGTGATGGACCACTGGCTGTGAAAGGGTTAAAGCAGCTGCTAGTGCCGCAATGTTACAGTGAGAGTCTACAGAGGTTTACAAAAAAAAGTGATAAATTATTGTGTTGATAAATTTTGATGAATCTTTCACTCCAATCTAAAATGTTTGGAAGAGACAGATACTACGTAAACATTATTCGCTCAAGTTTTGCTTCTTTACTCCTCACCTAACCTGTCTCAGCACTGCAAGTGCACTAGCTTTCTTCTGCTACTGAGATTGTTGGCAACCTATTCAACACCAACTGAGATTCCCTCCGATGTAAATTGTGCTGATGCACCCTATCTTGTGGAAGTTCGTGGAAAATTTTAGGATTCATTAAAACTATCTGGCAGAAGACCCTAATCTATACAGTGCCAATGGCATGCATTCTTATTTCAAGGGTTCTTGCTTAGTTGAGTTGTGTTTTTGTTGTTGTTAACTTCCCATGGATAATATTCATGAGTATGTGTTTTATGCCTCTCCCCCAGCTTTGCAAATGGAATGTTGTAGGCTAAATGTCATCCGTGTCCTGGAGAGCTTAGGTAAACATTGATGACCTTTGACCAAACAACATTCCGTATTCAAGCCAGGGAGAGGCATAAAACACATATTCATGAGTATTATCTCTGGGACATTAGCATAAGCGAAAAAAAAAATTACTGATTTTTTTCTGTCTCTCCTGGGATTCTTTCTGACAGAATTTACCAATGGCAGATTACTTTTTTCCACAGTTCTGTTAAGGAGATATTTTTATACTTTATTTGGAGGAGGAAAGTGCAAGAAGTTGTAAGATGTGTGTCTAAACTACCTATTCTCCTTTAAAGGTCCTTAAGTTTGATATATAGGTATCGCGTGACCTAGAGTAATTTGTGTTGTCCTCTTGTCTGTCATGGTGTTTGTTCATAATTGTTTTTCTATTCTTGTACAACCTCAAAAACCAGGTGATAGCTATGAACGATTTCCAGAAACGGAGATTCGCCAGTAAAATCGTCAGCTGTTTATTCAATACCATCACAGACAAAAAGATTGCCATCCTGGGCTTTGCCTTTAAGAAGAATACTGGCGACACAAGGTAAATAGACTGCTACCGATGTTGTTTGGTTTATTACTCTGAAAGAAATGATGGGATTTCGTGGTTGGTAATTTAATGTTGGCATGTGTGATGGTATCAACAGACCACTAAACAGAATTTCTATCAAAAGAGTGCATATTTCCTCAGATGTAGCTGTTAAAACATTTGACATTCATTTTAATATCAAAGTAGCTGCACTACCCAAAGCAGTCATTGATCTTTTCAGACACTCACAAGCAACCTGCAATTCAAGTCGGCAGCCAGATGCTTTCATATGGCTTCAAATGATGTTGTTACAAGATATTTTAAAAGAATTTGACAGGAAATTATGGTATAAGATTACTGATTCTTGATTATCATAGAAATGACTGTTTCAGAATTTTGACCCAATGTTTTTGAAGTTAGTATGTACAGGATGTTATATATGTATCTTATTTCCTTTTGGACTGTGACATATGAACACATCTGTTATCCCCATATCACAACTTAATATCCCCTTGGTACTGGAATCTCTGTAGTGGTTACACCAAGAATTCAGTGAGATGTCGCGGTCTCATAACTCAGTGGTAAGCAAAGTTGATAGCTTGGTGTATGTCTGTATCCACATATATATTATGTATGTAAATGTCTGTCTGTCTGTCTGTCTGTGTTTGGATCTTGATCGATTTCCTCGTGGATTGTGTCATCTCAGATGAGTTTTTACTGCCCAACATTGAGAGGCATTTTTTCCAAAAATAGAAATGTTTATCCTTATCCCACTTGAGGTGAATTTGCAAAACTTTTGAGCAACCTATGCTTGATCACGGAAGTGATGGTATAAATACATCATTTGTACTGCATGGAAATGATTGGTGGGCGGTCTGCAGAGACGCTCAAAACAGTTTGTGAACTTGGTGGAAACAGGAATACCATGGCATTGGGAAGTGTTGCATTTCTCCTTTTTCTTTTTTTTTGGGGGGGAGACTGACTTGACATGCAACTTGGTTATGTTAATCCTTGTATGGAATGAATCTCATGGGATGTAGAATATGTCTACAAAATGCAGAAAGCTACTTTAATACCTGTACCAGTGACTGAAGGAATGACGTTGCTATATTGGAATATGGCACATGAAATACTTAGTAACTATGGCATGCATCACTAAAGCTGGAATGAATCTGGTACCAGGGTGAGGAGATGGGAGTAGATGCATGGAATTCTTGGAAGATCTAATTTACTGCAGTCAAATTTTCTGTTTATATCTTGAAATTCAGAGAGAGCATTTGAAAGTGCCTCTGCTTGGTTTCAAAGATATTCATAATCAAGATCGTGGTGTGTGTGTATTTGCGATGCTTTGTAAACATGATACCTCAAGACTGGAAACTTGGACCGATGTCATACTTGGTATTTGTATGAACCATATTAAGTACGAAAGCACTGTCATTTTTGGTGACAGTTAGAGGTCATCTGAGTGAGCAGAGGTCAAAATGTGACAACACAATATCTCAGGAATGAAAGCTTGGACTTTTGTCACACTTGGTGTATGTATGTACCATTGTCAGTACAAGAACCTTTTACTGGTGTTGGTGGGGGTCAGAGGTCATTTGCACTAGCAGAGGTCAAAATGTAAAAACCTTGTAAACAATATGTCAGGAGCATACTTAATAATGTGAGTAATATATTGAGTGCAATAGCACTTTTGTTTTCGGTTGTGGTCAAAGGTCATCTGAGGTCAAAATTTGAAAACCTTGTAAACCATTCTCAAGAGTGGAAGCTTGGGCTGATCGTACTTGGTATTCACCATTTTGAGTGCAAGAATACTATCATTTCTTGTTGAGGTCAGATGTCATTTGAGGTTAACAGAGGTCAGCAGAGGTCAAATATAACTCTTGAAAATGCTGTGTGTCACATTGCAAGCTTGAATTGATCTTATATGTGATTGTGCCAATTGATCACTAAAATATCAAGAATAGTATTATTTTTGGGGAGGTCTAAGGTCATTTGTGGTCAGCAGAGGTCAAACTGTTAATACCTTGAAAAGAATGGAGTGATCTTATATATGGTCAGTTGATGAACCCACCACACTGAGTTCAAGGACCCTACCACTTTTTATGAAGATCAAAGGTCATTTTAGGCCAGAACAGGTCAAACTTTGAAAACCTTGTAAACACTATATCATGTAAATTGAAACTTGAACTGATTGCATATATGATTTGTTGTTGAACCACATTAATTTCAGAATGCCAGCATGCATTGTGATTTTGTTTCATGTATTTGTTTGTCATATCATGCAATCACTGTGTACCATGTTCAAAAGATAATGCAAATAACCACATTCAAAAGGCAATACAAAATTGATGAAAAAAAAAGTGATATGAAGTTAAACGAAAAAAAAAAGTCCTCACGAAAAAAAAAGTCCTCTCTAGTTTGACCATGTCCTCCGCTCCTTAGATATACTTTGACAATATACAAAAGAGTAACAGCAAAGAACACCACAAATACATAGAATAAACTAGAATTTGAAGAATAAATAATAAACCCCTCAGCCATCCCTACCACCTCAGACACAAAGAGTGCAGCACCATCATTCCTATTTTCACATTCTGGTCACACTGCACTGTAGTGAAATGGAGAACAGAGTATCTAAATTTTCAGAAGTACCAATAGCAGTTAGCAATAAGGTAATAATTTTCTGAGGTTTTATCTGACAGAATCTTAAAGTTAGTCTCTCAATTGATATCTTAAAGCAGGAATAAGAGCTGAAAATATGTCAGTGGAAGTGAAATTCTGTGCAACATGTCATAACCACTACAAAATAACATTGTTTAAGTCCTGTTTTTGCATACATGAATATTCATATCCATTCCCAGTTGGTCTGTTTGATTTCAAGCAACAGTGATTATTCTGGTATGCTCTCTTGGAGAGTCTGAATTCTGTAGGGCCCACAAAAATGTCAAGGCAATTTTCATATCGAAACATCTGGAAGAGTAGGGCATAGTTCCCTTTCAGATTTTGTGCCAGGTGATCATATACCTACTTTCTCTTCCCTGAAACACTTGTGAAAAACAAAGGCAGATGACCAGGTGATTCATGTTCCAGCTTTAAGATAGAGTTATGCTGAGAAGCTTATCATAGTTTGTTTATTGATCCTAATGTCTACTGGCTACATCATTTTGATGATGCAACAGGTTTTATGTTAATGTAAGGTGCAGCATTACAGCTAATTTCATTACCTGTGCTGTAACCAGCCGGTGAAGCAAGTAATATGTCTGCTCTGCCATGCGGATTCTCTGAAGTTGTATCTGAAGTGCAAATAATTTGACCTCAAGTGATTTGGGTGGACAGCATGTGTTAATTTGATCTGATGAGATATCTGGTGTGTTTCACTGACAGTGAGCTCAGGCAAAGCAAGGCACAAAAGAGATTTTGATGTAATGAGGTTGGAAAAAAAATCTGTCTGACCCTGTTATGCGGTCATCAGAAGTCAAAATGTGAAAAACATGTTAAAAAAAAAATATCTACAGTACAGAATTATCTTTAACAATGTTTTTTTGATCATGTGGAGTCCAAGATCCGTGCTGTTATTGGTGGTGGTCGAAGGCCAAGGTCGGCAGAGGTCAAACTGTGAAAAGCTTGCAAACGTAATATCACAAGGACATAACTTTAGACTAATCTCGTGCACTGTGCAACTATATTGAGTAGAATGTTTGAAATGTGTTCTATCATAGCCCAATTTCCTTTTGCTAAATGGGTGCTAAGCCACATAAAAAAAATGCACAGAATTTTGAATTATCTTGAAAGGGGGGGGGGGGGGATGGAAACATATGGTGCAGTTGTTGTTTTCTATTTTCATTTATTTTCTGTCAAAATATTTCTGTGGTTCTCCATGCCTGGTGCGTTTGTCTTTTTGTTACAGGGAGTCGTCTAGTATATATATCTGCAAATACCTAATGGAGGAGGGTGCAAAGTTGGAAATCTATGACCCTAAAGTGGAAAAAGAACAAATTTTAATGGAGTTGAATCATCCCAGTATATGCAATGACCCTAGCAGAGGTAAGTAATATTTTCTATATCAAATAATACCCTGACATCTTGTAATATAATGGGATTTACCAGGGTGATGTTCAAATTGGTATTACCTGAGTTTTTTTTTTTTTTTTGCTCTGTTTTTGTTCTTTTTTTAATGAGGGCGAGGTGACTGTTCTAAAGGTGACCATCTGTGTAGACTATTAAATATTCAGAACCACAAATCATTGGACGTTGTTTGTGGAGTGCTGCACAATAAAACCACATGATGGTCCTCATGTGATTGAACGTCTTTTATCGTGTGCAGTTGGATGGTGCAATGTCACCGGCAAATTTAGACCTTTAGTAATAATAGAAACGGTAAAATAATGAATATGCATAATATATGTTGATGTATATTGTGTCGTTTTTCTCTTCCCTTTGCAGTGGATAAGTTGGTCACCATTCACAGTGACCCATACGAAGCCCTGGCAGGTACTCACGCCTTTGTCATTTGCACGGAATGGGACAACTTCAAGGTAACTTCGACTAAATCTGTTATCCTTTCTCTTATTAAAACCTTTCAGTTTGTGAAATAAATACCATTTACAGCTTGTCAGTTTTACACAAATGTGTCAAGCCTCATAATGAATTTCATGGAAAAAAACAAAAACAAAAATACAATCACAATCCTTGTCAATCAACCAAATACATTCATTTGATCATCCACATTACTAGGAAACCTGCAAAACATTTCACTTCAATGGACATCTCTCCAGCTGATTAGCACATAGCAGTGGATCAATAAAAGACAGAAAAGTTTTCCTTTACCTGTTGATCCAGTTGTCTTTTTGGTTCCTTGCGTTAGCAAGAGGAACCTATGCAGTCAAGTTGGTGTGTGTGTGTGTGTGTGTGTGTCTGTGATGGATCTTGGGTACGCTCTTACTCAATATGGGCAAGTTGGATTAAACGTATACTTGGTGCACAGGTCCGTCATAGTCCATAGAAGTGCCCTATTGTTTTTGGTGTCCATATCTTGCATATTAATGAGGTTATGGGGTCAAACATAAAAATTTTAAAACTGTCATATTTCCATAACTGTGGGTCAGATTTGATTTAAACTTGATAGGGTTGTCTGTTATTGACAGGTTCACGACCCTGTGAAATTTAATGCTTATTAATAGAGGGGAAGGGTTAATTTTTTCACTCTAAAACAATAATATCAGCCTTAACACCAATATTTTGGTCATTATAAGCATCCATACAAATTAGCTGAAAAGCTTATGGGCTACAGTGTGTAAAATTCCCATTGACAGTTTGTGGTTGTAGTCACACAGTTAACTCAATGGGATTTTGGTCATTGGAAGATTTTTGCTGTTTTAAGGCTATGGTACCCTAGGAGGACCATCAGTGAATGTATGCCATGTTTGAAATAGCATTTTCTTTAGAGGTTCTCATAGGTTGGTGTACTGATCTGTCATGTGGGTATAAGTGCCCTATTGGTGTCCATACCTTGCCTCATAATGGGGTTATGGGGTCAAACATAATAATCTTAAAACTGCCATATTTCCATAATTGTGGGTCAGATTTGCTTTAAACTTGATATGGTTGTCTGTTATTGACAGATTCACATCTCTGTGAAATTTATTGATAGAGGGGAAAAATAAACATGGTATAGTGAATTGTTAGTTTAGTAGTTGATACAAACCTACAGTATGGTAGCCAGTATAGTCAATGTGTGTACCAATTGAATTTGCATTATCCTTATATTTGAAAAAAAATGAGAAACTGTTTAATTCATGATATTTTAACATGTTTAGTTGTTTTTTAATTGTTATACATGGGCCCAAAATGTTTGGGACCCAGTGTGAGCTCAATTTTTGGGCCCCATTTGTTTAATTCATTATCTAAACATGTGGTATATTTCTTAATTCAATGGGGACACTGTACAGATGGGCCTACATTTTTGGACCTGATTTGGACTTCATTTTTGGGCCCCATTCTTGAAAGCCCCAATTTTTGGGTCCCCAGTTTTGAGGACCCAACTTTTCACTTGCCCTAATTTCTTTGCAAGAAACCACAGTGCCCATTGGGCTCTTGTTGTCCATCATAATGAATTGGTCCTACTTTGTCAAATTCAGCCAAGCATTATTCACATGGCAAAACACAGGTATTGTAAGGGTATAGCATGAGGTGGTCTGTCAGACACTTTCTTTAGAAAGTTTTTTTCCAAAACTTTGACATTCTGTTTAGGATACACTTCCTCTTTTTATGCTTGTCACCACCAGAGCTACGATTACTCTAGAATCTACGATTCCATGTTGAAACCAGCATTTGCCTTCGATGGTCGCAGAATCCTGGATTGGCAGAAACTCCAACGTCTTGGTTTCCAGGTAGAGGTCATAGGAAGGAAGACATGGCTGAACGGTTCCTATTGATCGGTGCACCGTGAAGGGACTCAGTGGACGGATGGAGGTTGTTTACTATCTTTTAATGTTAACAGGGCTGATAGTGGTGTTGCTGTTATCAGCCATCGCTTTCCCACAACACGCACACTTACGTACACACATGCACACACACACACACACAAAACAATTGCGACAGTTTTTATGCAGATATTCAGTACTCCAGCTAGTTGTAAAGGTTATCTGTACTACTACTCTTCATACGCTAGAATTCAAAGTACGGTAATTCATGGTGATATGTTCATCGATGGAGGACCTCGTGCAAATTTGTGACCAAATGTTTCCACAGTTCATCAGAAATAGAAAATTAAAGGAAAACCTCCATAATTTATCGAATATTTAATCGGAAAGAAACCTGCCAGTTTTAGGTATTTATATTTTTTACAGGGTGAATGTTTACTCAGATTTGTTGTATTTTCTTTTTTTCATTCTTTGCCAAAAACAGAATGTATAATTTTCAAATAGCAGTAGTTAAGTGGCAACATTTTGGTCATCTTCTAATAGAGCTAGGCAACAAAGTGGAAAACATCTGAGCAATTAGATGAAGGAGGACATCCACAGACATGAGAATATTCCGTTTGTCAAGTGAGCGTCACCGGTGTGATGACTGCAAAGTAGACTTTTATGAAAAAAAATATTAATGTAATAATTTTACGAACAAAGTATTAGTGTTATTAATAAAAAATTGTCACAGCGAGCTGAATATCTATGTATCATGAATTTATAATCACTGAAGGGAACTACAAGTGTCACTTCTTCACTGATCATCTCTTTATTTGATTAACAGGAAAGTTACTTGAGCAACTGTGGTTGATTTCTTAAAGTTGGAATAATATACTGGCAATCACCTGGTCATCTATTTTCAATTCTTGTCACGGTTTAAGGGAAGAGATAACCTGTCACAAAATCTGAAAGAGAACTATGCATTTATCTTTTAGATATTTGAATATGAAAATTTTCTTAACATTTTTGTTGGCCCTGCAAAATTCAGACACTCCAAGAAAGCCTAGCTGTCCAATCAATGTTGCGTAAAATCAAATAGACCTATGGGAATGGATATGAATATTCATGTGTGCAAAAATATACATGTATAGGGCTTAAACAATGTTTTTTTTTTGTAACAGCCTTAAGATATTTGACTTTCAGTGGCAAAATTTGACAAATTTTTAACTCATATTGCAGAAGCAATCCGTCTGATGAAACTTCAGGAACAGACAGAATGCAGCGGCTTTAATGGGAGTCATTGTGTGAAGGCCTTGAAATTTACATTGAGGCTCAACTTTTTTGTTACATAGTAGCACCTTTGTTTATTCTGTTTCTTTGTTTGTTTGCTTGGATTTTATTTTTGTCTGCATTTTGCTACTCTGACCTTATTTATTGACATTGTTTTACTTTTGTAGAAACTCACTGAATTTCAGTCAGACCTTTGGTGTTATGTTTTTAGTTTTTAATGTATTTATTGTAAGAAATTCTTTGAAGGAAGCAAGAATGCTGAAGGAAGTGTTAACCTTCTGATTGCTCTATGATTTAGATAAACCAGTATTTCCTGAAGAAAAAACTCAATGTGTGAAGCAAAGGGGCCTACATGCAACCTCACTTATTTTTTCTTTGCCTCAAATTCGAGAAGCCAAAAAGTTAGTTCTCTGCACACTTTTAAAAGCTGTTTCACATGTTTCCAAGGTAATTGACTTTTGCTTTGTGAAAACCTCAAGCTAATAATTGATCAGTATTTCAAAAGTTATTTTCTTGCTATTAGATTTGGGCATTGAAGCCACTCCCACCAGGAAAGGATTTCAGTGGGTTTATGTTGTGGTGAATCAGAGCCTTGAAGATCATATTTAAGCATGAAGGTACATACAAAGATCTTCAGGATAGCATCTTATGACGTTGTGAATTGTTTCACATGTGAGTGATACGTAGAAAAGAGTATTGTCAAATTTATGAATGCAGGTCATTAATTGTCAGGTGAACTTTTCATCAAGTGGTGGTTGGGGTTGAGGTTGCAGACTGTTCCAGACAATTATGGTATCCTTCATGCCATTAAAACCCTGGCCTCAAAGCTTGTATTGATAAATTGTGCTTTAAAGCTGCATCAACCTGTGAACTGGTGACTTTTGAAGGAATGTCTGACAGAGAAGAAGTTTTACTGTAAACGTTCATTGTCTTTTGTGAAAAGAAAAATGGGTTTTAATGGAAAGCTGTTTAATTTACCATTGCCCTTGTTGAACAATTCATTTCAAAATCCCTGTCATCACCCAATACAACATATGGAATATTCACAGATCAGGTGTTCAAGGTGTGAATACAATGGTGGTGTGGGTGCATCCTTCTTGGGGGGGGGGGAGGAACAAAACTCAAGTGGCACCCATTGTCACTTATATACATAAGTATGTAACATACAATTTTTGAAGAAAAAAAAGGCCACATCACCCTAAGTCACCTTCCCAGGCTCTGCAGTCATCCATCCACTCTTGCGGTGCTCCCAGAAAGAACACTGCTGGGGACAATGGCCCTGTGTTCCCCCCCCCCCTTCCAGCCACACGCCACTGGGTGAATATGTTTGTTACCCTTCTTTGTTTCTTTAAGGGAATAGACAGATGATGTGTATCTGTTGGGCGATGCTCGCCAGGTTTGGACGATGCCTAGAGTTAAACAGACTCTTTTAAGTATTGGCATATTTGAGCTAGATTGTATTTTATAAGCAAGGAACTCTCGAAAAAGGAAAAGATAATTGATGTAATATTTACACATGGAAATGTCAGGTGATGACATGATGCAATTTTGACTTTCTAGGTTTCATGTTTGCTCTTTTGGGAACGTTCATCTCGTTAGATTTTGCTGTTTCTTGCAAACGCTTTGCAATACTCTCAGTGCAATCGGTTTGAAAGTGACTGGGGTGGACAAATGAATTGTCTATTTGTAGCTGGAGGTGGTTTAAAATGCTCTGCACTGATCCCAATTATATCATTCTAAAGCTAGGACTGTTCAACCAATACATGATGTAATAATATTAAGTCGTGGTAATTAGTATGGTAATAATACTAGAGAAGCTAAATCTTTTGAAATGTGTTCCATAGGTTTCTGAAGGCACATCCCTCCTCAACACACTTCCGTTAGTTGTTGGGTGCTTTGATGCCACTGCTCAAGCCCTACCTGAGTTATTATTAAACAAATATGACATGAAAAGCTCACTCTGGAGTATTGGCTGAATTAATCATTTAGAATGTTGGAAGTAGCCACATTTTCCATCAAAATGCATCAAATATAAAACTGACCTTGGGTTTCACAACTTCGGCAGCACTGCTTCCTAGATGCTTGAGGCTCTTTGTATTAAAAACCACTTGGCGAAGCATCGCACTGTTGGGTAGTTGACTAATCATGGTAATCATGAGAAAAGCTGCCTCCATTAATTGACTACACAAAAGAAGGTTAACTTTCAGCCCTATTCTCTAGCAGTTTGTTCAATACTTAACAAAAGTTCGAAGGGAATTGGCAAAAGATTTAGCATGGGTTTGCACTGCCAATCAGGGAAGGTTTTAATCTTCACTTTTGCCCAAATCCATTACTAGGAATTGAAACGGTTAGAATTTTATTAAATAAAACCAAATAAACTATGCATGAAGATATTATTTGAATGAGATGTTTTGATTAGGGAAGAGGAGGTGGTGGTGGGGTGGGGGGATGGGGACACTTAGGTAGTTGTTTTAAGTTGTTTTACTAACATGAAAATTCAGTTTTGTAGGTGTATACCCTGCCACCCTTCTCTTTTTCCCAGTCAGCAAACTGTCGAGGACTTTCAGAGCAACCAAATCCTTCCTTCTTTCACCGTTAAATGTATTTCCACCCAGAGAGGATCAATCTGCAGACAGAATGGCTACTCCTGTTTGGAAAGTGACATAGCTTTTTAACATCACCGCTCCCTCCCCCCACGAGAAGTATTCGGTGTGAGAAACTTGTCGCTGCTGGGTGAGGATGTTAGGTCCCTCTTTAGACATTCTGCTACATAAGATTTAGGGCATTATAAGACCAATCATTCGAACTAAATCTTTAATTGAGGGATGTATGTTTGATTTGAAGAGTATTTTGTGTTCATCAATGTCCACAAAGTCTGCACCTCTCAGGCACTTGTTCCATTTTTTTAGTTTTGTTGCTTTTTACTGTGATTTATATAACAACAAAGATAAGAGGCCCCATCAATTTTCTTGTCATTAAAGCAGCATTTCCTTCAAATAAACATATTGGTAGCATGTTAGATTTTAATTAGGTATGGAAAGTTTATTTAAAATGTGTAGAGGTTTACTTTAAGCATAGAGGGTTAGATTCTTTATGTATATCATTTCAATTAATTTTCTAAGTGTCCTGATGTGATCATGGTGCTGTTTCCACCAATTTAAAGCCATTTATAAATGGTTTCAGTTTACTATGCAGTCTGAAAAATTTGCATATTTCATCCAACTCACATTCTATTCACTAACAGAAAGGTAACTAATATCATTTTATTTTAAATATAAGTTTGATCAGGTCTTGCTATGTTTGTAGATGTTTTTTTTATTATATCTGTCACGATGTTTTTTTTTTATCCATAAATAGATATACAGAAAATTCCATTTCCAGAGGTTAATCCTGGCTTCTAAATGTTTTTTTTTGTAACGAATATTTAAACCTTCCTACCCTATTTTGTAGCTTTTCTTGTCCCTGGCCCCTTCTCGATATTAGTAATTGGTTCATTGAGCTGTTCAGTTGACTGGTATGGTCTTGGCTAATGTCTGAAAAACATATGGAGAGTGAGACCCTCAAAGAATACAAAGAAAAAATTGAAAAACTTAAAGTCCCACTACCTCTTCTCTCCATTGAAAAGACATTGCCAACATCATTAACACTGGGGTGACTTATTGATTTCTGTTCATTTATTGCTTAGCAAATATCCAGTTGATGGTGACATGAAAATTGTGAGAATCCAGTTCAAATGCACCGAGCAGAAACAAAACACCTTTTGAACAGTGAGCACCAAGCTGATAAAAAAAACACATTGCCACTGCAATTGATCGACATCGTCAGCCCTGCCTCAGGTTCCTAACACAGTTTTACCAGACTGCACTGCATAGAGAAAATTGTGCCATATCACATAGCAACTTAGGGTGGCATGGATTTATTGTGTATGACATAAACCAAAGGACAAGTGCAATTGAAAAGGTGCCCAATCTTACACAGAATGTTTCCTGAAAATCATGCTTGTTTTCTTCTCATTAAATGTCTCAGTCTGGTATTGAAACTTACGTGAGGAAACCCCGATCTACTGTACTATACTATTACTGTGCGTCCATGAGTGCCGTTGTGTTTGTACGTATTTGCGAGGCATCATGTATAGACTAAATTATTGAGGTACTTGGCATACCACTAGTTTGATTTGACACAAAGACAACACTTTTCACTTAACTTTGAGAAATGTTTATTAAAGTTACTGGATTAATTCCATGAAGATCACATGTGGCCGAATAAGTCGATGTCATCGAAAAAGGCATTACGCCTTTCTTGCCGTCTTCTGTATTCACTCGCAATTTTATTCCAGAATACACGGCCAACGGACCAAATGCTGATCCTGTTAGTGTCCCTATTTGTCAACACTCTTTCGGTTTAGAGGAGAAGACCTCTTTTCTATCATGACTAGCATTTACAGAATCATCGAGAAGAACATCCTGAATTTCAGCAACATGCAGTTGGATTGCTAGATTACCAAAGTCAAACTCAGTAGGTTGGACACATCTCTGATTACAAACCCACTTCGATCTATCTCACTTGGCCTTTCCGTGTGTTGGATGATCGCGAACAACTCGAACACATTTACCCTACTGTAAATTCTTCTAAAAAAAACACAGACAAACAGAGTGATTCTGTGGCATACCAAAATAGAATCACCTGAAAGATTACCATTTCAATAATGTGTTTTTCTTGATAGACCTAGAATTCCAATTTCCTGCATTCACGATTCATCGGCACATCGTTCCATCACACCTTTTTCCATCGGTGGCCATAAAGGCTAATAGCCACCATAATCACCATCATGGCATTCTTCCCATGTCGCAAACAAAAGACACCGGAATAACTCTGGTTAACTACAGTCCTGGTCACAACATTCTTCCACATATAAAATACTGGGATAACGCTTTCATCACTGCTCACTGTGATGTCCTGGTTGAGATCCACTGAACACCTTTCATCTTCAAATCATGCTCATTTTTCTTCTGGCTGTAGACAGTCTGTGCGGCTGCCTCTTGTCACTCATCCTCATCACTTTCTTCATCAGCCTCTTTGAGCCAAGTGATAAATGGAGTGACCTGATGGACAAAAATAAAAATCTTCCATTAAAAACCTGTTACATATACCCTTCTTTTCTAAGATTATCAAACTCTTCTTTCTGCTAGCAATTTTTTGTCTAATATTGCAAGCTGATGAGTCCAGAAAGCTCAGTGACATTATTCGTTTTTGGTAAACTTCTTTTGTCTCTTAAACAATTGTTTTTTATTTTTGTACTTAACTCCTTTAGATTTTATTTCTTTTCAAAAAGTATGTGAAAAAAACGCCAGAAAGTCACACGACTTTGTGACTCCTTGCCAATATCTTATTTTATTTTTACACCCATCACAATCACGTACAAACAAAAGCAGCCAGAGAAGGAAAGGCACCATATCAAAATGAAAAACCAAATGCAAGAACAACAACCACATTCTGTATCACTTATGGGTTTGATGTTACCAAGTGCTGATATGAATGAGTAATGTCAAATCACTCAGCATTAATTGATGACAATTGTCATCAAGAAGGATGGCTTTTTACAAAGGTATTTCACAAGTTGATAGAAAGTTCATGACACCAAATTGTGGTTATGATTGTGGAGTCATCAAAGGCAACTTGGAATACATCTTGCCTCCCATGGGAGTGTTTACTGTGACTAGAACAAGCAAGTACTTTGTAAATCTTGGCAGGGAAATTCTGGCAACTGGGAAATTCTCTGGAGGCTTAGAAAAGGTGATAAGAGTTGTGTTAAGTGGTTGTTTGGAGAGGGCCTAGAAAAGGGTATTTAAATGTTCCACAAATTGAAAGAAAATGAGACCAAAGCCTCTGCTGTTAAACACAGATCTACCTTTTGGCAAGTTTTCATTAAGAAAGAAATATGCAGTATTTTCTCAATACAAGTGACGTTTACCTCTCCATTTGTTGATTTGCAGGACACGTAAAACTCTCTAAGTATCACATGCTGGGCTTTTGAACCCAGGACAGATCTTTGGAATGATAGCACTTATTATATTCATTTCATGTCACATTACACTGATGACAAGTCTCCCATGGGGCAATTCAAATGACAGACACCATCTGCTTGTCAATTGTTAACAATGTTGACACTCTGAAGTTTCAGCCGAATTCAGTCGTCATGCTATGTCTTCTGTTGACCTCACATGACCTCTGACCTCCTTATAAAAAAGGCAGACATCATCTACTCATAAGGTGCTACCAATGATAAGAGTTTGAACTTTCAGCAACACATTCCTTGCTTGCCTTTGTCAAGGATTCAAAAAAAGATAACTGCAAAACATCTTCATTCACAACATACTAATGATAACATACAGCTGTTCAGACTGCACTCATACACCATTAACATCTTTGCATCATATACAAAGCAGGCTCAAGCTAAAAGGGTGTGAGGTAGGATAACTGAACTAAGACATGACTGGCAACATACCAAACCTACAGTATCTGAACGTCATCTGACTGAAGTCGCTTAGGGTCACATTCCTATGAAAAATGGTGACACAAAATGGCGATTCACATCAACATGAGCCACAAGATATCACCTCTTCCCATCAAAATCTCACTGTCAGGTAATTCTGATAACAAACAAGAGTGGGGTAAGACCTCAGTCTATCAAAAACTTTGGATTTCAATAAAAGAAAGTGTTTGACTATCCTAACAAGCAAGGTTCAGAATTTCAGCAAGTAGTGGGTCAGTTGCTTCTTTCAAATGAGGTGCTGGCTCTTCTAGCAAGAAAGTATGAAGACAACTCTTAGCCTAGTTGAATGACATCTTGATGTTTCACCAGACCACAAATAAGAATGGATCATTCCCTTGTATCAACAATGATCATCGGAGACTTACGACATCACGCAAGCTCACCGTTTTGTGGACTTCGTCAGAACCGGACAGCTTCTGGAACCAACTCAGGATGACTTCTTCAGCCAAGATGTCAGCTTCATACAACATGAAGAGAAATTTTGGAAGGATTGCTAGCATGCTTCTGTTAGCACTACAGTGTTCCTGTTGGAGAGAAAGACACATGTAAAAAATTTAACAAAAGGTGGGGGGAAGCAAAAAAAAAACTCCCACCACTACATGGGAAAATATGCATCAAATTGCTGGGAAAAATTATACTTGCAAAGAAAAACAAAATGTCTAACCTGAATGACCCTGAGGCAATCTAGCTGAGATTCTGCACTCTTGAAGTAGTTGTGGAATAATGGAGACAACTTCTTCACAAGCTGAACAAAATAAAATATGAAAGGATTCAAAGGATTTGAGGTATAAATTGTGGTTATTAAAAACACATTCCATTCTGCAATGCGGTAAGCAGAAGATATCCACCTCACTCCCCATACTGGCCAATCAGTAACAATGAAATCATTGTGTACAGGCTCTTACATATTCGCCATTATATATCCACGGTGTCCTAAAATTTTGCTACAGCAGGATGACGTACGGGAATGCGGGTAATGTGAATGAATACGGTTGGTCATACAAGTTGAAAATGAGACCAAATCAAAGAGAAACTGCATTTTTCTGTTTTGTGGATACAATGCAGTTCTGTCAGTTTCATAGGAGAAGACTGAAGATGAAAAATTAGTATGTAAATAACAAAATCCCAAATTTCTGAGAAATAAATAAAATGTACATCAACATGACAGCTGAATAAAAAGCAATCCATCAGATATGGAAGCCATGACATGACAACATGTTCTAAATATTATTTGCAGCTCATTTGAGTAAAAGAATGCATCATCAGACATCAATCAACATTCAGGCTGATTCAAGTTATCAGCAGTTACTACTACTTTAAGTCATTTACAAGTGTCAAAATTACACGGTAAAGTTCCCTCCAATCCATTCATTTGTAATGAACTTGTTCATGGACAATGGTTGTTTGCAAATTAGCCGTCAAGCAGTACCATTAAAAATGTGACTGTTGAACACACTTTAGGCACTAGTTGGCAACTTGGCTGTACTATATTTTACGTTATGTGACAGTAAATAACTGTATCTTGCTGTGTATATGGCTATGATGGACGGTGTGAATTTGCAGGGTATTACCATCTACACCTGAAAACTGCGCGTGACTTTATGCAATTTCATCGTTTAATGTGTGCAACTGTATACTCCTTCATGCTAGTATATTTCAAAAAATTGAGATGGTCTGATTTGGATAGATTTCAGGAAGTGTGATGCAGATTCAGATTTCCCTGAAGACATGTGATCAAGGTTTACAAAAGAAACAATGGGGTACTACATGATTCCACACAATGGATGAAATAAACAGAATGGTATGCTTTTTTCTCATAGTCTCCATCAGAGTTCATGAGTTCATTCATTTATTTATCAGTCTGGCATAAGCCACTTGATTTATCCTCCAGAAAGAGAGAGACAGAACCCAAGTCAGACTTCCAAAGCAGTGGCGTGCATCATCGGATGACGGGTTCAGGGTTTATGATTGGGCTCACCTTCTTCATCGTCTGTAACAGGAGGTCTGGTTTCAGTACACCGTTGATGTGAGGGAGCTCCAGGACTGCTTTCACAACTAGCTCGTTGAGTTCCTGAATGGATATGTTGTAAGCATGCTTGGATGAATTCACCTCCAATATCAGATTGTCCACTTTGACGTTCTCCTCCACCGTCCTCTGCAGGCTCTCAAGGACCTCTGAGAAGAACACTGCAACGGGACGAAGATGGAGTGATCCAGAAAATATCTGACTGCTTTGAGGTCAAACAATTGTAAAATGGAGTTAAAATGATTACAGAAAATTGTTAGCAAATACAGTGTACCACCATCAGGACTGACCTACTACTTACAAGGGTTATGAATATAAAGTACAAATACATGCATAAGAATTAGGAAAAGATATTTACACAAATATGTTAGAAAAGAAATACAATTGTCTCTATTATGCACATCCTGACAATTTTGTTTCTTTAAAAGAAAAGAGGAAAAAACACAAGAGAATTTATTGTATAGTATTTAAAAATAATTACATCCTTTCTTTGACATTCTCAAGCTCCTCTTACCAAATTAACTCCCCTTCTCAACTCCTATCTACCCCAACTACTAATAATCTTGATAGGAATATTTCAATCGAACTATGAAAAAAGTGGGAACACAGAAAAAAGAAAAATAACGAAAGACCACGGTGGATGGTGACGTAACTAGGCCTTGTAAAAGTCTGAATTTGTCACATAAATAAGTCCACCAGAAATCAACCATTCTGTGCCGAGGATGGAGAGGTCACTTACAAGCAGTATCATCGGGAGGAGGTGAGGTACTGGGAGAGATGTACGAGTCCTCGTCCGATTCGTCGTCTTCAGAATTATCATACTGAGAGACATCCAAAGACTCATTCAGACCTAGAGATCAAAATCAAGACAAAGAAAGATACTCATAAAATGAAGTCCACACAAGGAACAAATTCATTCCTCCTTTCAGAATAAACTTTCGCCCTTGTTAAAAGATTTATAATTGAACCACCGGAGTAAAGCTAACTTGTTAGGAATTTCCAGAACACTACATAACGTGCTCATGGTCAGGTGGCAGTTTTTTTTATCCTTTGTACGATTGGAGACATTTTCTCCAAAGAATGTATTACTTCATGATGTTTGTGACTCACATAACATGAATGACTTTACCACCTACTTCCCATGTCCTATAAAGAGAACCTGTTGAAACCAATAACTATAAGACAAAACAAAAATGAAAACTGGATAAATACAACAACAAAAACAGACATGTACCTTCTCATCACCTCACCTATTAAGATGACTTTAACATGAATGTTGTGTAGAACAATCTCCACCCGCAAAGACTACATAACTGAAATGATGGCCTGTAACTTACAGCAGGACAAGATCAACTACTGCTGAAGGGCAACAGCAGCCAACATATTGTTCAGCTTTCTGACCAAATATTCCTTTTTAACTTTTTATTGAAAGCTTCTGACTTCTATAGACACATTTTCGTTACAAGAACAACACTTGACCAGTCGCTCATTCCACTGACCAAATCACTTACGTTGTCGACACAACAATCTGACACAATTTTGCCATTGACGAATTTCTCTATCAAACCTGTCGTAGTTTATCCTGAGAAACGAGACACATTGACAACCATTTCGAGATAACAATGGTTGAAATATTTTAATTTCTGTCGACAGAGTTCGCTGAGGGGATCTTTGTCTCAGCGACTTATGTATCTGGGAAACGTCAGCCTTCAACACTGATTTGGATTTTAAAAGAAATGAGGAAATTGTTCATCTGTCGTTGTTTTACAAATTTGATGAAAAAAAGAAGCATCAATGTGGAAATTGTTTTAATCTTATCCATGTACAGTACTGCTGAGTTTTGAAATTTTCACCTGCAAAAGCTTACAAACATACACAAAACAAACCTATTAAGTAATGTTACCCTAAGATGTGGTTGCAAACCTGTCAAATCTTGCAGTTAGTTCAAAGAGGAAACTTCTAAATTTTGTTTTAAGTATTGTATAGTGGATAAGTATTTGCTTGACACAATATGTAAACTTTTAATATCTCATGGACGTTTTTAAAATGTGCTTTACAAAAGTTTCCCTCTGGTGGCATGGCTGGGGTTGGGACCATCAGCCAACTCAGCAGTGGAATTGCAGGGGGCTGCAACAGTGGAAGGGTGCCTATGGAGCCTGGAAAGGCAATTTCCAGTGATCTAGGGGAGTACTTTTATACCAAAATTTTCTGTTATGCTCCATGCCAACTGATTGTGGCACTCTGCTTAGTCTTCCCAGTTTTAGGTAATTATGTAGGTGATGATGGGTGTCACTTGAGCCATGCCCCCTCACCCAGGATGGACGCATTCACGCTGTCACTGGTATCCTCATAAGAATGATAATCTGCTCACCAAAGGGTGGAACGTTCAACTCTTCAAATTCATCCTCGTCATCTCCGTCCATATCACTGGGCTGCCAGATGTGTCCTCTGCCCTCAGAACCCACCACCGTAGGATCCGGGGGAGCATCCTCCTTGTCGCCTGCATCTGTCGTTTCGGCCTCGTCAAAGTCGTCGATGCTCTCGCCGGTCTGCCTCTGAGGCCTTCTGGTCAAGAATGTACCCGACCGGATCGTGATTGCTGGTCCAACCGTTACCTAGAGACAACCATGGTCATATCATCTTCCATTTTGGACATTTCACGCGAAGGAATCAATTGGATCTATTTATCATAAAACAAGTCCATCCAGTCTCACCACATGTTTGCTGATAATTTTTTGGGAGGGCTAACATACATATAAGAACATTTCTTATTTCAAATAACATCTGTACTATATGGTTTTAACAAACAAACGCTGTCGCAATGAGGAAAATGAAGTTTATACTCCTGGTTTGACTTGTGGCACGACCGAGTCAGAGTAAAATCAATGCGACCACAAAATTCAGCATCTTGTATCTTGACCAATCAACTACTTAACTTGCAAATGTGCTGTTTATTGGTCTTCATGGTTCTTGCAGGCAAAATGTTCAGTCAAAATAATAACTTGAATCTGGTACACTAACATGACATACTACCTAGAAGTACAAACATGTAAAATTGAGTTGTGTTTTTTTATATTACTAGCTGAAGTGGAATCAAAAGAGACAAGACTACTGTTTTCTTATTTAAATTTTTTTATTTATTGTTTTTTTTTGTCATTGTCTTCTTTCCTCGTGTTCTTTCCTCTTTTCTTCTTCTCCTCCATCTGCTCAAAACTTGATTATTGTACACATGTAAATATTTTTCTTTCTTCTTGCAAAGCAGTGTACTGTTGTTTTGTTAAATGTGACAGTCTCAACAATCCTCACAATGACCAATCTTCTGTGAATCCTAATGCTTTTGGACTATGGGAAATGTTTAATACCAGCAAATGTATCACCTATGCTACTAGGCATGCAATGAAATGGATAAACACTGTTCTAAACTGTCTAACATTCATTAATGCTTGCCAGTAAAAATTACCCCCCTAAATTGAAAGACAATCAATAGGTGGGAAAAATGCTGGAACTGCCTACATTTGACATATAAAAGTTAAGACTAAACAAACAAACAAGTGAGATTTAGCTGTTGTTGCATAATAGCCACCTCATTTAAATACAATAATTATAACAGCGACTCACATCTACAGGAGACTGTATAATTTTCGAGATCAGAAGAATAACTTGTAAATAGTATTTGAGGATAAATGCAGTCCAAAGTTTACCTTGAATAATATCTTGAATCAATTCGGTCACAGAGAAAACAAACAAAAAAACACACCAACTGACAAAATAAAACAAAACATTTACCCCAAATGAAAGAATGCATCCACTCTGGATGGTAGAATCTGCTTTCACCAAGACGTTATTACAGAGTATTGAGAAAGTGACTGAACAATTGTCCTCTACAGTAACACCATCCCATAGGTATGCATTCTCCAGTCTGACGTTGCTTCCTGTCGTGAAAGAAGAGCCAGAAGGTTAGATGCAGTGAAACAATTTACCTAAAGGATTCCAAGGTGTCTACCATATGTTATGTGATTGATAAGAATTGTGATTGTCAGAATTCTATGTAAATTGTAATATGCTACCATGACATTTTCAAACTTCCATAGCCTTTCTAATGCACATCTCTGACCTTACAGGGCTACTTCTTGAAATAAAAAAAAAATTGTACTACTCTTTATATTTTTCTCTACAACAAGAGCCCAAGGGCACTGTGGTTCCTTGCAAGGATGGAGAGTATAATGTAAATTATGAAGTAAAAGGGAGCATATTGCATTATTTTGTACAATAGCCAATATGGCCCATTTCTGACCATGAACCATCACTGTAACATAAAATATGTAGAGACAGAAACATATTTCATGCTTTCATAAAATGGCCCATTTCAGACATCGGACCCCAAACATGATAAACATGCACCAACATGGAACCACTTCCATAGCACTAACGTGACCAATCATCAACAATGTTACATACAATCTGTAAGAGAACGAGTATTTTGCATGATTTTGCAACAGCCTATGGGCACTATGGTTCCTTGTACTTGAAACATACATACTGTAAAATGATATGCCTGAGTTCATAAATATCAAAAAAGGCCATTTCAATTAATGCAATGAACTGAAAATGTTGATTTCTGCAATATACAGCAATATCCCATTCATTTTACAAAACACAAACAGCTGTGAATCTCTCATTTCAAGAAGGGGCTATGCAAATTGCAATAAGACTTATCACATCTGTGCCCCTTTAAAGTCCACCAAACTGATAGCATACCCTGGAGGGAACTCCCGGGGTCCAGTTCAAACTGGTAAGGACACCAACTGACTTATTTTCTTTCATTGTGACCTGCCCACTTCACTAAATGAAAAGACACTTACATGAATGCACACATTAGCACTCAGGCATGAGGAGGTAAACTGATCCAGCCAAAACCTGTCTGGTGTGACCACCTACGGTACTGCAAACAGCACTGCTGCTTTAACATTTGATCAAGAAACTGCTAACTCAAGCAGTACTTCCATGATGCACTGGAGGGGGACAGATGGAACATATGAGCATCCATAGCATAACAAGGTTTTCAGACTTTTGCCCCCAGTTCCCCCAGATGACCATTGACCTCCACCAAAAACAATAGGGCACACCTTCTCAATATGGCAAACCTACATACCAAGTTTGGCTTTCATCTGACATTCCCCTATTGAGTTACAGTGTACCCAAGCAAAACAGACTTTTGCCCGCAGTTCCCCCAGATGACCTTTGACCTCCACCAAAAATAATAGGGCACACCTTCTCAATATGGCAAACCTACATACCAAGTTTGACTTTCATCTGACTTTCCCCTATTAAGTTACAGTGTACCCAAGCAAAACAGACTTTTGCCCCCAGTTCCCCCAGATGGCCTTTGACCTCCACCAAAAACAATAGGGCACACCTTCTCAATATGGCAAACCTACATACCAAGTTTGACCTTCATCTGACTTTCTCCTATTGAGTTAGAGCGTACCTAAGCAAGTGTCACAGATGCACACACACACATATACACGCACACACGCGCCAACCTGATTGCATAGGTTCCTTTGCTGACACAAGCAAACAAAAATTGAAATACCAAATACACAGCTCCTTCATTATATATCTACAGAACTTAGCTACTTACTTTGGACCAATATTTGTCTGCTGGACTAAACATATGTAGGGCAGATTTTCCCTCCACAAACCTTTCCTCATCACTTGTAAATTCAAACCCACCTCACACGTGGTCATTATCTCACCTATTTTACAACCATTGCCTATGACTGAATGACTTATGAAAGTTCCATCTCCGATTACTGTGTTACTGCCTGCCACGACATCTTCATCTAAGACACAGTCCCTGATGAATTAAAAAATGAAATTAATGATGATCAAAACCTCATTAACATGTTAGGTTTACATCAGTAACTTACAAACTGTCAAATCAAGAGAACTTTGTTAGTTAAAACATCACCTACTATTTGATTACTTTAAGAAGAATAAAAGATGAGTCTGCACCTCCCCAGTGTGAGGTCCTTAGCCAGGTACTGGTTGTGCCTTCTGATGGAGTAGCCTCCAGGATTGATATGCTCTGGTACGACAGGAAACACCCACCGATGAATCATGTCCTTACTGGAAGAAACCAAAAGCTGTAAAACTTTAACGACAGAAAAATAGAATGCAATTGCCCCACTAGCACCTGAGAAAACTCATCTAAAAACAATTATTCAAAATACATATAGGAGCTCATTGAGTTGATTTTTCATTTTGTGACAAGTCTGAAGGAAACCATTCCAGGCCAATACTTCTAATTTGCCTCTCAAGTTATGCATCTATGCTAATGGTTATGGAAAAAGTGAGATGTAAGTTACTTTTTATGAACAGGAGTTGGCTATGGTTCATGGTAAAAAGTGTCTGGTCACAGACTTGCAGTGAGTGATTTTGATTGCCAGTTTGTATAGCATTGTTTACTTCAGTTTGTGTCTCAGATGCAAAACAGACTTCTTGATGTACTTTACAAGACAGAAACATGAAGATCACTCACCAAATGGACTAAAAGATATAATCATCTAACAGATATTTAATAGAATCATAGGCACCACTCACCTAACGGAATCATATAGAGGCATACTGGCCACCCTAGCAGCGTATTCATCTCGTAGCACATGAAGGAAGAGTTTGTTGCCTTCAATCTATTAAGACAAGATAAAATGCTGTAAGTGAGGACGAGTACTGTACTCTAGCAAAATTGACTATGAGCATCCCTAACAACAAATTTCCTTTTCACAAAACCACATAAAAAAGAAGTCATGAATGGACACACACAGTAACTGAAATGGTTTACACCGTGTGCGTGGTTTCACTCAGATCAATCCCCTTCTACTACACAAACCACAATCTTTCCTTTCCAAAGTGTGATCTTGGTGTACACCAATCATTATGTTAATATCTAATTACAAAAATGAGAGGCAATATGGAAGTCAAGTGTTTTAGTAAACATCATTATGAATCTTTTTGGTTAATTTGAACACTCAATGATAAGCTCCTTGGGTGTATCAGTGGTTCCCTAGCAGGATACTGTATTTACTACACTTGCAACCGTAAATTAGGGTGTAACAATTTTTTGTTCATGAGTTGTAAAGAAGTGAAAAATTTAAAACAAGTTAAAAAAACAGGTTATAAAATAGTCAGGACAACATACTTCACTATTCAGCACAGCACTAATTTTTATCATAGGTACTGGTCAAAGTCAAACTGACTGCTAAAAATGGCAAGAATGACGATAATACCTCTTCATTGATCAAAATTCCACGAATGAAGTCGTTCTTTGTTTTGTAGTCAAAGTTATCAACAAACAGTTCCACTACCCTAGGGCTGCACACGCAAATGTGTGTATCGATGAGATCATGGCGAACAGTCATTGTGCTCTGTTCCTGAAACAGACTCTGAAAGAAGGGAAAACACACAAAGGGAATGCTGGTTTGTATATTACAAAATGTTACACAGCACCATTGTTACAGTGGTTGGTGAGCCTGTGACTGGACAACTTCCCTCTTGGCAATTTTCTCCTCAACAATTCCCCTTGGACAAGTCCCCCTAGAACAACCTCCTCCAGACAATTCTCACACAGAACAATTCCCAACCCAGAGAAATCCCCCTTGGACAACTCCCCCCTGATGAATTCCTTCAGGGAAAGGGTAAGGGTGAAGTTTAGGGTGGATGGGACTTGTCTGAGGGGAAATTGTCCGAGTTGGAAACTGTCCGAGCAGGGGAGGATGTGGTCCGGGTGGAAATTATCCAGCAACCAGTGAGTCAATAATATCAGGATAGGGAGGCATTCAAGTAAGATTCAACAACAAACAAACTAAGCTGATGTGTAGACTAAACCACACTCACAGATAATGTAGTAGTATCAGTGCAATGATAGCTGTAAACCAAGTCTTTGATGAGCTTTATTTTGCTGATGTGTAGACTATGTCACACTCACAGATAACATAGAAGTATCCTGCAATGTTAGCCGTAAACATTGGTCTTTGATGAGCTTTATTTTGTATGTGGAAATGCTAGAACACTGAAACAAAATGGATTAGAGTATGTGGGTCTGTAATGAATGGAATCACATCAGATCACGTTTCAAAACTTACCTTTTGTCTCTTGAATCATTTCATTTTTCATTTGATCGGGTGTTATGAGACACTATGTATTAACTTCTCAAAGTACTCTTAGAAATGTTAAAGTAATACATCAATCCTTTCCTTGGAATAACCAGCCTGAATTCTGTACAACAGTGTAAAAGATTGGACAGATACAGTTCCATAAACAGAAGTGATGTAGTCACCTATGGAGGTGTTGCCAGATAATATTTCTACTTGAAAATTTTGCCAGATACACTGGTGAAACATTCACATGTTATGAAAGATATTTACAAATTGTAACAAAGTAAACAAAGACATACTGTATCCAGTAGGGCAACAAACACAATGTTTCCATACATTGACATACCGATGGGAGCTTCAATTTTCTTTTGCCCTGTAGCTTTTGGAAGTGTAGCACCCTACCAGACTGCCCTGTCACAGTCAAAAATTCTTCCTCTCTGTTTCTTGTCCTGTGACCTGGTTTTGCCTGCTTGTTGATCAGAGTCATCACCGTGGATTTGTCCTCTGAGAATCTTTTCCTGTTGAGAATTTAAAGCCGACAGCTGTATATGCTTTCAAGGTATTCAATCAAAGGACAACCGGTATAATTGGATGGACACCTAATAAACATACTTCCATTTTGAACGGCATTTCCCTCACAAACTCTACATAAATACTGTATAACTTGATATAGGTCTTATGCCTGAAAGGCCTGAGGGCACTTATATATTATAAGTGCTCCTCTAACCACACACACATTTTTCCCTTCAAATGTAATTACCTTTTAGAAAAATATTTCACTCTAATTTTCAATATTAGCCTCCTTTCCACAACACTAGCATATTCCACATTCCAAACATGAATGGTCTGCAATGAACTCTAAGCTTTTATGGAAACAAAGTGTTGCTTAACCTTCTACTATACTTAGCATGTATGTACTCCACTTGACAAAGTTTTGTCTGAATAAATATACAAGTGACAACAAATTTTACAAACAATTTTACTGCTAATTGCCTTGAGCTGACCATTGTTTTTGGCAATACCTTATGCTGCAGACTGAAAGAGTGAAAATATATGATGGCTGCTAAGTCAAGCAATTTCATTGATGTCTTTCAGAGGCAATTTGGTATGTGTCATATTAGCTAGGCCAATAACTAAACTAAAATAAGGGTGGGCCAAACAAAAAAGAAATCCTTACTTGTGAAGGTCGACCACTTTTTTTAGCTGCATATTTGAGATGACATCCCCACTGACGAGGATGAAGTGAGATCGGAGAACACCTTTCTTTGATTCCATCTCCCTGATAGCATCCCCCATCGATGTGCAGGTATCTGACACTATGGTCGTTACTGTGCATGGCGAGTTATTCTTGTTCCACTTAGATGAACTGTGGAGTGAATGTGAAATCAATGCGTGAGTTGATGTCGAAATTTGACAAGGGAGAAATGCTGATGATGATTCAGTGGACATGGCATAAGAAAGTACCCATCACAGATCTGTCAGCACTGTTTGATATTTTACTGTACTTTGTTTGTACCACAAAGTACCACTGATTGTTTGTTTAGCAGTTCATAACATAATGCATACTGTGTCTGATTGACATCTGTTAGGAAATTGCAATTAAGGACATCAGAAGTACAAATAGTTCACAGGGCTACAAACCATGACACTGATTGAAAATAACTTGGTAGCTAATGTTTAGATTGAATCATGTTTTTAATGAGCTTAAGATTAAGAAAACACTTCATAACATTACCAAATTTTAAACTTCAATTCTAATTCATGTCACTGAAGGGCAGTCACTTATCCTCCAAGCTACATTTTTGGCTGGAAGTGAGTGTAGCGGCTTCATCCAGAAGTCATAGATTGGAAGCATGCCCTCACTTCCGGTGTCCACTTTACAAAACAAATTCTTGGAAAAGTTTCCTTGCCAAGTTTTGCACATGTACATCCCTTTGTTTCGGCAGATGACTAATTACGCATCAGTCGAAACTCCTTACTTTACACGAGGAGAAGTTTAAAATTTGTTAATGAACAAAGAACTCATCACACTGTTGGTCCTACTTCTCTACCATTAGGAACGAGCCTCTGTCCCAATTGAGAGTAGCGAATTTTTATTAAATGCCCGATTATTGACGCCAACAATTCCTGCATATCCTTCTACATATAATTATTACCCCATTCATCTTGAAGTTCATCATCTTTCATATCGCGGAGTGACTGATGATTCTCACTTCTTACACTTCCCTGAGATCTCTTTCAACTTCCTAAGTAAAGCCACATGCTTCGCGACAGGAAAGCGAAAAGTTCTTTACAGCACATCACTTCATTAATTCGCCAATTAACATAATTTACCTACATTGGAACGTTGGAATACCAACCCGGAATAGGTAAATTGATTACGGTTTTAGACAGAGTGATTGTGTACAGTATAAACGGACTGCAGATTTGTTTTGGTGAGTACACTTCTGATTTCTTATTCGATCTGTATAGTAGCCCCCATGCTCTCCTAAATGAGCAAAATTCCCAAGTGGTTCTGCTCTTTGATTGACAGCGAAAAATGCTGAGTAGTTCAAATTACACAGCATACTTCAGGTGCCCACTGTTTTGAATACACATTTGGAGGAGTTTTCGACAGGCTGCAGAAAGTGATAGTTCTGTGCATGGTTGGGAGAATATGGGTTGTCTGGGGCTATGAATTACTGCCTTCAATTATGCTGAGAAATATTTCAGAAATACACATTGCATGCAAACAACAACACTGCATTAAAAAGATATTGACTTTTGCAGAAGTACTGTCCAATCCAAAGCAATGTCCTTGACTTTGACTTAGAACTTACCTGATATGTTCCTTTATTTGATCTGCATGAGCACAACAAAATACAAAGATTTCTTGGACACCCGAGGAAACCAGAAATTCAATTGTGTAGTCAATCAATGGAATGTTCACCAATGGCAGCAAGACCTGAAATGAAAAATTCTTCAGAAGTTCAAGTAAATACAAAACATGAAAGCAGAATTTGAGGATTGCTGTCCATATTTATTAGCATAGAAAAAGACAGACACTAGTATTTTGCACCCAACAAGTGGCAAGCTTTGAGGCTGAACCTGAACACAAAATCACAACACTCAAAAACATTTAAATTGAAAAGTAAACCGGCCATGCACCGTCTGTAGTGCTCCATACTCCCATAGCAATCAAATTAGCATTAAAAGTAGTCTAAAGACAAGTCAGACCTAGGCTACACGCACACACAGTAACACTAACAAGGAGTATTATGAGTTAAGTTAGGTAGGGATGTGATAAAGGGTGACAAGAGTAGAATAACATACTCTTGGTTTCTCAGCAGTGAGGGGTGAAAACTTTCTGTTGAAGCTATCGGCTATCACAAGAGCCTGTAGAACGTCTTCCTGTTCCAAAATTTCAGAACTTCGGCTGCTTTTGTCTTTCTTTGAAGACATTTTCTATCCATATGGTGTCGTGCAGCGGGTAACGAGATGATTCGCAGCATGAGTATGCTTGTACTAGATCCGCGAAATATAGCTGCTCTCATAGCATTGCCACATGTATGACGTCATGGGGACTCAACATTGTTTAGGAAATGGCTGATGTAACAGAACAGCCGGTGTGACAAGCTCAGCCTGATGGTGTTTTACATTGTGTTACAGTAAGTTTGCCCAAAACGTAGTGTGCCGTGGGCTTTTGGCCATTTCCTTCAAGTTTTGCAAAGCTGCTAAGTTACCTAAGGTCTATAGCGGTGGCACAGAGACGGTGCGGTGCCGGGGAGATGTAATTCATGGCGGGGGAGGGGAGGGGGTTGCAAGGGATTAAGGGAAATTAAGAGATGTCGATTTTTTTCGACTTCATAAAACAGTACACTGAAAGCCTTATCCAATTAGCACACTAGGCTCATTTGATGGGTCAGTGAAACTTTGTTCATTATTTTCGACCTCAATATACTAGTACTCGGCCGAAGAGTCACTTAAAGGCTGTATTGCATCACCCTAAGCTATATTTTTACCTCCCTGAAAGGAAAATTCTCAACTGGTTCTAAGTTACAGTACTCTTAGATTGACAGCAAATTCGAAAGATGCAGAGCAGCTCGCATTACACAGCGTACACAGGGATCCATTGTTTTGATTACACATGTGGAGGAGTGTAAGACGTACAGACTGAGGGAGGGACTAGAGGTAGGTGATTGGGAGAATTGAGACTGTCTGGGGTGATGCATTACAGCCTTTAACTATGCAACCCAGAAATTTGGCACCCTGATAATATTATGGCTCATATGGAACACACTTAGGCCAACTTCAGACCCTACCAGGAGTTTAACCTGTATACCTTTAATGCAAAATGCACTGTCAGAGATATTTCACTCTCTAGATTTTCTTTATTAAACCCAGGTGACAGAGACAGTGACACCCAGTTTGAGGAGGAATAGCCCATATACTAAGACACTGGTATCAATTCCATTGTTTTCATTTACTATTGAACGTCTAAAGTTTGCCGTTTGCAAAGACGTTCTCAGTTGGATCGACGTCACCAAAGACGGCAGTCTGACGTCGTTTGTACCAGAATCCGACCGTTACATGTCCATTTAAGTTCCGTTTGACGTCGGTAACAAGACTGCAATATTTTTCTTCTTCCATCCTAGGTCGTCAGTTTTCCAGTCAGAGAAAGGATGTCCCTTAGAACGACGTCCACCCGACGCCGGATTTACCTCTGTCAGTGACCCGACCTTAATCCGACAGATTGGACCAAGAACTGACTTTCAACTGACGGCAACATATTTACAGGGTCGGTCGTCCCCTGACTCAAATGGATTACCGGACGGTGCCCTTTTAGCTTTTCCCCAAAAAGTAAAAAATTATTTAAAAAAAATAGAAACAGACAAGAATGAGAAAAAATTGAAAAATATGGTACTTCGGTATCTCCGCTTCCAGGAAATGATGATAGTGTTGCCAATTGTGCGTCTTCAAATTCATGCAAGTACAGCATTCCTCATCAAATGTGTTAAATTGATCAGATTTTTCCTACTAGAAATTTTGCTGAAATGAGATTAATTTTCCATCAAAGGAAATAATGACAATACCATTTTCTGTGAAGGCGATGTAGGGGATATTTTATGCATTTTTTTCTCTGGTTAGATCCACTCCATGCTGGCACTCCTAACATAACGTAACATAACATAACATAACAAGTTTAAGGGCAAAAGAAGGCCAACGCCTCATAAGATGCCCTGAAATCCTACCCCCCCCCCAAAAAAAAAAAAACCCTAACCAAACTAACCGTCTCAACAAAGCCCAGCCAAATCAGATGCTGCCACAGTCACGATAAAACTTATCAATGTTGCCCTTGAAGCTATTTACTGCAGTGGAATTTACAACCCCATGGGGCAGACTATTCCACTCGATCGTTGACAACTCTGTGAGAGAAGCTCAACTTTCTCACATCAAGCTAGGGGCAGGCTAGAGACATCAAGCCTCTGGGCAAACTGCGATCAGCCATCGCCCTGCCCCCCCCCCCCCTTTCTGCCAAATCCTGGATCCGCCACTGGTTTGTGACACATTAATTTAAGTTGTCACGGATTTTCGTCAGCCGGAATCCCTTGCGTCTTGACGTTCTGAGGCCCGTTTAAGGACCTGCGTTGGGTTCAAGGGGAAAAAAATCCGGTGAGGGTCCAGGGAGCGATACTTCCCAGGAAGCTCCGAGATTCTAGACAGTTTAGATTTTAATGAGCGGCTAGAAGTGAAGACGTTTTTTCTTATTTTGACGACGGCAAAAACCTGAATCAATCAATTAAAATATGCAACGTTTTATACCTCTTTGACAACAGGAGACCTCGACGTTATTCTATTTACCGTACTTTGTTTATATGAATCCTGATACAGATCCAGATAATGAAGAAAAAATCATAAGAGACTGGAGATTTTTCTTGTGAGGAGGGGGAGAGCTGTATATTTCTAAAGTAAACAATCGATTTTTTTTAAGACACGACCGAGTCCCCCCCCCCCCCCATTAATACTTTGTTTAATATTGACTTACACAAGTCTAGTACTAGTGCTTCGTCAGGGTTTCTTCACTTATGAGGACATTGTCCTTTTTTATCCTTTACTTACTAAACCACTAAACTATCATATGTTTCTAAGAGTTTAAACATCCTTTCACATTACCTCTTAATGGTACATCAAATATTTCACTATATTCTAACAAAAAGTGATTTTCACCTGTCAGTGAAACGTTGAATCTGTTTCATGCATGTCGGGTTCCGTGTCGACGCTTTTTTAAAGATAAATCAAGTTCAACCGTCTAACCCCAAATGATAAGTGCCTACCGTCTCTGATTGGTAGTTCTACATAAAAGTCTCACCTTTGTTTAAATAGTCGAAGACCGTTATAGAGACATTGGCAGAACTGATATTGTTCGATGGTGGCACCCCTAGGCACAATTTTATTCACTATTGGATTTATATCTTTACTTTGAATTTTGGATATCTCTAATTCTATTTTGGAATCTCTAACTTTAATTGTAGATGTTTCTACTTTAATTCTGGATATCTCATTCAATATTCGAGACAGCTTCAATTATTTTCACTGGATATTTGCAACTGTTTTCTGGATATCTATTTTAAATAGAATTTCCTTAGGTAACAGGCACATTTTCAGTTCAAACGAACACTGCTATCATTAGCGCTAGTTATTAATACATTTCCCACTCGTGAATTCTCTCCTCAAGTAAAAAAGACAGCCTTATATAAAATTTTACATAGAAAGTACAGGGGGGATCTGGGATTTTTGTAAGGGGTGGCCAGCATAAACAGGGCACATTTAGTTCCATCTAATCTTAGCAACATCGGTTGGCGCGGAGCGTACAAGAAAAATTTTAGCTTTGAAAGAACCACAGATGGCCGGAAACTGCTACTCTGGAATTGTTCCAAGTTGCATGTTACCATGGAGCTATTACTGCACAGCTTCATGATGTAACCAGCCTTTACCAAAAAGATCTCATGTCTGCAAATTGATCAATTAATGAATAAAAGTCAATCTATGAAAAATTGTGATAAATACCAGATTAGTTGAGGTGATATAAGAATCATAAGGAATTAGGCATGCAATTTCATTTATTTTTAGCCTCCCCCCCGTATTTCATTGGGCGTTAGCCTAGCCCAGCCCTCAGTTTTTCCATTGCAACTGCTTTTAGGAGTGCAGCATTGTGGGGGGGGGGGGGGGAGGAGCAAGGCTGAAGTGTCGTTCTTCATCACTTACGTAATAGCTAGAACTGTGGGAAGACTAAGCGGAGCGCCACCATCAGTTTGCGCGGGGCTCCCAAGAACATTGTCAAGTAAAATAGCCAATAGATCGCCGGGAATCGTCTTCCCAGGCTCCACAGTCACTCTTCACACTTTGCAACGTACCCCTTAGCACCCCTCCCTTCCTTTACTTTGCCAACTTTTCCACTAACAAATGAAAGAGGATGAATAATTCATTATAGTTGTTGTATCATCTCAACCATTCTGTTATGTATATTACATTTTTCATACATTGATTTTTATTTCATTAGGCCTAATTGACAAATTGCAGACTTGAGATCACTATTTCAAGGCTGGGTACATACTATAGAACTTGGAACACTCTACTGGAAAGTGCCGTTTCCGGCCATCTTAAAGCCAAATATTTCCTTGTACTCCCCGCACCAACTCCGCTTAGATAGTTTTGACTGCACTCAGCCTCCTCCAATACTTCATTTTAGGTTCATGGATGCAGGTGTTGAAGATAGCCAATTTTGCACCATGATTGGCAACTAAGAAAGGCAAGCATGATCCTTTTCAGGCAAAGGGGGTGGATGCCCCATCCATTAGACATCTCCTCATGTCTCCTTGGCCTACCTGTAGACTAACTGATTTGAAATCCTGACCTAAGCCTTGGTAGGGTAACTCCCCTCCCCTTATCCCTTTCCCCAAGACGGGGGTCAAAATAGGGACGATGAGTCGATGTTGCCCCTCACAAAGTATCCTGGCTACCCCCCTGGCACAAGACACTTCCTTCCTTGCAATGGCATAACTATAGTGAGTCTACGGTATGGTACAGTGGTCGTTGCTGCTGCCAAACATCCCCCCCCCCCTAGTGACATCATTTATAGATCTTTCCCTACCCCTTCACCAGGGAGTTGCTGGAGTCTCCCTGGTCACGCGTATCGATCGCGGACATACCTTTGGGAGGAGAGCTGTACATATGTTTATATAAGGCTCTGTTCGAGAGAGCAAACATACTTGATTCAATAGAAAGAGAATCAATAAAGAAGAGAATGGGGATTCAACTAACAATGGACAATGAGTGATAAGAATGGAAAATAGTTGTCGTACTCCTTAAGTCACTCATATAGAGGACGAGATAGCGAGAGGGAGAGATTTAAAACACTACGTCATTAACAGAATTATTGACTTCGTTGTTGATCGCTTCCACGAACAGTTGTATGTCGTATTGCTGTAGCCAGTTTTTAGCCTCCCTGTATAACCCAGGTCATAAAAAGGGGGAATGTCTTGGCTAGGAATACATTTCCAAGTACTGTACTTTTCTTCCTATTAGGATTTCGTTCATAATCGTCACACTTGAATTATTTTCATTGACCAAATTTTTTAGGCCTACTTTAAGCCTAAAAGTATAGGCCTACTTTGTTTTGTTTTTTCATTTCGGATTTCCTTCCTTGACCATAGAAGATGGAATTTTGTGACTTTAATCTGATTACTTAAATCTCCGGTCATTGTGGATATAGGTCCGATATCTGACGGTAACTCTTTGCTTGGTGGAACTCTTCCTGCTTCTTTGTAATTCCACTTCTTCGGTAAGTTTATCGAAACTTATAACGGTCAAGTGTTAGATCGGGCTGACTTTATATCGAGGAACTATGTACAGCTTTGCTGCATAGCTTCATGTTCTCATATAATTTCAAGAAATAGTTCATAAATTTGCTTGATCCTTCGTGCAATCCATTTTTTGAAATGAAGACATTGTTTTGTAGGAGGGATGAAGGATTACCGACTAGGATTGGTTTGGTGGAACAATATGAATATAACTAAATAAATAACAAAAGAGAATGAATTGATACAATTGAATACTCACCTATAGTATCATTTTGACATAATCTATTGTTTTTCTTTTCAATGTTGAAACATATTTTTTAAAGTGTGACACTGAAAGCAAAAATATTTAGCAGAAGTAAAACGTAATATATTTTGATTGGATGATCTGGCGATAACTCGCTAGACTGCTTGTTTCTTTTTCAAAACTCAGCTCAGTTTCTTTGTCTAATAATTTTGTTTAATAACCGCTTCACACGAAAATATATTTCTACTTGCAAGTAAGCAAGGAAAAGATAAAAACATCTCAACTTGAAAGGCATATTTTACTGCCAATTGAAGGACATCTACAATGAAAGAGGATAACATTTCATTGCAGGCATTTAAAATATTGCTGTTTGAAGAAAGACTTCTCCGGTCAAAAAAAAAATTTCATTTACCTCAGTTTTCCCAAACTGCCATGTAACAGTGGCATTTTATTGCACTGTTTCTTGAAATTTTTGTTTTCCTTTGAAATTGAAACCCTCATTTAATCTTAGAGTGTGATACTATGGTGAAAATGTAAATTGGGTATATTGTAGATTTATTGCAAAATAATGTGAAAATTAAGGTCACATTGTGATCTGTCAAGCTAGCATTGTCAAAATTATATAGAAATACAAATGGATATCCCTTGAAGTAGTTGTGCCGGAGTGACGTCACACATTAACAATCATAAAATTTACAATGTTGAAGTAGGTATTTCTTTGAAAAATGTAACTTCAGTCCGAAAAGAATATGTTATTGAGGTATTTTACCAATTAAAAGTGGAACCATTTATTTTTTTTCTATTTTTTTTTTTTGCAACATATCAAACATACAAAACTGTTGAAAGTGATTTCAACAACCATGTGGCAATTGTAACTTTTGCAGGTAAGAGCTATTTGTTTACTATACTATTTTCTCATTTAGCAACAGCTGTTTTGCAAAATAAGGCACGGTGCATTCTTGAACATATATTGCAGCTGTTTCTCGGGGATATGAGAAGGAAGTCTTCTGCAGTTGAATAGAAAATTTTACGGTATGCACATATCAATAATGGATACATAGCAAACAAAGTACTGTACAGTAGACACACAGTGCAAAAAGACCATATTCATATTTTGTATGCAAAGGCACACAGTACAGGATTTGAAACATATACTTGCTTGCACAGCTGTTTTTAATTGATTCCTTGAACTTAAATAATCTTACACATCTACAGTACTGTGTGTAACTTCAATCGGAACGGAATATGCTAGAGAAACCGTTTAATTTTTTTAAATTTTTTTGGAACATATCAATTTTCTTCAATACAAATCCCTTTTACCAGAATTAAGACAGACAAAAAGGGAGAACATCAAACCGACATCTAAGGATGACGTCACCTACCGACAACGGACCACTGGCACAAGGCTTGAAGGGCAGGTTTACAGATTTGTTAGAGAACACGAGCGCTCATGGACTCGGGAGCATAGAGAGGTCCGGTAAATGCGGTCTCAGGAAGGCATTCTGGATGATCGTTTTCTTTTTTGCGCTTTTCATGTTCATTCTTCAGTTGTATTACATCGCCGTAGAGTACATAAACAAAGACGTATCAATATCGGTGGATATCAAATATAGCAAGTCTTTAAACTTCCCCGCGGTGACTCTCTGCAACCTGAATCCGATCAAGTTGTCCGCTCTCAAAAGAAGCGACACGTTGAACGCCCTCCTAGGAGGAGTAAGTTCCGATTCTACGCAGACTGATGTACCTACGGTGGATTCCGCCAATACTGTCACTACGCCCGTTACTACGCCAATTATTGACCACGATTCGGAAGCCATGAAGGGACCGCAACCCCCGGGAAGGAGGAAAAGATCGGACACAGATGTAAGTTGCTCGTGAAAGTATTATTATGTAAATGTATTCAGCAACTTAAAATTAATTATAGTATGTATACCATGTATACCAATGCATGCAGGAGCTTTAATGATGTACCGTACTACTTGATGAGGAGCTTTAAGGATGTACACTGAGGCAAACATACCGGTGGTGTACAATTAGCGATACCAAGTTTTACTTGTGACTCATATATTCGCATAGCCCTCACTAAGCTTTAGCAGAAACCTTTAAAATATATGAAGTGTAATAAGATTCAATAGTGGTTGTGGGGGAAGAGTTTGCGTTGCAAATGCTGTTTACATAGCAAACCGTACAATCGGCAATGAATTGATTTGCAATGGACGTTTCCGATCAATGACTTCGTCACATCATGTTATCTGACAGATATTTGCTGTTGCACTTAAATTTTAATACGCCGCCTTACCATCCAACAGACGTCACTAGAAGATGCGGGATACGGAAACTGGACTGATGTCGATTACAAACGAAAAAGTGAAGACCTCAATTTGTTGCTCCAGGTACCATGCATGAATATTCATTAACTAACGACTTTACTGAGTAAGTGCTCACATAAGGAACCTTTCATGCAAATTAATTGTCTTCCTTTGACTACACATCCTAACACTGACAGCACGTTTGATCATAACGTCACGTGACGTCAATGGAAGGCAAGCCTTCTTGACACGTGAATGAGAAGGTGTATATATATATATATATATATATATATATATATATATATATATATATATATATATATATATATATATATATATATATATATATACCGCAAAATCATGGAAGCCAAAAAGGTTGTATCCTTTACATTCTTACTTTAGGTGACTGATAGCATAGCTAAAATTCCCTACGACGAAAGATCGACACTCGGCCATCAAATTGAGGATATGCTGTTATCGTGTTCGTGGAAAGGATTCCCCTGTTCACCAGAGTGAGTAAAAACTTATCATGTCATATATAAAATCATGAATTATATTGCCTCGATCCAACATTCGTACCCTAAAAAGAAAAAAAAAAAAGGGAGAGAGAAAATGCTATAATTCTTTAAAGATTTTCTAAATAAGTTTAGCAAATATATAATTGAACGTGGGTTAGAGACACTGCAGGAACTATTGGTTCAGATACCTATCGGACATGACATGTGTCATTGTGGCACAAAATATCTAGGGCTAAGGTTACAGAGAAGTTACAAGAAGATTACAGCTGAACTACAAAGGTGTTACAGGGCTTTAGGGGTCACCATTAATGTTTCTGAAATAATAGTCAAATATCCCAATAACGTTCAAAATTCCCAACCCCAGAAAAAAGAAAAGCCGTACACCAGACACGTGGGCCTATTCAGGTATAAGAGAGACTAATGCGAGTTCGTCCTTTATTGTCCTAGCGCTTCTTACTTCGGCTAAGGTTTGTTATCAGGGCGAAATGCTGATATGAATTCGATCAAAAAGATGAATTTCGAAATTATATCCGAATAGTGTCACGGATCTCCCCGTCAGCGTTCCACATTTTTGAAATTTCTTCAAACCAGCGATTCTCCGACCTGCTGTTTGTTTAAATCTTTACACGCATCTTCATCAGCTCTTTATACATATTTTTTTTTCACCGGCCTTTCTCATTTTCTTTCCAGTAACTTCACTCTTTTCTTCAATTACAAACACGGTAACTGTTTCACCTTTAACTCGGGACTCAATGGAACGTATGAAGTGTCGAGTAAGACAGGACCGCTGTATGGTGAGTCATTGCACTGTGCATTGTTGTCTTATGTAATTTAATGCATGTTGACGACGTAAAAGTTGATCACATAACTTTGAAATTTGACAAGAAAATTACTACTAATGAATGAAATGAAACAAAAGCTTCAGTTACTATACATAACACAATGGCATTGTCACACAATGGCATTGTTTTCCAGTCACGGTTTCTTTTATGTCTGTGTAATGGTGAACACCAGTTATACATATGCCAGTGCCGAGCGTTACGTGTTTTTCTTCTGCCTAGTGGTAGTCATGCAGTGACGTCACAAGGGTGGTTTGCAGTGAGGGGGGAGGGTGGAGGGGGAGTTGTCTCGATGGACGCCCCTCATTTCACTGTACCCAGACTTATTCGATCATTCCATTTGGGAACTCAGTAAGACTGAGACCCAGCTGGCGGTGTCATTCTCTTTCAACAAGAGAACATTTTTGTATAAATGATGAACATAAAGGAGAAAGAAATAACAGCCTACAGCAAGTTTCAGCTTCCAGCTCCCTGGCTGAACTCGAATCCAAAACAACATGCTTGGAGGGGGAGATTGTAAAAACTGAAACTATAGAGACATTTGTAATATATTTTACCTTTTTTTTCGTCTACCTTCATTTTGCACCACTGGTCCATGTAGAGGAGAGCGGATGTTAAAATGTACCTCGATTTGATGTAGCGGGACCTATGGCCTAAGTCTTCTCTCCTGAAAGTTAAGGCCCTTGGTTGCTCCACCTGTCCGCCATTTATTTTCGTCACTGAGTCTATGACCAAAGTCACTTGATTTTCAATGATGAAAACCAAGAAAATTAAAAAAAAAAAATTATCTGACTTTGATAAGCAACTTGTCTGACAAGTTAAATGACGAATTTCATTTGATATTCCAAATGCCACTAGGTCTGACAATGGAATTCTACTTAGAACAGACTGAATACATAGCTGACGTACAACAGGCTGCTGGACTGCGCGTCAGCATCCACGATCAACAGACAATGCCATTCCCCGAAGACAATGGTATCAGCATCCAACCAGGAACGGAGACCTCTGTTGGTGTTAGATTTGTAAGTCGGATTCTGAGGTAACTGTGACGTAGCTATGACGTCACTTACGACGAGATGGCAACCTTCTCATAGTAACAACAGCTGAAGATAATTATTTTCTCTTGTTTGTTTGTTTGTTTTTTTTTCAAAGACGTTTAGTGTAAAGTTAATAGTTTCCTTTAAGTGGTGAAATGGCAGACCTGCTACAAAAGCGCATCAATTATTCTTGTCGATTTTCTAGAATACAGATAGAGTCGGAACTTACCTCGATGGGGCAACTTTCAGATGACGATGCTATAATCAATGCTATATTACATTTGATATTTTTAAGTTTGATTCGAAATATTTGGGTAAGTGGAAATTGTGCCTTCACATGAAAAGCAGAACAATTTGTGGCTTCAAAAATCGTTAATAGATCAATGTCCATATGAAGATGCAAGTAAGATAAAAATCAGACAAATCCTAAGAAAGTTTTAACAAACTCCGTTCTTCATCCCCAACCCTTTATAGTGGTTGTGGAACTGTACTTACAATATACATGCACGGCTTCTGATTTTAATGTTCCACAATATTCTTCATATTAAAAAAAAAAGAATTGCCAATTACTTTAAGCCAGTGGTAGCAACTACAAGTTACGGTAATATCGTCACAGTCAATTGTTGACTAGGGAAACACATTTGCTACTTTGAATAGACGAAAAGCAGGCGAAATATATAGGTTATATATCGGACAGTCTCACAAAGAGATAGAATTAGTTTGCAAAAGAAGTGTCGAAGTTTTAAATCTGCAATCACTGTCACAAGTACGAACAAGTAGGCAATCCACGGAGTTGCAAATCTCATCCCTAGGGTTTTGCATACCCAATCTCCCGAAGTACGCTGAGCTGTATATTTCATCAGTGATTCAGATTGCTCGTTGTGGATAGAAGTGCTGAATATTCAAGTTACTTAATGATATAGTACGGCAATACACACCGCGTAAGCGTCGAGCGGCACGAATACCTGCATGCGCATACGCATGTCCCCAGACATCAAGTATGCCTCAAAGGCAATCCCAGAAAACAAGTAAGCGTCAGAGTATCTTTCATATCCGCACGCCCCGTCACTGTGGATCCTTTGAGCGCCGTGAAAAACTCGTTTTGCGTGGCTTAATATTTGGGAGCTTTAGATTTCACGACGGGTAGACCTGCGACGCGGCAGTTAACAGGACAGCTTATGTCGTAGCGTCAACTCGTCGTCCTGCTAAATATGTGCTCTAGGTTGTCTTCTGCAGCAGAACGTGAAAGATCGAAACACCCCTTGTAGAATTTCAGGCAAAACGAGTGGGTGAAGTAGTGCCTTGCGCAGAACATTTAAAGTGACGTCATTACGTCGCAGTGTCGTCCGCGTCGTGAAATCTAAAGCTCCTTATTTTCTTCGTAGTGCGTAAACATCTCGAGTTCTTGAACAACTGTGCAGTAGATCTATATATGTATACGTTGTAAACGTAAACCGAGTGAAGGTATTATCAACGCACGGGAAATGACATTGCTACCAGACGAAAACATTCAGCCCAGAACAGATTGTATAGGTTGAAATACCGTGTCACATTCATGGAAAGGCAAACATGTAAAAGTTATGTTGACACCATGTACTACCACCACCTAACACTCTATTATGCGTTACAGTAATCATGATCTTTGACCTTCACCTGTGACGTCATCTGTCTTGCGGACACTCCCAGGCACCCACTCACCAAGTTTGAAGTTCATCTGACTTATCGCCTTGGAGGAAATGGTGACATCCTTTTTTTTTCAGAGCATTTTGCCGCTTTGACCTTTAACCACGTGACCCTTGACTCGTGGCGTCATCGATATTATAAAAATTCTTGTACCCTCTACTGTCTATATGTATGGTAGTTTTACAACTCTTGGGATATTCACACATGGAGAAAATGCTAAAAAAATGCTTTTTATTTCATGACCTGTGATCATTGACCTTTGACGTCATATCAGTCTGGCGGACACTATACAACATACCCGGGCACCTACCCACCAAGTCTGAAGTTTATCCGACTTACCAACTAGGAGGAGACCTTGACACATTTTTTAGAGCATTTTGGCCGATTTAATCTTTAATCACGTAGTCTTTGACCTGGTGACGTCATCAATAATTAAAAAAAATTCGTAATGTCTACTTTCCATGGTAGTTTTATAACTCTATGATATTCACACATTGAGATAATGCTAAAAATGTGTTTTTCGTTTTCATAATCTGCGATCTTTGACCTTAGACCTATGACCTTATCGCTCGGGCGGACACTATACCTTATAACCGGGCACCTACCCACCAAAATTGAGGTTCATCCGACCTACTGTCTAGAAGGAGATCGTGACACAAGTTCGGTTGTACACACACCCACACATACACTCACACACGCATTTGAACCTACTTCTCACCCCCCTAAACCCGGTGGATAATCCCGATCCATGTCATTTGTATACCATGAGGTACCCCCACATAAGGACTACTGGCCCACCAAGTTTCGGTTGAATACTGCAAGGGATGTAAGGTGGGCTACCATTTACGTGTCATTTTTGTTGACTTTAACCAGTATAATATCTCCTCCCCGTATGCTACGTACATGGATGAGATAATACATTACCGATGTGGTTATCTTTCTTGAACACTCTCACCATTTAAGAGTAATCACAACTTTTTTACTTCGGCTTGAATTTGGACACATGGATTTTTAAATGTTTGAAAGCGTGCTCTAATTTCTCAATATTCGACAAACGACACAAAGTGACATTTTATTCACAAATAATGAAAAAAAATATCATTCATTTTTTTTTTCATTGCAACATGTGCCATGATCTTCTTTGACTAAAATTTCCTTAATGAAACTATACTTTGACATGTAGCAAAGTCAGTATCGACACATCACATTGTCAATAGTGTGAAGCGTGGTCTCGTAACGCTGACAGGAGCAAGAATCGATTCATGCAAACAAACAAAAATGATGAAACAATTTACTGCTTCAAGTCTCCATATAGTTCTTCTTCTCAATTAAAAAAAAACTCAACAAAGGAAAATAAGAGAGAAAAAAACTAAAACAGCAGCCTTGAAACAAAATGGTCCCCAGGAACGTGCATATCCGCTGTTATTGTTAATGCAGGAAATGAACACAAAAGTAATGATCAACGTGGGGGGGGGGGGGGGAGCTGGGAAGTCCCATAGCAATTACAAGATCACACTAGCCAGATTTTGCAGATCTTTGATGACGTCTTCAAAACAAATGGTTGACATATAATTTCCTTTCCATCTGGCTAATTTACCGCTTCAGCCTGAAGAATGGCCTAAACATTAGGTATCACTCTTACTCGGGACTTGTATAATGTTCGTTTTCTTGAATGAGTTTGGAACAGCCAACTGGGTGTAACGGTCTTCAGTCTTTGCCAGTGTATGGCGCACTGCAGACATGCGTCTCACAAACCGACCACTCTTTCCCAATTAAAGGTCATATGCCAAAATAAACAATTTTTTGTTTCCAATGAAAAGCTCTCCTCACTGCTTTGATGAAGTACTTAAAGGACCAAGTGACATGCAACTAGAAAGAAAGTAGTTTCATTCAGAAGTTGCAGAGTGAAATCCTGAGTGATAATTCGTATTGTGTTTCTGTCGATTACCGTTTTTGAGATGTGACTTTTCAAAGTTTGACGAATATGCAAAACAGATGATGTAGGGTATTGCATAGTGTCAGTATTCCTTTTGTTACGTCTTTACATTTTATCTCGTAATTACTCGGTTCCAAATTAGTAAGTGGTATCAATATTTCTAAAGAAGGAAATACGTGTTTTCAAAATAAAAGTCGGCAGGGTATGTAAAATTCTCAGTTGTTCTTGAAATGAGGGTTAAGTAAACAAAGGATAACATAAGGGATATCAGGTGAGTTCCTCCCTGAACGTCACAAATTTGCATATTTAGCTTATGTTTATTCATGATGCAATTGTAAAAGAGGAATTTGTTTGTAAAATAGTCAAAGTTTGATTGATTTTCAAGAAAATTGTGACTACTTTCAACATTTTCAGTGATAAGTTCGGTCAATACTCCAGAACATGTTTTTCATGTCACGTGTACCTTAACGATAGAGCGATGAAAATGCAAAGACGTGCTTAAATGTGGAATCACTCCTAAAGACATATCAATCGAGCATTGTCAAGAGTTTGGATATGTCTCACAATGAAAAGGTGTTTGTGTTCCCAGCTGATTACCACTCTATGCAGTAAGTTAAGTAATCATAATACGTGTTTGTAATCCTAAACCTGTGTGCATTCAGCTGCTGTATGCAACTTTTTTCTCTCAATTTCCGACAGGTTCAAATAACGAGAGAACCTGACCCTTATGGAGACTGTGTACAACCTGAAACAGCAAACAGTCTCGAGAATATTTTTTCGTCTTTCTTTGGCACTCAATATTCACTAGAGGTAATCATCATTATTCCGTGATTATTTTTGTATCTGTATTTTCATTCCATCATCCAGTCAAGTAATTGCCTTGTGTTCTACGAAAGCCGATTAGGCCCACAGGAAAAAATATACTAACTCGTTCTTACAAATTGGTGATTGAATGAGTAATTTCTCCTTATAAATTAATAATTCGTTCTTTGCAAAAACGTAATCCGGACCAACAAAATAATTCGTTCGCAGCGGAATTAGTCATTGGTTTCCTAGTGTCAAATGTCGCAGCTTACATATAGGCCTAATCCCTACCCTGTCGTGAAATTTGAAGATGATAACATGGAAAGTCTAGGAATGGTGTTCGGTACATTTCTCCTATTCTCAGAGCTAACACAACGTGTTTGGGAGCTGTATTCGATAGTAAAATGATCATTTCTGACATTGGTGCTACGCCCGTGTTGTTCCTTTTTCTATAAGGGATATGATAAATAAATAAACTACTGTAAACTCCTCTTTATTGCGTTGCCTCGTGCCACAGAAATTTTCGAGTAGTTTGCAGATTTGCTTATTGAAAAATTGTTTGTAGAAGCAACATCACTGACGCATCAAATACGTACATTTCGTTTAAAAAGCCTGCAGGTTTTTTTGTGAGCGTTATAATAGACCAGTTAGTCTGTAATTCTCTGAATGGACAACGTATATGTGTCTCCACTTCATAATTCCGAATCATCGCAAGAACAAATTATTAGTTAGTAGAAACGAATAACTAATTCGCTGAAAAAGAGAAAGAATTAGTATTAATTCCTTTCAAGTGGTTTTAATGGGCTTTCTTGGTTTTTCCAGTGATCCCGTCTCTGGAATGAGGGAATCATATTACAGCTATCGCAAACACCGTTTTCATTAACTTGCCCCTGCTTCCACCAGCGAAAGATAGAGAAAAGTAAAGCAGGAAAAAAGTGCCAAAGAGAAAAAAGAACAATTAAAATCAAATGACCAAATAAAAAAATGAAAGTCCCATCCTGCAGGGTTTTGTACGTGATTTATGTACTCCTTAGTGTTGATATGTAGGTTGATGCCATTCTGTTAGACCCATATAGGCCTACAGTACATTTGTGTAAACAGATAAACTTGCACCGTGTAGTAGGAAGGGACAAGGGGGTGGAGATATGGATCAACGTGCGCACGTTTCATTCAAAGCGAAAAACTCCTGTGCCTGGTCTGTTTTATTTTCTTCTTTGTTAGTCTTGTGATAAGAATTGCTTGCATGAAAACATCTTAGCGTCATGTGACTGCGCAGACACACGTTTCTACTACAACACTTTGTACCCTCCCTGCCTGTCAACGAATGATACACAAGGTGAGTTAAACGGATCTTACCTTAAAAAAATAAATAAATAAGCAGCTGTTTAATGGGGTGATAGGATTACGTAGCAAAAGTATCTACTGTCATAATTGGTCTCAAAAGTCGCAACTAGCACGCTCTATATGCGGCAGCCTTCCAGAAGAAATTATTCCTATGAACGCTTAATGATCATAAGATGACACCTATACGAGTACAGCGTGTATTTTCTTCAATGAGGAATAAACCATTTTTGAGAGAAATGAAGTTGATTCTCTGCATCATAGTACAAAGTCATTTCTTTATACTATAGTTGCTTGTCAAGAATCGATCGAAGCTGCCTATGTCAATGAAGAGCTCAGCTGTCCATGTACCAACCCGTGCAGGTACTACAGACCCATCACTTTAAGTATTCGGCCATTGAGCTGATTCAATTATGTACACAGAGAACAAATACCCACCGGCCTCCCTAGTTCGGGGACAGTGGTTGTTCCTTTGTTTTCATTGCATTTTTTTTTGTTCTTTCTGTTTTGCATGTTTACTTCTTATTACTTATTTCTCTGTTTGCTTTCAAAAACTTTTTGAAGATCCTAGACTTTACTGCTTTTGTGTACACCTTTCTTCACGTTTTTTTTTTTTAGCGTCTCTTGTCTGTTAATTTGTTAAGTATTTCGACTTTCATTGCTTTCTGTGAAGCGCCTTTGAATAATATTTCACTGAAGACGCATTATATACTTTAATATAATAATGATGTTGTTATCATTGTTATCTTTTGGAGGGTGGGGGGGGGGGCTGGTGGTTGAAGAGGTCGATTACTATAGTTTTTGCAGTAAGCAATTCATATTTACAATGTTCTGATCGAACCATTTATGAAGTTGCTCATAGTTAGCAACTACAGTATTAGACGTATATTATGTGACTTTTATGGCACCATATGGATTAATACAACTTGCGCATACCTATATATTGTTTTTAAACAATCCATTCTCGATATTTACATTTTTTAAACAGCGAGGAGGTATATGAATTAACGACTTCCGCAGCCATGTGGCCCAATCATCAATACAAGGTAGGACCGCCATATTTGTAAGTCAGTAATATATTTTTTATGTAAGGTTAATGCAACGACAAGACTTTTAAAGAGAAAAATTCTGAAGCAGAATCGAAACTATGACTTGATCGTGCATCACTTCTACGAAAAACACTTTCATACGTTTCCTTGTCAGTAAATATAATTGTGAATCAATGGATTAATCAAAGCAAGCAGGAAAAAAAAACTACCTAAATACCCCCCTCGCATGTGACGTCACAGTAATACAGTGAAGCACTGAGTCCCTCGGTACGGATAAGCTACTAATAACACATGCACGTTTGCAAGTGCGGCGTCTCTGTCATTCACTTATCTACACGAGACAATTGATATGTGCGGTTCATTTTTACATGTACAACAAGATCATTTGAACAGGGGCGTTGCGTACAAAATAAATTTTGAGGCAACTCGTTAGGAGGGGTGACCGGAGAGGGCCGCCGAGAACGGTTTCAGGTTCAGGCACAGAGCACGGTCCCCTTGGTCCCCCCCCCCCCCTAGATGGTAGGACATGACACTTCCTGGGTGTTCTAAGCTTCATGTATCAAGCTTGAAGAAGAGGCCTCATGTCTTTCTCAATTTCAACTTTCAATACCACATGTTGGGAAAATGTTGGTAGCGAAAATAAAAATTCGTAAGGACAGTAAAGTCAAACGCGTATGTGATCCACTGCTGGCTCTTCCAGTTCTGACCCCTAGTGGGGTCCAGAGAAAATGACCCTTAGTGGGGTCATTTTCTCTGGATTTTGGGGTCAAAATTTTCTATGGTATTGATTGTTCGCTTTTGTTTTCAACGGTTACAGAGAGTTGTTCCGGTTTAACTCAGTGATCTTGATTGTATCTTTACATTTCAATCGTTAAAGCGATAATATTCCTTGTGATAGAGGCAGTATCGCCATCTCGTAATATTAAACATACACTTGTGTAGTACATTCTGGCTTCTTACTTCAGTGTGATTCAGTGAGAGATCTCGGCATGATGTGAAAAAAAAAAAACGTTTGGCATTGCCTTTTTTTGTAAACAAGGCTTAGTTATGATAACATCAATCATGCTTTCTCATGTTGTTTGTTTGTAATTTTTAGTCCACCATTGCATCTCAACTGAGTGAAATATCCAGGACATTAAGGGAGATTATTGCAGAAGACGAAGATTTTATTGAGTACGTATACCAGACATACATTGACTAATATATATATAGGTAACATACTCATTTAGGAGAGCGACTCAGGACTAATTAAACCTCTAGGAATGAATAATTATACCTTTAGGAATGGACACCATATGCTACGTAACTATAGCAACACTAAAGCAAGGACAAACAATTCATTGATGTAATTGTTCGTATTACAGGCAAACACTAAGCTCGACACTCAAAGGTTTAATTGCACTAATTTAGTGAGCGAATGAACAAAACGACGGAGGATCGAAATAAATGCAGACAGGAGTCAATCCGTGAAAAGAAATACAGGAACAAGACAAAGGTACAAAAAACACTTCAAAATGGATAAAAAACTCACCACTTCTCCAGAAATTATCGAATTTTAAATTAAAGTAAATCAGCCCCGACGAAGAGTCAGGGTTAGGTTGCCGATATTTGCTCCAGAGGCATTAAACAAGTGTTTTCATTTTTAGTGGAAATCCAACATTCCAAATGTCGATTGTGGTGTCATTCCTTTTACGTGTAGCTTTCTACGTTGAAACCTCAGAGACGACGTAGGCCTAAGCCTTTTCTTAGGATAAAGCATATGACCTAGATGTGCCGGGGTATGAAAAGTCGTGTCTGATCTAAAACGTATAGTTCATATATGTTTTATGTAACTTATGGTGATGATGAGACGCGTACAAGACTTTAGATCAAGCAAAAGATTATTTTTCTATCCAGCAACAGAACACACTTGTAAGCTTGTGCTGCATTGAATCCGTGATAAAAGAAAACCTGGAATGAATGCATCACAGATATCAGTAAGAGGCACATATACACTCCCTCATCGTGGTTTCCCGCCCCCCGGAGCTCGCTCGTCGGTCGACGGTGCGTTCGTCCCCCCCCCCCCCCTTTCTCTAAATCCTGGATCCGCGCTTAAATTTTGGTAAAGATGACAATGTTTAATTATCTTGTTCAAGTTTATAGTATCGTTCAGTGAAGCTTAGGCCTATCCGATTTCTTTAAAACGGTCTTTTGCTAGGTGAAATGGTTTTCTGGTGGACTATATTGCGTCTGTTATCCGAAGGTTATTAGACCAGTGGTCTGATGGTCAGACCAGTGGTCTGTTTGAACGTAAAATCGGACTGATAGATTTTTCTCTGACGTCTCTTGCAGGAAAAATGTGCTGAAGTTGCACGTTTACTTTGAACATTTGAACTACGAATCTATTGAACAATCTCCGGCCTATACAGTAAGTAAAGTGTAAGAGTCATGATTTTCTGTTTCATTTGACAAAGCCCTGTCATCACCGGCAGCAGGTCGTCTTTTGGGGGGACGGCCAAATTCGGTTGTCCAGTGATATTAAAGAGGGGGTAACATAGGCTGCAGAGACATTCATGTTCGCTTGCTATGTAAAACCTTCAATTGTAGATGACAACCAGATTATAGTGTATTCCTCATTGGCTTTTAAACCTGATCTCTTGTTTGATAGTTTTTTTAAGTTAGTTTTTTTGAAAGTGTTTTAAAAAATTATATTCAGGTTTTCTTTTCATGAAATATTTTTTGTTCTTCTGTTATTGATTTTTTTTCCCTACAGGGATTAGACTGCCTCAGCGACATCGGCGGACAAATAGGCTTGTGGATCGGTTTCTCTGTCATAACGTGGTTCGAATTTGGCGAGTTCCTTTTCGATGCCTTCATCATAATATGTAAGAAGTTATTACGAAGTGGCCAGCACCGCAAAACGACACCCAAAGTGGCGGAAGATGCCTCAACCAAGGAGAGGCAGATACAATCTGTGTTTGAAATGGACAGGGCAAGGACCATCACTGATATTAAGGTGACGTGACCCCTCTCACCCCCCTAATTTCCTTATGACAAACAACAAAATGTCAAAAAGTCATGCAGAAATGTTAAAATGGAGTATAAAATAGGCATCCCACACTGGCTGACACATATCGAGAAAAGAAAAAATTAAAAATCAAAACACAAGATGATTAATCCCCAGAAAACAAGAAACGTACAAAGAAAATATATGGAGGGAGTTCTGAAACATTGGTTTATTATTTCAAATCTACATGATATAGAAGAGAGATTAAAGACAAGGTGTCAAAGTCTGTGGCTTAACTTTAATAAAAAGGAAGAATTATTGCTTGAAAAAGACGAATAGAATAGAAAAGGTTTTAATATATCAAGGTGCCATAGTCATGTAGTTTTGAAATACAAGGCATAAAAAAAGGGAAATGGCATAAATTGAAAAGACTATGCAAAGAAAAAGGGTTTCATTCTTCAGAGGTATATTTAAGCATTGTTACCATGAATGTTGGCATGCATGTTAGAGGCTACAATAAGTAATGTTGTAACCTTCTCAGTTCTCTTTACAAGGCATTGTTGAATCACATATCCACAGATTTGAGTTCTCAGATAATGAGTGTTATATCTTACTGCTCTCTGGATACTAATACAAGCAATAAAGACATCTACTGGAGCTCACACAATGTGTACAGCATACCTCATCATTTTACAAGAATGCACACAATACATTGCTACATATTTTAGCTCTCGCAAGGCAATTTTGTCATACAATGGCAAAGCTAAAAAAAAAAAACAAATTTGTCAAAGTTTTAAAAGCAGGAGCATGTTACAGAATAATTTTGGAAAAAGAGAACCAGTGATTTGGTCTACTTTTTGTAAGATTATCATAATATTACAAAACTTCTGAAGTTACAACAAATTTCAGATGGGTCACTGGCTTTTATGGAGGGTGGCAAACTCATTAGAAGTACTAATTACAACTCCACAGGCAGCTGAGCAAGAACAAAAACCATAATTGGTAAATCCAGAATTTATCAGATAAATGAGGTAATACCTACAAGCTACAGTGAACTTACAAATGGTACTGATGGCAGGGAGGGAGGCAAGTGTCCAGAGCTCCTCCTGGGTAGATCGGTTAACAGTTTAGTTGCTAGGCACTGAAGTGCAAAAAGTACTTTATAGCAACAAAGAATTAAGATTGACTTTCTTAGAACATGATATGACAAATAAATTATTCCTATCAAAATCACTTGCTTGTTCTAGTCTTTTGTGTTAATATCATTGCTCGAATGTGTTACCACAATTGTTTGGGCTATGATTTTACAACTCTGTGAAAGCATAATTGCCAACATGATTAAAGTTTTGTGTAAAGACAGTGATACTGCACAACAGTGGATATATATACATTGATAAACTGTTTTGAAACGAGTTTTATACTTTCCATGAAATGCTGCAACATCCTAAACAGAAAACAGATACCACAGCCTGCCCTCAACTTAATTCAATCTCAAAATACTTTCACTATTTAAAATAGAAGTTCAAATTTAATATATTCAATTACTATTGACTCTCATAAACTGATATGTCATAAACTGATATGTAGCAAGGACATGAGCCTTTCACGCTATTCATTTATAAATGGTACTCAAAGAATGAGAGGCTGTCAGCATACACAGCAAAAAGTGATAAGGCACCAAGAGAAAGCAAAGAGGAGAAAAAAAAACCACACTCTCATCATGGAATGGCAAGTGGGCATCCTCTTCTAACACCAGACTTTTGGAAGTAAGTATTTAAATCTTGTGGTTGCTGGTTCAGGACCAGGTTCGAAATGCAACCTTGAAAAGAATCGGTGACGATACCTGTCGTCAAGTCGGACTTCCTGTTCTCTGTAGATATGAGAAGTAAAGAAGATAAACCAGTTAACTGCAGAATTAAAATTGCCTCACTTTCGTTCCACCGTGGAATTAATTTTCACATAAATGTCATTTTTTATTGCATTTCAACTTAACATTGGAAAAAATTATACACTGTAAATATTTAACACCAAAATATTTCATCACCTTTCCATGATGTAAATACAAGCAAACTACGAGCAAAATACAGTGTCTGGATCTTACTTTGTATTGCATTTGATAATTAAGTAAAAATGTAAAGTGATATTTCAAATCACTAAAATCTAAGCACTTTTCAAGCACTCTGATGCAAACCAACAAAATTAAAGCACTTTTACAGACTTGAACTTTCAAGTACTTTCAAGGCTTTGTCATATCTTATTTAACCAAGTTCAACTCGTTTGTATTGGTGTCAATATTTTGTTAGCTACTGTTATCTTTTGCCTGCTACATCTGTTTCATCTGATTGTAAATATTGAGACATTAAATGGAGATGAAAAAAGGGCTCACCTGCGATTCCTCCAAGGAACATTGGGCCAGCGATAGTGTTGGTCGACTTCTCCGGTATGTTGGTCTCATCGCTGGGTCCCCCGTCTATTGATATCAGGATTGAGGACTCTGTAGTTCTGAATGACACAGTGTGAGGTTTACCATCACAGATGCTGTAGGCACGCAGCCCAGTGGACCTCACCACTGCTGGCTGATCTGTGCCATAGTTCACTATCACACGTAACTGCAATAGAAACAGAGACAACGGATAAAAGATAACTATGAATTCTGAATAGTCAACTATTTTCTGTAGGAGTTTTTGGACGGTCCTAATTTGTTAAGTGCAGCTGTAAGCTATTACACTGACCTGTCTCAAAGGTCTATTCTGCAATAGATACTCATGGCCAATGAGATACTAAATATTTAGACATTCAAAAGAAAGTTCCACTCCGAGAATCTTTGTTTAAAATAAAAAGCGAGGTTACTTTTCTCATCCAAAAAAGCAAAGTTTGATGTCTCAGAAATATAAATAATAAATGACCTATTTCTACCTTATTAGCACAAAGACTCTCATATGCTCTTCAAAGTTGTTTTTTGGCTTTATGATACAAAATTGTGTTTCAATAGAAAAAAATTGAGAAAAAAGGGAAAGAGTATCTCACCGCTCCATCAAAGAGATCAAGAGCAAGGAAAACTGTCTTGCTCTGGAGAATAACGACAAAAAGAGCCTCATTCTGGGTGGTCACAAACTCCATCTCCATTGAGAAACTGTCCAGGATGACAACATTTTCATCTGAGGTAAAAGTATGATGATCCAACAAGTTTAGAAACCATTTTTGAGGTTGTGCATTTAATATAGTCAATGAAGTAAATGTACTAATGTTCTTAAAATTCTCTCAAAGTAAAAAGAAGTGGAAAGGCGGGACTAACCCTTTGATGCACTATTAAGTTCTGCTGCACTAAATTCCTATTAGCATAATTCCGTAAAGTTCTAAAATAGTTCAAGCACACAAGCTATACCACTCCTTGAAAGGGCAGCTGCAATCTTTTGCTACGACTTGTATTACCAAAGAAAACATTTGTTTTATTTCACAAGTGAAAATATTCATTAAATGAAAGTACATGATTCAACCTGCACAAAAGAGTTACGATGTGAAAAATCCAACAGCCCTACAGCCCTGGCAAACAAAAAAGAATTGCCGATTCATGCAATTTGTTTCACCATGTTTGCACCAAACTACTTTTTAGCTCTTACTTCTTATTTCATCTCAGTTACAAATAATCCCTTCAAATGCAGTGAAAAAAGGGATTTCTGAGAAAAACACCTTTTACCTCAAAAAACAATGTCATAAGAATATACAGAAAAAAAAAACACAACAGAAGCGGAATGATTGATAGCTCTGATCTGAAGTCTTATCACTGAGACAAAGAAAGCAGACACACATACAAACAAACAAGACTTACACAGCTGTAGATATCCACTCCCATCAAAGTATGTCTTCAGTATGTCAACATCATTCTGTTCGCATAATTGAACACTTTTACTGTCAGAGGGTGTGCTGGAATGATAAAAGAAAATTTGATTACACACAATAGCAGGCCATGATACAACTTACTGCAGTTATAAATGGAACTTTTTAAAGAGCCATTGCTTTCAATTGTCTCTAAGAATGCACCAAGGTATTATTGAAAGATGGATAAGAAAAAATGGAAATCATGGATTTTGGAAATAGGACTCAGGAAAGAATGGCCCTCTCTTGAAAAGATTAAAAATTCATTCACTTGCACTGCACAATACACGAGATGATGGTGATCAATTTTACAGCGCTCACCTCAGTGGTAACACCAAATCCCTGGCAAAGTTACCGCTGACCTCCACCCTGCGGATGCAGCCACTGAAGCTGCTTCCATTCTGATAAGAAGATAAACAAAGAAAAAACAAAAACATGGCATATTTTACTGAACAAACAGCAAACAAGATATAAACCATAACCATCTAATGTGGCTGACGGACTGCAATCGAACTGTTAGTCTGAGTATGTTTCACCGCCGCGATTCAGTTTGTTAAAACATCGATCCAAAGCTACATGTGTAACATACACACATGAGGGGGAAACCAATGATAGAAATGTCTCTCAAATACAAAGGTATTCAGCCTTGAATTAAGGAAAGACATCTTTTCAAATGACTGGAATTAGAAAAGTTTGTTCACCTAATAGAGCGCCATCAGATGTATCTTAGTGAATCAGATTTACAAGTAACTATATTGTTGTACTGAGCACAATGGTTTCAGTCTCCTTGTGTAGCTACTTCTTTCTCTCCTTTTACCTCTGCAGCAATCTTTCACATCAACTCAAAAACTTTTTACGAAGTATGAGGACTACCCCCTCACTCCAGTGACCCAAATCAAAAAGAGGTGCTCACCAAAGCTGACGAAACAAATCCGTTAGCTGCTCCAGCTGGGATCCCTCCCACATACAGATCTGTTTGAAGGTTGATCTGTGACAGCGTGCTGGCTGCGCTCTGACCATTGGCGACATACTCGTCGGTCTCGTCCACCAAGATTGCGATGAAATCGTTGATCCTCAAAACCAAGACCTGGAATCGGAAACGAGAAGGAAGACAATAAGCGAGAAATATCATTAAAATGATAACAAACATCAGCGTTTGAGATATCAAATGGAAATCTGAGACACTAAATTGAACATCTGAGAAATGACATCCAGCGTCCAACAAAAAATTGTGATGTCAAATCGGATGACTGACACTCTGAATTGAGTAGCTGTATCTTGAATGGAGCAAAACGATGAACCAAAACATACATCTAGGATGTTAAATCAAACATATCAAAAACTAAATGAATCACTTGAGACATCAAATGGAACAACTGAGACACTGATGTCATTCAAAAGTCAAATCAAGCTTTGGTATGCTCGGTAACTTTCGAAACATGAATCAACAGTTCTCCATTTGAAAAAGTCTCGGACACATCGTAACTCTCCCCACCTCACTCAAGACACGAAATCAGATGCATCTGAAAGCATCTAATCAAGTTGGATCATGACACCCTTTAATCGTAAACAAAACTTACTGCGTAAAGACTGTATGATATTTGTTTTTGGTGTCAGATATTTAAAATTATTCTTACAAAATGACAGAAAAGTGTTCTCTCGAAATAATAATTTAATACATCTTCCAGGGCAATATTCTACTACTTCTATCCTGCAGTGTCACGACTAGTGATTAATCTCATATATGCTACATGTCTTCCGACAGTTGTCTCTGTATCCTACTTTTCTTTCAAAGGTCTAGACTGACACAGCCTTGTTTTCACTTTTGTAACAAACCTCGATGTGAAAATCATCCTTAGAGCACTCGTAAAAGAGACTTGAGAAATGGACATGTCTATGATTTCATGAAAGAAGGGATAAATTTTGGTAAAAAAAATTCAAAATCTGAAACTAAAAAGATTCCATTCAATAGAGTATCGCTCTGACCTCAAACCACCTTCCAGTGTCATATTTGCCCTTGGTTATGATGTTCAGTCCATCCAAACTGCCAGAGCTTGTCATCATGCTGAAGGAGAGCTGTCCACTTTTCATCATCAACAAAAACCATTCCGTGGGGTTGACCATCTGGTTGGCGCCATAGTACAGGATACCGTCAGGTGCGTAGGCCCTGAACTGAACTGTTATCACAAAGCTGTATGAGAACACAAAACAAAAACAGTTATTTGAAAGCAATATCATAGTTGTGTGTTTAAACTAAAGCTACTTCCTTGATTTGTATCTACTGTTACCCTCAAGGATATTCTTGTACTTTACAGAATGTGTTGAACATGATTGCTTCAAACTGTCCTTAGTGTTTGATCTTTAAAGAGTGAGCAGGGAACAAAGTATTACAAGTTACTCTAAGACTTCATTTTGTTACTCTTAGCATCTTTTTCATTTTAGAAGAAAGCTGCTAGAATCCTACATTAACAAACGGAAGGTGTAGCATATCTTGTCATCATCCTCATCTCTGGTCTTTTTTACCACCTTGCGGGGACTCTGTCCCACTCCGCAAATGATAACACGAGACATGGAAGGTCAATTTTCTGGAGCTGTCTTTCATGTTGGTAGGGAATGCTAGTTGTCATGCCCATAGACAAAAATGTACAACTGAGCAGGGAAGAAGGTTTCATGACTATTTTAACAAGATGAGTTCATCACGATTTGCTAAAAAAAAATCTTGTGTCAGCACATGCAGCCTCTTCGCCAGAAGTAAGTGATTCACGCTCCATTGAATCTGCTGAAAATCCTGTTTTTCGTACTACACTAAGACAACAAAAGTGTGGCATATCTTGTTACCACCTCATCATTGGTAGTTAATTTTATCACATCACAGTGATGCTATTCCACTCAGGTAACACACTCAATAAGAAGACAAATGCCTACTAATAGGTTTTCTTGAGGTGTATTTCATATTACAACAGGGGATGCTAGTTGTCTTGTCGACAGTCAAAGATCTGCAATTGCAAAGGGAGGAAGGTTTGATGACTATTTTAGCAAGACTACATCATCATGTTGATATGGATGATTGGCACAGTTGGATGTTGTGCTGTCACATGAGTAAGACTATTGTATTCAAATGTGCAAAGGTTGTCATGAAACTGTCTGAACATACACAGACATTTGAATTGGTGTTCTTGTTTGAGGAACTGGCTTTAATAGCAACTGTGATCTTCCACTAGCTGTGTCAAAGCTGACTCATGCACCATTGCAATGGAGGATGTGATTGTAGGAAACCTTCGAAGCTAGATAGTATCATTTCTTTTCTCCTCTGCCTTTTATTAACACTTCATGGTTAAAAATAAAAACACAGGTTTTATCATTTCAGGGTTTTGTGTGCATCTTTCAACAAATATTGGTCACATTCTGTAATACTATAGGTTTTTTTTTACAATTTTCATAAGAAATACAGGTTCTTCTCAGATAGATCTCACTTAGAACCGCTGGAGTGTTTGTGTTCAATGAAATAATAGCACAAAAAGCAGAAGAAGCAGATCTACAACCTCACCTGACTTGGAAATAAACCAACTGAGATGGTTCCAGTCTAAATGACATATAGCTATCAGCTACTGTAGCTCCAAATCTGTAGACATCTGGATATGGGACAACCTCCACCGGTGTTTGACAACTCTGAGGTGACTGGGTACCCTGTCCCGGTGCATCGGTGGGGTATGGTACGGGAGGAAGTTCCGCCTCCTCTGGGGGGACACCGTTCAACAGCAAGCCATTTGACCTGACTACCACGTCAGGGTCGTTTAAGTTCGGTTGACTGACGGAAGAGAACGTACCAGTTCATTTCTGAGGCATCATAAATGATATTTAGCAAACAAACAGCATAAATCAATGAAACACAATATGTTGTGAGAGAAACTGTTTGTGAAGGAGAAATGAAGAAATCAACAAAGTCATGGGGAAATACCCTCCCTGCAAAAACCAAATCACTCAATTGTAAATAGTTAAATGAGCATATGTCATTCACTGGTTTTCTGGGTGGTATTTAACACCACCTGTACCACATTCACCTGCTCAGACTCATCATCAATTTGGTATTTCAGCATCTCAAATCTTTCAAGTCCTCCTTTCTGGCTACTGCCCTCTCTAATTGTACAATCAAAGGGTAAATCGCTTTGAAGGGGAATGATAGTAACACTCACATATCATTTACAGTAAACTGGTCCATGTCACCAGATAGGGATTCCCTGACGGGGAATTCTCCTCCTATTAGCACCGGTATGGTGGCAGGGACCCCGCCGATGTAGAGATAACTGTTGGACAGCCCGTTGATCTGGATGCCGTCGGTACCCAACTGTCGGCTGCTGTAGACGGTCGGCTGGATTGTTAACCTTCAGGGAAACACTGATGGCAAAAAAAAAAACAATTCGACTTTATTAAATAAATATCATTGGTTGTGAAAAAGTGCAAAATGTCCTCAGGTAAATTGGAACGAGGATCAATGAATTATTATCTATTCTATAGATAAAGCATTGCAATGAAACTTCAAGTATCTAGAAACAAAATAAGGCATTATTCTATACAGGGTATCACTTCACTGCTGTGCTGATTATTACTAATATACTGTCAATTCAAATCAGTTTACAATCAATCTACTTCCAGTTTACTATCAGTCTACAGTCAGCTTACAATCATTTTACTATCAGTCTACTACAAGTTACCAATTAATCTACAATTAGTGCACTATCAAATCAATATCAGTTTACAATCAAATCTACCATCATTTTACAATCAGGTTACAAACAGCTTGCTAGTTTACAATCTGTCTACTTCCACTACACAATCAGACACTATCAGTCTGATTAACATGCAAATGGTAACAACAAATGCAAACATTGTGGGATTCAATTGGCTTAATATCAGTTTTCATTTAGTTTTAAAAAGTGAATACATTAATATTTAACATTTGGACTCATGATAATGTCTATTTCAGCATCTTCTAAAATGTCATTTCCGCAATGAACATAAAACCGAAGAACATGCACATCATAGGATCAAATACTTTAGAGGGAAAATTTCCCTAAAAGCTGTTGTGTAGGGGCTGTGACAATTTGACCAAATGCGTCAATCTTATTTCAAATCTAGCATACTTGGTAGAGAGTGGGACAGGGCATGGTGGGCTAGCCCATGAGTAGTGCATTGTGGGAAGGAGATGATGAGTCAACATATCTGGGATGCTGGAGGTGAATTCAAACCACTCCCGAGTGCAGCGGCTCATTTTAGCACATTAAGTAACGGCAATGCAAAATGCATGTACACACCTGAGTGCAGTAAAGTGTATGGTGACCAGCTGCCATTGACCTGTGTTCAGTTTTTGACCCTTGGTCTGAAGGGGCTCAGACAGGCCGTTGCCAACGTTGTAACGGACAAAGACATTGCCGTGGTAGAGAGTGACGTAGAACAGTTTGTTCTGCAGCAAGATGGCAAAAAATTGATGGTTTGATAACCATAACAAGACTTTGTTGAAAGCAGTACTTAGCAGCAGCATCAAAAATACTTTGTAACACTTGGGTCACAAGTGTGTGGTGACTTGACAAGTACAACTAACATCACTGTATTCTTCCCTGTCTTCTTCTAATAATTAGATTAATCATCAGATTGGGAACAACTTTGTTCAATGATATGATCAGTTTAGCATAGATATCCTTGTGTGACTGTCTGTTTGTTAGTTTGCCTGTTTGTCTATCTGCCATCTATCTATCCATCCATCTGTTCAAACACTATCCATTTAATCATTCATTTACCACCACCTTCATTCATTGGTTTACTAACTCAACGAGTTATGCTACTATCTGTGCAAAAATTGATTTGACACAATGGAATCATCTTCTAGTGAAACAGATCAATCCCTTTTGGAGTTAAAACTTAACATGAAGCACATCTATAAAATACGCAACTGTTTTAGCCCTCTATGAAAGGATGGAAAAAAAAAACACTTACGAAGGACTGAGAGTCATAAGAATAGGCCAGAATTCCATCTGGATTAGTTGTCTTGAAGAAGAATCTGAGAAAACGCGTGAAGCGTAACTGATCCGGTAACGTCAACTGTGCGTAGGCGAAGTCTCCTTGGAAACCAAACCCTTGGGTCACCTGAAAAGAAATTCCAAAATGAAATTTGAAGAATGGGACCTTATGAGAAAAATGGGATTATTTTTCATAGATATCAACTTTTGCATGTATGTGTCTCATACTTTTCATCATCATCTTCACCATCATCATCACCATCATCATCATCACCACCACCACCACCACCATCATCATCATCAGCACCACCACCATCACCATCATCACCATCACCATCATCATGATCATTGTAATCGTCATCACCATCACCATTCATCATCATCTTGCCCAATTTCCAAGGAATCCTGGAGACCATGGCTTGCCATTCTGGTCTATCAATCCCTAGGCATATCTTTCCACTGCCTCCTTCCTAATGGCAGTGAGACTAACCGTTGTCTCTGTTACATTTACCCTCAACCTTTTCACACAGCGATAAAGTCTGTAATTCGAGCTGGTTGTAAAACCAATAAAGGTCTGTCTACGTGCGGGAGTTTTGAGCATTGTTAAATACTACATACAATTTTGTGCGTTCTGTTAAAGGTGGCAGCTCCTTAACAGAGATGTGCTCCATCTAAGTTTAATTTTGTAAAATGAGGGGAAAACCAAGTCAGAAACGATTTGTGATCTGACACTGACCTCCGCTAAACATCCAGTAAACGCCACGCCTTCCTGGCTTTGGGCTGTATCCGCACTGACTGCTACGGGATCTAAGACTCCAGCGGAACTGTTGACGACCTGAATGTTCCTCATACAGCCTGCAAAACTAAGGGAAGTTTGTACTCTCCTGTGGACAGACGCAAAATGAAGGATAAACACACTGGAGCGTAAGACATCATTGGACAATGTTGTTCATCACAATTAGCAAATGTTTAACAAACATTGTGGTGATGCCCACATAAGTCTGCATTATCACAACCTTTTCATAATTTATTGGACACCTGCTGTGAAGGATACGCAGCTGCCTGTGTGCCAGTACGGCACAAATGGCACACGGAGCAATTACCTGGGAAGTTGTGGCTTCGGCTGAAAGCAACTCAAGAGAAAATTCAACCTTTTTTAGGTAGGACTGGAGAAAATATCGTTTTGCAACTGCTATCGTTTTGCAACTGGGTCTTCATGGGTCACAAGTTATGATGTGAACCCATTTATTTTTCCTTTGATCAGACAGGAAGTGGAATTAGAAGCACTTGATGTTATGCAGTTTGAAGTGTGTTTCTTGAAGCTCCAGAGAAAACTAGAACAAAGCAGGAAAAGAATGAACACACTGTTGATGAGAATCCTGGTAGCCTTTTCTTGAAATTGACATGGGTTTCACATTCTGACATATTGTGACAATGTAAATGTAGGTGACTGGTGACTTACGCAGCCATTTCCAAGTTTGCTGGGTCAGCTGAACCGAGGAAAACTTTGGGCGAATTTTTCAGATTGGGAAATCTCAGAGCATATAGCGTCCTCCTTTCAAACAGTTCTAGCGTGGTTCCATTTTCATGACTCAGCTCCATCTTGTAGTTTGTCGAATTGTAACTCACGAGAACCTGAATGGCATGAGGGAAAAGTTTTCAGATGTTTGCCAGATTAATGAGCAGACAAAGTCATCATCTTTTCAATAGCTGATAGATATATCTATGGTTGTCAGAGACAAGTTAAAATCCTCTTTAGTCTTGCATTTTCATTCAGGATAACAATTTGTCAAGTCGGAGAAATTTAAAACGTTTTTGTTCATACCTTCCTCCCCATAGACTGTTAGTACACATTGTCCTTCATCAATGCAGTACTGTAACTAACTCAAAGGGATTCTCCACCAAAAGGAAACTTAATACATAATTACTTTGCCCATGAAAACTTCTTTAGTTCTGAAATACCACTTTGAAATTTGGGACTCGATACAAGTCAGAAAATTTGTCAGCCATCAAAGGTGTCTACATGTGGCGTAAGAGCAATAAACGCTGTTTTCCCTTTTGCACTTTTCGTATTCCCTGCAAACGTTTTAAGACGCAAAACATCTTCTGTTTAGTGCTTGTAAAAATCTCATACCTACATTCAGTAATTCAGTAGATGCCTAACATATTCCAAATTTTGCGAGATATTTCCGGAATGGATGGACAGGAAATTGCCTTAAGAACATGTTGTATAGTTGAAAGACATGAGAGATGTCATTAAAGAATTTCTTTAACTCTCAAATGTATTACAAAACCACCTTGCAATTAATCATTTGCTGCACTGCTCTGCAGATCCCCTTAGGCTTTTAATCTACACTCCTCATTCACTGTGTACAACAGTATGGTTTATCATTTACAACACAGTGTGGGTATCATAGTTCTCACCTTGTACCACATGGCATCGTTGTACAACGTGGAACTCTGAATGGTGTACCTGGCATTGCCTGCAGTGTTCATCTCGAAGACCACCTGACCCTCTGCAAGGAATATACCTGATGGAGATAAGACATGGAATGATAAAATCATGCAAAACAGAATGTAATGATCATGGCAGGGCACGGAAGAAAGTCAGGACATCAAACAACAGCCACAGGGATTGGTCAAAGGCAATCTTCTTTGGCATTGCTACATAAAACTGTGGGAACGAAAAATAACAGCCTCCATGGTTGACTTGACGTGAGCTACAACAGGAGTACAAACAAGGAGAGATACTCTGACATATCATGATTACATTCAATCCAAACTGGAATCAATATGAGCTGCAAACCTCAAACATTTGCCCGATCATAATTCATGTAGCAACTTAAGAAAAGTTACACAATGTACCTATGTAGGATATGAGATCTGCTCTGGTGACCATGAACAGGACGGCCTCGGGAACGGAGGTCCTGAACTCCAGCGAGAAGACATTCTGATTCTCGATTTCAAAGTCCGACATCATGAGCTGTGAGAGAATGGAAACAGTCTGAAAGAGCTAAACATCATCTAATTTGTAACTACTGATAACTGGTTCAAAGCTGTCAGAATTCTAAATCGACAAATTTTCACCTTAACTAAATGTAAACTATCATCTTTACCTAAAGGGTGAATAATATTCAACGTACGCAACACAACTCAATGACATAACAACAGTTTAAGGCGATCAAGTACTGTCAGTCTGATGTGCCAGAATGCATCAGTTTGATGTGATAGAGTATTGTCAGTCTGAACTGACAGTCTGATAATGTGATAGAATAATGATAGATATATGTCAGCTTGAAGTGCTGTGATGGAGTACTGTCAGTCTGATGGAATAAAGTACGACTGTTGGTCTGATGTGACAAAATATTGTCAGTCTGATGTGACAGAGTACCTTCAGACTGATGTGATAGAGTACTGTCAGTCTGATGTGCTAGAGTACTGTCAGTCTGATGTGATAGAATATTGTCAGCCTGAAGTGACAGAGTTCTGTTAGTATGATGGGATAGAGTACTTCTCTCGGTCTGTTGTGACAGAATATTGTCAGTCTGATGTGACAGAGTACCATCAGACTGATGTGATAGAGTACTGTCAGTCTGATGTGATAGAATATTGTCAGCCTGAAGTGACAGAGTACTGTTAGTATGACGGGATAGAGTACTTCTGATGGTCTGTTGTGACAGAATATTGTCAGTCTGATGTGACAGAGTACCGTCAGTCTGTTGTGATAGATCGCTATCAGTCTGATGGAATAGGTGCTAATGTTGGTCTGTTGTGACAGAATATTATCAGTCTGAGGTGAAAGAGTCCTTCCAGCCTGATGTGATAGCGTACTGTCAGCCTGATGTCATACAGTTGAGCCCTAGGGTACTGTTAATCTGATCGGCTAGAATACTCCCAATCTGTCACAAGAAATGTTATGATGTAATGTTACAATCTAATTTGAAAAGGGTCACTGGATGCAAGATATGCTGATATGGTCACACATAAGAGGAAAAGCAGTTGACAGTAAAATTAACCAATCTATCTTTCACTATGTGTAAGTACCACTATCACATCCTGTTTATCTTATGCAAACTTTTTAATCCACTTAATTGATATTGCTTGATAAAGGAAATGGATCAAGCAAAAATTTCAACAATATTTGATATGCCAAAGCAAAGGTTGCTTCACATGCTCCTTTCAAGTAAAATAAGATAACAAACCTGCAGGTGTCCAAACCCAGCGAAGCTGATACCATCGATGTAGGAGGGCGGCATCGGAGTGATTGCTACAGGTGCCTGGCAACAGGACGTGGATCCTTCCACTGCATAGGGCTGCCAGAGGTCAAAATCTTGTTTTTCAAAGCTGAAATCTGAGATACATCCTGTGAAGTCTCTGCTTAGAGCTAACAGCAACTGCAAGTCAGAAAAGATTCATAGCAAGTCTCGGTTTTAGGAGACTCCTTGCGCAAATGTGGGCATAAAAAGAGTAAACGTTTTAACCCAATCATCTCATGAAACAAACTTTACCTTTAGTTTGATATTTCATTGCTCAGTCAAGCCTTGTCAAAGTTCAAGTCTACTGAGTAATGTTACAGTTTATCGATACCTTTGACTTTACTGAACATACTAACCAGCGAACCAAAAGATGTATCTATGTTTATGTAGCAATTTTAAATAAAGGAATTATACTAGGTAGAAATTGTTGTGAGCAAGTCTCGAAAATATGATTTCCACAACATGAAAGGTAAAATTTTGCTTCCCATTAGAGTAGTAATCTGTTACCAAAGACAGAAACTTGAGAGAAACTTTACAGAAAGCAAAGTCACCTGATCATTCATGTAACTGTCACAAAAGAACAAAATGTTAAAAGCAAGAGAGAGAAAATGAGAGGGAATGCCTGCCACCAAAGGATGAAAATATGAAAAAATAAACTGAGGACATCCCACATGTGACCCTGCTAAAATGTTTCATGGGACTGGAGTTGTGAATGTAGCAAGCTATGGCCAAAAAAAAAGTGAAATCTTGGCACTGACCATAAGTAATCTTGCCAATAGACATGACCATTCTGGATTCATATTAGTATGATGTAACTAAAAATTTTTTTTGCTTTGTGGGTGATTCAGCAATGACAACATCCACTAAAAGGTTTCACACTACACATTAAAGGTTGGGTGACATGAAATATTGGCTGTATTAACCATTAAAGTAAAAATTCCTGTATTATACCCACTTCATGAAAAAAAAAAATTGGCTAAAGTTTGAAAGTTTATGGCATCAAGAGAGGAACGTGCACGATTTATCTTATGTTATCCTTTGTTTACGTAACCTTCGTTTCCACAACAATTGAGATTTTGGAAGCCTGGAGGGTTTTGTTTTAGGATTACGTATTTTCACAGGTATTGATATCACTCTACCCAAGTGAAACCCAGTGATTAAGAGATAAAAGTTACATGCCAAACAAAAGAAATACTGCCACTGTACAACATTCCATGTCATCGCATTTGCATTTTCAACAAATTTAACCTACATCTCAAATACAGTAATAGATTCCACAATTCCAAGGGATTATAAACATGTCACTCTACGACTTTTGAATAAATCCAGCTACTTTTGTGATGTATGTCACACTAAATTGCTTTGTTTCTTTTTCCTTCAAGTTATTCTCAAAGATTGCGATTTAGCACAGGCAATGTAACATCAATGGTGCAGTTTTCACATAATATATGACAGAAACGTAACCAAATGGTAAAAGAAAAAATACAGATTTAAGCAAACTCATCAACTGCTTTAAAATGGTTTCTTAGTTTGTTTTTTTTTGCAATGAGGAAAATATTGTCTGGGTGAATATTACTAAACATAGCCTATAAGTCATCATATCATACATGCAGTTGGTCAAAAAAAGAAATTACAGAGATCAGCAGAAAATCATGAAAAATTAAATTGCTTCCATGTTTTGTTGTTTCGTATCCTCTATTAAAATGTTCGAACTGCAAAATACGATTTACAACATTCTGCTATATTCTTTGTGTTGTGATTTTTGCTATGGTACCACATGCTTCAGTTGTTTACAACTCCCATGTTTGCATATTTTCAAAATGCAATTCAAACCTTGAAATTTCATACTACCACCAAATCTGGAACTACTTTTCAAAAGAAAAAAAAAAGTCATGCACAAATGCTGAGTTTTTACCGTTTCTCCCGATTCCATAGTGACCGTGAGCTAAGTAAATACAAAACATTTCTGAATTTCATAGCAGGTCTCCAAGAAAAAAGAATGTTTGGAAGGTTATCATTGGGTATGAGTTATTAGCAAAAAACCATAAAAAAAGATAAAAAACTTGAGTATCCTTTGTTAGGAGTGTGGAATCTTTCAATTCACTTCATTGTCACAGATATTTGTACTGATAGATGAGGCAGTGGTTTGAGAAATGTACAAGTGAGTTACCTGTAGTTACACCATTGGAGGCACTTTGCAAATAACATCTACAGAATCTACTTCAGTCTATGCACAGTACAAAATCTTGAAAGCAGTGATGAGAATTACATGCTACAAAGCTTTGGTAAGGTAACTGTCCATGGATGCACATAATAAAGCATGATTTTTCCTCTTTAAATAATACCTGCTCAATATCAATGTAACTGTCTTTACAGGGACTCTGCAAAACCAAGTAACCTCATTACACTATGACTTGCAACAAAATTGTGAAACTTGTGTCACTTGAATACTGTTACTCGCAAAGGCTATGTGAAACCAAGTTACTTCATTACTATGAATGGCGAAGACTGATTAAATACCAACGTACCTCATTCTGTGACGTGCAAAGACTGTTTAACCACCTTCCCCAATCACTGATATCACTTCTAGAATTTATCACCGAGAAGCATTGCGTAAAACATTTGTCACACATATCAAAAGTTTTGAATCCTTTCAGGAAGAGAGATAATGGCAAACTGCTTAGTACTTATAACTGGAGAGCATCAATCAACAGCATACCTGGTAGTCCCTGGGAATACCTCCGATGAACATGGTGGTGTTGGCCTGGAATGGCATATGGGTCAAGTACACGTTGAGGCTACGATCGAAGTTGGTAGAACTGCCACCGGTGGAGACTTTGGTCACCGTCAGTTCACCTTGATTAGCGTATCTGTGGAAGACCAAAACACAAACTGTGAAAAATGACAGCAACCATTTCCTCAACACAACACTAAAAAAGAAAAATACAAACAGCAAGTTGTAGATGAGTTTTTTCTGGAAAATTTGACAATGTTACAGCGGATAAAACTGTTCATTGTGACTGCAATGTCAGTGAACATCCTCCGCCAACCAACAGGAGGCAGAGGGAAACTTGGGGTTGTAAACCCAAAGTATCGCTTTTGCTTAGTTACCTCACTCCGAGTTTAAACTCATACTGATATCTTATTGTTTCACAACTCTAAGTGGTGGACTTATTTCTGAAATTAATTCCACTGGATTAAAGTATGCTTGGTGCTGTTGAGTGGAAGTAAAAATAATTTCAAGTAAGCAATAAACAATGCAATGCCAAAGGTTCTTTCCTTTTTTAAAAACAATTCTCAGAATTTTGGGTGTCTGATTCAGTCCTTATTCACAAATTTTTCATTTATTGTCTTGCTCAATATAATTAACTTCTGCATAAATCCTTTACAGATTCTTTCTTCCTAATTAAGGAGAAATTAGGCCATTACTGTACTTACAATAAATTTGGCCACGACATTGCAGAAATGGCATGTATAAGTAATCAATAATGATGCAGAAGAAATGTTTATTTTGTCATGTTTCATCTTTTAGAATTATATCAATAACGTTTGTTGCAACTTATGTACAATGTTACTCACTGCATTTGGATGGGACATTCTACTAAAAAAAAATAAAAAGAACTGACATTAACTTTAAGGGAGCATCTAAGTTCTAGAGAGTATCAATGACAAAGGGGATCTACTATTACTCCACTGATTCATGAAAGAACAGAGTAATTTTAACTTTGACAAACATGGTGGAATATGCAGCAAACTGGGGGACACAGACAGAAAGGTCTTTCCCTATTCTTTCACAGATGTAAATTATTTAAACTGTCTAACAACCTCTGTACAAAGTTACAGTGAATAATAAATTACAGCAATACTGATCAAATCACTGAGATTCTTGGCCTTTTTTTGTTCCGTTCCAGCATATAATCCCCAAAACAGTCAACCAACACCAATCTGGCCAAATATCAAAAAGGGCTTCACCTGGTCGCCAAGACGTCATACCACTCTCCGCAGCAAACGTCGATGGGGCTCTGAATCCTCACTATGTCGTTGGCTATTCGGAATCGGAAGACCACACGGCTGGCGATTATCTCTAGGCTCATGAAGCTGACGCCTTCCCTGTTCTCTGTGAAAAATAGCACTCCGTCTCTCCTCTCAGTTTGAAAACTGAGCTTCACCTCGTCAAAGGGGGTCTGAACGGCTTCTGACACTCTCCTGATGGTGAGCACGCTGGCTCCTTCAAATCTTGCCGGTAGTCTCGAATTGATGAGGCGGTGCTGGGCTTGGGCTAGTTTCTGCTTCAGAATAGCCATTTTGTCAGCGATTGTGGATCTGAGTTGAGTGGTCTGGTTGGACAGCCGGTGAAGTGTCTCAAATTTCTGAGAGATGTCGTCAGTGGTTGTCTCAAGCGACGTCACTTGATATGAATGAAACGAGAAAGTTAGGTGTGATGTTCACTACACTCAATGCCCCGCCAAAACACTTGCTATTACTATCAACATGGTTGCGGCAATCACTAAAGCATTACGCTGGTTGAGTTGACAAACACACTACACTGACACAACATTAGTTGTGATGCGCCACACTTACATTACACCAGATGTTATGCAGCACTATCAGATGTAATATGCTGAAATAACATTACCTCTTACGTACATCATTGAGGCAATGCTGGTTGTGATGCACTTCACTGTAACAGCGGTGACTGTGATGCACTTACACTGAAACAACACATGTTGTGATGCAACTACACTTAAACAACACAGGTTGTGTTGCACTATATTTCAATAACACCACCAAAGTTTTTCTACTGTTTACTTTGGAAAGAGTAAAATTCTACTTTTGCTTTTCCTCCAGAAAATTCTTGTAGTAAAATCTTTTTTTTCCTTCTAGAAAAAAATAGAGACTAAAAACTTTTCTTCTAAAAAAATTCTAAAAAAAAAAGCTAAACCTTAATAAAACAGCATATCAAGGAAAGAAGTTATTCCATTGTTGTCACAAACGCTTTTTAAAGAATCACTTCTTCCTCATCAGGTGAACCAAAATATATAAACCACATAGCAAGATCCATGGTGATAAAGTTGGGTGTTAAGAAAAGGTTTGTACTTTGGGAGTGACAGAGCTTATTAGATTTTTATTCAAAATCTGACCTGCCAGTTGCTAAGACAATAAATGACAATGACTTTCTTTTGATAGCCTCAAGTGCACTTAAAATATCACAAGTAAACAGAAAAGAGACACAATACCTTGATCAGGAAAAGAATCGAGGAGAAATGAGCTGTTGGTGACTGTTTCTTCGAGCATCTGGATGGAGGCTCTGCTTTCACTGATGGAAGCGTTTGATTCTGAGATGTTACTCCATAGAACAGTCGCAAACTCTGCGGTGGAATTGGCAGTCTCTTCACCGGTTTTGATCAAATCATCGATGTTCGATCCTGCAATGACGGAAATTTTTCGCTTTAAAAGAAATTTGTAATTTTCACGATAACAGAGACAAAACTTAGTACCTTCTTTCTATAAATATATTATGTTGTTTTATGACCTTTGCACTATATGTATATACAACATATATGCCACCAACGTTTGGCAATGGACTGACATACTACGTTCTTCTATGATCAAGGGTGAAGTTTTTTCCTGTAAAAGGTGTTAATATAATTTCCAGAGTGAAACAATGCATTAAGTGAAAATGCACATAGTGACAATGATTACACAAATAATTGAACAGTTTTTACAACTGAACTGTACAAATAACTGAATTGCTTCAGTTTTCATGCAAGCATACGAGAGGTTTTCTTTTCGCTGGTTATCATATCAACTTTACCTGCAACATGGGTCTGCAATTCCTGTACCGCAGATTGTAAGTTTCCGATGCCATCGTCAACTAATGACCACAGTCGCTTTCCTTCCCTTATGGTTCTGTTCGCCTCACTCAAAGTGGTTTCTATGGCTACAAGAAAGCAGGAATGTCACACATGACAGAAAATAACATACATCATCAATCAAATAAAAGCATCAGAGACAAACTTCAGCATTGACACTCTTCAGAACAACAATAAACTAGTTACTATTGCAACATATCCCACATAGCTCACAAATACAAAAAGAAATAAAAATAGGTTGTGGGGTGGGGAGAGGGGTGCAGATAATGGTCACTGTACTATAGATGGGGGAGGAACAAACTAAAGAAAAGGAACTAATTTAAACTTTTACATCTACCAACCTGGAATATCAAGGTTAACATTGTTGACCTGATCTAGGAGTTGCCTGCTCTCGATATTCAGGGTGCTGGCCTCAGATTTCAGAGCAGCGAGATTTCTGTCATCCAAGTATCTCTGAACCCTCTGTGACACTTCTGTGGCATTGTCTGCCAGACTCTCCGCTTGACTCACGACTGCGACCACCTGAAATATTTGAAGCAGACTTAGATTGAGGACACATAATGCCATCGAATTAAACAAATTAAAAATGACAATAATCAACCACTTCATGTACCTCTTATTGAACTGTTGTCAAAAAGAAATCTAAGAAATCCTTCCATCTTGCCAAAATATAGAATCCAACTTTTTTAAGAATTCATTCATTTATTGTGATGCAGTACTCATCCAATCAGATAATTTAGTACCGCTTCTGTAGTGTTATTGAGTGCCTTCTTTTTTACATATGAAAATTCTAACAATTTTAATCGTTACTTTCATACTTTTATACCTTTTGTAAATCATTTAATCTTTGTTGCAATATTTTTACTACTTTGATTTCTGAATATTGTTATACTGCCTTTTATGAATGCTTGCCATTTATACTGGGTTTAATAAATGAAATGAAATCAAAGTGTCGATAAGTGGAGAATATTGTATCACAGCAAAATGTACTGTTGTGTGATGGAGATAAAGGTGAATTTGATTCAGTCATTTGAAGATGGAATATGAGCTGAAAAATTTGTCAGAGAAAAGTCAAATTCAGCAGAGTAAGTCATAGCCACTAACAAAAAAAGATTTCTTATGCCCCAATTTTGCATAAATAAATATTGATATTTATTCCCATTGATCTGTTTGATTTCAAGTAACGGCGATTGACTGCTATGCTTTCTTGGAGGTTCTGAATTTTGTAGGGCAGATGAAAATGTCAAGACAATTCTCATATGCAATTATCTGGAAGATGAGTGCAAAGTTATCTTTCAGATTTTGTGACAGGTGATCTTTTCTTCTACTGTCTCTGCCCTGAAACACTAATCAAGAAGAAAGACAGGTGACCAGGCAATTGCCAGTACAACTCACATTCCGACTTTAAATGAATAAGTAAAACCAGAATGCAGAAATGCATTGTGGTTTCGATGATCTGCTTAGGAGCATTTTTTTTTATTGTTTTTATGTCTTACAAACATTTTTACTTATTTTGATGTTCCATTGTTGCCAAGTTTTTTATCTTTCTACTAGAATGCTAATTTGTGTTTGATGTGCCCTGCAAGGTGCACAGCTTTTGTGTACACAACTTGAGGCCTGTGTCTTGGAATTTTCTGTAACCCCTAATCACGGGCTATTCCAATTTCATACTTCTAACTATAGCATGTATATTGCAACCATCCATTGGGCAATGAAGCACAAGGGCCATTGTGTGAAGGTTTGCATATGTTTGCAGTTCACTTGCATTCTCTCTGAAAGACTACCTGAGCAAGCGAGCAGGTATCAATTGCTTCCTTCACACGGCTTTACTTTTTGCTAAGTATTATCCACCTTTCTAAGTGTACCTGGTAGGTTTGGTATACATGTTAGCTGCGATGCTATGTATGCCAGGTATATTGACACAGTTTATTTACAATTTTTTCACAGTTTGACCCTTGTTGACCTCAAGTGATCGTTGACCTACATTAAAATAATAGCGTTCTTGTACTCAAAAGGATACACCTACATACCAAATAAGAGATCTGTCCAAGCTTCCCTTCTTGAGATATCGTGTTTACAAGGCTTTTACAATTTGACCCCTGTTGACCCCAAATGACCTTTGACCTCCACCAAAAACAATAGGGTTCTTCTACTCAATGTGGTACATCTACATACCAAATATGAGATCTGTCCAAGCTTCCCTTCTTGAGATATCGTGTTTACAAGGTTTTCACAGTTTGACCCCTGTTGACCCCAAATGACCTTTGACCTCCACCAAAAACACTAGGGTTCTTCTACTCAATGTAGTACATCTACATATCAGATATGAGATCTGTCCAAGTTTCCCTTCTTGAGATATCGTGTTTACAAGGTTTTCACAATTTGACCCCTGTTGACCCCAAATGACCTTTGACCTCCACCAAAAACAATAGGGTTCTTCTACTCAATGTGATACACCTACATACCAAATATGAGATCTCTCCAAGCTTCCCTTCTTGAGATATCGTGTTTACAAGGTAGGGCGTCACAAACATACATACAAACACACGCACACGCACAACCATGCATGATTACAAAGGTTACGATTATCATCGAAACCAAAAAATGCTTTACGAGACATGAACCTCAGAAGAACAACATCAATCATGAGGTGCATCCAGATATGATATTGGTGAGTACTTCTGAGTTGTCATAAAAATGTTATACCTTTTGAAAAGATGAAACCGCTTGGTAGGCCAGTTGATTGACTGCAAATGTGTTTCCTAGTATGCTGATGAGAGAAATCAGGATATGTTGAACAATGGTAATAATGATAAATAATGCATTGTCACACTGAATTACTGTCAAAGTATTGGTGAGAACCTCCTCCAACTGTCTCTTCCACATCTTTGTTGGGCCTCCACGCTTTCTTGGTTCATTCACTTTAAACTCTAGTGCTTTCCTCAGAACATGATCACCATTCTTCCTTAACTCATGCCCTCACCACCACAACACAATGATCGAAGACATAAAAGAGACGGGTGGAGAAGCTTCCTATGAGGGAGGAGGGTGCCAAAATCAGGCGAGACGGTGAAACAGCGGTGGAGCGCTTGCTGTGATAGTGACGAATGACCCAGTCATCCATCCCGCCCTGTTAATCGGTGACAAAATCTGGATCAAATCTGGACTGATTTAATCTGGTAATCTAATGATGGATCGCTCCATTGCAATACTTTGAAAATATTACCTACTGCATTACTGACCAATGTGAGAATGTAATTTTTGTCTGGAACATTTACAAAATATTATTCATGCTGTTATTGGCAACGTGAGAATCTACGATTTACAAAAGACAAAGTAGAATTAGTCAGAATACTGCAGAAAAATTTGGAATAAGTTTCTGGCATGGAATCTACCCTAATGACATGTTAACTGGTATCATAATTTTTTTATGTAATTTTAAACAATTAGGAATGCTATTCCTTCCGTTCGGAACACCCTTTTCAAGTGAAATGTCTTTAATGTTATCACAAACATTAAAAGACTGCATTGTATCTTGACAATTATTAATTATTGCTCATGCTCCAAAAACACAGCCAAATTTTGAAAATAATTACACCAAAAAATTTGGCTAGAGAGTACTCAGCATGACCAAGGCATTTCTTAGTTTATTATTTCTTAAGCTGAGTGTCAGTTTGTGAGCAATACAAAATTGGATAACAAGACCTGTTTTGCAATTTGAGATTATTGTAACAAACCAAAATGCTTTTTCTTCAAATCTGAGTGTCTGAAAATAGGTGAATACAATTCATGACATTAAAAGAAATCTAACTGTTACTTTTGCGAAGACAATGTCTCCAGTTGCAAGTTCTGAGCATGTCTTTCTGCATTCGACACAGCGAGGGAAAGCTGCGTCTCTAGTTGACTGACAAAATCCAACATACTTTCCACCGACGACCTGGCCTCATTCCAACCGTTTACACCTAGAATGATCAAGCAGATAAACCAGCAAAACAATATCGTAAACTTACACGACCACAAAAAAAAACAAAAAAACAACAGCGCTAAAAAATGTAGTATGCAACTTTTAATAGATCCCTTTAAGATGAATACTTGCCGATCATTTCTGGTTTAAAAAATAGTGTAGATGAATGCAGACAAAAAAGATTTGGAATTTGATTGCCAGATCATTTAAGCCCTTCAAGGTTGTAGAATGTAATTTAACAATTCAATGTATGTAAAGCCACACATCCGGATTAATGTTATTCAAACATTCAATGTTGACTTGAGACACACGAAGAATATTTCGATACAGAGGGGTTTGATATGTTGAGCCTTTTAGATGAAAGAGCCACCAAAAAGCTTTGCAGTCACTTTTAGTGATATATCTTGCTAAATCAATTTTATCTAAATGAAACTAAAATGATCTTGTAGTAAGCAAGTCATAATATACAGTTAATGAATGCTGTTGCCATGATCAAGTAATCCAGCAGCTGATATAGCCCAAACTAAGTTAAGACAAGATGCATTTCACTCTACATCTCCTAAAACTTTTTTTCTTTCTTTCCCACTAAAAATGTGTTGATATTTGTTATACCGTAGCAGAAGAAAGTCTTTTGAAGCTCAGTTGCATTCTTTCATGGAGTAACCTCTGTTCTGCCTCTTGAAATCCCTAAAACTTTCACCCTACCAGAACCGATGCTACAAACCAAAGACATCTCACCCCTCTGGTCCACATTCTCTGGGACAGGTACACCCTGGTTCCCGATTGGATTGCCATTGATGATCAGCTGAGTGTCCAGCAGTGCCTGGTTGGCTGCCTCTATGGAAGTACCAGCTTGACTCAAAAGAGAGGTTGCCATCAGCAATTTGCTCTCCGTTTGTCCCACGAGGTTCTCTGCTCTTTCTTCGAGTGTCTGGGGTTCAAATTATCCAAGAAAAGTGCAGAAAAAAAAAACATGAACACACCTTGCTCTATATTTTATTTGAAACCCATAATACGTATAGCATTTGAAATAACCATGGTTACCAGTTTCAAGTTTCTGAGTTACCCTTCGTTTAACAAATCGATACCTTACTTTTGTCTTGTTCGGCCTGATGCCATGATAAATATCATGCAATGTAAATTATATTCTAATTAGGAAACATTTGGACCACAACAATAGCATTCGTGACCTGAAAACTTCACTTCGTACGATTTTCCCCTGGAAAATCCCCCCTCGGACAATCTTCTCCAGCCATTTCGCACATAAACAATCCTAGCCGGGAGAATTGCCCCTGGGACAACTCCTGTCCCCCTTGATGGCACAGTAATGAGGAGATCAGTTTGTAGTTACTACAGTGCAATTACAATTTAAATACAGTGCTTTGTTTCATTAATTACTACACTTGCCGATACCGATCAAGGGGGTACAACTTGAGTAGCGTGTTTGATACAACAGTGAGAACTATACTGTTACATATTAACTATGAAGGTGAGGTCTACTGCTAATAGCAAGAAGCATTAATTGTCAAGTATTTTCCATTCTAATGAGGTGTTCTGCTAACAAAGATAAGTCATAAAATACACTGATTTCCACTTTAATGGACACCTGAGAAAATAAATTGATGATACATCATGATGCATTGTTGATGACACTATGATACATTACTGATGATACAATACAGTATTCAAGATACTGCAATACATTATTAATGATACTTCATTTCTTTATTGATGATACCATGGCACATTGTTGATGATACTATGATACATTACTGACAATACTACCATACAGTACTGAAGATGCTGCAATACATCAATCATATTATTATCCATTATCGATGACATTATGATACATCATTGATGATACTCAACATATTACTGATGATACTGCAATACATTATTGATGATACTAAGAAGCATTAGTGATGATATAATACATCACTGATAATACTACAATAGATTATTGATGATACATTACTGATGACACTATGATGCATTTATATGTTATGTGCTTTTCTCCACTCACATCTCTTTCTTCCAGGAGTCTATTTATTTCTGATAAATCTGAATTGACAGCATCCAAGGATCCTTGAACTGTCGTGATGCTGGCATCCAGTTCTCTCAGTCTCTGTTCGGTAGACTCAAGAAATCCACGGAGATCGGATGCCTCCACGGACTGTTCGACGTCGAGGGAAAAATTATAGTAGTCGAAACAAGTCGAAACAAATAAATGATGAATAGGTAAGTGATGATCTCTTGATATCAATTTTGCCCTATCTTGAAAGTATGCAGGAATAATTTATCTGGGATTCCATCCCATTTTGCTGAACAAAAGTACATTGTCACACTCATAGGCATACAGGATCAATATTTCTGGAGGCAGGGATGACTTTTGCCCGAATTAAGATTCAGAAGTTCCCCTGAATTTGGGGCTCGGCTTTCATTCTGGCACCAATGGCATCATAAGGGTTACTTTTGGGCGGCAAGTTACAGTGTTATACAGAACTACAGTATCCCTTTCCAAGACACCAAGGATTTTGGAATGGGGGATGAGGATTGTGGAAGACTTAGCGAAGCACCACCATGGGTTTGCACAAAATGTACCAGAAAATTTTGGAAAAATGTATCTCCTAGATCGAAGAAAATTGCCCTTCCAAGGCATTTAAAGGGTAGCAATGGCCTGCCAACAGCCTGAGGGCATATTTTATTCTCTTGATGTCTGATTTGTCCCAATAAATCCACCATTTTTGACAGAAGTGGGGGCATATGCTTATGCCCCCTGACTCATATACTCATTGTCAATCTGTCATGTAAATAGATAAAGCAGATGCTATTCACCTGAATCTGTGGTTTTTGAGCAGTTTTATAATAGAAGGCTTCAAGCCCTACAAACTGTGAAAGCTAATCTGCTTCCTGGTGCAATGATAGAATCGACCTGCATTCAAGGAAGAAACTGATGTAGCTGGCATTTAGGTCACTGATCATTTAATCATTTTTATCACCAAATTTGTTCAAAATCACAAATGCTTTCCTATCTTTTTTATCAAAGATTAGCAACTACTGGCATGTACATGCCAAGGAACAAATAGAGATAAATAATTTACAGCTTTTCATAACTTCCTCACCTGTTGGTTTATTCCACCACTGTACTCAACAGTACTGAGTAATAGGCTTTCGCTTCGTTGCAGTTCCGTTCTGGCTATTACACTAAGGGTATCAAAATTCATTTGCATGATTTCTGCTAGAATAACTTCTGCCTCTCTGACCATCCTGCTAGAAGTAGCGTTCCAGCCGGTCGCCATGGCTACGTATCTAGCCGCCGCCACCTCCAAGTCTTGAGCGCTCTGTAATGCAGATGAGGCGTCTTGGTTAATGGCGTCAATCCTGACAAGTTCTGCTTGGCTGGAGGTGATGTGGGCAAGAGTCTCAGTCGCAGCTGTTGACACCTGAGGATAAAAAAATAGATAAATCTAAACAAGTGCAGCAGTAGGCTTTATTGAAAATGCACCTGGCTCCCATCACAGAGCAATGAAAATTAAGACCAAACATCTACACCATGTGCTTATTATTAATTACCTCAAACAGGAAAGAAGAATATTTGTGAGGCTCCTATTAAAGGAATTTATTGCAGAATAAAATGTCTCTCTGATAGGCCATGCAACAAGTTTCAGGAAAAATACTGCAATAAGTCTTTCCACGTTATGGTAAGTAGATTTCGTTCCACACCTATCACTATGTCAAATTGTCGCAACGTTAAAATGGTCCACGAGCCGGCAGAGTCAGCTAAGTCCGGCGGGCCTCAACTCAGGCTCTTGCAGTAATTGCATTTAATGGCTCACTTCATTACCGCTCCTGAATTTCACTGGCCAGAATAAATTGTGAGACATTAGTGGTGGTGGTTGCTTACCATGGTTACATGAGATTCTTGTGGTTTCTGATTCACTAGTCAGAAGAGATAGTTATCTACACTATAAACACGGTTGATCGGGGTCGTGTTAAATCAAGCAGGCGGGTAACTGGTGAGAAATGGACTGGGCAGTCATTGGGAATAATTATCATCATGTTATCAGTAGCAGCGATTCAATGAAAGCAACAACACTGAATGTCTTTCAGATAGACAAACTGAACTAAGATGGCAGTTAGTACTGATGTTATGATCAAAGAACTGATGTAGGAAACATGACTTCACAACACCATCATATCCAACGATGGCACTCGCATAAGACCTAAGATTTGATAGGTCCTGTCAGGGTTGTTTAATTTATATAAAGCTGACTGAAATCATGATTAAAATCAGCATTTTTGTAAAAAAAAAAATCACGATTTAAATTGATTTAAATCACTGATTTAAATCACTGATTTCTTTTTAAAAATAAAAAAAATCAACAACCTTGGGTCGTGTGGATACCGTCAAGAGAATGTTTGTATCTCAATCTGCTGGTGTAGTCACAACAAAGATCACAGACATAAAGCAGCACAATCAACACAAACCCAAGTCCACAGCAACATGAGAAGCATTTCCCGGATGGCCTTGGAAATTTCAATCACAGAGATTCAAGTTATCGTCGACGTCGGCGGTAAACTCACCTCGGTGGTAAGATCGTCAGAGAGGTCGGTCAGGCTTTGGATATTTATACCTTCCAGCTGCACCTTCAGGATGGTGAGCTGATTCAGGAGTGACCTCATTTGAAGGAGAGAGTCATCTATCTGGGGTGCCAAGGTCACCAACGTCTGATCTCTCTCGGAGAGCTGACGTGCGACCTCCAACTTGGTGGACAGATTCGTCAGGATGTCGTCGAGACCCAAAGTTGAATTTATCAAGGTCTCCACGCACAGGTCGCACTCTTAAAAATGCGCGAGGAGATGCAAAAAGGGGATAGAAGTGAGAAGTAATTCTGAGGTAGCAGTAGGAAGAGTGAGGGATGACAAAAGCATAATTCATGAATTTCGTCGCACATATTTCTCACTCTTACAACCATTAAACTGAAAGAATGCGCAAACATGTGAGAGGAGCACTGCAAAAGATAACAAACAAATGAAAGAAAAGAAAAAATGTACAATACTCATTAGGCAAGCCAAGCTTTGATCATCCTGAAGAAAGCAGAATTTTGTAGACACATGGGAGGCTACTTTAAATTAATTAAAAAGGATTACAAAATGTCACATCATCTCAAAATTTCATGTCAGGTGGAAGATTGACGCTCGAAACAAAAGGTAAGCTAGAATGAAAAATAAAACTTACTGGAACAAGCTCCATTCAGAAAGTTAATGTACCCAGCACTGCACTCATTGCACTGTCTACCCGTGACGCCATCTACGCAGGGGCACCGTCCATCCACCGGATCGCACGGAGCTCCCGCTCCACCGATGGTGCCCATGGGATCGCAGCTGCACGCTAGATGAATTAGGAATACAGCGTTCATTAAAAAGCAAGTCTGACATTGGACAGCATATCGCTATAGGACCAAACACTGCTTTCATAAGTTTAATTGAAAGCTCAAAATCATTATGGAGGCATTGAAGTCTTGTGTTCTAAATGACAGGAAAGTTACAATTACCACATGCATTACCCACCAGTTTGGTTTTCAGAAATTGTGAGACTAGTTTCACATAGAGGAACCTAGTTACCAATCTGTAAGATGGGGTGATGCATAGTTACTAGTTACTTGCTTGTCTGCAGAGTAATACTTTGCCATAAATGAGATGAAAGGAGTTTTGTAATTGATTGACACTTTGGTACCCATCGGCCAGAAGGGCTTTATAATCAAGTGATACATACTTACATTGACATTGAGCGAGAGGTAATCCAAAGCTCCCTGGCACACACTGGTCACACTTCTCACCAGCTGCATCCCCAAAGCATTGACATGAGCCTGTGTCGGAGCACTGCGTGTTGGCCGAACCAAACGGATTACAGTCGCAGGGGCGACAACCTTCCGAGTTCCCATAGCCATAGAAATTTGGCATGCACTGACTGCACTGTCTGCCTGTGACATTTGAGAGGCACGCACACTGGCCGGAGATGCTGTCACACATAAGATGAACAGAGCCCTCAGGTTCGCAGTTACAGTCTTGACAAATGTATGACAGGAGAGAAGAACGCATTCAGATGAAATTCGCAGCAGAGAATTACAACGTGGTATTGAACAACAGGCGTATAGACTCATCACTAAATGTAACAGTTCTAATGCCTCAGTTAGTTTAGTATTACCAACAATGACTACAAAATAATCAAGACAATATCATTGCATCTGTTATCCTTCATTACACACAATCCACAATATTTTCTCATCATTACAAAATGCAAAAATGCAACATACTTCAACATCTTTGGAGCCAAAGATGTTATAAATTATCTTTTAAAGCTCTATCTATCTTTGGACTTTTTGTAATATCAGTTTACTTGCTACTGTCTGCAAAATGTGACTACTTAGGACAGTATGGCGAGCAATTTTTCTCCAACTTCACCAGAACAAAGTTTAACTTTGGAAATCGATTCATCAGTTCACTCACCTTGACAATCCCTTTCGGAGGCATTTCCAAAGAGAAAATTCTGACATCTTTCACAGTTAAATCCTTCTGTCCTGAACTGACAATTGAGACACATACCAGTGATGGGGTCACACTGGTTTGTGTTGTTGTTACAATCACACTGAGAACAAAAGCCCCCTGGCTGATTTGGTAGACCATAATAGAAGTCTTCACATCTGTCAAATTAGACAAGGGCCAAAAAATAATTTAAAAAATATCCCTGTCAGTTAAAGAGCCAGACAAGTTTACCCTCTTGTTAAAAATGACAAAAACATTACATCCACAAAGTTTGCCCTTAGTTTTCTGATTGGAATTTCATCTTCGGGGATAGTTTCTCTACTACTGTAAATGCTTATATTTCCCCTCTGAGATGTCCATTTCTAGTTTACGGATGCAGTCGAGTACAAAAAATGACGAACTGATTTCGTTAAAATAGTCAGGCAACCACCTTTACTTTTCAGTTATATATTTTTGCCTAGTATCCTCTGCCATGATATGACATACATACAGCTCAAGAAAACCTATCAGTGAGCATTTCAATGTCTAATTAACTGCATTATTGTTTGCTACCTGAGTGGAATAGAAACACTGTGACATGATAAAATTACCTACAGCGATGAGGTTGGTAACAAGATACACCACACTTGTGCTTTGTCTTAGTGTGGTATGAAAAACAGGATTTTCAGCAGATTCAATCAATTCAGTATGAATTACTTACTGCTGGCAAAGTGGCCCTGTGTGACCTCTGGAGCAATGTAGACAAACCAGTAACCCGTTGATGACATCGCAAGATGGGGTGACCGTCGTCAGGTTGGTGCAGGGGCATTGTAGGCAATCTGATTCTGTTCCTGTGGTGGCCTGCCCATAGTAGCCCTCTGCACACAGTTCGCAGCTAACACCTGTCAGAAAGCACAGATGAGAAAAACGTTGAATACCCTAGAGATATGAGTGGGTCATTTAAAAGTGCTCATTCCTTAGGACTCACATTCTGTCATGAATGACATGAATGAATTGATGCAACACACCACAGATATGATAAGCAAATCACGTTGAGAGGATTTAACGGGTCAAAGAGACAGTTCATCACACCCAACTGAGGGGAAACTTCCTCTTTACTCTGAACCTCGGTCTATCATTGCAGAGGTTAGCAAACCTACCTTCTGTATTATGGAGGCACTGTAAGCATTCTCCAGTGTTGACATCGCATATGTCGCTGTGATTGTTACACTGGCAAGGTTGACAGGTACCCAGAAATGGATGGACACTAACATTTTGTCTGAAGAACCCCCTGGCACAATTCTAAGGTACAAGATAGAAAAAACAAGAAAAAAAATGAGGAAGGATTTGATGCAATTTGGCAGTCAATAATGTAGGTAACAACATGCATAAATCGTATGCCATTTTATCAATGCAACTGGTGCTGCAGGGTATTCAGTACTTCTGTACAAAAAAGTCTAATTTCTCATTTCCAGGTTTCCCTATTAACTGTTGGTTCTGGGCCAACATTACGCTCAACATTTACTGTCTAACCATATTGCAAGTATTGTAGGTAGTGTATGAGTTAGAAGTAGCAGAGTACAACACAGATCTGTAACATCATAAAAAGGAGCATGAGAGTATCGCTTCTGACTGCCACCTATTTGGGATCCAGAGGGGGGTCAATGGGTGAGGAATTCACTATCAATAGGAGCCCATGCAAACTGTGTCACATTACTACAGACTGGCTACATGAAAAGGCTTAGGGTACATCTGCGATGACTTTAGTGAAGTTGAATGTTTTGTACAGCTATCACAATATATTTTTCTCACATTCTGCATGGAATTATTAAGCAAAGAATTAAGACCCTAACATTCAGGAATATACACAAGATTTGTGAGCACCAGATAGAGACTGCAGTCCCAGGCAGGTTTGGCAAGTTGTAGTTAGTCTTAGGCGAAAGTTATTTTTGAAAAGGGGAACAGAATAGCATGGGCAGATCCCTGCAGGACACTGTTTGACAACACACAACAACATTATGTCATCTTCCCGTGAAAGAGCAGAGTCTATCCTGGCTGAAAACGAAGACAAGAAAAATTAGTTTGGACTCCACAAACCTGGCAAGAGAGGCCTTCATATCCAACTCCACAAGAGCACTCTTCAACTGGAAATGCTCTAGGTGCATTGGAGTCATAGAGGGGATCTGATGGGGGAGTGGCCTTCAGGAAATAAACCCAAGAGACACTGTAAAAACAAAGGAAGAAAAAAAATCCAAAGGGGAAAAAACAAAAATTACTACGAAAACAAAATTCTAGTCTCCATACACTGTTGAAACACTCACTACAAATTTTTTTCTTTTTGTTTTTTGATCATCAACCTAAGCTTGAATACAACTTTCACATGCTCACCGTATCTCCTCCTCGAGTCTTTGGTGTCATTTTCCTGTCCAGGTGAAGTCGTCTATTCCTCAGCCCCAAAATACACACTCCTATTTGAACTACCCCAACCCTGTTCAAGGCCACTCATCCACATTACACAAATGTACATTCCATGGTTTTAGCAATGTAGTGAAAAGTTACCAGTTTACATTGACATTTTATAAAGAAAAACTATCCATAGTATATATGGTCACTCAAATGAAGTTCTATATCAAAAAGGAAAGGCATTTCGTCACCACTTTGACACACCTGCACTTCATACACAAGATCTCTCCAAGTCCCCTTGAAGAACAGTGTTTACAATTTTTCACTACAATGGTATGCATAACAATTGCATAATGATTACATTTGTTACAATCATCACTGAATCTTGAGAACTAGGATGTCAATCTTCAAAACCTAAGTGAGATTGTAACCAATAGAGATCTACCTAGAGTAACGAACTGATTCCAACATGGTAGCTGAAATGAAAAAAACTTATAAACATGAGCCAACATCTGACGATTTGTTCATGGTACTAGTCTTCCTAGCGAGGTATGTCCTCAAGCCACTTCACACAAAGACATGTGTAACCATGACATCATTATCACATATGTTACAATGACCACTGAATATTCAGAACTACGAACAGTCTTGAATATCAAATACTGATTGAGCCAACAGGCTTACCTGGAGTTATGAGTTGCGTTGGACATAGTAGCAGAGATGAAAAACCCATCGACATTGACCAACATCAAAAGGAACTCAGATCTTGTCAATGGGACCCTGTTTGACAGCAGCCAAGCGGTCTCCCTCAGAGGCACTTCGACCACTGTTTCTTCCAGAGCATTAAGAACAGAACCAGAATACTGGACTATCATACCATTGCTCTGAGCGAGAAAAATGATTAACCAAATAAACCGCTCAGTGGCATTAGAGGTGACTTGTGTATGTCACTGTTTTTGACATTGGACAGTCTTGTAAATACAGCAAATACTTATAGTAAATGCTAACCCCCCCCCTCCCCCCAGTGAATACTAGCAATTCTGTATCAACTTTGTATCTAAATGGATTGCTTTTGAGGTGTCTCAAAGCAAAACATGTAATTCTTGACAGATGGTACTAAATTTTTTATGAAAGAATATTCACTTGGCCCTAAAAGACACCAACCAATATGAAACTGAAGATTCTTCCATGTCAGTGTTTCAATTGCATAACATTATCCAATAATACCGTTGCTTGAGGCATCTTCAAAATCATAACAGCCGGAGTCCCATGTTATATCATCCATGTTAGAGAAAAAGGTGTGAATACAGCAAGTAAAGAAATGACAGCAAATTGGTATTTTACATATGGTAGGGGACAAACCATTTACCGATCAAATACAGGGTAGAAATTACACACAAGACATTTGTTTATGGCTAGGCCTGTTCCTTATTTAAACATAGCCCTTCTGGCATCCTACTCTTCCCAATCAATTACAAATTTACGTCTTTTATTACACACAATCTAAAGCTTCACCTGTAGGAGCACATCCACAGTAACGGCCATCGGCGAATCTGCTTCGTAGGATGCCATAAATACCAGCCGCCCTCCGTAGAGGCTGAGAAGATCACCGGATAAAAAGGAGGTCGGAATCGGCCAAAAGAGATTGGAATTGACCGGCAAGTCTGCTGGGACAACTCCTCTGCTGATGTTGAACTGTAAACAAACGAGAGAAGCCAATTCAACAAGTGGACAAGTTTCACTGCAAACCCTCCAACAACCTAGTTGAACATAACATGAAAACTTACTTACCAGTGTAAATCAACTTTTGAAAATAAAGTTACGTATGATGACCAAGACAAGGTCACCTTTCTTCTCAGATACAGTCTAACTGAAGATACTTTTACTTTTTGCAAGTGACAAAGGAATTTAATCAATAATTCATAGGAGAACAAATAAGGTGAATTAAAATCATGTAAAGATATACCTGAATAAACCTTTGTGTAGTGCTGGTGCAGTCTGTAGTTATACCCATACAAATACACTCCAAGCAGCCATCTGGGTTACTCTCGGAGATGTAGAATGTGCCTGGAACACATTGGTTGCAGGAAAGTCCTTGAACTAAAGCCTAAATATATAGAGAATACACCAGCGAAATGGTAAAACAAGATGTCGGTAATGTATTAATATCATAGTTGACACTGACACGAATATTAAAGAACGATTTGATTTGATTGGAAATAAAATCTGAAACCCTGATGATCTTTTTGCGGGGAGCCTCGCAACGACCAGTGTTAATTGTAATGTTATGGCCATCACAAGTGCACATTTATGAAACTATACTCCAGATGGAGAGTTGCCCTCAACATTCACCACTGACAGCGGGAGCCAGCCGATCGATACGATATCATCCCGTTTCTAGTCATGCTGACAGAAAACGGCAGGTCGTAAGTGGTACTGACGCTGCTGAATAGCAAGAGGAGCATACTGTACCTCCAGACAACCAGCTGGGACAAAATCAAATGAAAATCCATAGAAAAATGTTTGAAAACTTCGTGGATATGTATTTATCAATGCACCATAAAACAAACCACAGTTTTTATCTGGTCATTTGATGGAAACCAAGGTATTCATCCAGAGCTTCAATCAACGACTGATATCACAAGTACAACTTTCAGAAAGGCCCCTATTATCCTACCACTGTTGTGGCATAAGGGTCGGTAAGGGATGGTAACGACCGATACTGGTTTCTGCAGGTCCCCTGCCTTAGAAGAGAGTTCACGTTTCACCAACAAAGAACTACCGCCATAGCTCAGAATTCTCTGGCTAGAACCCTGAACACTAAGCATAACAATTAGCATATCCTGACTCAACATGTTACCTTTCAGCAAGTGCTTCATGGGACACTTTTACGAATGCATTTTCAATAACGAATCCAGTACTCACTATAATGTATATATCATGTATAAAGAGCAATGCTGTTTATAAGATTACAATGGCTTCTGTCTATAACCTTAAAAGGAAAGTATGCATATCACTGCATCACTCACAAATGATGATTAAAATATAAAAGAACCTCAATTCTGTTACTAAATGTCAGACTCAGAGGATACAAATTGTGCAGCAAATATTATTGGCATAGGACAAAAATACTTTTGGAGTGAGAGATTTCCCATTCAAAGTCTCATTTGAACAAAACCTGAATCTAAGTTACATTAGCAACTGCCACAGGATACGCAGAGTTAGAAAACCGCACTGCACTTAAATCAGATCAAGAGTCCCCAGGTAACATACTTTTTACTATTTTCTAAAGAGTTAACATATCCTGAATATGCAGAGTTTCTAAAAATAAGTTATCTAGTAATTGAGAAAGCAAGAAATGTATACCTTTAAATTGATTTGCCATTTATCACCTTACTCACCTTACAGTTACATTGTCCGCTCAGGGGATCACAGACGGCCGGTTGCTGAGATCCTGCTGCATCGCACTCGCAGGATGCACAACCGCTGCTGCCAAAGTGTTTGAACCCTTGGAGGCACTGGGAACAATCCCTCGATCCCACACCACTCTTACATGGACATTGGCCTGTCACTCCATCACAGTTCAGGTTAAGGGAACCCACTGAGTTACAATCACACATCTGACAAATAGAAAGTTAAAAAAGAAAACATAATAATATAAAAAAAAATAACAACAACAAAAAGAGAAGGCAGGTATAAAGGAAATGGAATGATTTTTGGAAAACACAGGATGCTACGTTGTTTGTCATCTTACGTTAGTATCAGAAAAAACAGATAGAGGTTTTGTTTTCAAAACCTCATCTTGTACATGGTCAATTCACGATTAATATACAATTCAAATGGGAAAGACAGGTTTGTGAATGATAATAACGTTAAGACGATAGAGTGTAAGCATAAATGGTATTTGAAGACTGACATTAATGTATAATCATGTCCACAAATGACTTTAACTGCGACTACAAAAGGCATAATGGTTCACAGTTCAACAAAAAGTTTTACACTGACAGAGAAATGCAAATATCAGTTGCACTAAAAGCAACCTGGACAGGTTTCACAGATATTGGCCAAAATTCGTACAAACAACAAAATGTCATCTTTTATCTACAGTATAGGAACCTTCCTACACATGCAGAGGAGTTAGAAAATTCTGTCAATGTATATGGTCACACGGAGAAGCATAATTTGATTTTTTCAATCTTGGTCCAGGTTTTTAATGAACAGTAAAGTTTGGAAGCATTTACACAGATTTAACTTTAGAAATTATCTGGTGTCTTGATTTTCTTGGTTCTCTGAGTGTCAATTTTTTTTGTCCACAGATTCTAAAGAATGCATAATAGTTTTCATGCGCATAGCTTACAAACATATCTAACTCTCCACAATATCCACCTTCACATGAGTATGCTGACAACTAATTTTCAATTCTGTGGCAATCTTGTGTAAGTTATGACATAAAGCTTTGTTTTGTGCAAGTATCCTTACCCTTTAGCATTTCTTTTGAACCACTTCGGTCTGATTGGCACTTCTTGTCATCTTGGAAGGACTTTGCTTTTAAATTTCTTTTATTGTACAAAATTCTTCAATTTACTAGCAGCAATTACAGATGATGATTCATAAGTAGCCTACAGTAATGTTTTGGCTTTGCATAATGTGATTCCTTTTTCATGTATTTACTGGTATGTGACAAAAATCAATCATGCTGTAGAAACTTTAAAAGAGAACAATCGTAAACACACCCTACCGATACATACCGTGCAACCGGTGCTGTTGTCAAAGCCGTAGGAAAACGTAACGCATCTGTCACACCTCCTGCCAACGGTGTTGGGAGGACAGTCACACTGGCCTGTCACGAGGTCACATACTTTGTTGTCACTTGAGCAGGAACATTCTGTGGGAGGCAACGTGTGAGCTTACTTCTGATAAGCATTGTAACCACATTGCAAACCATGTCAAGTGTAAACAATAGGCACAACCTTGACTTAGACATAGTTTTTAACCATTATGTTACGAGCGAGGGACACATAAAACATGTATTTCTCTTTCTTTTTTGAAGATTAACCTGATTTTGACATATTAATTACATTGATTGCACACACAGCCAATCCTCACATGATATCATATATGTTTATTCCTTCTTGAGAAATACCTACACTAACCACTGTGGTATATCTGGATATCATATCATGTTCTATCATGTAGAAAAAAGTTTTCTCAAGGCAATCTTTTAGCACATTATACAAATTCTATGAGGACTAGGTGGCAGACAATATGTAAAGACTGTGTGACATGCATCTAGAGGAGAACTGGGCTTCATTCAACAGTTTCAGAGTGAAAACCCTGAATGATAATCCATTGAAATTATGTTTCTGTCTGTTACTGTTTTGGGTAAGTGATATATTGGTAAGTGACATATTTTTAAAGAAGAAAATAGATACTTCCAATACATGAATGTATTGGGGCATATAAAATTTTTAATTGTCCTTGAAGTAGAGGTGAAGCAAACGAAGGAAAACATACAACAACAGCATGAGAGTCCATTTCTTGATATCATAAATTTGCATACTCAGCCAACGTTTATTCATGATGTAGATGTAAAGTAAAATCATCACTGTTCAATGGATTGCCCTTGAATTTGTGGTTATTTTCAACATTTTTGGTGTTTAATAAAGCCAACATTCCAAAATGTCATTTTCAAGTCACCCAACCTTTAAATGACTGTGTTCCATTTAATTTACCTGTACATCCTGTTGGACCAAAGGCATAGAACTCAGGTAAACAGGTGTCACATCGTCTGCCCCCGACTCCTCGTTTACACCGACATTGACCCCCCTCCGGGTCGCATTCGCTGCTCGTGCTTCCGACCACATCGCAGTCGCAGTCCGTGGCACCATCAAAGAAGGACGTCACCAGCGAGAAAGCACGGGCGGAACAAAATTCTTCATCACTCGTGCCAGTTCTAGGAGAGAGAGAGAGAGAGGACCAAGGATCTTTAAACATCACCATCAGAATTATATCCAAGAGCGATGCTAACAAAATAAACTCAAAAAGAAATATGAAAATGATTTAGAAGTGTCTAAGGGAGCAATGACGATGAGATGGGAGAGGACAAAATAATGGAGGAATAGATCTGCATGGTTAGAACCAACATCCACAAAAATGCTTTCTAATGTGAAAAAATTGAGCCAATCGTCTTATGAAAATTTCTAAAAAGGAAATACCAAATACCATTGGACAAAAATATCTCTCTGTATTACAAGTAATCACCTCTAACCCCACCTCATATGATTGCCTGGAGATTGTCCCTGCATGTGTTGTCTCCAGAAATTGGTTTCTACTGGGGTGGGTGCGGTAGGTACACTCACTCAGAGAAACCCCCTCTATTACTCCCAGAACCAACACACCATGAACAAAGTGTTACTTTCTGAGTGTACTAGTTACTAGCTGGCATTTGATTTCATTGACTTACTCCAAATTCTGTCAGAAACCATTAATTTCTGGGATCCAGAAAGTAGGACCAATCCAATTGTCCAGATGAGATTTTCTCTCTGGTGATCCTTACACAGAGACCTCACAGAATATAAATAATTAGACTACATTGAACATTAAGAGGTCTTTTTCTATGATTTGAGATTTTGTTTTACCTCTAAAAATGACTGAATGGGTGAAACAGAAAGAAACATCACTTCATGGCACCGAGGTCGTTCCTCCTAGTTTACTGCCATTAAACTTTTGCAGATTTGATGTATGTACAACTCCAGAAGTTACTATTGTCAGCAAATTACACTCCAAGAAATCTTTCTTTTTTTTTTGGTATACATCACTGTAAGATTTGATAAAAAACACTAATAAATTACAAGTGAAAGAGAAAAGATTTCAGTTCCTGAACTATTGCATAAATCTCTCAGCTCTACCAAAACCATGTGATCAGACTTCCAAACACCAAGACAAAGAAGCATTTTAACATGACAACATGGGTTTGTCTTTAGTCACTAACCCCAGGCCATTGGTTCGTGCATCACATCTCGAGGCAAACTCGCTGGATAGAACAGGTCCAAAGAGACCCTCGGTGTTAAGGAATTCTATGGGCACAGCCACGACTCGATCCTGTGATAAAGAGTAATGAATATAAGAAGCATGAATACGCAGAGTTTCTGAAAATGAGTCATCTAGTAATTACTTTAAAGTAACTCCACACTTGCGATTGTACTATGACAGAATCTGGAATATGGATACCAAATATAATATATTTTGAAAAAATTTAACAAGCTGTTTCAAAGTTTCCAACCAGGAATTGGCTCCATAGCTTGAATTAGAGTAAAAGGAGAAAACTATGTTCTAAAATCAAATGAAAACATGTAAAAGAACTCTAACTTTTTCAGTGTCCTACATCTTACCAGGAGTAGTTTAGCTCCTCCTTGGAGGGTGGTCTCTACATTAACGATCCAAGACCCCGGTGCGAGAGGGAATCTTCTCCCAAATGCTGGATCTTCGTTGAACACCTCTGCGTCTAAGCACCAGGAGGGACAGAGTGGTATGTTTGACGTGCCGGCCAGAGCTGTCCCTTGACCGTTACCTGAGGGAGTGATGGTGACTCGTACTCTCGTCAGACCCTGGGTGATGACCCTCAAGAGTATCTCATATTCCCCACTTGATGTAGATCGGGGAATTGTTAAAGTGGTGGAGGTTGATTCCTGATGATTGCAAAACAAAATGGTTCCAACAGTAAAAGATTTCATTCTGAATAAAAAACATCACGAAAAAATTGCTACCTTACTGCAGAACAAGGTTGTGATTTGGGAGTCAGAGGAAACAAGCAGAAGAGAAAAAAAAAGAAAAAAACCACTACAAGCGAGAAAAACAATTAAACACGTTTAATGTCATAATCAGGAGACAAGGACAAGATGTTCTGATAAATATTGGATATGTCAATTGAGATGAAGACGAAAGGAATATGAATATAGGCTAATTCTCCCATCATAACAACACATCATAATACAATGATAAGAAACATGGGTTTCTTATTATTCAAATTTTCACTGTCACACAAGGAGAAATTAAATATTTACACTTAATAATCAGTTTAATTTCTATGCAACATTTTGGAATTTTGCAACTTCACATTGAAGTTTCATCAAGACAATAGTAGGATGTTACACTCAAATGTCCGCCTACCAATAATGTTGCATCTGGGAAATAGAATTGAACTTTATCAATTATACAGTGGCAATAAGTGAAGATTTTAAATTCTGCATAAAATCATTACTTTCTTTTGTGTCAATGTCCTTTACAACATTTTCTTCATCTGAGAGATCTGGTACAAAAAGAGAAAAAGATGTCACATGTCACAGTCCTTAAAGGCTGTAATGCATCAGCCCAGACAGTTTAAATTCTCCCAACCACCTACCTCTAGTCCCTCCCTCAGCCTGCCTTACATTCCTCCACATGTGTAATCAAAACAATGGATCCCTGTGTACGCTGTGTAATACGAGCTGCTCTGCATCTTTCGAATTTGCTGGCAATCTAAGAGTACTGTAACTTAGAACCAGTTGAGAATTTTCCTCTCAGAGAGGTAAAAATATAGCTTAGAGTGATGCAATACAGCCTTTAATACTTGGTAACTTGGACAGTGCTGGGTGACTTACTGTGCCGGTGAGGGTAACATATCCAAAGTGGCTGTATCCAGAGTAGGCATTATCTCTCTCAAAATTTGGGTGATTGAAAGACTCAAACTCTGCCGAGATGTGATGTAACGTTGGAACAAATGATCCGGTAGATGCTCTGAAGGAGAACAAAGAGGGATTTGAATCATTTGTTGTAGCAATAAATATGTTTCCAACAAAAGTTGGTATACAATGTAACGCAATTTAAATCACATATGCTGTACTATGTATTACCTGATTGTGATTACCTATATTACTGCAATTTAAGTACAATGCAAACCAGAAAAACAAAATGAAAAAGAAAACCTGAAGTACCTTGGTTATTATTAACAGAGAAAAAGTTGAACTATTTGTTGCAACAATAAATATGTATTTGTAAGAAATCTGAATTTCCTGAAGAAAGTTTGTGTATACAATGTAACACATTTTAAATCATACATGCTACACTATATATAAGCTAATTGAAATTACTTGTATATTACGATAATTTAATTACAATGCAAATCAGAAAAATAAAAACAAAAAGCAATACTCTGCTAATTAAGTTAAATGTTGTCTGAGTGTAAATTTGACATTAATGCAATTATAACAGAGGCTGGGTATTAATGTTCAGAGTATATGAATGGTACACTCCTCATGGAAATTTAAACAAATATGTACAAGGAATGTAACAGCTCACTGAATGTTGCATCTTACATTGCTCAAACACTGCTTGATACATCAGACTAAAGGTATGAGCAATGAGAAGTGCATGGTTGTTGAAGGGCTATTCAAATAGCAGATACATTTATAAGATTTCACTAAACTTTACCACTTAGTCACTCAGAGGTTACTCACACGGCCGAGTCTAATTTCCAGAATCAAATTTTTGAGTTCACTGGGTGTAACATATAAAGCAGCTCTTACCTGTTACACTGTCTTCCTGTCACTCTCCCCCTACAACTGCACACGCCGGTGAGCTGATTACACTCTACGGACGTGGCTCCTCCGATATCGCAGTCACAGTCGGAGCAGCCGTCCCCATTCTCGGAGGTGAGGTTGAAGTACCCAGAGAGGCACTGATCGCACTGTCTGTTGGTCGTCGACGTCTTACAGAGACACTGACCTGTCTCGGAGTTGCAGAGGTCCGAACCGTTGACAGTTCCAGCGACGAAACAATTGCACGCTGCGGGAGAGAAAATCAGAATGTTCAAGGAGAAAGGTAAGAATACATCTAAGAATACAGTAGCATATCAATGCTGTTTGGTCCATTCTGTTGGGCAATACTCGATGAAGAATAAATGGGAAATTAACGATATCGTGTCAGTACTGTCCTTAAATACACTGGAAATGGAAAATGCAATGCTAACAGGGAAATTTCAACACCAGATGGAACAGCTTTCAAGTGATATGGCAAATGGCATGATGTTGTCCTTCATGGGAACTGGCATGGATGGTAGCCAGAGGTAATGCAGAGAGATAATCAAGTACCATAGTACCAAGACCAAATATTATTACACCAGGAAATTTATGTGAACCTGGTGACAATGTAGGGTTTTAAGCATTGAGTCGAAACGAAAATCAATGAAAATCTTGCATTGCAAGCAAACACCCAACCCTCTTACCCATTTCACCAAAAACAAATATACACGTAAAAGTGTACACTAGCAACCAGTCATTGATAAGCTTACCTCTGCAACCATCAGGGTTGACGTTGCTCAAGTCGTAGGTCGCAGGAGCACACTGGTCACATCTTGGACCAATAACATTGGATTTACAATAGCAGTCACCGAGAGACTTCAGGTGGTAGAAAAAAAAAACATCAATGTAGATGTAGGAGAAGAAAACAAAGCTTGAAAGCCAGAAGGCCACTAGCAAACATTTTTTCTCAGTGCCATTGCTGATCAAATTTTGATAATTGTGACCAGTGGAGGGGCTCAGCCCTAAGGGACTGTTACAGGATTCAGGGATAAAGTTCCTGGAAAGAGTTGGGGATATTTGTGATTTCAAGACTATTTTACACAAATAAACTCTGTGTTAATATCACAGTTTTACTTCTATGATGATGGGAAGAAAGTCAACAAGCTGTCTTTGATTGTTCCCAGATAATATAGATCCGTTTTTCATCTAAATATTAAAACAAAGCCCTAGCTTTCATGCCTGGAAAAAATGCAAAATCAACTCTGAGGAGAGAAGAGTCGGATTAGACCCTGTACATGGAACCAAAAGCGTGAAAGATTCTTTAAACTGCCTACAGTTATTGTGCTGACAATCATTTGGCTAATTTCTGGACATATACATTGGGGTACTGCAGGGCAGAAGATTGACTACGACTCGTTTTATTGTGTTGCTCCTCCAGATTCAGAGTGACAAACATCATCGCAGTGTCTCGCCCTCTTTGTCAGAAAAAATTGTGAGTTGTTGACGTGTCGTTTTGTATCAGTGTGGATTTACAAGAATATTATGAACATTATCTGGCCTGTTCTGTTAATCGTACCAAGCCTTGGGAATTCTGTTCATCGACTACACATTCTCCCTTTTGAATGCTGGTGTCGTTCCTTGTCCCCGGGATGTGGCAATCGCACGGTTGGCATCCATCTTCGTCTGTCCTAGACTTGCCGGCCGGTCGGAAAAAGAAGAGTTTGCAAGATTCACAGTTCACACCTGATGGGGGAAAATGAAGGAATAAAAGGTCCCCCAATGACTGACAATGGAATACATTTTAGGTTGGTCATTTCTTTAAAGGAGGCAAGCGAGGGGAGAGTCATACTGGAAAACTATAATGCGTAAGTGAAAACGAGAATATTGGCATTGTGAAACAGAATAGAGTGCAACAGTGTAGCGAGGTTTCAATAAAGATGACGACAACTTTTGCTTTATCTTATTGAGGTGCCATAATTAACAACCCAAAATATCCCACGCAAACGACCACCTTACACCATCACAGCAGATTACAAATTTGCTTCCATCAATGAATAAAAAGGAAAATTGTTTGCACAATACTCAATTTGCGACATCAACATATTAAGTATTAGCTATTTTCACACTTGCCTTTCTCAGATATTGCACCGTGTCATGTAGGTACTATATGTTACAACATTATGTCACAACAGTTTAATTTTGCATAAAATAAGTGAAGAAGTAACTTTAAAGACTAGTGAAGAAGTAACTTTAACCTAAAGCAAATGCCAGAAAGTGTATGCATTGTTTCTTTGGATTCATTTCTGATACAAAGCAGGATTTTGTGATAAATGTTTGATTATCACTGTCAATTTCATGTATAGACAGAAATGAACCTCATTTCTGGCTTTGTCGAAGCTGGAATATAGGGTTTGAAAATTTGTCTGTGAAAGTCAAATTCTGTGGAATATGTCATAGCCACTACAGAGATAAAAGAAAAACATTGTTCAAGCCCTATTTTTGGATAAATGGATATTCACATGCATTCTCATTGATCTGTTTGATTCCAAGTAACAGTGATTGACTGCTATGCGTTCTTGGTGAGTCTGAATTTTGTAGGACAAACAAAAATGTCAAGCCTTTTCATATTCAAATATATGCAAGACGAGTGCACAGTTCTCTTTCAGATTTTGCGACACGTCATCTTTTCTTCTACTTTCTCTTCCCTGAAACGCTGACGAAGAACAAAGATAGATGACCAGGAGATTAACAGTACAACTCATATCCCAGCTTTAATATATTTATGAACAACATTGCAATACTAGCGATAGCAGCTGGACACTTCTAAGCTACGTAACTCCAACTTACCTGCTGTGTTATTTCTGCAGTTAAGACAAACCCCACCTCCTATCGAATTGCCCCGTCGATCAAGACTCCCGTTGATGCTGGCGATATCAGCATCAAAGATGCATTCTTCACTGTGACCAAAGCAATTGCACTCTGAAATAACAGAAGGCACACAAATATATATATCTCACAAAAAGAAAATATGTTGAAATAGATAAGACGCGAAAGCAATAAAACAATGTACAAATGACAAAACCTAACGACGTTGGAATCGTTACTCGTACAACTTACAGGCCCTTAACTCCAAGAACTGTCATTGGGGAGGGCACAAGCACCTCACAGACGGGGCATGATCACTGGTAGCACAGGTGCATTTTTCTTGCCCTGTAGGTGAGCCTCAGAGCAACAGAAAACTTTAACACAGAAAAAAATACCCCCAGATACAGTGTTTGCACTAAGGCGTGAGGTTGTGTGATTCTCAAATTTGCCTCCTGAATCCAGCACAAAAGATAAATCTTATGCGAGGAATGCCGGACACTTTTCTACAGCCGAGGTCGTAGCTAAAATTATATATGCACACGATACATTACAAAAGAATCTTCATCATGTGACAGCTCCCTCCTTGATTTTGAAAATCCCTCCCAAAAATGTTCTGTTAGAGAGGGATTTAGCATCCTGGTTCAATTCCTTCCAGGGTTGTGTTGAATCAAGCATGCAGGCAACTGATAAAGAGATGGACAGGACAATTAGGCCTTGTTCGCACTTAAGAACGCACCCGTACTTTTCACCGGAGGCTTAAAATACTTAAACTAAGAGTGCGTTCTCACAGTAAATGTAAACAAGGCCTTATTGGGAACAATTTCCATCAACAACTTCGTGTCACAGATTAAGGAAAACCAGATCAAGCTCAAACGATCTAAAAAAAAAACAAAACAATCACAGTACCTTGACAAATGAATCCTCCTTCCCCAGTTTCATAGGCAAACTGATTGTAGAATGGTAGACATTTTTCACAGTTTGTGCCTGTGGTGTTCCCCTGGCAGACACATTGGTAAGTCTGCACAGCGGGGTTACTCAACGACGGCTGGAGGGTACATTCGCTGGCATGGTTGTTACAGTTACAGGGTGCCAACACTTCAATGTTTCGTACAGTGTAGTGGTGCTGAAAAATGTGAAGATGTGTAAAATGACATTTAAATTTTTTAATTAAGAACCAGTGTTTGAAATTTTAAGAAATAACATCTGTTTGTCCCAAAGACAAAATGTGATCATCCTTTCCAAAAGCAAAATTTTCTACCAGAAAGTACATGGTTAATACAATTTATGAACTTAGTTTTCAAGAACACACAATGCATTGTGCCAAATTTATTGAAATTCATTTATCAAATCTTGCAAGTTGTTTTTTAACATCCTCTACATTCTGAATAAAGTATGAATTAAGTTGGTTAATGGCAATGAAAGCACTAACTGCTTTAAGGCAACCTTGCCATCATAAAATTTGGTTGTCCCTTAGGAATGATGGACTACCTCTCAAAATTCTCCATCACAAATTACTGTATATTCCTATTTTGTTTCAAGCAAAATAGTCCCACAGTGTGGCGATGAAGAATCATGCATAAGTTTTGTTCAATGCATAATTGGCACACTTAGGTCTTAAAATGTAATCACAGAGGGCACATATTAAGCATACTGTATAAACAGTACATGTTTGTACAGACATCCAAACAACATCAGTGTATGTTGAATAAACAGATGCCACTGGAAAAAAAAAAATCTGTCCTCCCATGATATGGCTAAGAGAAGAATTACAACCTCCAGTAAATGGCACATGATGAAATTAACAAATCATAAATACATTCACAACACAATTAATGAAAGCAAATGTACAACTGTTGTAGTGAGCTCACGAACTAATGAAATGTGTGCTATTTATGGAAAATAATCAATATGCATTCTGAAACCTGTACAACACAGGGACAATATAGAACAAGATGTTTTCATTACAGAAGTATTACAAAGGCCAACCTCTTGTTAGGCCATTTGCAAGGTCCTGATGTCACTGTGATGGAATTCTTTTAGTTTTAGAATCTCTCATACTAAGTGACATTATCATTTGTCTTACAGTACCATAGCTTAACAATGCAGTTTTTCACTCACATAGATATCAGATAAAAACCCAAAACTCAGAGGCATGTTGTAAAATTCAAATCGAACGTATCTTGCCTCCTGCCATACTTGAAGCGTCTGAGGCACAGCAAGATCAAACCGTATCTGAAAGTACATAAGAGTAAATTTATCATTTCACTATTTTAAGTTTCATCCCATGCATCATCAGCCAAATGTTTCACAAAGTGTTCAAGGCTTTGGTAAATTATCTCAATTTTGACGGAACTTTGAAAATAATCTTTTCCCCAAAATAATTAAATCTCAATATTTTGCGAGGAACTACTTGCACCCAGCTTCAACCACAAATGCGGTGTACATGTTACCAATGGGAACCCTGTATTTGGAAATGAAAAATATTTACAAACTGCTAAAAAACTAAAACACCTGGGGAGGAAACTGCAGGGAGGTAAATTGGTCCTGATGTTTCGATCCTACAGTAGCAAGGTGTATCGGAAAACATTGCACAAATGTTGCAAAATGAAAGAAAGGTGGAAACATTCAGACGAAATAAACATTCGTTATTTCCTTTTAGCAGAAGTTTATCGAATGTAAGGTTTCGAGTACAAAACTTTTCCAAGTTCATTTGTCTAAGTGAAACAAAGCATGATTCCAGCCTAGTGCCCCTGTCCACACTTAGACTTTTTGAGTCACTATTTTTTCACTTACTATTTCATTGTTAGGTTGTGCTTGAAAAGTGGCATAGGTGCTACATATGACACTCTCTGCTGATTCGACTGCCGTGTTGGCCGAGGATACATCAAAGACGGTGACACAGTCCGAACTGAAGGTGACCTTGTACTCCCACGGTACAAAGTCGACACCGTCGCTGGATTTGAGGAGGGCCATCTGATCTGGACGGACAGAGTCACCCATCTGGATGCTGACACGCTGAACTCTGTAGATCTGCGAAATTCATGTAAAGTCTAAGGTAGGATCGAAACTTAGTATTTGAAGCCTTTTTTTTTTTTTTCTGTGAGATGTTTAAGTGAGACGTATAAAAGAAATGTTGAAAAGTGCCATTACACTGTTTGATATTAAGAAAGGAAGTAGTCTAAATATGAACCAACAAACATGTACTGTACTCAGGGTATAAGATATGCAAAATTACTGCAGCCTACTAGATCAGTTTATCAAATTATGCAGTATATATGGAATAGAACAACTTTTTGGGTGGCATCAAAGCTGTGCACATCCAGGCAGAACTGTTGACTACAATACTAAGTACGGTATCACACTAGTACAAATGTCATCATAATACTGTAGTTGCCCAGACACTTTCAAGAAATTTGAAAAGAAAAGAATTTCCTGAAAGTGATTCCAACAACCATGTAGCAATTGTGACTTTTGCAGGTAAGAGCTTTTTGTTTACTATGCTATTTATCATTTTGCAACAACTGTTATGCAAAACAAGGTACAGTACATGTACGATGTATGTTTTCGGAAGAAGTCTCCTACAGTTGAATTAGCAAATTTTACCTTATGCACATATCGAGTAATGGGCTACACATGTACACATACATAGCAAACAAAGTACTGTACAGTAGACACACTGTGCAAAGACCATACCCATATTTTGTATACAAAGGCACACACAGTACATTGATATATTGCTTGCACAGCTGTCTTTAATTGATTCTGTGAACCTTAAACATCTTTGCAGGTCTACAGTACTGTACGCACACAGAGTTAGGGAAGCCTCACACATCTAACCTAAGATCATCGTAGGTTCACAAAGCTTCGCGCATCTCACATGCTTTAGTGCATACGATCTGTGTATGGGCTGTGGAAGGCCAAGAGATACGTACAGTAGCCTACACTGGAGCATTACTCTTTGCTTGTTCTCCTTCAATGCATGGGTAGCAATGGCATGCTCAGTTGAGATGACCTTACAGTAGGTTAGATTTGTGAGGGTCTCCCTTGGCTCCCTTACAACAGACCTGCCAAACTGTGTCACCAAAAAATACCGAGATTTTCATTTTACAGGGCCAAAAAAATCAGAAGATTAGTAAAAAATCTAGGGAGACTGGGTAATTTTCAACAAACATTACTGCCACGGAGAGAATCATCACCCACAGCACAAGTTGCCCATGTAGGCCTATTTTCACATACATTACAAGTACATGTATGCTCTTCTGTATGCACAGCCCTTCATAAAGTAATGAATTACAAAGCAACCTCTGTTGGTGTAATAATACTAATCTACACTACTGTATAACAGATGAAAATTTGGTAAAAAAGGATCTGATTTTCAATGCAATATACATTAGTTTATGGCCAATTACTCAAGTAAGCCTTGTGCTGTTTTGGTCACTTTCAGAAATGTCGCAAATGGACTTATAAAACTGGGAGATGGAAATATGAAACCAGGAGGATGAGAGATCTGTACAAAAAAAAGGGTAGTCCCCTGGTAAAACCAGGAGAGTTGACAGGTCTGCTTACAAACATTTATTTTACAAACCTTGGTTTTTCAAAAGTCCTGCACACACAACAGTACAAAGCTGTCTCTGAATGAGACATCTCAACAGGAATGGCCATCTTAAAGTGATATCTCAACAGGAATGGCCATCTTAAAGTGATATCTCAACAGGAATGGCCATCTTAAAGTGATATCTCAACAGGAATGGCCATCTTAAAGTGATATCTCAACAGGAATGGCCATCTTAAAGTGATATCTCAACAGGAATGGCCATCTTAAAGTGATATCTCAACAGGAATGGCCATCTTAAAGTGACATCTCAACAGGAATGGCCATCTTAAAGTGACATCTCAACAGGAATGGCCATCTTAAAGTGACATCTCAACAGGAATGGCCATCTTAAAGTGACATCTCAACAGGAATGGCCATCTTAAAGTGACATCTCAACAGGAATGGCCATCTTAAAGTGACATCTCAACAGGAATGGCCATCTTAAAGTGACATCTCAACAGGAATGGCCATCTTAAAGTGACATCTCAACAGGAATGGCCATCTTAAAGTGATATCTCAACAGGAATGGCCATCTTAAAGTGATGTCTCAACAGGAATGGCCATCTTAAAGTGATATCTCAACAGGAATGGCCATCTTAAAGTGATATCTCAACAGGAATGGCCATCTTAAAGTGACATCTCAACAGGAATGGCCATCTTAAAGTGACATCTCAACAGGAATGGCCATCTTAAAGTGACATCTCAACAGGAATGGCCATCTTAAAGTGATATCTCAACAGGAATGGCCATCTTAAAGTGACATCTCAACAGGAATGGCCATCTTAAAGTGACATCTCAACAGGAATGGCCATCTTAAAGTGATATCTCAACAGGAATGGCCATCTTAAAGTGATATCTCAACAGGAATGGCCATCTTAAAGTGATATTGTGTATCCACACTGAGATTTCATGTCCAAAAGTTTAGAAAGGCTTTTACAGTAATGGCACCATCCAGACATTTTGGAAAATTAATAGGTTTGAATTGGCTGATTCTGTCGTCTGATTTCAAATGCTTCTGAAATAACGGCAAAAAGTTTACACAATATGATGATGAAGTGGATGACAGTTTCATTCAAGTCAACTGTGTGGCTCTCTGAACAAGCCGATGGGAAGTATATACTACAGTAGTAGTATTGAATATTCAGGTAGTCAAAACAACTCAGGATCACTGACGGCCGCAACGATGTGATCAGTTTCTACTCTACTGTGGGTAACAGTACCTGTATTTGTAAATACAGTACATCGATATATCTCCTTTCACCAAATGTTACAGTTCCTGTTCGTAACCAACTAGTGATGACTTGAATAGTGAGACCGTGCTGTTACAATATTTGTTATAGCACACTATTAAGGAGCTCATATAAAAGGACAATAATTTTGAATTATGACTGTTTCTTCTGTTCTGATGCCAATCCCGCTGCTTTTCAAAGTAGTCACTGTCATTTTCGTTTATCGAAATATGTATTCTATCCATGTACAACCTTGGGTGTACATTTAACAAAAAACAGAAAAGTTAAGATCAGACAATCTTATCCTTGGTCCTTCAGTGCAGACACAATCACTTTAAACAAAAGGAGTAAAACAGCTAGAGGAAGCTGCATCCAAATGTAGGCTAAATATTAAAACCAAATGGCAAAGAGTTTAAACAGACACATCAGTTAGGGGCAGAGATCATTTGATAAGTTTATGAGAAGAAACAGAACATATCACAATTGTTATAGTGGTACAACACATGTCATTTGTACAGTACTGTACTTCGAAGACACATAAATTATTCAGTTAGAAAGTGGTAAGTGTGACTTATTGCATTTGGAGTTCAGATATACAATATGCCATCACTTTCCAGTTTGCAGTGTCTTTACTTTTGTTTTTAGCAGACAAAATATTGAGCTTTCATTTATCTCTTCTTCCTAAATTGCGTCCATTCTCTCCTCCCATCTCTGCTCATCCTTCTTGTAGTTACCTCACTGACACCCCCTTAACTCTTAGCATACTGTACATCATACTATGTTTCTATTAATGGACACTCTAAACATTTTATTTTAGTCACACCCATTTCACTTTTAGATGATGGGTTATCAAAACTTTTACACCATTTTTGCTTATTTTAATGATGTTTGGTAAAGTACATTAAAAGCTTTGTAAAACCTATTTTTCTACTTCTTTTCTCTCTTTATCTTGCTATTTCCGTCTAGTGTTTTCAGTCTGTACTGTAGAGCACTGTAGTCTCTTATTGATTTACTGAAGTTGTGAAATATTCCTTGTGGATTTGTTGTCTTTTAACTTCAGGAACACAGAAAAGGTACAAAACAGACACTTTTCACCAACTTAGGTCAGAACATGGTAGGAAAATACTGCAATTGGGAACGACAAGGCAGTGGGCACATTGGGCAGCCCTGATCACTTTTGCTTTGGGCTACAATAACACCAGGGCAGTTTAACCATCATATGGAACACTGAACGTGACTAACTACTACTGTGAGCAATGGCTGATTCAAAACCATTGTCTAGTTAGTACTATATGACAAAGTTGACAAACTGAAAACTGGCGCAATACAGACAACTTTAATCAAGCACAGTTGTTGAATTAATACTTTGACTCGCCCTCTTTTTATTGATTAACATCGTCAGTTGGCATCTAACATGTCAACATGTGATCCAACTGTTCAAACAATCAATACAACGTAATTAATGAGCAGCGAGCAAACCAAGCTGTGCAACTGCAAACTGTACAGATGTAGACATAAATTCAGAAATAAGTCCAGATTACAAATTCAAATTTCGGTATCCATGCATCTTTTCTTTTAGAACTTCAAAATTGTACCCATCCTATATTTCAAATTTTTCACTGTACGTACAGGTACAAAGAAGAAAAAAAGCTCTTTAGGAATATATACATACACATGTATTGTGTTCTCCACTAGAAGAGCTTTGAACAGGGTACCCTGTACTGCAGTACCTGTAAAGTTTCTTGCAGTGAAAGAATTGCAATTTGAAGTGTTGACTACTGTAATGTACTGTAGCTGGTGGCATAGCTGGGCTGTGGGGGGAGCAACATGCATTTTTTTGGTTGATGTATTAAATAAGACCTCTGGTCAAGAGAAAACATGAATACTGTAGCCCTATAGGTTACAAAATATTACTAGCAAGACAAACTGCATTAACAATATATCTTTGGAATATTATTGCACTGTAGATTGAGTTTAAAATGTGAAAAAAAAATAAATATTCTATACTACTGTAGTTAATCTCTTACGACATCACAGACTTTGCATTTTGAGATGCACCACCGCATATTGAACAGCTCATTTCTTTAAGAATATTGTAAATGATTGTGTGGTCCTAGGCAAAAATTGAAATTGAAAATTTAGTACAGATGTGTCTTATAAGTTTACCATTCAGATAATTTGGGAAAATAAATAGGTTTCAGGTGGTAAATTCTGCCATTATATGGTTTCAAATTCTAAAAAGGACAATATCATAGGCTGCAATATGGTAATTAGTGTACTGTAGTTTGGTAAAGTAGTGATTGACAATTTGTGTTCAACTTAACTTAACATAACATAACAATATTTAGTTTATAGTTTGACAGACACCGTAATGAAGCAATGTTGATTACTGTATTTGCAAATTAAGTCTCAATTTCGCTAAATTGCATGCTACAATTCCAGATACCAATCTAGAAATGATGAATTGATTTGTATGGTTTTGCTGCACTGCACTAGCGCGACCTACTTGTTGCATACATCCGTCACTATACATACAGTATGTCGGCATTTACAAGGCAATTATTTTAAACTAGTGCATGATTTATGCTTCTACTGATTTTACAAAATTTCTGTTCTTCAAAGTGGTCAAGTTAGTTTCACTTCCATTGTTTGATGCTCCCTAACAATCTGTAGGCATAACTACAAAATGGAAAATGCGGGACAATGCGGGACAGAATCATCCGATGTACAGTATGCTCAAAACATGTTTGTGAGAATAGTTCTACGTAATTCTTCACATGAAGCAAATTTTACTGCAGCCAATCAGAGATTGTGATTAGGGCTATGTCTAGGGTTTACGGTGGTTTCACTTTCGTGCAACTTACAGTTGTGACAAACTGGTCTGTTTTTGCCTGTGAATGTTATAGCACTTTGGTGCTGGAAAAATCGATGTCTTCGTTACAAAAACGGCAAAAGGAACAAACTGATAGGGGGTGGTAACGAGTACAGTAGAGGACACGATTTCAGTACAAGTTTATAAAAAAAGGAACTTACATCCTGTAAGTCAATAGTAAGGATGGTGTCTGGATTGTTGACTCCCAGAAACAAGAGATTGTTCTTGGATGTGCTTTGCCACCAGGTGTAGTTCTCTCCCACAGTGGAATCTAAATCCACTGCATAGCTTGGAGGATGGGCTAGCGTCACGTTGTTGCTATCGCATATCGAACGTACTCGATCCTTGGCAGCCTTTGTGATTTCTCGGTGGGCATAAAAATCCTCTGCTGGGCTACCACATGTCACTTGTGCAGTCACTGGCTTGTTTAGTGCAACATTCACGAGTGGGCTTTGAGCGTGGACTTCAACCTTCAAACACAGTGTCAATAAGAAGATGGCAGAGCAAAATTTTTGGTAGCCTCTGGTAGCACCAGCCATCCTGTTTCTGAAAGAGAGAGTGCATACAGATGGTTACCTTACAGAATCAATAAATAACAGGCTGAAGCAGGGCTCCTGCACTTTACAGAAGATCACTTTCATGGTTTTCACAGGACCAAATAAGAACTTCCATGACCTTCCTCCTCCTTTCTTACATAAAGTTTTTACCTATTACAGCTGCAAAAGCAGACTTAAAGTGAGGAATAGTATGAATGAGAATACATTTTGATATATTATGAATGACAACTTCGGCACAATGTCACTTTCTGAAAACTTCCATGACTTTTCAGGACTACACACACTCTCCCTATGATGAATTTCAAAACGTTTCCATGCCCAATTTTCCATTTCCATGACTCTTCCAGGTTGTCCATGAGTACAGTACATGACTGCAAAAACCCCCACAGGATGCATAGGTTACTATTACAGACAACAGGAATACAAAAACATCAGTCAGCTAATCCATTATATATTCACATCATGTACTGTAGGCTTTTTCACTTATTCTGCAGTTTTCAAAAAGTTATGATCCTCTGGGAAATAATACTTTCAATAAATAGCATTGCTAACATAGGAAGTTGCATGTTCAGTGATTGTACAGTCAGATTAAGATGGAGATTAATTTACAGCCTCACCTGTCCTAAACTTATCCCTGCATGTAATTTTTCAGTTTTTTTAAATACAGTAATATTACTTCACCATGAAAGTACAGTACACCAGTCAAAATCTCTTTGCAATTGCATGGAAATTTTAATGACACTATCATTTAAGTACTGTATTGCATTTCTAACATTTAGTTTGCATACAGTGTGCAAGTTACAATATGATTATTTGTGCGACGCGTACATAGTTGCAAAATTTTTTTAAAAGCCACACGTTGAATCGCATCCACTGTTTCCGATCATTCTTTCATTGGAATGGCTTCCCCAGTTTCTGTCACACTCAAGCATACTTACTATGGTGTTTTCACTGCGACCCCTGATACCATAGCCAACTACCTTCCTAACATTTAGCTTCAAAATTACTCTCTTGTTGCTTTAAGTTGTACAGCAACAGTTCCAATAGGTGATAAACAAAAACTGCTAAGTATACCAGGTTGATAAAGATATCATTTCTGAATTCTGAGTACTTCAGCCTAGGAAGATACTGGTTTCATGTTTTTGTCATCTATACAGCTACTGTACACCACACTGGCAAGTCAGAAACTACTGTTTCGATTTTAGGAAACCACTAAAGTAGTTGAAATGATGGGGATAAAGAAGGTCTGACGAAATTGTCATCCTACCACCCTTTTGCGCTTACTTTGAAAGTGCCTCAATTTGCAAACCTGTGGGAAGGTTTGCCAATTGAAGTCCAGCAATCATGTCAACACTTTATTGACCATAATCAGAACTACTGTATATTCAGCGCTAGGACCCACCAATGACTACCATCACAGAACTTGTAGAATTTTGATACAATCCACGTTACAGGATTTGAAGCCATGTATGTGCAATTCCAGTAATACCAAGGTACAGCAGTGAGCCCAAAGCACAGCAGCCTACAGTAAGTAACAACACAGCACATACAGTGGCGTTGAAGACCTCACAAAGCACCTTCAGCCTGTTACAGTACAGGAGCATTACAAAACAAGTAAAGACCATCCCAACCACGAGGACATCCAGAAGCAAATTCTTCTACACTGAGAAAAAAAGCTTGTCACTCGATGATTATTTTCTTGAAACGGATACCATACAATTATAGAATGCAGGCCCAGTAGGCCTATAGGCTATACTGCAAACCTCTTCATATGTACAGTAGCACAGATTTGATCTCACAATTTAGTTTGCTACAGTATCATGATGTGGAATGTTGTTTTCAAGATAGCCTCTGCGAATCCACTCCAGAGTTCCTTTTAAGGACGCGACATATATAATATCTTTAAATTGGGCCATAAGTGCAATAGAGCCTACGCCCTACAGTGTTGTGTGTCATTCTCCACACAGCTGAAGACCTGGATGCAAGATCACATCTGCATAAAAACACATCAGGACACGTGTATTGACCTGCAAATGTTAGGTCTATTGCAGGTTAGGCCTGACATTAATTTTCTCCAAACATAGACCGCTCAAGCTGGCAGACACATTTCATATTTCTTATCGAAAGATATGGGTTAAAGGGAAACAGGGCGTTGACATACGTAGATGTACCAACACATACAAAGAAAATATCTTTAATCATTGTTAAACTATTCGGTCTCATCAATGAACAGATCTGCAAAAGTTTCACCTCCTCGAAACAGATGCATATTGAGTATCTGCAGATACATCATTTGAATTTTGAAAAGTTTGGCGAACAATTTGTTGAGCAATGAATAACTGAATTTCTATCTGTGAGAAACTTACTTCTTGAAAAGAAGGCTACTGCCTTATTTTGAATAATCTATCATTCTATGTCCACAAACGTTGTTTCAAAATTTTGGTTGTTTTCTGTAAAAATAAACACCTTATTTCCCTTTAAATACGGTACGTACAGTAGTCGGTGTAAGAATGTAAACAAAGAACAAGTTTCTGGTACAGTTAGAAGTGCTGTCGAACCCTATAAATATACTGAAAGGTAGCCATGGACTGCACGGGCCCTTCGACCGCACCTCTAGCCTAACATTCACAAATCAAAAACTTTTGAAAGCTTAGGTTAGGCAGATTGACATGGTGCAACTCGCCACCACTTTTTGTCATTTTTACTCTACACTAAGTCAACGGCAGGCGCACCTGACGGGCATCTTGGGGATTGTTAATTTTGTTTGGATTGTCATAAAGAAGGCGGGATAATTCCAACTTTGGTGACATACTTTTTTGTTGCAATGCATACATATTCGTTCGAGACAATACTGATTCATAAGCAAACATTCTGACTTTTGTAGGTGGAACTGTCACAAACTTGGAATGATAAATTTCCTTAATAGCGTGTTCGACAGGCCCAGGTACGCTATAGTTAGTAGTTCTAGCACTGTAGCAGAGGGTGGGCGGTTGTGCATTCACTGGTAACATGACTGACACTTGACAGAGGTGAAGCTAAAATCATGGCACAAAGAATCTGCAACATCTGAATGACTTCAACGTTGTTGCATCCGTGCCTCCCAAATCCCAAGTGATGCAGCTATTAATCATTGTAACATTAGCTGTTAAATTAGAGACGGGTAGTACAGTAGTAGGCCTGGGCCCGAGTATGGGACTATAACAGGGGCTATGGATCTTAAGTTAGTCTTGTAGTACTGCCACTGATACTTACATTGTCTGCAGTTATGGCTTATGTCACTTTATCATAACGTTCATTAGAGCTAATTTTGATAAAACATACCTTCGTCTATCTAACGTGCGGCCTACAGTAACTAGCGTTACGTTAACATAAAGTGAACCTAGGCATGTTACACATAAAAAAAAAAATCGTATTTTGTGACTGTGAGTTCGCGTCTACCGGGCGTCGTAATATACTTACTGTACTTTATTAAATTATACACAAGTCAGCAGCTTTGACTCCAATTTAGGTTCTAACTGTTAACAATCTTTTCAGAACGATGCATTCTGTCTTACTGAACGTTCATCCTTCAAGCTTTTTCCTGGTACAGCAAAACATTCAAATACGTTGGCTAATATAAACAACTTTCACTAAGACTAGCACTCTCGTGGAAATCAAATCAATATGCGATGTTTGCACTGCATACACGGCACAGAAAACCGTTTACGTGAGATGGAGAGTTGTGTGGTATTCGTTCAGCGAAATGACAGTAACCTGTGAAAGGTTTTCATTGGCCAAAGCGTCACTCTCAGTGATCTGTTGCTATAGTGATGACTATCCCTGAATGTAAGGCCAACAGGTGACAGGTGTGGCTTGTGGAGTTGAAGTTCAATATCGGTTGCGGCTTTCCAACAGTTTTCAATTGTGCATACAGACGCTGCGACAATTGCTTTGCCCATGAAGGTTGATGGATGGGCGTAGCTTGGGTCACATCTTAGGTCGGGGAGGGAGGAGTGGGTAAATTTAAAACATTCCGAATGGCTGCATGTGTTTTTTTTTCTGTGTGGTGACCCCACCTCGAACTAGGAATAACAGGCTCAGGATGGGGTAAAGAATTAAAAGGGGTGCATCCTCCACAAAAAAGGGCGTTTATCAGGTGGAAAAAATTGTCGACGAAATAGGGTTTGAGAAGGAAAGATCTATAGATTCTCACCCATCTGGCGAGCTGCCTTATAAGGAAGGACAGTGCAAGTCCCGACCCAAATGGGACTCTAGCTCGGGAAAAGCCTCCGTCGCAGAGTGAAAATGCTCTTATGGCACTGGACTATACAAAACGTCACGAATTAACGAGAGCTAGCAGGCCCCTCGCTGAAGAAAATATAGCTAGTGCAGATGAAGCTCGGCACCCAGTTGTCCCCGTGCACTGAAAGTATGCACAGAGGTTAGTTAAACGCTTGAAGGCACCCACAGTTTGTATCGGAGAAAGAGGTAGAATTCTTTGATGTATGTACTTTCTGAAGTCTAATGGCATCGTTTAACTTCGATTTCCTTCGTATAATCACAATGTTTAATTTTACATTTGTATTTTTGCAGGAAACGCAGCTCGGTATCCGTGATAGAATGACGACAGTTCCAGTCACGGATTCTCCATTCGAGCCCACATCTCTCCTCAAACGGGAAACTCGATTACCAAAGCTTCATCTCCTCAAGACATCATGCATGTGATGAGTAACAGAAGATGCATCATTTGAATTTTGGAAAGTTTGGGTGAAGAAATTATTGTTGGGCAACATATAACTGAATTTCTGTCTGTGAGAAATTATTTAAAAAAAATGAAGCTTCTACCTGAAATATGTATTAAACGAGGAGGAAGATTTTTATCATACGTTACTATTAAAAGTTATGGTCTACCCTTACCAGGGTTCACTTTTCTCACAGATTGGTGGGACCATGTTAAAAAAAACTTCAAATTACTTGTCTATTCGTCATAGTGTTCGTATCGCAAGACTCAAAAGGGAACGTTTAATCTTTATTCCAGGTTTAGTAATTCTAGCAATAATGTCAAAAATTAATTCTAGCAATTACAGCAATGATGTCGATCAATATTAAATTCTCGAAATTATAGCAATGATGTCGATATTAAATCTAGCAATTCTAGCAATGATGTCGATATTAAATCTAGCAATTCTAGCAATGATGTCAATATTGAACTCTAGCAATGGTGTCAATTTTAAATTGGGAAATTTGAAGGGTCTCGATGCAATCGAGGGTTAAGGTTTTGGACCGAAGTCGAGAATGCCTGGTTTTGACAGGCAGGAGATGGAGAATGCTCGTAAGAATTGACTTATTCATGGTATTCGAGACCATAATGGAAACACTGTTCATTCCAACACTGTGACCGTTGATGTTCTTCACGAGTTTTATTGTGATTTGGGCTCCGGTAAAAGTGAGAACGTTTGTATCAAGCCTCTGAAAATTTTCATTGCCTCTCTTAGTGCTCGAAAGCCTCAAATCGGTGAGGTACAACCAAAACGTCTAGTTTGATGTACAATTGAGAACAAATAAATGGAGGAAACATCGTCACAAAAAGAGAAATGTAACCTAAACTAAATGAATTATAATATGAATAGTATGGTAATGTTACGTCATATTAATCATAGGCTGTAAATACTTGTAAATATTATATTTAATTTCCTAATCTACTTATTTTATAGGTGTACATATGTATATATGATCAGGATGGAAATAAAGTTTTTCCTTAACAAAAAACTCTTTTTACATTGCTGAAGACAATTTCAACTTCAAGGCCACTTTCATTCGTATGGGCTTCCAGAGTATTTACCCTCCCTTATAGGAAGTGTTCAATAGGTTCTGGTACGTTCTATTTGTTTCCAAATTCATTATTTGGAAATCTAGATGCATTCATGTTTTTCAATCACGTGTTCATTCCAGTGAAGAAATACAATCCTTAATTAATAATTATATTAAACGGGGAGTTAAGAGCCGATAGATGCCTCCTTTCTCAACTTAAATTTGAAAAAGCCTGGATCAGAGAACATTCCTTTGTTTCGGTTTGTGGAGAAAAGATTCATTTCAAATTTGTCTAATTAACATCTTTCATTTGTCCCAAAATCAACAGTGTTATGGTTGCTACACTTATTGTGGAGTCAATGCCTACAATCAATGAATCAAATTGTAAATGCTTGTGCTTATACCTTCTAAAGCAACATTGTGTGTGTAAATGTATTTGACAATGACTACAGTTCTTCGTGCAAAAGCATTAGAATTTTCTTCTAATAAGGGGGAAATGTGAAGTACAATATAGAACAAAGAAATGGAGGAAAAAATCCTCATAAAAAGAAACCTCTGGGGTAAACTAAATGAATTATGGTGTAAATAGAATGGTAAATGTCAAGTTATATTAATTAGGCTGTAAATACTTGTAAACATTATATTTCTTTTCCTTCTCTGGTTATGTATAAGTGTGCGTATGTATTATGTTCAAGATGGAAATAAAGTTTGACATTAAAGTTGACATTGAGTGGATGCTTACAATCAAGACCATAAGTGATGCCGAACTAAATGTAGGGATAGTAGTAGGAGGCGACGTAAGAGGTTCAGTATTGAAACCCTAATTACAGCTAACTTGTTTGGGTACCTGTTCAATTGTTAAGGATGAGGATCTGTCTGTTAAACTTTCTCCTTACATGTACCCTACAAAAAACATTAGGAGCGATCGGACCCAAAACCCTATACGAGGATTTTCCTATCTACTGAAAGTGGGATAGGATTGAGTTGCCCGCCGACAGAAAGAGCCCACCGTACTCAGTGCTTATTAGTGGGATCCATCTTCGTTTACACCACGATGCCCAGAGAAGAGAGTGTCATTCTTTGTTTGGAAGAAGACCACCTCATGAAAGAGTGTCAAATGCAAAGAAAGTACGGAACAGGGGTACCCCGAAAGTAAGTGCCCTAAAGGTAAGTTTTACAAGTGCCAGGCGAGGGCTTGGACACAATTGTTTTAATTGCAATGCTAGTAAAGTAAGTCCAACTGAAAACGAAGAAATGACTGACCTGAGTACGGTCGATGTTCCAGAGCCAACGCCATGTACGCCTAATGCAAGACCCTCCGACACCAGATGAAGCCAAACCTACGATCCCGAAGACAAAGATGACCGAAGTTATTCCTGATTAACCTGAAGAATCGAATAAAGAACCAACAGTTGAAAGTTTCAAGGACGCAGAATTTTTAAATACAAGTGGGAAGAGAATCCAGCAGTGACGAATTGAAGCATGGGACAATTTTAAAAGTGGCAGGTGGTACACGTGGGCGATCCCTAACAAGAAAAAGTTTGTTCCTTATTACACCAGGGCTCGGCTCTTCCATGTGCGAGACAACATGAACCGTTTTTACTTACTTTTTGTTATTATGATTAAGCTCGCCTCTCATTGAAATGTAACAGCTTGGTCAGCCGTGAGCCGAAGAAACGATCTGTTTTTTTTTTTCCTCCCAAAAACCTAGTTTGATATTAGCCTACGCTTGTGCAAGAAACCTCTTGGGACGAGATCTTTAAAACTGCAAATTGTGAATGGAATTGTAGTATTTGTTGTTCTAGTTTAGACGAGGCATCCCCCAATTCATGAAAAATAGCGACATCGAGGTTCTTGGTCATGAAACTTTTCAAAAGGGGAGAAACACAGGTTTTTTTTTAAATTGATGGCCAGAGAATCCATATTATTTGGTCATAAGAACCACTTAACACTCTGTCACATCACTGTTTAAAAGTACGTCTACTCTATTACTTAAAAAGTACGTATTTTGAAATGCTGGAAATGTTTCACCAAGGGCACATGTAACAAACTCACGTTCTACCCTGGGATGCTTTCAGATCCTGTTCGCCTATCCTCAGAGGGGTGAGTCAAGGTTGCCCGCTGTCGCCCTCTCTCTACTCCCTCTTTGCGGAGCCTCTTGCAAGATATATTGAGAATTGTAATGATATTATTGGTTTTAAGAATTTCAGTACGTACACTGGCCCGTTAAAGTTTTTACAGTACGCAGATGATGCTACTTGCGTGGCTAGTTCGATTAATGACGTCACTAACTTTTTCAACGTTTTTTCCCTTTTCCAGCATGCTACAGGCACGTCCATTAACATGTATAAGACTTGCGGCTTGGACTTTGGGAGGCTGGCAAAAAGTACCATTCCTGTAAATATTGAATGGAACACCAATGAAATTAAAGTTACTGGTGTTACTTTTGGTTTGAGAAGTGTTGTTCATGTCAACTGGTTTAACATGCTCGAGAAAGCCACTAATATTTTAAAAAGCTGGAACAATAGATACCTCTCACTTCTTGGTAAAGTTCATGTAATTAATACAGTTGTGCACCCTTTATTTTATTTTGTTGCCCCTGTTTGGCCTGCCCCTGAATTCTTTGTAAAGGAAATTTAAAGAGTCGTTTTTTCGTTTTTGTAGGGAGTAAACAAACCCGAATTAGTAGCTCGTAATGTTGTTTGTCTCCCAAAGGGAGAGGGGGAATTGGGGCTTGACAATTTTAGGGTCAAGCTTGGTTCACTTTTTGTTAAGCCAATGCTTCCTTTATTTAGTGTTAATGTTTTTCTAATCATTCTATATTATATTATGTATTGCCAATAAATATGTATTACAAAATGAACGTTACATTATTGATTAAACATTATGTTACATAAATATAATGCAATGAGTCACTTCATGTAAATAATTGTAAGTAGTGTGTAATTCATGATTACATTATGTATATAACTTTTGTTCCTTTGTAAAAGGATGGTCAATAAACTTGAAAAAACGGAAGTCAAGCAACGTCGAGCCCAGTCAGTACTTGGAATTTTTATTTCTTATTTTTATAGAGAATTATTAATTATTGTTATCATTATAATAAATATAATTATTAACAATTATTTCCTAAAGAATTGTAGGCTTTAACAAGGGAGACCTTTTGTTTAAATTGCACATCCCGAAAAGGTAGGGAAAAGAATATTACGTAGTTTGTCTCAAATGAGCTACTTCGACAACCAAAATGCGAACCATATAGTAAATATTTTAGCAAAATGTATATTATAAACGTAAAGTAAGCTAAATGAAACTTACTGTCATTACTGTAAGGGCTTGCATCTTTCTCAATGTTCGTGCAAATAGTTAAAAAAGAGTTAATCCTTCCTATCATAAGGATAATGTAATGTGAGTAGCACAAATTTCGATCATGGAAAGGTGATATTATTTCACATTAATTAGGCTGTAAATACTTGTAAAGGCTATATTTATTTCCCACTCTTTGTTATGTCCATGTACACACTTGTATATAAGATCACGAATTTGGAACGAGTAACTTTCATTTTTGCTTCATTTACACCCAGTGGGGGCGCCAAAATGTCAGACTTGGGGGGGGGGGCAAACTGAGGGCAGGGCAAAATGTCGGGGGGCAAAGGTTTTCGCGCGCAGCGTAAAACCGAGCCCGAAGGGCGAGGCCGTGCGGGTGGGGTCCAGGGGCCCGTGGTGGGGTTCAGAGGGCGAAGCTCGCGGAAGCTCTGAGGTTTTAGCATATCTCTGGGTGGAAAATTAAGTCCCAAGAGAGGTATATTATTTATTTTTATATTATTTATTTTTTCGGTTGACCGTACTCCAAGGTTCCAACTTTTTTCTTTGGGAGTACCATTTCACATTTACGCGGTGCCACCGAGTACACACACACACACACAGGCTACATACACTTCCATTCCAGTCACTTTATTCTATAAAAATGTGCAATACTTACCATTATTCTTTGACAGTTCACTTCTCCCCGTAGCCACAGTTGAAGTGGCTACGGGCATGATATGAAAACTGGCAGCCTGTGTAACATAAATTAGGCATTAATCAATCATGGTTCCCCGGAAGCTGTTGTTATTCAGTCCAATGCCAATACATAGTTTTGTGATTAAATTAATTTTGGATGAGTACAAGATCTGATTGGGAAGGGTGAGAGCAACTGGGGGGGGGGGAACTGGGGGGCAAGGAAACAATCGGGGGGGGGCAAATTCCCCCTCATCCCCCCCCCCCATTGCGCCGCCACTGTTTACACCCTTTGGCTGGAATGTCAGTGCATCCAGGACGGAGGAGTTGACAGTTATTATTCGATAATAGTTAAGTTTTGACTTCTTCATGTATTATAAATGTTTAATATGTACTACTTATCATGTCTACGACTATACCACGTTGAAAATACCGGTTCTCTTCCGATAATCGAAGTCAAGCAATGAAAAGTGACAAGATGGCGTCTTCTCACACTCTTCTACCCGAGTTTTTGAAAGATCTTGGAGTAGATGTTTCGAAAGACCTTCTTACGGTACAACAAGTACCTGGTAAAGTGTGGGATATTACCTGCCGTTCGGTTAAACTCAGGAAGAGATTTTGGGCGCAGGTCTCTGTCCGAGACGGCTGACTAGTATGTATCCCGGTTCCGCGACAGTTGTTACTGTACTGCATGTTCCACACGAGTTGAACGATAACATTGTAAGATAAGTGTTGGCTCGGTAGGGGAAAGTTTTGAGCGGCCGTTTCATGACCTTTGAGAAATATCCAGGGTTATTTAATTGTATTCGCCAGTACCAGATGGAACTGACGGCGGGCATTCCTCAAGTTCCGTCGCCCCGCTTTGGAGGTAGAAACTGTTGGATCAGAAATGCGGGACACTACCCTAAAATCCTCATGAAGTGCGGAAAAGGAGGACGCAAAGCTAAACAGTGAGGCCAGGTTGTATGCTTCAAATGTCAAGAGATTGGACATGCATCTAAAAACTGTTCCTTCGAAGATAAGATGACAAAGTTTCTAATCATAGTTTTCGTGAATGTCCCATACCGTTTGCCAACAAGACGAATCCCACCCCTCACACTGAAAAGTGAAAACGTTGAAAGAAATCACAGGCTGAAAGAAAGGACCACGGAAGTAAACGGGAAACCGGTATTAGTAGCCAAATAGAGGAGAATGCTCTTCCTACAGAGACTGAGGAATGCGAAGAATCTTAGGTTCTTAGTCATGAAACTCTTACAAAACTGGGAGAACACGGTTTTTTTTAAGGAATTCTCCACCATCGTTTTTCATGTCTCTTAAAAAGATGCAAACATTATTGTAGGAAAGTCATCGTTCTCATTTTCAGGAAATATCTCAAAGCATTCGCAAAATGAATCATTTTAGTAAATATTCGAGGTACGAGCCTGCCGCTAGAAATCAATCGGTTGTGACGTAGTATCGACAAATCTAGCTTGAACATTGCCCTTGATTTGTAGCTCAATTAAGGTATGGGTTACAGTGCTGTTCTGATCTCTTATTAGGTGATAAGACCTTCGTTTCACCAGGGAGTGGCTTACACCTACCTTTGAAAGCATTGTTCGTAGCTACCTAATTGTTTAAGGATTAGTTGACTTAAATGACATTGCTCTGTAAATAATATTGAACTGGTTTAATCTCTGAACTAAACAGTTTTTGCGTCCAACACCTTGCCACAAACACGAAGAGTGCAAAAATGGAAAAAAAAGTATTTGTCGGTTCTACGTCACACATTTCAGGCTCGTGCTGAAGCTCAACTTTCAAAGCAAATACTAATCAGAGAAATCAGCGAAATATTTTTCGGGTCTATTCTTTTGGTTTTGTCTGTAAGGGTCCATTTGGTTAATTCCAATAAAGAACCGGGTCCAGCAATGGTACTTGGCTCACGACATTATTATCACGGTATTAGTGAATGACGAGGAACGTTTTTGCAACGATGGAAAGGGCGCCACCTTTCTTTAAAGGTAAAGTTCTTGTTATTGTACTTGTAACCTGACGGTTTACTTACATGGCAACTGTTGTCTTGTTAACATAAGGAGTTTCCAATCGTTGAAAACGATATTCGACCTACATGGTTGGACTCCCTGCCAAAGGCAAAGTTTACCATACGCACAGTTACGAAGTCAAGTTATCAGAGATAGGCCTAAGACACAAACCAAGACAGGTGAGACAAGGAGGAAATCAGAGGCGGTTTCGTTTATGTCAAAATACTTGCTTTTGCAAATAAATTACAGCAAATAACTGAAGTAAATGAACATACCGGTTCTCCGATAGCCTTAACCGTAACACCCGCGAGGTACCTCTGGTGGGCCGGCTCCATCTGGGCTCCTCCTGTTGCCAGGGTTGGTCCGCAACAGGAGAGTCGGCGTAACAGGGCAGTAAACCAACAACGAGCGATAAGGAAAAGAAACTCAAGAAAGCGTTGTTATGAAAGAGTTCCAGATAATGACGTCAACGAAGGGGAGAACCGTTGCTAGCCTGGTAAAGCAACAGAAAAGGCCGAAACAAGTATATGACAGACTGGTCGGAAGTTTGAGGACTGTTAATGAAAGGTAGCGTTGGAATACGGGTGAGGTATGTAGATGCGGCTCCGTAGATGATGAACAGAGCAATGGCATGTGGCTAGGAGCGTACCACAATGAGAAAGATCGCTATCATTCCTTTCTTCGGCTCTTTTATCTAAGTTTCAAAATCAGTCAAGCGTAAAAGTGGCATTCGTTTGTGGTAACTTAGCATGATAATATACGTTCAACTCAAAATATGCAAATAGAACAATTGAAGTAAAATGCAAGAAATAACTGACATTATACAGCACTTACAATCGGCGGATTACACCTCCGACTGAAGCAAAATGGGCAGATTCGTGTATGCAATCAGGGAGGTACAATTTAGAAGGAGTTACAACTGAAAGTTAAATTTATGCTAATCCTGTTCGATTTTCTCCGGTGTGATAAGAGTCCCAATTCATAAGGGATGAGTACGACTTAAAGCACCCTCTTACTTTTGTGTGATGTATCCAGTTTTTAGACGGGATCCAAGTAAATTTATTCACACCTGCTTATATCCTATGAAAAGGATTACTTAGAACAATTATTTGATGCCAAGGTTGTTGCCGACAGTCAAGACAGGACTGAAAGCTCACCAGTCTAAATGACTGGTTATCTCTTCCGAATCAAGATGGACTGGCGTATAAGAATAAGGTGTAGGGCTTTTGCATTATGCAAATGATTAAAATGAACATAAGACTATAATTTACTATTGAATTTTTTATCAATTTCCGCAAAGTTTTGCAATTTGTAGTAGGTGTACCCATGTTCAGCATATTACACATACTGAAACTGGTTTACTATGATAAACGTCAGAAGGCGTGGAAAAGGTGAAAACTAATTTTCAAGAATAGCGATTGGCAATGTTATAACTATGGACAAAATTTTCCATTGTAACTGACGACGTAAGAGACGACATGGTGCCCTTTCACGTTAAGATCTTCATACGTTTTAAGCTCATCGAATCTGTAAGTGGTGAACAAAGCAGATGTCTTTGGCGACAATTAGTTATGTTCAAAGGAAGGAATTAGTTGTGCCTCCTTCTAAATCACACCTCCCTGATACAACAAATGTCATATTGAAGATCTTCTCATGCGGATAATATTTACTACTTATGATGTCTACGACCACATCACGTTGAAAATATCGGTTCTCGTCCGATCACCGAAGTCAAGCAACGTCGAGCCCAGTCAGTACTTGGATGGGTGACCGCCTGGGAATACTGGGTGTCGTAGACTTTTTTTTCTAGACAATTTTGATTTCTTCCTTTCCTTTTTTTTTTTTTGTTTCTTCTATCGTGGGTCCGAGATGTGTTTGAAGAGAAAAGCAAGGATTTGGAACCAGTAACTTTTATGATTTCTTTACTCACACCCTTTGACTGGAAAATCGGTGTAATAATTGTTTGTGTATAGGTCAGAAGAGTTGGCAATTATTCGACAATAATTCATTTTTTACTTTTTCATACATTAAAAGCAACAAGAGAGTAATTTTGAAGCTAAATGTTAGGAAGGTAATTGGCTATGGTATGGGGTCCCAGTGAAAACACCATAGTAAGTACGCTTGAGTGTGACAGAAACTGGGGAAGCCATTCCAACGAAAGAATGATCGGAAACAGTGGATGTGATTCAACCTGTGGCTTTTAAAAAAATCTTGCAACTGTGTACGCGTCGCACAAATAAACATATTGTAACTTGCACACTGTATGCAAACTAAATGTTAGAAATGCAATACAGTACTTAAATGATAGTGTCATTAAAATTTCCATGCAATTGCAAAGAGATTTTGACTGGTGCACTGTACTTTCATGGTGAAGTAATATTACTGTATTTAAAGAAACTGAAAAATTACATGCAGGGATAAGTTTAGGACAGGTGAGGCTGTAAATTAATCTCCATCTTAATCTGACTGTACAATCACTGAACATGCAACTTGCTATGTTAGCAATGCTATTTATTGAAAGTATTATTTCCCAGAGGATCACAAAACTTTTTGAAAACTGCAGAATAAGTGAAAAAGCCTACAGTACATGATGTGAATATATAATGGATTAGCTGACTGATGTTTTTGTATTCCTGTTGTCTGTAATAGTAACCTATAGTAACCTGTGGGGGTTTCTGCAGTCATGTACTGTACTCATGGACAACCTGGAGTAGTCATGGAAATGGAAAATTGGGCATGGCCGAAACGTTTTGAAATTCATCATAGGGAGAGTGTGTGTAGTCCTGAAAAGTCATGGAAGTTTTCAGAAAGTGACCTTGTGCCGAAGTTGTCATTCATAATATATCAAAATGTATTCTCAGTCATACTATTCCTCATTTTAAGTCTGCTTTTGCAGCTGTAATAGGTGAAAACTTTGTGTAAGAAAGAAGGAGGAAGGTCATGGAAGTTCTTATTTGGTCCTGTGAAAACTCATGAAAGTGATCTTCTGTAAAGTGCAGGAGCCCTGCTTCAGCCTGTTATTTATTGATTCTGCAAGGTAACCATCTGTATGCACTCTCTCTTTCAGAAACAGGATGGCTGGTGCTACCAGAGGCTACCAAAAATTTTGCTCTGCCATCTTCTTATTGACACTGTGTTTGAAGGTTGAAGTCCACGCTCAAAGCCCACTCGTGAATGTTGCACTGAACAAGCCAGTGACTGCACAAGTGACATGTGGTAGCCCAGCAGAGGATTTTTATACCCACCGAGAAATCACAAAGGCTGCCAAGGATCGAGTACGTTCGATATGCGATAGCAACAACGTGACGCTAGCCCATCCTCCAAGCTATGCAGTGGATTTAGATTCCACTGTGGGAGAGAACTACACCTGGTGGCAAAGCACATCCAAGAACAATCTCTTGTTTCTGGGAGTCAACATGCAGTCCGGACACCATCCTTACTATTTACTTAAGGATGTGAGTTCCTTTTTGATTCCTTGCCGTAGGCAGGGGAATCTATGCAGTCCTGATGTCGTGTGTGTGTGTGTGTATGTGAGGGTGTGTGAATGTGTGTGTGACGGTTGCTCGTAAACACTCTATCTCAAGAAGGGTAACTCTGAGTAATTTCATTTTTGGCATGTAGGTTGCCCATATTGAGTAGATGATCCCTATTGTTTTTGGTGGAGGTGAAAGCTTGTTTGGGGGAATGAGAGGTAAGAATGTGACGTTATTAAGAGGAGCTTGTAAACACCATATGTGATTCTGAAGGATGACAATCTTGAGGGATTCTACGGTATCTCGCGTTCATCATTTGTATAAGCTGTTTGCAAGCACATTCAAGTTATACCTGCGATGCACAAGCAATAAAGATAACACTGGACGCTCGAGGCATCCTTATGTCAAGTGGTTTCAAATTTCATGCCCATACCGTACCATACTTCACATGCACAAATTCCAGACCAGGCAGCTCGATATGTGCTGTCTGTACTATGCAGCACATGTAGTCGATGTGGATCTACAGTACGTTAGTCAGTAAACAACAGCTATATAATGTGATTGTAAAAGTCAGAACGTCGAGGAAATGTTTCTCAGTTTCAGTTGAACTCAGCATATTCTTGGGTTTGTGATACTGATATTTCATCTGTACGAGGAAATCTTATGGAGATTTGAAGTGCTTGGAGTAAGTCGTCGTTGGCAGGTTGCTGCCACTAACGCTACTGTATAGTGTATTGCTATGCGTAGTTGGAGTTGAAATTTGAATAGCGTGTAGGCCTAGCCTTGTACTGTAAGTACTAGCACTGTATGCATGGTAGGGGTACATTCAGTCGATCGGTACATGGAGTCGATCAATGCATTTTAAACTCCAGGGAGACCATATGGGCGCAAAGAAATTCTATAGTAAGCACCGTCTACATCCTATTTACTTCAAACAACATCAAAAACAAGTATTTGCGGCGTTATTTTTCATTTCCATTGAAAATTTTAGTCACAGTCAAATTTTTAGGTTTCAGCAATGTTGCTGATTATCATGTTTGAAATCGTACTAAAATGTCAACCAAAATGTCGACGGTGAAACTCTCATTCAACATTTGGATAGAGGGACAATATTTTTATCGCATAAGCATCTTCAAGGCAACTTTTCTGTTATAACAACTTCAAAAATCTTCCAGCAGATTTAATTATTAACAGTCCTCTTAACAACATTCACAGTAAGGGCATTGCCAAAATTTCACCTTACAAAATTGGATGGCAAAAAGGAGCTCCACTCTCCCAGTCTAGAAAACTTCCTCACATATGAGTGCCAAACAAATGATGACTGATCACCATCCTAAATGAAAAGTCATTTAAAAGATAATCATCTTTTGAAATTCTAGCTACAGCAGATGGATTGTTCATATTACTTCAATGGTCCCTTATTGGGGGGGGGGGGGGAGTAGAGGTAACAAATCTTCTGTCCTCCACTGTTGCCATCAGCAGGGTATTTTACTGAGGGTGTCCTATATGGTAGAGAGGCATAACACACCTGCCAACACACTATCACAGGGACGAGTAAATCAAAAAGAGTAAGAACTAACATCCACGTCAGCAAATTTCCTAATCAGCCTCTTAAACAAGTCAAACCTGGACCTGTGTGTATAAATAAATTATCTATTGGCAAGGAATCACAAAGTCATTTGACTTTCTGGTTTTTTTTTTTTTAGACCATTTGAGCTTGATCTGGTTTTCCTTAATCTGTGACACGAAGTTATTGATGGAAATTGTTCCCAATAAGGCCTTGTTTACATTTACTGTAAGAATGCACTCTTACTTTAAGTATTTTTAGCCTCCGTTGTAAAGTACGGGTGCATTCTTAAAGGCAAACAAGGTCTAACTGTCCTGTCCATCTCTTTATCAGTTGCCTGCATGCTTGATTCAGCACAACCCTGGAATGAATTGAGCCAGGATGCTAAATCCCTCTCTAACAGAACATTTTTGGGAGGGATTTTCAAAATCAAGGAGGGAGCTGTCACATGATGAAGATTCTATTGCAATTTTATTGTGTACATTTATAATTTAAAGTGTGCGGCATTCCCTGCATAAGATTTATCTTTGTGCTGGATTCAGGAGACAAATTTGAGAATCACACAACCTCACGCCTTAGTGCGAACACTGTATCTGGGGATATTTTTTCTTTGTTAAAGTTTTCTGTTGCTCTGTGCTCAGATAATCCACAGTTCTGCCTGGTACGTAAGTGATGATTGGCCCCATTTGGGGTTCTCCCACAGGGCAAGAAAAATGCACCTACGCTACCAGTGATCATGCCCCGTCTGTGAGGTGTTTGTGACCTCCCCAATGACAGTTCTTGGAGTTACGGGCCTGCAAGTAGTGCAATTAACGATTTCAATGCTGTCAGGTTTTGTCATTTGTACATTGTTTTATTGCTTTCCCTTCTTATCTATTTCAACATATTTTCAGTTTTCTTTTTGTAAGATTTGTGTGCCTTTTGTTATTTCAGAGTGCAATTGCTTTGGTCACAGTGAAGAATGCATCTTTGATGCTGATATTGCCAACATCAATGGGAGTCTTGATCGACGGGGCAATCCGATAGGAGGTGGGGTTTGTCTTAACTGCAGAAATAACACAGCAGGTAAGTTGGAGTTATGTAGCTTAGAAGTGTCCAGCTGCTATCGCTAATATTGCAGTGTTGTTCATAAATATGTTAAAGCTGGGATATGAGTTGTACTGTTAATCTCCTGGTTATCTATCTTTCTTCGTCAGTGTTTCAGGGAAGAGAAAGTAGAAGAAAAGATGACGTGTCGCAGAATCTGAAAGAGAACTGTGCACTCGTCTTTCATATATTTGAATATGAAGAGTCTCGACATTTTTGTTTGTCCTACAAAATTCAGACTCACCAAGAACGCATAGCAGTCAATCACTGTTACTTGAAATCAAACAGATCAATGCGAATGCATGTGAATATCCATTTATCCAAAAATAGGGCTTGAACAATGTTTTTTTTTCTCTGTAGGGCTATGACAAATTCCACAGAATTTGACTTTCACTGAAAATTTTTCAAACCCTATGTTCCAGCTTCGAAAAAGCCAGAAATGAGGTTCATATCTGTCTATACATGATATTGACAATGATAGTCAAAGATTTATCACAAAATCCTGCTTTGTATCAGAAATGAATCCAAAGAAACACTGCATACACTTTCTGTCATTTGCTTTAGGTTAACATTACTTCTTCACTTGTCTTCATTTTATGCGAAATTAAACTATTGTAACATAACGTCGTAACATATAGCACCCACATGACATGGTGCAATATCTGAGAAAGGCAAGTGTGAAATTAGCTAATACTTAATATGCTGATGTCACAAATTGAGTATTGTGCAAAGAATTTTCCTTTGTATTCATTGGTGGAAGCAAATTTGTAATCTGCTGTGGCGGTGTAAGGTGGTCGTTTGTGTGGGACATTTTGGGTTGTTAATTATGGCACCTCAATAAGATAAAGCAAAAGTTGTCTTCATCTTTATTGAAACCTCGCTGCACTGTTGCACTCTATTCTGTTTCACAATGCCAATGTTCTCGTTTTCACTTACGCATTATAGTTTTCCAGTATGACTCTCCCCTTGCTTGCCTCCTTTGAAGAAATGACCAACCTAAAATGTATTCCATTGTCAGTCATCGGGGGACCTTTTATTCCTTCATTTTCCCCCATCAGGTGTGAACTGTGAATCCTGCAAACTCTTCTTTTTCCACCCTGCCGGCAAGTCTAGGACAGACGAAGATGGATGCCAACCGTGCGATTGCCACATCCCGGGGACAAGGAACGGCACCAGCATTCAAAAGGGAGAATGTGTAGTCGATGAACAGAATTCCCAAGGCTTGGTACGATTAATAGAACAGGCCAGATAATGTTCATAATATTCTTGTAAATCCACACTGATACAAAATGACATGTCAACAACTCACAATTTTTTCTGACAAACTTACAAAGAGGTTGAGACACTGCGATGATGTTTGTCACTCTGAATCTGGAGGAGCAACACGATAAAACGAGTCGTAGACAATCTTCTGCCCTGCAGCACCCCAATGTATATGTCCAGAAATAAGCCAAATGATTGTCAGCACAATAACTGTAGGCAGTTTAAAGAATCTTTCACGCTTTTGTTTCCATGTACAGGGTCTAATCCGACTCTTCTCTCCTCGGAGTTGATTTTGCATTTTTTCCTCTACGAGGCATGAAAGCTAGGGCTTTGTTTTAATATTTAGATGAAAAACGGATCTATATTATCTGGGAACAATCAAAGACAGCTTGTTGACTTTCATCCCATCATCATAGAAGTAAAACTGTGATATTAACACAGAGTTTATTTGTGTAAAATAGTCTTGAAATCACAAATATCCCCAACTCTTCCCAGGAACTTTATCCCTGAATCCTACAACAGTCCCTTAGGGCTGAGCCCCTTCACAATTATCAAAATTTGATCCGCAGTGGCACTGAGAAAAAATATTTGCTAGAGGCCTTCTGGCTTTCAAGCTTTGTTTTCTTCTCCTACGTCTACATTGATGTTTTTTTTTCCCTACCACCTGAAGTCTCTGGGTGACTGCTATTGTAAATCCAATGTTATTGGTCCAAGATGTGACCAGTGTGCTCCTGCCACCTACGACTTGAGCAACGTCAACCCTGATGGTTGCAAAGGTAAGCTTATCAATGACTGGTTACTAGTGTACACTTTTACGTGGATATTTGTTTTTGGTGAAATGGGTAAGAGGGTTGGGTGCTTGCTTGCAATGCAAGATTTTCATTGATTTTCGTTTCGACTCAATGCCTAAAACCGTACATTGTTACCAGATTCACATAAATTTCCTGGTGTAATAATATTTGGTCTAGGTACTATGGTACTTGATTCTCTCTCTGCATTACATCTGGCTACCATCCATGCCAGTTCCCTTGAAGGACAACATCATGCCATTTGCCATATCACTTGAAAGCTGTTCCATCTGGTATTGAAATTTTCCTGTTAGCATTGCATTTTCTATTTCAGTGTATTTAAGGACAGTACTGACACGATATCGTTAATTTCCCATTTATTCTTCATCGAGTATTGCCCAACAGAATGGACCAAACAGCATTGATATGCTACTGTATTCTTAGACGTATTCTCACCTTTCTCCTTGAACATTCTGATTTTCTCTCCCGCAGTGTGTAATTGTTTCGTCGCTGGAACTGTCAACGGTTTGGACCTCTGCGACTCCGAGACAGGTCAGTGTCTCTGTAAGACGTCGACGACCAACAGACAGTGCGATCAGTGCCTCTCTGGGTACTTCAACCTCACCTCCGAGAATGCGGACGGCTGCTCCGACTGTGGCTGCGATGTCGGAGGAGCCACATCTGTAGAGTGTAATCAGGTCACCGTCGTGTGCAGTTGTAGGGGAAGAGTGACAGGGAGACAGTGTAACAGGTAAGAGCTGCTTTATATGTTATGCCCAGTGATCTCAAAAGTTTGATTCTGGAAATTATACTCCAGCTGTGTGATTTACCTCTGAGTGACAAAGTGGTAAAGTTTAGTGAAATCTTATAAATGTAACTGCTATTTGAATAGCCCTTCAACAACCATGCACTTCTCATCGCTCGTACCTTTAGTCTGCTGTATCAAGCAATGTTCAAGCAACATAAGATGCAACATTCAGTGAGCTGTTACATTCCTTGTACATATTTGTTTAAATTTCAAGTGAGGAATATACCATTCATATACTCTCAACATTAATACCCAGCCTCTGTTATAATTGCATTAATGTCAAATTTTCACTAACAAGTCAACATTTAACGTAGTTTGCAGTATATCGCTTTTGTTTTTTTTGTTTTTCTGATTTGCATTGTAATTAAATTGTAATATACAGGTAACTTCAATTAGGTTATATACAGTAAAGTATATAAGGTTTAAAAATGTGTTACATTGTATACACAAATTTTCTTTACGAAATTCAGATTTCTTACAAATAATTCCTATTTGTCGTTCCTACAAAATCATTCAGCTTCTTTCTGTTAACATTAAACTTCATGGTACTTTAGGTTTTCTTTTTTATTTTGTTTTTCTGATTTGCGTTGTACTTAAATTGCAGTAATATAGGTTATCACAATCAGGTTATACATAGCACAGCATATGTGATTTAAATTGCGTTACACTGTATACCAACCCATTCTTTAGAAACATATTTATTGTTATGACAAATTATTCAAATCCCTCTTTGCTTTCCTTCAGAGCATCTACCGGATCATTTGTTCCAACGTTACATCACATCTCAGCAGAGTTTGAGTCTTTCAATCACCCAAATTTTGAGAGGGATAATGCCTACTCTGGATACAGCCACTTTGGATATGTTACCCTCACCGGCACAGTAAGTCACCGAGCACTGTCCAAGTTACCCAGAATTAAGGACTGTGACATGTGACATCTTTTCTCTTTTTGTACCAGATCTCTGAGATGGAGAAAATGTTGTAAAGGACATTGACACAAAAGAATGTAATGATTTTTATGTAGAATTTAAAATCTTCCCTTATTGCCACTGTATAATTGATAAAGTTCAATTCTATTTCCCAGATGCAACATTATTGGTAGGCCGACATTCGAGTGTAACATCCTACTATTGTCTTGATGAAACTTCAATGTGAAGGTGCAAAATTCCAAAATATTATATAGACATTAAACTGATTATTAAATATAAATATTTAATTTCTTCCTGTGTGACAGTGAAAATTTGAATAATAAGAAACCCATGTTTCTTATCATTGTATTATGATGTGTTGTTATGATGGGAGAATTAGCCTATATTCATATTCCTTTTGTCTTCCAATTTTGGATTCATCTCAATTGACATATCCAATATTTATCAGAACATCTTGTCCTTGTCTCCTGATTGACACATTTATGACATTAAATGTGTTTAATTGTTTTTCTTGCTTGTAGTAGTTTTTTTTTCTTTTTCTCTTCTGCTTGTTTCCTCTGACTCTCAAATCACAACCTTGTTCTGCGGTAAGGTAGCAATTTTTTCATGATGTTTTTTTATTCAGAATGAAATCTTTTACTGTTGGAACCATTTTGTTTTGCAATCATCAGGAATCAACCTCCACCACTTTAACAATTCCCCAATCTACATCCAGTGGGGAATATGAGATACTCTTGAGGGTCATCACCCAGGGTCTGACGAGGGTACGAGTCACCATCACACCCTCAGGTAACGGTCAAGGGACAGCTCTGGCCGGCACATCAAACATACCACTCTGTCCCTCCTGGTTCTTAGACGCAGAGGTGTTCAATGAAGATCCAGCATTTGGGAGAAGATTCCTTATCGCACCGGGGTCTTGGATCGTTAATGTAGAGTCCACCCTCCAAGGAGGAGCTAAACTACTCCTGGTAAGATGCAGGACAATGAAAAAGTTAGAGTTCTTTTACATGTTTTTATCTGATTTTAAAACATAGTTTTCTCTGTTTACTCTAATTCAAGCTATGGAGCCAATTCCTGGTTGGAAACTTTGAAACAGCTTGTTAAATTTTTATATTATAAAATATATTATATTTGGTATCCATATTCCAGATTCTGTCATAATACAATCGCAAGTGTGGAGTTACTTTAAAGTAATTACTAGATGACTCATTTTCAGAAACTCTGGATATTCATGCTTCTTATATTCATTACTCTTTATCGCAAGATCGAGTCGTGGCTGTGCCCAGTAGAATTCCTTAACACAGAGGGTCTCTTTGGACCTGTTCTATCCAGCGAGTTTGCCTCGAGATGTGATGCACGAACCAGTGGCCTGGGGTTAGTGACTAAAGACAAACCCATGTTGTCATGTTGAAATACTTCTTTGTCTTGGTGTGTAGAAAACACACTGTTCTGGAAGTCTGATCACATGGTTTTGGTAGAGCTGAGAGATTTATGCAATAGTTCAGGAACTGAAATCTTTTCTCGTTCACTAGTAATTTATTAGTGTTTTTTATCAAATCTTACAGTGATGTATACCAAAAAAAAAAGATTTCTTGGAGTGTAATTTGCTGATAATAATAACTTCTGGAGTTGTACATACATCAAATCTGCAGGAAGTTTAATGGCAGTAAACTAGGAGGAACGACCTCGGTGCCATGAAGTGACGTTTCTTTCTGTTTCACCCATTCAATCATTTTTAGAGGTAAAACAAAATCTCAAATCATAGAAAAAGACCTCTTAATTTTCAATATAGTCTAATGATTCATATTCTGTGAGGTCTCTGTGTAAGGATCACCAGAAAGAAAATCTCATCTGGACAATTGGATTGGTCCTACTTTCTCAATCCCAGTTTCTGACAGAATTTGGAGTAAGTCAACAAAATCAAATGACAGCTACTACTACACTCAGAGGATAACACTTTGTTCGTGGTGTGTTGGTTCTGGGAGTAATAAGAGGCGGTTTCCCTGAGTGAGTTTACCTACCGCACCCACCTCAGTAGAAACCAATTTCCGGAGACAATGCATGCAGGGACAATTGCCAGGCAATCATCTGAGGTGGTGTTAGAGGTGGTTACTTGCCATATATACAGAAAGATATTCTTTTCCAATGGTATTTGGTATTTCCTTTTTAGAAATTTTGACAAGACGATTGACTCAATTTTTTACATTAGAAAGCATTTTTGTGGATGTTGGTTCTAACCATGCAGATCTCTTTCTCCATTATTTTGTCCTCTCCCATCTCATCGTCATTGCTCCCTTAGACGCTTCTCAATCATTTTCATATTTCTTTTTCAGTTTGTTTTGTTAGCATTGCTCTTAGATATAATTCTGATGGTGATGTTTAAAGATCCTTGGTCATCTCTCTCTCTCCTAGAACTGGCACGAGTGATGAAGAATTTTGTCCCGCCCGTGTTTTCTCGCTGGTGACGTCCTTCTTTGATGGTGCCACAGACTGCGACTGTGATGTGGTCGGAAGCATGAGCAGCGAATGCCACCCGGAGGGGGGTCAGTGTCGGTGTAAACAAGGAGTTGGAGGCAGACGATGTGACACCTGTTTACCTGAGTTCTATGCCTTTGGTCCAACAGGATGTACAGGTAAATTAAATGGAACAGTCATTTAAAGGTTGGTGACTTGAAAATGACATTTTAGAATGTTGGCTTCATTAAACACCAAAAATGTTGAATTTAACCACAAATTCAAGGGCAATCCATTGAACAATGATGATTTTACTTTACATCTACATCATGAATAAACGTTGGCTGAGTATGCAAATTTATGATATCAAGAAATGGACTCTCATGCTGTTGTTGTATGTTTTCCTTCGCTTGCTTCAACTCTACTTCAAGGACAATTAAAAATTTTATATGCCCCAATACATTCATGTATTGGAAGTATGTATTTTCTTCTCTAAAAATATGTCACTCAGGGTTTCCAAATTCTTGCTTTTCTCCTCAAACCCATCTCGGACCGAAGATAGATAAAAAAAAATAAGAAATAAAAAATGTCTAGACAAAAAAGTCCACAACACCCAGTATTCCCAGGCGGTCACCCATCCAAGTACTGACTGGGCTCGACGTTGTGATTTCGGTGATCGGATGAGAACCGGTATTTTCAACCTGATATGGTCGTAGACATCATAAGTAGTAATTATTGAATTGTCGAATAATTGCCAACTCGTCTGACCTATACGCAAACAATTATTACACCGATTTTCCAGTCAAAGGGTGTGAGTAAAGAAATCATGAATGTTACTCGTTCCAAATTCTTGCTTTTCTCCTCAAACCCATCTCGGACTGACGATAGAAAAAAAAAAATTAAAATAGAAAAAAGTTGTATCGTCTGCATGCTGAAACATTCTGGCCTCATGATCCATAAATTCAATACCATTTATATCTTTACAACAGTAGATAGCATCATGAAAAGGCTCGGCAGACAGAACATATAAGATAGCAGAGATAGGACAGCCTTGTCGGACCCCCCCTCTGGATTTGAAATTTTTCGGATAGGTAGCCGTTGTGCTTAATGCAACCATGGACATCGGTATAAAGAATTTTAATCCATTGAATGAGATCGGGACCGAATCCCATTGACGTGAGAACCTCGAAGAGGTAGTCATGATTAACTCTGTCGAAAGCTTTGAGTTGATCAATTTTGAGTACGTAACATGCAAGGTTATTGTCAGTAACGTAATCAACAATATTTCTCATAATAAGAACATTATCTGCAATGTCATTACCAGGAACACAGCAAGTTTGATCTTCAGAAACTAGAGTCCCAATTACATTTGATATTCTGTTAGCAAGTGCTTTCGTAATAATTTTGTAATCCGAGTTAAGGAGGCTGATTGGTCGCCAGTTTTTAAGCCTCCTAAGATCTCCTTTCTTAGGAATAAGTGTAATGAGACCAGTTTTCATTGTATCACATAATTGTTTCGATTTATAAATTTCTTTTGTAAGTCTGAGAAAAATATCGCACAACACGTCCCAGAATTCCTTATAGAACTCGCTGGTAAGCCCGTCTAAGCCAGGGCTTTTGTTAGAATCCATATCAAAGAGGGCGTTTTTCAACTCTTGGACAGTAATGTTACCTTCACAAGATTTAGAAGCAGGCTCAGACAAACGCTTTGATAGATGGTTTAACAGTATCTTTCTCTTCGAGTCGTCGGATGGTTCCGAAGTATATAGATCACTACAGAAGCGAACTTGCTCTTGCATTGTACTGTTGTGCTCAGTTACAAGCACGCCATCATCGGTGAGAATCTGTCGCATAACTTTTTTGATTTGATGCGATTTTTCGAGGTTAAGAAAGAAACTAGTGGAGCGCTCCCCATCCTCGAACCATTTGATTCTTGAACGTAAAGCTGCTCCCCTAATCTTCTCTCGGGTTTCTTCTCTCAGTTGTTCTTCGAGATTTGCCAATCTGGTTGTGTCGTAGTCTGGATATTTTTGGGCTTTTGTTCTTTCGTAACATATTTGCTTTCTCAGACTCTTTGTACGAGAGGGAGGAAGTCGGTTCTTAAGGTTAGCGAACTTTAATGAAATTTTCTGAAAGGCGAGTTTTAGATTGTCATACCACTGGAGAAAGTCGATGTCGCGAAGGACAGTTTAATTTTTCTTTTTCTACGAGAGCACGAATTTCCGAACAAAACGCATTGTTTTCAAGTAATGAATTGTTAAAAATCCAAACGCGGGGGCCTCTTGGAATCACAGAGAAATCAAAACTGAGTTCTATGATGTCGTGATCAGAGTCCTGATAACATGAGATACAACATGATTTGACGTAAGAGCTCAGATTTTTATTGATGAGGAATCTGTCGATTCTTGACGTGTTTGTGTTGTTGCTGGATTTCCTCGTAAACTGGACTACATGAGGGTGCCTCTCTCTCCAGAAGTCTGTGAGCTGATGATCCGACATGATATTTTTCAAAGATTTTCTCGATGAGTCGCTATAAGGCAAAGTTGGATATTTGTCGAGATAGCTGTTGAGAACAGTATTGAAGTCTCCAGCCAAGACGATTGGGTCAGAAATATTTTGCAGTTTTCCTGCTAGTTCCTCGAAGAAAAGTTTTCTATCGCTCGGGGAGTTAGAAGCATAGATGTTAAAGATCGATAACGGTTGTTCATCTACAGTAATATTTAGGTATAGAATCCGTCCATTGCTATCGGATGTACAAAAGTTTACCTCAATATCGCTGTCTTTTCTAATCAAGCAGCTCACCCCTCTGCGCCGAAGGATGGGCGAGAAGGAAGAGAAAATGTTCCCTTCCCACTCTTGTATAGCCTGAGCATGGTGTGTACTGTCCCAGAAAGTTTCTTGTAGTAAAATGACGTCATACTGTAACCCGCCCCTGGAGGGGAGAGAGTAGATAAGACGGTAAGTTCGGTGTTTAAGAAAAATGGCGTTGCTGTATTCTCCAACTGGTACAGTCTGAATGCTTGGAAAACTTAAAACTATGAAAGTAACCCCATAACTAACATAACATACATTAACGTATATTCAACTAAAGGGTCACGATACTACTTTAAGCATTGAACTGATAGTATCTCAGCTTTAAGGTAAAATTCACATAACCTAAAGTATAGACTTGAACCACTAATGCAATATTATAATACTTTGTTGAAACATTCACCTACACCATGTTTCTTGATTATTGGATAAATCGAAAATGACTGAACATCCGCACTTCTTCATATCATGGACATCAACCTATGGCTACAACCACAAACACTTTTACTATGTGAGTACATATGCTTAATAGTAAATTTCTCTGACTCACTTAAACACAGTGTATCCATATGTACTATACAACTAGAGATGAATGTCACACTAGCACATCATTCCGTAAATAGTGGCGCAACTGCCACATTAAGCATATTCCTAGACAGCTTCTGTATAGTGGAACCGATGCTAATCAACACTTCACAACCTGTACTGATGCTGTAGCATTAATAAGCGTACACGTATAAACACATCACACACTGTCTCCATGGGAACAGTAAGACCATGACTAGGCCGCACTCACGAAGATATTTTACTCTGTAATCACAGTGAATATGGCAGCTAGCCTAGTTTAAACTACTGAATAATGACTTCTGAACTGCCATTTATTATATCATAACTTGTAAAGAAAAGAGAACATGTTATATCCATACCTGGAGGGGAGAGAGTAGATAAGACGGTAAGTTCGGTGTTTAAGAAAAATGGCGTTGCTGTATTCTCCAACAGCAGCGTGGCCAGCCCCACAGTGATAAACTGCCAGATCGCGATCTGCTAAAATGTCCAAGATTGACGCTAGCGCAATCGCAGAAAACAACAAATGTAGATATTGAATTTTAGAAATTGTTTTATGGGGGCATTAAATTCCCACCTGTCACACTCTCCCCTCCTAAGAAGAAGTCGTCCTCGACCTTGTAAAACTTTTACCTGCTGGAACAGAAAACAAAATGGTGAATAAAATATGAAACATGAAATATATCCAACAAAGTCATCTTTTTTTTTTTTTTTGCTGCAACCAATCTCAACCAACCCCTGTACCCCCACCCCCCCCTTTGACTATTGACTCATTGAAGCTCTTGCTTCCCAAAATGTCCAACTTCTGGACTAATTATTTAGTGCCAACTAACAAGATCCTAGATGGGAGATTTCCGGTATCTCACTACAAAACAGTGGCCACCTATTCTGTTGCGGTTGAAAGAATGTCCTTTATCAACAGAAATCTCATTGTCAAACTTAGGTTACAAGGCACCTGGTTCCTATCCCCCTTTTACATACTACTTGGGCATTGGTACTGTCTCTCTTGTCTTAACTCCTACTTTTTCCCAATCTAATTTTAGCCAGAGTAATAACTCCTTCTTTGCTGTAGAGTCAATTCTAGTGCAATTAATGTTTTAATATCTTAAACCTTCGACATCCCAAGCTTCAGATTTACTGAAATAACAATGTCCTATTTCAAACGGGTTAAGAACAGTCCCCTCCCCCTGCCCCAAGTCATCTACCATACTGATTGATACGTCCGTGGATGGTACGTCTCGTACTTCGGTGGCTGCTGCAGTGGGATGGACATCTGACCACTTGCTGAATTATACAACTGGCTGGGGGGTAAATACCATACTGATCCCTGGTACATTGGTGGAATTTGTTGCCAAGGAATGCCATCCCATGACTTCATACTATGATCGCTTGTTTGCACATTATTAACCTCAGGATGGGACTGACGAGGTACCCCCAGTTGGTTATAAGTGAACATCTGTTTTGGGCGCCTCTGCCTGATTGGGTACCTAGCACTGCGCTGTTCCTGTGAATCTGGGTCTCCTGCCGTTGGTCCATCTTGAATGCCCAGACCTTGTGCATCAGTGTCTTTATTCAGTGCTGGTGTACACCTCTGTAGTGAAGTCACTTCCTGTGATCTATCATCACCTAGGTTTGAATTGATGTCATCATTGGGTATCACTGACTGGTTCTGAGGAGGGTTGATGGGGGAGAGTGGTTCCCTCACCAGGTAAAATTCATCGTTCGCAGAATCAGACCCTGAATCATCCTCAACCATATGTGTCTTTTGTTTTGGCTTACGATTCTGAGGTCTCCTGGTCTTTGTGGGTAATTCTGGTGTGAACAGTTCACATGACAGGAGCATATTACGATGAACTGTTTTCTGTCTCCCCCTGTCATCCTCTGGGGCAACATCATATACTGGCAGGTCCGGTGAATGTCTTTTCACAACACGATACACTTGGTTTTCCCAAAATGAACCAAGTTTGTTGGGACCTTCAGTCTTGCCTACATTCCTGACAAGGACCCTGTTACCTGGCTCAAGAGGGGAAGGCAGCTTGCCTTTTTCATAGTACCTTTTCCCTTTCTGTGAGTTCTTCGAGGCAGTTTGTTTAGCCAAGTCATAAGCTTCTTTCATGGCCTCTTTTCAATGTTGCACAAACTTCACTGGGTCCCTCTGAGTATCCTGTTCATTCCTAAGACCAAATTCTAGGTCTATTGGTAGACGAGGATGACGTCCAAACATGAGATACATCGGAGAATAACCTGTTGCTTCGTTCCTTGTTGCATTATAAGCATGCACCACCTTTTGCAAGTGGTCACTCCACCTACATTTGTCACTATCTGCCAGTGTCCTCAACATGCTCAACAATGTCCTGTTAAATCTCTCGGCTTTCCCATTACACTCTGGGTGATACGGCGTTGTTTTTGAGTCTTTGACACCCGAAAGTTCCTCTAGACGGTGGAAGAGCTTGTTTTGAAATTCTCCACCCTGGTCATGAAGAATTCTTTTTGGGAAACCAAACCTCATAACAAAGTTGTTTAAAAACAATGTTAGCAGCAGTCTTGCCCATCTTGTTTCTTGTGGGGTAGGCTTGTGCAAACCTTGTAAAGTGGTCTACAATCACTAAGATGTATTCATAGCCCCCAGCACTCTTCTCAAGATGCAGGAAATCAATAGAGACCAATTCCATGGGCTCAGATGTCACAATAGGTATTAATGGGGCCCTAAGGGAACGAGCTGGCTTTTTCTGGTACAGACATCTGCACTTGTTCTTTACGAAAGCTTCAACATCACGTTCCATGTTTGGCCAATAAAATCGTTCCCTGGCAAGATCCATAACTCTGTCTATGCCTATATGTCCCATTTCTACATGAAGGTCATGATATACTCTATCCCTGAAAACGGCAGGCAATACTAGTTGATGTCGGGTTGGTGTTTGCCGGTACAACAAGCCATCTTTCTCTATACTTAATCTGTTCCACTCTCTCAGCATTAAGCGGGTGGGAGCAGACTCCTTTCTCCAATCAACAGTGCTTGGTCTTTTACCCTTTCTTTTCAATTTCATGATCCTCCCAATTGGTTGATCAGCCAGTTGTGCCTTTAGTATTTCTTCTGCACTGAATTGGTTCATGGTGGTTGATTGTTGTTCCATGTCTCCGGGTTGATCTGGATTTCCTGTGATGGCCATTACCCAGGGACACTGTTCACCCTGAGCTTGGGTCTGCACGGCAGCTCCTACTGCCTGGACTGCACACAGGTTGACTTCCTCTGAACACTCATCAATGAAATTCTCTATCTGTAGTGGCATCCTAGAGAGGGTGTCTGCATCAGTATTATTTCGCCCAGGCCGGTATTTGATAGAGAAATTAAAATCTGCAAGCTCCGCAACCCATCTCTGGCCCGAAGCATTAAGTTTGGCTGATGACAACACATAGGTGAGAGGGTTGTTGTCAGTGTAAACCTGGAACGATGGGGCATAAAACAAATATTCCCTGACTTTTTCGGTAATAGACCATTTCAATGCCAAGAATTCCAGCTTACCTGAATGGAGGTGGTAATTCTTCTCGGCTGGTGATAAACACCTAGATGCATACGAAATAACCCTCAGTTTACCCTTTTGTCTTTGATAGAGAACAGCCCCCAAGCCTTCTTGAGAGGCATCAGTATGGACAATATAGGGCTGGTCATACTCAGGAAATGCCATCACTGGTGGTTGGGCTAGTTTATCTACCAACATTTCCATGAGCTCCTGATGCTTTTCTGTCCAATCCACTGGAGCCCTGGAGGGAAGCTGTCCCATTTTCCCTTTACTCTTGCTTTTCTTGTCTGGAGGGGACAAGAGATCATACAATGGCTTAGCCAATCGTGAGAAATCCTGGATATAGCATCGGTAATAACCGATAAAGCCCATCAATTTTCTCACATCTCCAACAGTTTTGGGTTCACTCTCTTTCAGAGCCTGTAGTGCCGCAGTGTCATTTGGATCAGCCATATGCCCCTCTGTGGAGATAACACGCCCTAAGTATCTGACGTGCTGCTTGAACAATTTGCATTTGGCAGCTTTTAACTTCATTCCATGTTCCTGCACTCTGTGAAGGACCTGTCTTAGCCTTGTTACATGTTGGTCGAAATTTTCTCCATAGACCAAAATATCATCTAAATAAGTGACACATATCTCATTATTGAGATCTTCAAGGCACGACTCCATACATCTCTGAAATGCAGCTGGTGCATTTTTTAACCCAAACGGTACTCTAACCCATTCATACAGGCCCCACGGGGTAATGAAGGCAGTAAGGTGTTGGCAGCTTTCATCCACAAAACCTTGATGGTAAGCCTTTCCCTGATCTAAAGTGGAGAACCATCGGTTTCCGCCCAACGAATCTAGAATATCTTGTACCCTTGGTATGGGTTGCCTGTCTGCAATTGTCTTTGAATTAAGTTGCCTGTAATCAATGCATAGTCGTAAGGTTCCATCTTTCTTTCTGACACAGACCATGGGGGAAGAATAGGATGACTGTGATTTCTTCACCCATCCCCTACTGATGAGATCTTTTACATACTCCTTTACCTCCTTGTAGAGTGGTGGAGGTACAGCCATATATGATTTCTGGACTGGTATATCATCGGTCAACTGTATTTTCATTTTTAATGTCGGTATGGTGCCAAGGTCATCATCGTTTTTAGCAAAAGCATGACATTCTTCTGTTAACATTTGTTCAGCCAGACACCTCTGTTCATCAGTCAGGTCAGACAGGTCTACATTCGGTAACCATTTTTCCTTTTCACAGGTTGCACCATTTTCTGAGATACAGGCTTCCACTCCATGTATGCCAGCTGTTGTGTTGACTTCTGATGAAAGGCCATTTAGGAATTCTCCTGGAAGAATGGTTCTGATGCTACAGAGGTATCCTACACACAGTCGGCCTGGCAAAACCACATCCCTTGAACTATTGTTAGTAACTGGTACCTCTATACGGGAACAGTTTCCAGGATTTACCTTCACCAGTGTTGGATGACAAACAATGCCCTCTGGTGATTGGTGGCCTCCCTCTGGTTCAAACAAGGCTGTACATTCCACTTCTGTATGAGCATGGGTGACACACTGCACAAGTACAGTTTCTCCTGCCCTTATCTTGGTAACACTTCGGTTTGATTTGACAGCACTGATTTCTTCCGAGTCTGTGCTCTGTAGAACTGCAATCAAATTGTTGACCTGAACATGGTTCATCTGAGGTAAGAGGGTAGAAAATGCCTTCTGAGTAGCCTTTGCAGGTTGGTCTCTTGCAATCTCCTCTATTACATTATAACCAATAATTGGGTTATCTAATGATTCTTCCGTCACCAACATCGGTACACATAGTCCATTGTCACCAACTGTAGCTTCATAGGGTATACAGAAAGCTACTTCTATCCAGCCCTTGTACCCAATTGGAGTGCCAGTGGCAGCATTCAAGTGTAACCCCTCAGTGTCCAGCAACTCCTCGACTGGTCTCACAGGAACATTGGGCATAGACTGTCGTACCCAATCTTCACATATCAATGAAACTTGGGCCCCTGTATCCCATAAGGCGGTAGTCTGTATACCATTCAACGTACAATTAACTAAGCATTTCTTTCCCACCAGCCGTGCCATTTTCTTTCTTTTCTTAGAATTTGCTAATCCACAAGTGGCACTAGCTGGCACCCTAGATCTCTGATCCGATAATTGGGACTTTGCTATAGAACTGGTCACTCGATGTCCCTCTCGGGTGGCCTTCGCCCGTTTCCCAGATTTCTGCCTTGTTTGCAGCCTCTCTGGAAGTGGTCCTCACTACCACACTTAAAGCAATGAGTGCACTCCCTTCCTCTGCCTTGATCAACACAGTTTTTACATCCCCACTCCCTTGTTGGCTTCTTGGGCTTGTCTTGGGGTGGGTCCTGTTGTAGGGCACTGATTTCTGCTCTGATTATTTCCCTTACCCCAGTTTGAATGTCCTCCCAAGATACTGGCTTTGTTTCCCTTTTTTCTGGGGTTTTGGTTTATCAGTCTCACTAGATTTTGTGGCCTCCTTCACTGGTGGTGCAGTTACTTGGTTGACTCTGGCCTTTCACATCTTATTAAATCTTTCAGCCTCCTGGCTCACACATAGTGAGAGACTCTCCAATAATTCTTCGTCAGTGGTAGCTTGGTTCCTGAGGAGTGGCTGCATCTGATGCCGGACATACTCACTCTGCAAGCCAGTGAAAACTGTGTGTAAAAACATTTGTTGCACCTGTTTATGACCGTACACAACACCTGCCCCTGCCTCTTTTGATGCAAATACAACCTTTTGTCTAAGATCCATGGTTCGTAGAATGAAGGAATGTGCTGTTTCATTTGGAGCTTGAATAGCCGTTGACAGTTCGTGGAACAGGGTGGTTGCTTCTTTCTCCTGGAAATGGGCTCTGAGAACCCTTCGTAGTTCAGGGAGGGTGATATTTGACCTACCTTCAAGGTAATTGCGAAGACCAGAGCCTGGAACTACTGCCCTAATAACTGCCTCAATGATTTCCTCTGGGCTAAAACCCTTTCTGGACCCACTCTCAATCTGTCGGGCCAAGCTGGCAAAGCTGAGTCTATCTTTCTGCCCTGGCTCTCCTATCTGACCAGATATCTTAAACTCCCTTTTCCAAGGAAAGTTTCCTACTGTACTCTGTCCAACATGGGTTTGCCCTCACTGGACGGTGGGTGGCTAATTTCAGCTGAGCTGACAGGGCTCTCTCTCACCGGTTCTACTGTCCCCAACCTGAAGCTTTCTAATTTGTCCCTCAGGTTGTTAAGCAGAAGCTGGTTCTGCGCTGTCTGCTCATCTAAGGCCTATAGATATCTATTAACTAATCTTAATAGCAATGGAAGGCCCTTACCTTCTAGCTTGGCTTGTTTTACTTCTTCTAGGTTCAACAGTTCACCCACTACTAGCACCTGCTCCTCTGTACACTGTTGCAGGGCCAACTGGACTTCTTGGACCACCTCATCCATCTTTGGGGTAGATATGGCACTCAACTTGTTTTCCTCAGCATCGGCACTTTACTCTTCCTGTTGCTGTACATCTAGTACTTTGAGCTCTGTTGCTTTCGGTGGTTTTGATAGTGCGCCCTCTAGTTGCCAGAGTCGAAGGGACCACCTAGCACACCATCCGGGTGGTGCCTCCAAAATGTCAACTCTTCTGACCTATACGCAAACAATTATTACACCGATTTTCTAGTTAAAGGGCGCGAGTAAAGAAATCATGAATGTCACTCGTTCCAAATTCTTGCTTTTCTCCTCAAACCCATCTCGGACTGACGATAGAACAAAAAAAAATTAAAAGAAGAAATAAAAAATGTCTAGATAAAAAAGTCTACGACACCCAGTATTCCCAGGCAGTCACCCATCCAAGTACTGACTGGGCTCGACGTTGCTTGACTTCGGTGATCGGACGAGAACCGGTATTTTCAACGTGATATGGTCGTAGACATCATAAGTAGTAAGTATCAACCATTTATAATATATGAAACAGTAAAAAATGAATCATTGTCGAATAATTGCCAACTCTTCTGACCTATACGCAAACAATTATTACACCGATTTTCCAGACAAAGGGTGCGAGTAAAGAAATCACGACAGAAAAAAAAAAAAATTAAAATAAGAAATCAAAAATGTCTAAATACCGGTTCTCGTCCGATCACCGAAGTCAAGCAACGTCGAGCCCAGTCAGTACTTGGATGGGTGACCGCCTGGGAATACTGGGTGTCGTAGACTTTTTATCTAGACAATTTTGATTTCATATTTTAATTTTTTTTTGTTTTTTTTTTTTAGTTTTTTTTTTTGTCGTCGGTCCGAGATGGGTTTGAGGAGAAAAGCAAGAATTTGGAACGAGTAACATTCATGATTTCTTTACTCACACCCTGTGACTGGAAAATCGGTGTAATAATTGTTTGCGTATAGGTCAGACGAGTTGGCAATTATTCGACAATAATTCATTTTTTACTTTTTCGGATATTATAAATGGTTGATATTTACTACTGATGATGTCTACGACCATATCACGTTGAAAATACCGGTTCTCGTCGAATCACCGAAGTCAAGCAACGTCGAGCCCAGTCAGTACTTGGATGGGAGACCGCCTGGGACTTTTTTATCTAGACAATTTTGATTTCTTATTTTATTTTATTTTTTTTTCTATCGTCGGTCCGAGATGGGTTTGAGGAGTAAGGCAAGAATTTGGAACGAGTAACATTCATGATTTCTTTACTCACACCCTTTGACTGGAAAATCGGTGTAATAATTGTTTGCGTATAGGTCAGAAGAGTTGGCAATTATTCGACAATAATTCATTTTTTACTGTTTCATATATTATAAATGGTTGATATTTACTACTTATCGTCCGATCTCCGAAGTCAAGCAACGTCGAGCCCAGTCAGTACTTGGATGTGTGACCGCCTAGGAATACTGGGTGTCGTAGACTTTTTTATCTAGACATTTTTGATTTCTTATTTTAATTTTTTTTTTTTCTATCGTCGGTCCGAGATGGGTTTGAGGAGAAAAGCAAGTATTTGGAACGAGTAACATTCATGATTTCTTTACTCACACCCTGTGACTGGAAAATCGGTGTAATAATTGTTTGCGTATAGGTTAGAAGAGTTGGCAATTATTCGGCAATAATTCATTTTTAATAAATCTCTTATTACATTTGGAAAAAGTCTTCTTTTCAGGTGTAATTGTAGTTTTACTGATCTACCTACAATTAAAAATAATTTTGTGTCAGACGTAGTTCGCTCTTGGTTTACTATCTGTTACCACACCCCCGTTAGTAACTTTGAAACCCTACTTATCTGGAATAACTCTTTTATTAAAGTAAATAATACGACCATTTTTGATTCCTTGCCGTAGGCAGGGGAAGCTATGCAGTCCTGATGTCATGTGTGGGTATGTATGTGTGTGTGTATGTGTGTGTGACGGTTGCTCGTAAACACTCTATCTCAATAGTCAGGCAGCTTAGCGACTTAATGTGGACACTCTGGACAAAAGCACCAAATTCATTTTGGTAGCTCCTTGGGTCATACAAAATACATTTTGGAAGGGTTGCCAAAATTTAGATGTATGTTTTAGCAAATAGAGGGCGTTTTTCAAAATGGCCGCTGAAATAATGAAATTTTAGGATTTGGACTTAATGAAGTAATTAAGTAATGTTGCTGGTCAAAACAGGATGTATCCATTGTCAGGAGTGTACAACCACAGAATATTGTCACATATGCAGTTCATTTCAAGGTGAGGGCGCTCTTCTAATGACCGGTCCAAACTCATTGACATGGTAACTATTGTACATATTGTCTGATATATATATTGTGACTCCCTGTGGAGGTGAACTGGAAGTGACCTACAACAAGGGCGGTAGAAGAGTAGATCTAGAGGGTACAGCCCCTTAAAAACTCAGCCAGTAGCGAAAATTGGTGAAACGATTTCCTGTTGAGATGAATTTTGAAAAGTATGCATATAATTACACAACTTAATACACAACTAACTCACTACACAATTTCATAACAACAGTAGCTCATCTCCATGTATTGTCCTGCAAAATAGTATATAGATAGCATGTCTGCTTTTATGGCAGAAAACTACCCCCCCCCCCCTCATAGAAAAATTCACTACACCGGTACTAAACATATATGCATAGGAGACTCCTGACAACACATAGATTCTATAGATTGTGCTGGGAACTCTAACTGATCAAGAGCATCTATTTAACAACACAGATGATTTGACCTCTTTACGTAAGTATTATTCCCTGGATACTCGCTTGTCACAGTTGCAGCTACACAACTCAGTGCACCTCCAGTGAGCTCGTTTGCATGCACACCTACCACTACATCCACGGTTGCTCTTACATCCACACTTTACAAGTCCAAATCCACACTGGAACCCATGGCTGATTGACTCCACACCGAGTTCATCCCCACCCCTCTGGATTAGGACTCCCCTGTATAGCCAAGTCGCTGGTGGTCCATATACCTGCTTGAAACGCCGCGCGTTCTGAATGTTGTAAAAGAGCGTCCTGTGTGGGAGGGATGTTCTCCATGGGTCTGTTCTTTTGGCAGAACAGCTCTCTTCTCGCCTCATTAATGGACTCAAGATTACTGGTCTTGTCATAAAGAACAACAATGAAGCGTTCCAGGAGTTTGAAGTGCTGGGTCTCTGTCTCCAGCCTGGCATATGGATTCATTGCCATGTAGGAAAACGCTTGAGTCACAGCAGGGTAGCATTTCCAGGCATCCCATGCCACGTTTTTACCCTTACGGTAGAAAGCCGATGTGGTATCACATCCAGTGAAACTGTGGAAAACAGGAAGTGCTCTAGATGTGTCTTCCCCAAGTGCCATACAGATTTGGTTGACGTGGAAGTAGGAAAAATGTTTGCCTGTACCGAACGCAACCCAAAAGGCAGCATCTGGGTTCAAGGTCAGCAGGTAATGAAACTTGCCGATGAGAATTACAATAACATCAGTATCCACAGTGCGTACCTGGCAGACAATGGATCCACTTTCCAGAGCATCTTGTAGATGAACCATTATTTGGGTATCTGCCTCCTCGTGGTCGCATTCCGACATTCCGTGTATGCAGTCTGTACCAATGACACTTCTTCAAGAGGTAATGAAAATTTCCTTATCATCTGGGCAGGTTGTCATAGCAATCTTATCAGTGAGGAATGCAAATAGTTCCTGTTTATTTTTAGAGTCACGCAGAAATTCTTTCCAATTGCCTGGGATCGCATTTTTGCCCTCTACTTTCCACTTTGCCACGCTTCTCCCGTGTAGACTCTTTAATACACGTGTTGATGTAAGTATCCCATACAACATCCACTCTCTTGGAGTTATCTAACTGCGCCTTTATGTAGGGCACAAATACTTTGTCAGCATATTCATTGAATGTGGAAACGTTATTGGTGGAGAGTAAGTGCACGACAGCAGCACCATCAAGAACTTTCACATCGAAAGTACTCGGTTGGTCATTCTGATTTGTCTGTTCCAACTTAGTGAGTAAATCAGATTTCTTGGCAAAGCGCAGGTTCCCATTGTCTGAGAGAGAAGGGGGAAAACGGTGATTCTCGTGTTGGAAAAACTGATTCATATCACCTTTTCTATGTTGCATCACAATATACAACCTTGCAAATAATGCAACATCATCCTTCAGCATTGCAATCTTCCTTGACTGTTTGGACTGCTTTTTTGATGACGGACATCTGAAGAGGTCAAGAGAATTCTTCTTAATTGGATCATGTATAGAACATGTACAATTTTTGACAACAGTTTTGTAGTAGTCATTGTACTGATCTTCTCCTAGGGTCTTGATCGTCCGCACTGTGTTTACTACAGACTCATCCATTATATTACGTGCATCCAAGGCAAGGAGTTCAGGAATGTTATCCAAGAATGGATTCCCCATATCAGAGATAGTTTGCACCAGAGTTTGTACTTGTTCTGTGAAGGTTTGTTGTGCTTGAAATCCTTCTTCGTGGTGTAAGTTCTGTTCTTCAGATGGACAGATATACTCTCTCTCGAATTCTTCGAGAAGTCGTGCTTGCTCGGGCCCTGATATCATCCACTTCCGGAAAGCTGATGGGTTCTCAGTTAAACCAATTGCTGAACCTAAACCCTTAACGAGTTCGTTGTTTTGTTCATGCGCTTGATCTATTGGCATTGCTGAGAATCGATTATTAGTCTTTTTGACAACCCAGTTTCCATGCTCTTCAAATTCTTTGTGAATAGATAGGGGAAGGTTCTCCATATCACGGATATGAATTGGCATCCATCTGGCATAGTTCTGGTGGTCCAATGCGAAAAACCACGCGGTAACAGCTTTGAGAGATTCCACATAAAGACGAAAGTCGCGTTCCCGATGAGCTCTGATAAAAATGAGGGCCATAATCTCTGTATTTAGAATTGTGTTCCAATACTGAAATGTTGGACTCTTCTCAATCATGTCCTGTTTCCAGGCTAATTTGTCTTTTTCACTGTAAGACCCTCCATTCTGCATGAATGCATCCTGTTGGAGCTTAGCTAGAGCAAGCGCACTGACCTGATGAGCGTGTCTAGTCCTAGTGAGATGGGAGACTTTGAGAAATGAATTAGCCGTACCCGAAGAAGCAATACCGGCATTTGTTAATGCAGTGGTCCATCCAGACTCTTCTAAATAGTCACCCAATGTATTCCATATCGCCATCTCAATATGACGGCCCCGAACATCAACGTGTAACTATTTTCACCATGGGTATTAGGCCACTGCCACTGAACATACTTTCCTAGAGCAAATAGAGGTGCATCCATTGCAATAACAGGAATGTGACCAGGGTTGAGAAATTGTGTAGCTTGAAGAATCACATCCATTCCGTGCTTGATCATGGCGACTGTAGCTGCCTTCTCGTAGAAAAGAGGTAGAAGCTGGGTAAGCGCCTTCTTCTCATCAGGAGAGTTTTCTTGCAGAGACGAATGAAATGCTGGCCATGCCGCAACGTCCCCTTTGTCCAATTTTGACTTTCCCAATAAACATTGACCATGTTCCAACCACATTTTCTCTTTATTTTGCGCTTCCTGCATGTGTCCGTCTATTACTGTGGTACTTCTGGGGGGCTTAGGAACAATAACGTTAACCTTCTTGAAAGCAACAGCTGGAACCACTCTGTACTTTTCAGGTAAAGTATGATCTGTATCTCATTCAGAGTTAGACATACGTATCGAATTCTGCGTAGATCCAGTCTTATTACTGGTGGGAAACTGAAACATACTGATACCTGTACCGTGGAAAGAATCTTTAGCTGTAGTACTTGAAGGGTTGTGGTCCAGGTTGTCTAGAGCACTAACTGTGAATAGTCCATTTTTCAGCTGAGCAGGACACACAACACCCTTTTCTTTGAAGTCCTCACAAACAGCAGCAGCCAATTGGCTTTCAATAAGGAGGATGCGATCATAACTCACACTAATCCCTAACTTGTAGAGTTCTTGAATCAACTTCTTTGACCTTGTTTGTGTGTGAATTTTCATTCCTATGTACAGAGGAGGTGTTGGCTCATTGCCTCTAGAATGACGGACATTTTCATCAGTTGATAGCCTTTTCTTGCAGTTGAGCATGATGGTTTGGGAAATAGTAAGACATGCCTGTGAGTCGACTTTTTGTTGGTTCTTTAGGTTAGCTCCAACCAGCAACATGGACACAAGGGACCTAAGATTAGCAGGTGTGGAATCTTGTTGGCACCCAGTATAGAAGGATCCATCAAAATGAAAGCCACTTGAACTGAAAATATCTTTTCGTACTATTTTGGCAGCTTTTGCTAGAATGATAGCATCATTATTGTAGCCAACATCTAGAGCATTTTTTAGCAATTGTTGCATTCCCTGCTGGAAAACAAGAAGAGAATTCCTTCCATCGGTTTGTTCTGTAGCTTGTGGAAAATTTTGAAAAATCTGCTCTTTGAAACGCATCCGATTAATCCCCTTCTCGATACCAAGTTCCTGCAGGCGATTTTCAAACAGCTGACGAAGCTCGGAGAACTTGAAAAAGAAATTTCCATCTTCTACAGCATTTTCGACATAGGTTACGAGTTCAATGAATGCCCTTGCTTGCAGCTTTGTTTCTTCTTTATTGCCCTGCGAAGAATCTCCACTTTTTCTCAAAAAGGATCGGTGGCTATTGTGCAGGCTACTTAAACAAGCCAAATGGTATTTAGCATCAATTGCCACTAAGTCTGCGTTCCCAATTCGAGCTAATAATGTTGTGTCTTTCAGATCTATAGCTATAGTTTTTACATTATTATCGGCTCCCAAGGTCCTGAACTCATGAAGATGGCCATCCTCTTTTTCACAAAAAATACAACTGGTCTTTTGCATTGGTAGACGCAAACGTTTCTCAACTGGGTCATCATTGATTTCCTTATGTGGCTTACTCATGATTCTCTTTAGTTTAGATGCAGCAAATTTTAAATGACAAGATGAATGACAATGGGCACGATTCTGTTTAAGTTCATTCAACGCAATCTCCTGTCCAAAGGGCAATGACACTGATAACCTGTTCTGTTTTCTAAATCCGTCAACATTACTAAGGAAAAGTCTACACGGTTCATAGTTGTCACTTTTTCCCTTCCCATTCAACGGGCACTTCAGTTTTTCACTTGTTTCGGTTTGGCAAAAAATGCACAAAGCCCAGTCCATGTTCTTTGAAAACAAGACAGAAAAACATGAACCAATTAGATGCTACTTGTAGGCCCTGCAGAATGCATTGGTTATCATAAATAAGAGACCGGGACCTCACTGATTCAAAACATTTTGTGTTAGAACGTATTTGTGAAAGTGGATGGAAGATTCCCCGTTGTTCCCGTTCCCTACCAGAATATACACGTATGAAAAAGGCTTAGGCTTAACTAGAAATCACAGCTTATTTGGAATACCAATCCCACCTCCTCACCTGGGTACATGTAACTAAAATCCAACCCAACGGCAATAGTGATCAGGCTACAGCAAGACAGGTATAAAACATTCAAACTTGTAAGCATTACGCGTTTTCATAAGAAAAATAAAATGAAAAATACAGTTTCTTCATTCAAAACAAAACGTCTAAAGGAAATTTGTTACAACTCCAAACAGCAATGTTCCCTTTTTTTGTGGTTGTTTCCTCTGTTTATTTGTTCTCAACCAAAATTACATAATTAGATAATACAATTTATTAAAGAAAAGAATAAATTAAAGTTCAATTACAATGTTACTACTTACAATCTTAATAAAATAAAAGGAATTTTGGCGAAGAAAGTCGATTGAAATCAAAAAGTACCCGAAACTTTATTTCTTTAATAATTGCTTGCTGTATCGGCTGTCCTGTTTTGGCATGACCTTCAAACACATGTGTACATCTGGTCTACCACACAATGATTATTCATATGCCAAATACTAACCTACGTTCCTTTGTTCTAAATACTAACCAATACTTCCAAATAGTAACCAATATACTATCCAATAAATACTTCCAAATATTAACCAATGTTCCTTTTATTGAGGATTATATTTTCAGTTTATTGCGAATGAAAAAGGTGGTGACGTTCCTAGATGCTGAGAAGGGTAATTGAGAAAGGAAAAAAAGAGGAGCCTCGTGCTGCACTTGAACCCGTGACACGGAGGTACAAGGCAGAGCTCAAACCACTACACCACAAGCACTTACATAGTACATGGAGGAAATATTATAAACTAGTAGAGTGTGCAGAAGACAATGGGGAAAGATATTTACGAGTGTGTGGTTACTTTCGACTAGATGCTCCTCCAAATACCTTCTTTATTGATCGAGACATATTACATCATTCAATTGGTCCAAGACTGCAGTATAGGCCTACTGCAAGGTGTATTGGTCCTAACGTTTTTTCCTTGCCATACTTCGACGATGTCATATCTATGAAATGTCGATTCTTCATCCAAAGAATTCTCATTCATTTGTTGGATTTGTTAGCGCCTAGTTATTCATTCTGGGTTTGCGGTTTCTGAGGAAAATGGCTAGGCAAAGACTAGGCTAATGCTAGGCTAGAGTTGGACTAGTGTTAGGTTAGTGTTAGGCTAGGTTTACTGATCCAAAGGAGATGATCTGTATTGGTAACATTGGAACAATCACTTAAACTTTAGGCTTAGCATAATACAAAAAACAAAATTAACTTACTCGTGTGGTGAATCAGATGCTTTTCTCCAGAATCTAGGTGAATTTTCTTGTGCTTGCCTTGAATGAAGTAACTTTCATGTAAAATGTGATGAAGCCATATGATTTGGTCAAAGTAATATAAATAGAGGGCGCTATAGCATCTAAAACATTGCACTTAAAAGTTATCTTCTTGGCAGGAGGAAACAGTCTGGTAATTTAAGATGCTGTACTTCATCTTTTATTTTTTATGAAGTGAATATAGTCACCCTTAATTTAAAAGGGAAGTATGGACAGGTGTGTTATCCTTCCGACCCTCTCTTGTCCTCCCTGACCCTGGGGACCTTCCTGCCACCAGGTACATTACCCAGACCCAAACATCCCCTCTCCCTCAGATAAATGCTGATGATTGTGGCATGCATAATGAATCCAAAATGTGACTTGTCAGTATTCTGAGCTATTTTCGTTCGTAAAAACACACATACTGGGGTAAATGTCGGCCATTTTGAAAAACGCCCTCTATTGGCCATAGATGTTCCACAAAATTTTGGCAACCCTTCCATTTTGAATAGTAGTGCTCCAAGGATGTCACATGCCAATTTTGGCGCTTTTGTCCGGCGTGTCCGCATCTGATGAAAATATGTCGCTATGCTGCCTGACTACAAGAAGGGTAACTCTTGAGTATTTTCATTTTTGGCATGTAGGTTGCCCATTGTTTCTGGTGTCCAAATCTTGCATATTAATGAGGTTATGGGGTAAAACATAAAAATTTTTAAAACTGCCATAGTTCCTTATCCGTAGGTCAGATTTGTTTTAAACTTGATAAGGTTGTCTGTTACTAACAGGTTAATGACCCTGTGAAATTTAATGCTTATCAATAGAGAGGAAGGGATAATTTTTCACTATAAAACAGTGGAAATAGCCTAAACACCATTACTGTGGTTATTATAAACTACCGTACAAATCTATATTGGGCTAGATTGTACCAAATTACTATTGGCATTTGTTGATTCCTTTCACACACTTAACTCAATAGGGATTGTTGTCATTGCAAACTTTCTTTGTTTCAACCTAAGGTAGCCAATCAGGACCATGTCATGTTTGAAATAACATTTTCCCAGACTATGGAAGCCACTCATGACCATGTCATGTTTGAAATAGTATTTTCAATATACTGCATTTGTAAGTAGAGAATAACTTTTTACTTTTCAAACACTCCCTCAGAGGCCTCCATAGGTTGTCTCAGTAACTGGGAGGTCATGGGGTCAGATAGCTGTCACCTGTGCCTCATTTATCTCTTTGATAGAACAAAGCTGGCTCCTGCCCAGTCTACCACTGACTGTCTCCTGTGTATATTAAGTCATTCCATAAATATTTACTAGTATGAGAATAATCTGCAGTTACTGTATATATCATCAGAAATACAAGTAGCAAGATGCATTGCTGAGTCTCCAGTGTGTTTTCTCAAAATCTTACAATGGCGATGAAGATGGGATCCTTTTATTAAGGACTCTGAAAACCTTCAAGGAAGACCTTAATACTAGAAGAAAATTGATTAAATTCTGACAATTAAAATGTCCTATCCACATTTTCCTGAGTTCAGTCTCGGAGATAATTCGGATCATGCAAGTATTGGTATGCGGTGGGAGAAATGGCTACTTCGATTGGAAAACTTCATTGCGTTTGATATCAAGGATGAAGCTCGTAAAAGGGCAATGTTACTTCATTTTGGAGGGGAAAGCATAGCTGAAATATTTCAAACACTTAATGAAACTGGAGACTCTACAAATTATGACACAGCAAAAACCAAGCTGACGGAGTATTTTCAACTTATAAAAAATACTGAATACGCGATTTTCAAGTTTCGTCAAGCGAAGCAAGGGGAAGGCGAAACGTTGGATGTGTTTACCACCAGGCTGAGGCAATTAGCAAATTATTGTCAGTTTATGGATATAGATAAAGAAATCAAATCACATATAATTCAAAGTTGCAGTTCCTCACGATTGCGGCAAAGAGTGTTGAAGGTACCGAACCGCAACTCAACTGAGATATTTGACTTAGGGAGAGCACTTATGAGCTCGGATCAAAATGCTACAGAAATTGAAGGACCAAAAGTGGAAGCAGTACAAAGGAAACTACCGAAAAACTGGGACAGCGCCATAAAGAAATGGTACAAACAAAGCCCAGTGTTGGAAATGTGGTAGTGACTTTCCAGAAGGGTAATGTTGACTGATATCATACTGTCTGTACTTGATGTGTGGGTTGGCCATGCTGGGTAGGTGATCCCTATTGCCTTTGGTGGACGTCAAATGTCACGGTCATGTCAGGTTACCCAAAATAAAGATCATTTTGAGTTAAAGGCTTGTGGTGTATCAAGAAAAATAACTGCAGTTGATCTTATACTTGTCATGTGGATAATTCAACTTTGTTATAATATAACCATGTGGCAAGGAATCACAAAGCCTTTTGGCTTTCTGGGTTACCGCTTCATGTTCGAAAAGGGCGTTTGTTACGTAAAGGATGTTTTAAACTGTGATGGTTCTCCAATTTCCTATGATGCTTTTGTTAACAAGTTTGATCTTTTCAATTGTCCTTTCACGTTATATTGGGGTATTATTTTGTCTATCCCTCCCACCTGGAAAGTTCCTTCTAGTTACACAGTCGATCCCATCATTTCCTTAAATGAACGTATTTATAATGATTTCTGCTTTTCTGTTAGAAGTTCTAAGTTTATTTACGAGAAGGCGATTTTTGATTCTATAAGTAAGCCAAAGGCTGTTTTAAAATGGAACACCTCTTTCAACTTTGAGGACAATGTTTGGGAAAAATATTTCAGTGTCTTTGGTGTTCGGTTAGAGAAGCTAAAACACAAGTTTTTCAATTTCGTTTTCTTCACCGGATACTTGGTACAAATAGACTTTTATTTCTGATGAATTTAACGGATAACCCTCTTTGTTCGTTTTGTCAGAGGGAGGAGGAAACTTAAGATCATTTGTTTTGGAATTGTCATATTTCTTCTTTTTAGATACTGAAGAACGATTCCTCAAGAGAAATTTCGTTTTCACAAAAGAAGATATTTTTTTTGGTTTCAAAAGAATGATTAAACATCCTTACAATTTCTTAATTTTCCATGCTAAATATTATATTTTTCAATGTAAATTAAAAGACACGACACCTTCAATCGAGGAATTCCATTATAAGTTTTTATTTCTGTTGGATGTTGAGAAAACAATTTCATTTGATAACAAGAGCAAACGTTTTTTCCATTATGATAATCTGCTTATGTTTTTTACCGTCTCAGAAAACTGCCAAAATAATTTCCTTTCTAAATTATTCTGATATATTGTGTTGACTGATTGTAAAGACATCATTTTGCAATAAAGAGGTGGACAACAAAAAAAATCATTTTTTACTTTTTCATATATTATAAATGGTTGATATTTACTACTTATGATGTCTACGACCATATCACGTTGAAAATACCGGTTCTCGTCCGATCACTTTTCAGACTTGCGCTCTCCCGGGGAGAAGTGTCCACTCCAATTTGATTATCATTAGAGATATTATTGACTATTGTGTTATGAAAGAAAGTGATTGTGTTTTGGTCTCCATTGACCAGCATAAGGCTTTTGATAAAGTCAATTGGCAATTTTTAATGAAAGTTATAGAAAAACTCAACTTTGGTTCCAATTTTAGGAAGTGGGTTAAAATTCTGTATTCCAATATTTCTAGTCGTTTGTTAATCAATGGGATGCTTTCAGATCCTGTTCGTATCCTTAGAGGGGTGAGACAAGGTTGCCCGCTGTCGCCCTCTCTCTACTCCCTCATTGTGGATCCTCTTGCAAGATATATTGAGAATTGTAATGATATTGGTTTTAAGAATTTCAGTACGTACACTGGCCCGTTAAAGTTTTTACAGTACGCAGATGATGCTACTTGCGTGGCTAGTTCGATTAATGACGTCACTAACTTTTTCAATGTTTTTTCCCTTTTCCAGCATGCTACAGGCACGTCCATTAACATGTGTAAGACTTGCGGCTTGGACTTTGGGAGGCTGGCAAAAAGTACCATTCCTGTAAATATTAAATGGAACACGAATGAAATTAAAGTTACTGGTGTTACTTTTGGTGTGGGAAGGGCTGTTCATGTTAATTGGTTTAAGATGCTCGAGAAAGCCACGAATATTTTAAAAAGTTGGAACAACAGATACCTTTCAATTCTTGGTAAAGTGCATGTTATTAATACAGTTGTGTACCCTTTATTTTGTTGCCCCTGTTTGGCGTGCTCCTGAATTCTTTGTAAAGGAAATTCAAAGAGCCGTTTTTGCGTTTTTGTGGGAGTTAACAAACCCGAATTGGTAGCGCGAAATGTTGTTTGTCTCCCAAAGGGAGAGGGGGGACTGGGGCTTGACAATTTTAGGGTCAAGCTTGATTCACTTCTTGTTAAGCCAATGTTTCTTTTGTTTAGTGTTAAGGTCCCTCCGATTCATTTAGTTATTACACGTTATTTTATTGTCAGCAAAATGCGCAAGTCCTTTCCGATTGTGTGGTCAAACTCTAGACCAAATAGTGATGTTTGTACAGCGCCTTTGACGTATGCTTGCAATGTTATTGATACGTTAATGCTTAGTGATTCCCTGGTGGTGAATCCTTGTAAGAGGACAAGAGACATTGTTAAGGTATTGTCACCTAGCAACACTGTTGTTCGGGCTGATGTGAGGCAGCCGAGCCTTCCCTGGAAATCCATCTGGGATAATGTATTTGCAAAAACTTTAGACAACAGTTTGAAGTGCTTTCAATGGCGATTGTCACATGGTATCTTGAACACTGGTGAGAGAATAGCAAAATGGGGGATCGGTGATGGTTCTTGTCCGTTTCCTCACTGTAGTGAAGTTGAGTCCATGAGTCATTTATTTCTGGAATGTCAGAGGGTGGCCCCTATTCTTGCCTGGACTGAACGTATTCTGGGTAATTTCATGACGGGTGAAAGCTTTAGCTTCAGCGAAAGCAAGTTTCTGTTGGGTTACCCAAGGTCTAATATGCGGGTTAGCGAGTTCAATAGATTTTGGTATCTGTTGTGTGTTGTCAAATTCGCGCTGTGGAAGTCTAGATGTGCATTTAAGTATGATACTAAGTATTTAAAAGCTCCTGACATAATTACTCTTATTACAAAAGAGGTTAAAGATAGGGTATTGGCGGATCGCTCTCGTTTTTCCTATTCTAAGTTCAAAAAGGTGTGGCTTGACGGGCCATCCTTTGCCAAACTTGTGAATCATAAAGTTACTTTCAATTTTTAGGCTTTCAGGAGTCTCCAAGTACATATGTATTGCAATATTTCCAATTTTATTAAAAAGGTAGAAGTCCTCAAATATGTCTCAGAAATTGCATCTAGAACTGCAATCATTCTGTATTATGTTATGTTAAGGTATTATATTACGTCATGTTATTATATTATTTTTTGCCAGTTGGTATGTATAACGAAATGTAATTGAAACAATCCAAAAATGATGACACATTATGTTACATAAAATGTAATAGAAAACAATATGACACTTCATGAAAATAATTGTAAATAGCATGTAACTTATGGTTACATTATGTATATAACTTTTGTTCCTTTGTAAAAGGATGGTAAATAAACTTGAAAAAACCGAAGTCAAGCAACGTCGAGCCCAGTCAGTACTTGGATGGGTCACCGCCTGGGAATACTGGGTGTCGTAGACATTTTTATCTAGACAATTTTGATTTCATATTTTAATTTTTTTTGGTTTTTTTATGTTTGTTTTTTTGTTTTGTCGTCGGTCCGAGATGGGTTTGAGGAGAAAAGCAAGAATTTGGAACGAGTAACATTCATGATTTCTTCACTCACACCCTTTGACTGGAAAATCGGACAATAATTCATTTTCTACTTTTTCGGATATTATAAATGGTTGATATTTACTACTGATGATGTCTACGACCATATCACGTTGAAAATACCGGTTCTCGTCCGATCACCGAAATCAAGCAACGTCGAGCCCAGTGAGTACTTGGATGGGTGACCGCCTGGGAATACTGGATGTCGTAGACATTTTTATCTAGACAATTTTGATTTCATATTGTAATTTTTTTTTTTTTGGTTTTTTTTGTCGTCGGTCCGAGATGGGTTTGAGGAGAAAAGCAAGAATTTGGAACGAGTAACATTCATGATTTCTTTAGTCACACCCTTTGACTGGAAAATCGGTGTAATAATTGTTTGCGTATAGGTCAGACGAGTTGGCAATTATTCGACAATAATTCATTTTCTACTTTTCCATATATTAGAAATGGTTGATATTTACTACTGATGATGTCTACGACCATATCACGTTGAAAATACCGGTTCTCGTCCGATCACCGAAGTCAAGCAACGTCGAGCCCAGTCAGTACTTGGATGGGTGACCGCCTGGGAATACTGGGTGTCGTAGACTTTTTTATCTAGACAATTTTGATTTCATATTTTAATTTTTTTTTTTTTTTTTGTCGTCGGTCCGAGATGGGTTTGAGGAGAGTCTAGATGTGCATTTAAGTATGATGCTAAGTATTTAAAAGCTCCTGACATAATTACTCTTATTACAAAAGAGGTTAAAGATAGGGTATTGGCGGATCGCTCTCGTTTTTCCTATTCTAAGTTCAAAAAGGTGTGGCTTGACGGGCCATCCTTTGCCAAACTTGTGAATCATAAAGTTACTTTCAATTTTTAGGCTTTCAGGAGTCTCCAAGTACATATGTATTGCAATATTTCCAATTTTATTAAAAAGGTAGAAGTCCTCAAATATGTCTCAGAAATTGCATCTAGAACTGCAATCATTCTGTATTATGTTATGTTAAGGTATTATATTACGTCATGTTATTATATTATTTTTTGCCAATTGGTATGTATAACGAAATGTAATTGAAACAATCCAAAAATGATGACACATTATGTTACATAAAATGTAATAGAAAACAATATGACACTTCATGTAAATAATTGTAAATAGCATGTAACTTATGGTTACATTATGTATATAACTTTTGTTCCTTTGTAAAAGGATGGTAAATAAACTTGAAAAAACCGAAGTCAAGCAACGTCGAGCCCAGTCAGTACTTGGATGGGTCACCGCCTGGGAATACTGGGTGTCGTAGACATTTTTATCTAAACAATTTTGATTTCTTATTTTAATTTTTTTTTTTTTTTTTGTCGTCGGTCCGAGATGGGTTTGAGGAGAAAAGCAAGAATTTGGAACGAGTAACATTCATGATTTCTTTACTCACACCCTTTGACTGGAAAATCGGTGTAATAATTGTTTGCGTATAGGTCAGACGAGTTGGCAATTATTCGACAATAATTCATTTTTTACTTTTTCGGATATTATGAATGGTTGATATTTACTACTGATGATGTCTACGACCATATCACGTTGAAAATACCGGTTCTCGTCCGATCACCGAAGTCAAGCAACGTCGAACCCAGTCAGTACTTGGATGGGTGACCGCCTGGGAATACTGGGTGTCGTAGACTTTTTTATCTAGACAATTTTGATTTCATATTTTAATTTTTTTTTTGTTTGGTTTTTTTGTCGTCGGTCCGAGATGGGTTTGAGGAGAAAAGCAAGAATTTGGAACGAGTAACATTCATGATTTCTTCACTCACACCCTTTGACTGGAAAATCGGTGTAATAATTGTTTGCGTATAGGTCAGACGAGTTGGCAATTATCCGACAATAATTCATTTTTTACTTTTCCATATATTAGAAATGGTTGATATTTACTACTGATGATGTCTACGACCATATCACGTTGAAAATACCGGTTCTCGTCCGATCACCGAAGTCAAGCAACGTCGAGCCCAGTCAGTACTTGGATGGGTGACCGCCTGGGAATACTGGGTGTCGTAGACTTTTTTATCTAGACAATATTGATTTCATATTTTAATTTTTTTTGTCGTCGGTCCGAGATGGGTTTGAGGAGAGTCTAGATGTGCATTTAAGTATGATGCTAAGTATTTAAAAGCTCCTGACATAATTACTCTTATTACAAAAGAGGTTAAAGATAGGGTATTGGCGGATCGCTCTCGTTTTTCCTATTCTAAGTTCAAAAAGGTGTGGCTTGACGGGCCATCCTTTGTCAAACTCGTGAATCATCAAGTTACTTTCAATTTTTAGGCTTTCAGGAGTCTCCAAGTACATATGTATTGCAATATTTCCAATCTTATTAAAAAGTTAGAAGTCCTCAAATATATCTCAGAAGTTCCATCGGGAACTGGAATCATTCTGTATTATAATATGTTATGTTATTATTTTATTTTTTGCCAAGTGGTACGTATAACGAAATGTAATTGAAACAATTCAAAAATGATGACACATTATGTTACATAAAATGTAATATAATACAATATGATACTTCATGTAAATAATTGTAAATAGCATGTAACTTATGGTTACATTATGTATATAACTTTTGTTCCTTTGTAAAAGGATGGTAAATAAACTTGAAAAAACCGAAGTCAAGCAACGTCGAGCCCAGTCAGTACTTGGATGGGTGACCGCCTGGGAATACTGGGTGTCGTAGACTTTTTTATCTAGACAATTTTGATTTCATTTTTAAATTTTTTTTTGTCGTCGGTCCGAGATGGGTTTGAGGAGAAAAGCAAGAATTTGGAACGAGTAACATTCATGATTTCTTTACTCACACCCTTTGACTGGAAAATCGGTGTAATAATTGTGTGCGTATAGGTCAGACGAGTTGGCAATTATTCGACAATAATTCATTTTTTACTTTTCCGGATATTATAAATGGTTGATATTTACTACTGATGATGTCTACGACCATATCACGTTGAAAATACCGGTTCTCGTCCGATCACCGAAGTCAAGCAACGAAGATGGCGTCTCTAATACGAGAAGCATCTGTGCAACTTAGGTTGGATGTCAGTGAAAGTTCGTCTTCTGTTTTCGATATCTTGAAAGAGAAAGGAGTGGATCCTGCGAAAGATTTGTTGGCTGTTCAGCAACTCACGAGTCGTTTGTGGGATGTGACTTTTAAGTCAATGGAACTGCGAAGAAAGTTTTGGTCAGCCTTGTCAGTCGGTAAAGGTTATGCTGTTACTACGTATGCCCATTCCGCTACGCTCGTCACTGTTTTGCACATTCCCTATGAGCTGAACGATAACGTTGTTCGACATGTGTTAAGCCGGTATGGCAGGGTCGGTTGTGGGAGATTTCTCACCTGCTCAGACTATCCGAACGTTTTTAATGGGATAAGGCAATATAAAGTAGACCTGCGTAGTGATATCCCTTCCAGCCTTTTACTCGGAGGAAGGAATTGTTGGGTTAGATACCGAGGTCAACCCAGGACGTGCTTAAAATGTGGAGAGAGTGGACACGAGGCAAAAGAGTGTGATCAGAGGAAATGTTATAATTGTCAAGGGGCTGGACACACATCGAAAGAATGTGAGATACCTGTAAAGTGCTCAGTTTGTGAAAAATCAGGTCACAATTATCGAAACTGTCCTGTTTCCTTTGCAAACAAAATCATACCAGTACCGTTATCTTGGATAGTAGGCGAAGCCAATGAACTCCAGTCTGATGATATAATTCCTGAAAATCCTGAAAATGAAAACCCCGAAAGTAAGGACCCTGGACGTGATCCTGAAGTTGCTATAAGCAGCCAGATGGAGGAAAATGCTCCTCCTATGGAGGCTGAAGAATGCAACGAATCTGACCCTGAAGAGATGGGGGCAAAAGAGTTACCAGTGATGATTGATAGTCAGGAAGTCCTCTTTGACAGTAGCCAGGACGAGAACCCCATGGAAACTGGGGACTGGACCGAAGTTAAGAGGGGACGTAAAGTTCGTACCCAATTGGACCCAGGCTCCGGAAAGGCTTTGGTGACAAAGAGGAAATGCTCATCTCAGCAGGTCTCCACAAAACGCCACGAGTCTACGAGGTCTAGGAGACCCCTCTCTGAAGACCCCATGACCACCATCAGTCTAACACAGATTTATTTAGAGGACGAAGTTTGGCACTCGTGCACTGTAAAAGGATGCAAAGACGTTTTTTCTAAGTTTGACATTTTACTTGAACATCTGTCTGACTCTCACCCTTCAGTTAAACCTCCCAGTTATCCGTGTGCTTTAAAAGCATGCAAACAAACCAGTAAATCGCCTAAAGACTGGATTCTTCACATAGTGGAAGAGCACCCACAGTTCGTAGCTGAAAGAGAAGTAGAATTCTTTGATAAGTACTTTTTGAAAAGTAAAGTTTAAAGGCTTCGTTGTACTTCGCTTTTCCTTTATATTCGCAATGTTGAATTTTGCTATTGCAACCTACAATGTGTGTGGCCTTCGTGACAAGAAAAAGCGCACCAAGATTATACACTGGGGTAAGATCTTTGACTTAGATATTTTATTTTTGCAGGAAACTCATCTTTCCTCAAAAGAGGAATTTGACTGCTTTAAGAAAGAATGGCGCGGCCCCGTGTTCTTCTCCCCTAGCCTCTCAAACCACTCCGGTGGTGTTGCGATTGCTTTTAATGGTAAGCGTAATTGGAATTTCTCACAAGTTAAAAGAGACTCTATTGGGCGTTGTATCTCCATTCTTTGCTCTCTCCATGGTATCTACATGCATGTTTGTAATGTACATGCCCCCAGTGTCCCGTCTGATAGAAAGGAGTTCCTCCGGGAACTCGCTCCTTACACTCATGGTAGTTATCCCCTCATTCTTGCAGGCGATTTTAACTGTGTAATGGAGAATATCGACAGCTCCAGTGACTCACCTAGTTGCAATAGCCGTGCTGGACGTGCTGAAATTAATGAGATACTTTTGAGTCACAATCTTATCGACGCTTACCGTTCCCTCCATCCAGTACAGCCCGGGCACACTTGGTCTCGTTGCAATCAGCAGCAGAGTTCTAGAATTGATAGGCTATACATCCCGAGTTCGTTTGGGGTTTCCAAGGCTATTACTCTCCCCCTCCCCTTCTCTGATCATAATCCGGTTTATGCCGATGTTCAAATACGGACGAATATTAAGAGACAAAGGGGCTACTGGAAATTCAATGTTTCTCTTAATGAAAATGAAGAATTTTGTAATGACTTAATTTACCACTATAAGCTGTGGTGTACCCTTAAGCCAGGTTTCACCTCTCTCACAGATTGGTGGGATGAGGTAAAAAATAGAATTAAGTATTTGTCTATTCGTCATAGCGTTCGTATTGCCAGAGTCAAACGTGATCGTTTAAAGGACCTACAGTCCAAATTCACTCACTCTAGCAACGTTGAAATGATGTCAATTTTAAATGATGAAATCAGAGGTGCGTACATTAGGTCGAGGGTCAAATGTTTAGATGAAGAGGAAAAACCGAATGCCAGCTTTTTCAGACATGAAATGGAAAATGCTCGTAAGAAGGTTATCCATGGTATTCGTGACCATACTGGTAAAACTGTTCACTCCAAAAGTGAAATTGCTAACGTCTTCCACAAGTTCTATAGCGATTTGTATGCCTGTAAAAGTGAGAATGTGGATATTAAATCTCAGGATATTTTTATCGACTCGCTTAGTGCACAAATAAATGAGGTGCAGCAGAAACGGCTTGACGAGCCTTTCACCCTCACTGAAGTCAAGGGGGCCTTACACACTGCTACGAAAAATAAGTCTCCTGGTATTGATGGGATTCCGTATGAATTTTACTCTAAGTTTTTTGACATTGTAGGTAGTGATATGGTTGATATTTTTAATGAGTGTCTTAGTAGAGGTATGCTGTCTCCCTCCCAGAGGACTGGGGTGATCACGTTACTCCAGAAGGGCGGTGACAATCTGGACCCGGGAAACTGGCGACCGATCAGTCTTCTTAACTGTGACTACAAAATTATTTCCAAAGTACTGCAAAACAGACTCTCCAACGTTATGCCTGATATTGTTAACACTTTCCAGACTTGCGCTGTCCCGGGGAGAAGTATCCACTCGAATTTGATTATCATTAGAGATATTATTGACTATAGTGTTATGAAAGAAAGTGATTGTGTTTTAGTCTCCATTGACCAGCATAAGGCTTTTGATAAAGTCAATTGGCAATTTTTAATGAAAGTTTTAGAAAAACTCAACTTTGGTTCCAATTTTAGGAAGTGGGTTAAAATTCTGTATTCCAATATTTCTAGTCGTTTGTTAATCAATGGGATGCTTTCAGATCCTGTTCCTATCCTTAGAGGGGTGAGACAAGGTTGCCCGCTGTCGCCCTCTCTCTACTAACTCTTTGTGGAGCCTCTTGCAAGATATATTGAGAATAGTAATGATATTATTGGTTTTAGGAATTTCAGTACGTACACTGGCCCGTTAAAGTTTTTACAGTACGCAGATGATGCTACTTGCGTGGCTAGTTCGATTAATGACGTCACTAACTTTTTCAACGTTTTTTCCCTTTTCCAGCATGCTACTGGCTCGTCCATTAACATGTATAAGACTTGCGGGTTGGGCTTTGGGAGGCTGGCAAAAAGTACTATTCCTGTTAACATTAAATGGAACACGAATGAAATTAAAGTTACTGGTATTACTTTTGGTGTGGGAAGGGCTGTTCATGTTAATTGGTTTAAGATGCTCGAGAAAGCCATGAATATTCATAGGGTGATTTTGGTCCCTGTAATGGTGGGGCAGAATTTTTGTGTGGAGAACCCGATCTATGTATGGGAATTTCCTGGTCTGGATTCTTTCACCACTTACACAGAGATTGACTGCCTCAGGCAGAAATTACACGCTTGGGCTGGCCAAGTAACTTTGGTCAATTACCTCTGCAATCTTAGCTGGGATATTGGTTACTCCATCAACACACAAGTAGGTCTGTTTCTAGGATGTTTATAAACTACATCCTATTTTGTGTTCTGCATGCTTTTCAATTAATTATGGTAAACCCTCTAAAAATTTCCTTACTTTCTGTGCAGAAATAAGACAACAAACTGATAAGCGAAGGAGAACAAGGAAATCAAGTAAGAGCTTAGAAGATAAAGTTTCACGCCATTTCACCCCTGTAAGGAGAAGGCTAGGGATGATGTTTATTGCCTAATTGTCCGTGAACTGGAAAGATGTTATCACAGTGAAGGTTGTTGGAGTGAAAAAAAAAATCTTGCCCCATGACTACTGGGGACAGAATCACACTATGTTTAAAAAGTTGGAACAACAGATACCTTTATTTTATTTTGTTGCCCCTGTTTGGCCTGCCCCTGAATTCTTTATAAAGGAAATTCAAAGAGCCGTTTTTTCGTTTTTGTGGGGAGTTAACAAACCCGAATTGGTAGCGCGAAATGTTGTTTGTCTCCCAAAGGGAGAGGGGGGACTGGGGCTTGACAATTTTAGGGTCAAGCTTGACTCACTTCTTGTTAAGCCAATGTTTCCTTTGTTTAGTGTTAAGGTCCCTCCGACTCATTTAGTTATTACACGTTATTTTATTGCCAGCAAAATGCGCAAGTCCTTTCCGATTGTGTGGTCAAACTCTAGACCAAATAGTGATGTTTGTACAGCGCCTTTGACATATGCTTGCAATGTTATTGATACGTTAATGCTTAGTGATTCCCTGGTGGTGAATCCTTGTAAGAGGACAAGAGACATTGTTAAGGTATTGTCACCTAGCAACACTGTTGTTCGGGCTGAGGTGAGGCAGCCGAGCCTTCCCTGGAAATCCATCTGGGATAATGTATTTGTTAAAACTTTAGACAACAGGTTGAAGTGCTTTCAATGGCGATTGTCACATGGTATCTTGAACACTGGTGAGAGAATAGCAAAATGGGGGATCGGTGATGGTTCTTGTCCGTTTCCTCACTGTAACGAAGTTGAGTCCTTGAGTCATTTATTTCTGGAATGTCAGAGGGTGGCCCCTATTCTTGCCTGGACTGAACGTATTCTGGGTAATTTCATGACGGGTGAAAGCTTTAGCTTCAGCAAAAGCAAGTTTCTGTTGGGTTACCCAAGGTCAAATATGCGGGTTAGCGAGTTCAATAGATTTTGGTATCTGTTGTGTGTTGTCAAATTCGCGCTGTGGAAGTCTAGATGTGCATTTAAGTATGATGCTAAGTATTTAAAAGCTCCTGAGATAATTACTCTTATTACAAAAGAGGTTAAAGATAGGGTATTGGCGGATCGCTCTCGTTTTTCCTATTATAAGTTCAAAAAGGTGTGGCTTGACGGGCCATCCTTTGTCAAACTCGTGAATCATGAAGTTACTTTCAATTATTAGGCTTTCAGGAGTCTCCAAGTACATATGTATTGCAATATTTCCAATCTTATTAAACAGGTAGAAGTCCTCAAATATGTCTCAGAAGTTGCATCTGGAACTGCAATCATTCTGTATTATAATATGTTATGTTAAGTTATTATATTACGTCATGTTATTATTTTATTTTTTGCCAAGTGGTATGTATAACGAAATGTAATTGAAACAATTCAAAAAAGATCACACATTATGTTACATAAAATGTAATATAATACAATATGATACTTCATGTAAATAATTGTAAATAGCATGTAACTTATGGTTACATTATGTATATAACTTTTGTTCCTTTGTAAAAGGATGGTAAATAAACTTGAAAAAAACCGAAGTCAAGCAACGTCGAGCCCAGTCAGTACTTGGATGGGTGACCGCCTGGGAATACTGGGTGTCGTAGACTTTTTTATCTAGACAATTTTGATTTCATATTTTAATTTTTTTTTTTTTTTTTTTTGTCGTCGGTCCGAGATGGGTTTGAGGAGAAAAGCAAGAATTTGGAACGAGTAACATTCATGATTTCTTCACTCACACCCTTTGACTGGAAAATCGGTGTAATAATTGTTTCCGTATAGGTCAGACGAGTTGGCAACTATTCGACAATAATTCATTTTTTACTTTTCCATATATTAGAAATGGTTGATATTTACTACTGATGATGTCTACGACCATATCACGTTGAAAATACCGGTTCTCGTCCGATCACCGAAGTCAAGCAACGAAGCAAAGAAGCAACGAAGATGGCGTCTCTAATACGAGAAGCATCTGTGCAACTTAGGTTGGATGTCAGTGAAAGTTCGTCTTCTGTTTTCGATATTTTGAAAGAGAAAGGAGTGGATCCGGCGAAAGATTTGTTGGCTGTTCAGCAACTCCCGAGTCGTTTGTGGGATGTGACTTTTAAGTCAATGGAACTGCGAAGAAAGTTTTGGCCAGCCTTGTCAGTCGGTAAAGGTTATGCTGCTACTACGTATGCCCATTCCGCTACGCTAGTCACTGTTTTGCACGTTCCCTATGAGCTGAACGATAACGTTGTCCGACATGTGTTAAGCCGGTATGGCAGGGTCGTTTGTGGGAGATTTCTTACCTGCTCAGATTATCCGAACGTTTTTAATGGGATAAGGCAATATAAAGTAGACCTGCGTAGTGATATCCCTTCCAGCCTTTTACTCGGAGGAAGGAATGTAACTTATGGTTACATTATGTATATAACTTTTGTTCCTTTGTAAAAGGATGGTAAATAAACTTGAAAAAACCGAAGTCAAGCAACGTCGAGCCCAGTCAGTACTTGGATGGGTGGCCACCTGGGAATACTGGGTGTCGTAGACTTTTTTATCTAGGCAATTTTGATTTCATATTTTAATTTTTTTTTTGTTTTGTTTTTGTTTTGTCGTCGGTCCGAGATGGGTTTGAGGAGAAAAGCAAGAATTTGGAACGAGTAACATTCATGATTTCTTTACTCACACCCTTTGACTGGAAAATCGGTGTAATAATTGTTTGCGTATAGGTCAGACGAGTTGGCAATTATTCGACAATAATTCATTTTTTACTTTTCCATATCTTATAAATGGTTGATATTTACTACTGATGATGTCTACGACCATATCACGTTGAAAATACCGGTTCTCGGATGATGTCTACGACCATATCACGTTGAAAATACCGGTTCTCGTGTCTCTTTCGCAGCTTCCTTTTTCTCTGAGTGTGGCCTTTCTTTTTAGAACCGTGCTTGGTGTGAGATGTACGCTAATAAACTGCTTCTTTCTATATTTTTGGATTCTTATTTGGAACTTTTTTTGTGATTTTGTGGACGTTTTTCTCTACCCCTCGCTGCGTCTGTCGACGCACGCGACAACTTCTCTGCGGGTATGGATTCCGCGAAGCCCACATCCGGTACGTCCAGCACTGCAACGGCTACGCCTGCCCAGCGCTGGTCTGTAATGAAAACCAATAGTGTACGAATTACAGACAACAATCTCGAAGCGTGTGATCTGCTTACGGCCATAGCTAACGACATTGGGAAGGAGAACATATTGGGGTGTGTAAAATCTAATGGACAGTGGATTGTTACGTTGAAAGAAGCGGCGGATGCTGAACTCTTACAAGAGACAGGATTACTGATTGAAGGAGTCGGTTACGAAGTGAGAGGTATAACAAGAAACCTTCTTACGGTGAGTCTCTTCGGTGTGCCTTCCTTTATTAGTGATGAGGAATTATCTGTAAAACTGAAAGATTTTGGGTGTAAGTTGAAGGGAGAATGGGTTCATAAAACGTATGAGGATTTCCCCAACGTTGAGAACGGGATTCGGTACATCAGGCTTGAGCTACCCACCGATGCGAAGAGCCTTCCGTATTCGCTGCATATCTCCGGCGTGCACTTGAGACTCAAGCACAATGGACAATCTCGTGTTTGTAACATCTGCTTAGCAGATGATCACATCATGCGAGAGTGCAAACAATATAAGTGTACTGAATGTGGCCTACAAGGTCATAACGGTAGTAAATGTCCCGAGGTAAAGTGCTATAAATGCCAGGAGTACGGACATAAAAGTTTTGCCTGTTCCTCAACTGCGTCCGAAAAACCAGGAAAAAGCAAGGCGATTGTTGATGCAAACGATAATATGAGCTGCGACACAAACACAGAGGAAACTCAGGAACAAGGTGAAAAGAAAGACGGATCTACACTTGACGAAGAGAAAAACGAAACAAACAGCAAAGTTCCCCACACAGCACCGAAAGCTGCAAACTTAGCAGACGATGGAATACATATGGATACCGAGCCCTTTACAACTTCTAAGCGAATCCTATCTAGCGACGACGACTGGATCATTCAAAAAAGAAAAGCAAAACCAAATAAAAAGACAGCGTATCCGACGCCAAATTTAGACAAAGCTCGAAACTTCCATCCAAGGAAAACCAAAAAGGACCAGACAACAACATGAACTATTTTCTTAAATTTGTCATAATGTTTGTTCTAGCCTCCCTAAACTGTAATGGTCTGATAAATGCGGAAAAAAGAAGACAACTTTTCAATCACCTCATCACTAAAAGGTATGACGTCATTTTACTACAAGAAACTTTCTGGGACAGTACAATCCATGCTCAGGCTATACAAGAGTGGGAAGGGAACATTTTCTCTTCCTTCTCGCCCATCCTTCGGCGCAGAGGGGTGAGCTGCTTGATTAGAAAAGACAGCGATATTGAGGTGAACATTTGTACATCCGATAGCGATGGACGGACTCTATACCTAAATATTACTGTAGACGAACAACCGTTATCGATCTTTAACATCTATGCTCCTAACTCCCCGAGCGATAGAAAACTTTTCTTCGAGGACCTAGCTGGAAAACTGCAAAATATTTCCGACCCAATCGTCTTGGCTGGAGACTTCAATACTGTTCTTAACAGCTATCTCGACAAATATCCAACTTTGCCTTATAGCGACTCATCGAGAAAATCCTTGAAAAACATCATGTCGGATCATCAGCTCACAGACGTCTGGAGAGAGAGGCACCCTCATGTAGTCCAGTTTACGAGGAAATCCAGCAACAATACAAACGCGTCAAGAATCGACAGATTCCTCATCAATAAACATCTGAGCTCTTACGTAAAATCATGTTGTATGTCATGTTATCCTGACTCTGATCACGACGTCATAGAACTCAGGCTTGATTTCTCTGTGATTCCAAGAGGTCCAGGCGTTTGGATTTTTAACAATTCATTGCTTAAAAACAATGCGTTTTGTTCGGAAATTCGTGCTCTCGTAGAAAAAGAAAAATTAAACGTCCTTCGCGACATCGACTTTCTCCAGTGGTATGACAATTTAAAACTCGCCTTTCAGAAAATTTCATTAAAGTTCGCTAACCTTAAGAACCGACTCTCTCGCTCTCGTACAAAGAGTCTGGAAAAGCAAATCTGTTACGAAAGAACAAAAGCCCAAAAATATCCAGACTACGACACAACCAGATTGGCAAATCTCGAAGAACAACTGAGAGAAGAAACTCGAGAGAAGATTAGGGGAGCAGCTTTACGTTCAAGAATCAAATGGTTCGAGGATGGGGAGCGCTCCACTAGTTTCTTTCTGAACCTCGAAAAATCGCGTCAAATCAAAAAAGTTATGCGACAGATTCTCACCGATGATGGCGTTCTTGTAACCGAGCACGACAGTATAATGCAAGAGCAAGTTCGCTTCTATAGCGATCTATATACTTCGGAACCATCCGACGACTCAAAGAGAAAGATACTGTTAAATCATTTATCAAAGCGTTTGTCTGAGCCTGCTTCTAAATCTTGTGAAGGTAACATTACTGTCCAAGAGTTGAAAAACGCCCTCTTTGATATGGATTCTAACAAAAGCCCTGGCTTAGACGGGCTTACCAGCGAGTTCTATAAGGAATTCTGGGACGTGCTGTGCGATATTTTTCTCAGACTTACAAAAGAAATTTATAAATCGAAACAATTATGTGATACCATGAAAACTGGTCTCATTACACTTATTCCTAAGAAAGGAGATCTGAGGAGGCTTAAAAACTGGCGACCAATCAGCCTCCTTAACTCGGATTACAAAATTATTACGAAAGCACTTGCTAACAGAATATCAAATGTAATTGGGACTCTAGTTTCTGAAGATCAAACTTGCTGTGTTCCTGGTAATGACATTGCAGATAATGTTCTTATTATGAGAAATATTGTCGATTACGTTACTGACAATAACCTTGCATGTTATGTACTCAAAATTGATCAACTCAAAGCTTTCGACAGAGTTAATCACGACTACGTCTTCGAGGTTCTCACGTCAATGGGATTTGGTCACGATCTCATTCAATGGATTAAAATTCTTTATACCGATATCCATGGTTGCATTAAGCACAACGGCTACCTATCCGAAAAATTTCAAATCCAGAGGGGGGTCCGACAAGGCTGTCCTATCTCTGCTATCTTATATGTTCTGTCTGCCGAGCCTTTTCACGATGCTATCTATTGTTGTAAATATATAAATGGTATTGAATTTATGGATCATGAGGCCAGAATGTTTCAGCACGCAGATGATACGACCTTTTTTCTATTTTAATTTTTTTTTTTCTATCGTCGTCCGAGATGGGTTTGAGGAGAAAAGCAAGAATTTGGAACGAGTAACATTCATGATTTCTTTACTCACACCCTTTGACTGGAAAATCGGTGTAATAATTGTTTGCGTATAGGTCAGACGAGTTGGCAATTATTCGACAATTCAATAATTACTACTTATGATGTCTACGACCATATCAGGTTGAAAATACCGGTTCTTGTCCGATCACCGAAATCACAACGTCGAGCCCAGTCAGTACTTGGATGGGTGACCGCCTGGGAATACTGGGTGTTGTGGACTTTTTTGTCTAGACATTTTTTATTTCTTATTTTTTTTTATCTATCTTCGGTCCGAGATGGGTTTGAGGAGAAAAGCAAGAATTTGGAAACCCTGAGTGACATATTTTTAGAGAAGAAAATACATACTTCCAATACATGAATGTATTGGGGCATATAAAATTTTTAATTGTCCTTGAAGTAGAGTTGAAGCAAGCGAAGGAAAACATACAACAACAGCATGAGAGTCCATTTCTTGATATCATAAATTTGCATACTCAGCCAACGTTTATTCATGATGTAGATGTAAAGTAAAATCATCATTGTTCAATGGATTGCCCTTGAATTTGTGGTTAAATTCAACATTTTTGGTGTTTAATGAAGCCAACATTCCAAAATGTCATTTTCAAGTCACCAACCTTTAAATGACTGTTCCATTTAATTTACCTGTACATCCTGTTGGACCAAAGGCATAGAACTCAGGTAAACAGGTGTCACATCGTCTGCCTCCAACTCCTTGTTTACACCGACACTGACCCCCCTGGGTGGCATTCGCTGCTCATGCTTCCGACCACATCACAGTCGCAGTCTGTGGCACCATCAAAGAAGGACGTCACCAGCGAGAAAACACGGGCGGGACAAAATTCTTCATCACTCGTGCCAGTTCTAGGAGAGAGAGAGATGACCAAGGATCTTTAAACATCACCATCAGAATTATATCCAAGAGCAATGCTAACAAAACAAACTGAAAAAGATATGAAAATGATTGAGAAGCGTCTAAGGGAGCAATGACGATGAGATGGGAGAGGACAAAATAATGGAGAAAGATCTGCATGGTTAGAACCAACATCCACAAAAATGCTTTCTAATGTAAAAAATTGAGTCAATCGTCTTGTCAAAATTTCTAAAAAGGAAATACCAAATACCATTGGAAAAGAATATCTTTCTGTATATGGCAAGTAACCACCTCTAACACCACCTCAGATGATTGCCTGGCAATTGTCCCTGCATGCATTGTCTCCGGAAATTGGTTTCTACTGAGGTGGGTGCGGTAGGTAAACTCACTCAGGGAAACCGCCTCTTATTACTCCCAGAACCAACACACCACGAACAAAGTGTTATCCTCTGAGTGTAGTAGTAGCTGTCATTTGATTTTGTTGACTTACTCCAAATTCTGTCAGAAACTGGGATTGAGAAAGTAGGACCAATCCAATTGTCCAGATGAGATTTTCTTTCTGGTGATCCTTACACAGAGACCTCACAGAATATGAATCATTAGACTATATTGAAAATTAAGAGGTCTTTTTCTATGATTTGAGATTTTGTTTTACCTCTAAAAATGATTGAATGGGTGAAACAGAAAGAAACGTCACTTCATGGCACCGAGGTCGTTCCTCCTAGTTTACTGCCATTAAACTTCCTGCAGATTTGATGTATGTACAACTCCAGAAGTTATTATTATCAGCAAATTACACTCCAAGAAATCTTTTTTTTTTGGTATACATCACTGTAAGATTTGATAAAAAACACTAATAAATTACTAGTGAACGAGAAAAGATTTCAGTTCCTGAACTATTGCATAAATCTCTCAGCTCTACCAAAACCATGTGATCAGACTTCCAGAACAGTGTGTTTTCTACACACCAAGACAAAGAAGTATTTCAACATGACAACATGGGTTTGTCTTTAGTCACTAACCCCAGGCCACTGGTTCGTGCATCACATCTCGAGGCAAACTCGCTGGATAGAACAGGTCCAAAGAGACCCTCTGTGTTAAGGAATTCTATGGGCACAGCCACGACTCGATCTTGCGATAAAGAGTAATGAATATAAGAAGCATGAATATCCAGAGTTTCTGAAAATGAGTCATCTAGTAATTACTTTAAAGTAACTCCACACTTGCGATTGTATTATGACAGAATCTGGAATATGGATACCAAATATAATATATTTTATAATATAAAAATTTAACAAGCTGTTTCAAAGTTTCCAACCAGGAATTGGCTCCATAGCTTGAATTAGAGTAAACAGAGAAAACTATGTTTTAAAATCAAATAAAAACATGTAAAAGAACTCTAACTTTTTCATTGTCCTGCATCTTACCAGGAGTAGTTTAGCTCCTCCTTGGAGGGTGGACTCTACATTAACGATCCAAGACCCCGGTGCGATAAGGAATCTTCTCCCAAATGCTGGATCTTCATTGAACACCTCTGCGTCTAAGACCAGGAGGGACAGAGTGGTATGTTTGATGTGCCGGCCAGAGCTGTCCCTTGACCGTTACCTGAGGGTGTGATGGTGACTCGTACCCTCGTCAGACCCTGGGTGATGACCCTCAAGAGTATCTCATATTCCCCACTGGATGTAGATCGGGGAATTGTTAAAGTGGTGGAGGTTGATTCCTGATGATTGCAAAACAAAATGGTTCCAACAGTAAAAGATTTCATTCTGAATAAAAAAACATCATGAAAAAATTGCTACCACCGCAGAACAAGGTTGTGATTTGAGAGTCAGAGGAAACAAGCAGAAGAGAAAAAGAAAAAAAACTACTACAAGCAAGAAAAACAATTAAACACATTTAATGTCATAAATGTGTCAATCAGGAGACAAGGACAAGATGTTCTGATAAATATTGGATATGTCAATTGAGATGAATCCAAAATTGGAAGACAAAAGGAATATGAATATAGGCTAATTCTCCCATCATAACAACACATCATAATACAATGATAAGAAACATGGGTTTCTTATTATTCAAATTTTCACTGTCACACAGGAAGAAATTAAATATTTATATTTAATAATCAGTTTAATGTCTATTAATATTTTGGAATTTTGCACCTTCACATTGAAGTTTCATCAAGACAATAGTAGGATGTTACACTCGAATGTCGCCTACCAATAATGTTGCATCTGGGAAATAGAATTGAACTTTATCAATTATACAGTGGCAATAAGGGAAGATTTTAAATTCTACATAAAAATCATTACATTCTTTTGTGTCAATGTCCTTTACAACATTTTCTCCATCTCAGAGATCTGGTACAAAAAGAGAAAAGATGTCACATGTCACAGTCCTTAATTCTGGGTAACTTGGACAGTGCTCGGTGACTTACTGTGCCGGTGAGGGTAACATATCCAAAGTGGCTGTATCCAGAGTAGGCATTATCCCTCTCAAAATTTGGGTGATTGAAAGACTCAAACTCTGCTGAGATGTGATGTAACGTTGGAACAAATGATCCGGTAGATGCTCTGAAGGAAAGCAAAGAGGGATTTGAATAATTTGTCATAACAATAAATATGTTTCTAAAGAATGGGTTGGTATACAGTGTAACGCAATTTAAATCACATATGCTGTGCTATGTATAACCTGATTGTGATAACCTATATTACTGCAATTTAAGTACAACGCAAATCAGAAAAACAAAATAAAAAAGAAAACCTAAAGTACCATGAAGTTAATGTTAACAGAAAGAAGCTGAATGATTTTGTAGGAACGACAAATAGGAATTATTTGTAAGAAATCTGAATTTCGTAAAGAAAATTTGTGTATACAATGTAACACATTTTTAAACCTTATATACTTTACTGTATATAACCTAATTGAAGTTACCTGTATATTACAATTTAATTACAATGCAAATCAGAAAAACAAAAAAAACAAAAGCGATATACTGCAAACTACGTTAAATGTTGACTTGTTAGTGAAAATTTGACATTAATGCAATTATAACAGAGGCTGGGTATTAATGTTGAGAGTATATGAATGGTATATTCCTCATTGAAATTTAAACAAATATGTACAAGGAATGTAACAGCTCACTGAATGTTGCATCTTATGTTGCTTGAACATTGCTTGATACAGCAGACTAAAGGTACGAGCGATGAGAAGTGCATGGTTGTTGAAGGGCTATTCAAATAGCAGTTACATTTATAAGATTTCACTAAACTTTACCACTTTGTCACTCAGAGGTAAATCACACAGCTGGAGTATAATTTCCAGAATCAAACTTTTGAGATCACTGGGCATAACATATAAAGCAGCTCTTACCTGTTACACTGTCTCCCTGTCACTCTCCCCTACAACTGCACACGACGGTGACCTGATTACACTCTACAGATGTGGCTCCTCCGACATCGCAGCCACAGTCGGAGCAGCCGTCCGCATTCTCGGAGGTGAGGTTGAAGTACCCAGAGAGGCACTGATCGCACTGTCTGTTGGTCGTCAACGTCTTACAGAGACACTGACCTGTCTCGGAGTCGCAGAGGTCCAAACCGTTGACAGTTCCAGCGACGAAACAATTACACACTGCGGGAGAGAAAATCAGAATGTTCAAGGAGAAAGGTGAGAATACGTCTAAGAATACAGTAGCATATCAATGCTGTTTGGTCCATTCTGTTGGGCAATACTCGATGAAGAATAAATGGGAAATTAACGATATCGTGTCAGTACTGTCCTTAAATACACTGAAATAGAAAATGCAATGCTAACTGGAAAATTTCAATACCAGATGGAACAGCTTTCAAGTGATATGGCAAATGGCATGATGTTGTCCTTCAAGGGAACTGGCATGGATGGTAGCCAGATGTAATGCAGAGAGAGAATCAAGTACCATAGTACCTAGACCAAATATTATTACACCAGGAAATTTATGTGAATCTGGTAACAATGTACGGTTTTAGGCATTGAGTCGAAACGAAAATCAATGAAAATCTTGCATTGCAAGCAAGCACCCAACCCTCTTACCCATTTCACCAAAAACAAATATCCACGTAAAAGTGTACACTAGTAACCAGTCATTGATAAGCTTACCTTTGCAACCATCAGGGTTGACGTTGCTCAAGTCGTAGGTGGCAGGAGCACACTGGTCACATCTTGGACCAATAACATTGGATTTACAATAGCAGTCACCCAGAGACTTCAGGTGGTAGGGAAAAAAAAAACATCAATGTAGACGTAGGAGAAGAAAACAAAGCTTGAAAGCCAGAAGGCCTCTAGCAATATTTTTTCTCAGTGCCACTGCGGATCAAATTTTGATAATTGTGAAGGGGCTCAGCCCTAAGGGACTGTTGTAGGATTCAGGGATAAAGTTCCTGGGAAGAGTTGGGGATATTTGTGATTTCAAGACTATTTTACACAAATAAACTCTGTGTTAATATCACAGTTTTACTTCTATGATGATGGGATGAAAGTCAACAAGCTGTCTTTGATTGTTCCCAGATAATATAGATCCGTTTTTCATCTAAATATTAAAACAAAGCCCTAGCTTTCATGCCTCGTAGAGGAAAAAATGCAAAATCAACTCCGAGGAGAGAAGAGTCGGATTAGACCCTGTACATGGAAACAAAAGCGTGAAAGATTCTTTAAACTGCCTACAGTTATTGTGCTGACAATCATTTGGCTTATTTCTGGACATATACATTGGGGTGCTGCAGGGCAGAAGATTGTCTACGACTCGTTTTATCGTGTTGCTCCTCCAGATTCAGAGTGACAAACATCATCGCAGTGTCTCAACCTCTTTGTAAGTTTGTCAGAAAAAATTGTGAGTTGTTGACATGGTCATTTTGTATCAGTGTGGATTTACAAGAATATTATGAACATTATCTGGCCTGTTCTATTAATCGTACCAAGCCTTGGGAATTCTGTTCATCGACTACACATTCTCCCTTTTGAATGCTGGTGCCGTTCCTTGTCCCCGGGATGTGGCAATCGCACGGTTGGCATCCATCTTCGTCTGTCCTAGACTTGCCGGCAGGGTGGAAAAAGAAGAGTTTGCAGGATTCACAGTTCACACCTGATGGGGGAAAATGAAGGAATAAAAGGTCCCCCGATGCTGACAATGGAATACATTTTAGGTTGGTCATTTCTTCAAAGGAGGCAAGCAAGGGGAGAGGTCATACTGGAAAACTATAATGCGTAAGTGAAAACGAGAACATTGGCATTGTGAAACAGAATAGAGTGCAACAGTGCAGCGAGGTTTCAATAAAGATGAAGACACTTTTGCTTTATCTTATTGAGGTGCCATAATTAACAACCCAAATGTCCCACACAAACGACCACCTTACACCGCCACAGCAGATTACAAATTTGCTTCCACCAATGAATACAAAGGAAAATTCTTTGCACAATACTCAATTTGTGACATCAGCATATTAAGTATTAGCTAATTTCACACTTGCCTTTCTCAGATATTGCACCACGTCATGTGGGTGCTATATGTTACGACGTTATGTTACAATAGTTTAATTTCGCATAAAATGAAGACAAGTGAAGAAGTAATGTTAACCTAAAGCAAATGACAGAAAGTGTATGCAGTGTTTCTCTGGATTCATTTCTGATACAAAGCAGGATTTTGTGATAAATCTTTGACTATCATTGTCAATATCATGTATAGACAGATATGAACCTCATTTCTGGCTTTTTCGAAGCTGGAACATAGGGTTTGAAAAATTTTCAGTGAAAGTCAAATTCTGTGGAATTTGTCATAGCCCTACAGAGAAAAAAAAACATTGTTCAAGCCCTATTTTTGGATAAATGGATATTCACATGCATTCTCATTGATCTGTTTGATTCCAAGTAACAGTGATTGACTGCTATCCGTTCTTGGTGAGTCTGAATTTTGTAGGACAAACAAAAATGTCGAGACTCTTCATATTCAAATATATGAAAGACGAGTGCACAGTTCTCTTTCAGATTCTGCGACATGTCATCTTTTCTTCTATTTTCTCTTCCCTGAAACACTGACGAAGAAAGATAGATAACCAGGAGATTAACAGTACAACTCATATCCCAGCTTTAACATATTTATGAACAACACTGCAATATTAGCGATAGCAGCTGGACACTTCTAAGCTACATAACTCCAACTTACCTGCTGTGTTATTTCTGCAGTTAAGACAAACCCCACCTCCTATCGGATTGCCCTGTCGATCAAGACTCCCACTGATGTTGGCAATATCAGCATCAAAGATGCATTCTTCACTGTGACCAAAGCAATTGCACTCTGAAATAACAAAAGGCACACAAATCTTACAAAAAGAAAACTGAAAATATGATGAAATAGATAAGAAGGGAAAGCAATAAAACAATGTACAAATGACAAAACCTGACAGCATTGAAATCGTTAATTGTACTACTTGCAGGCCCGTAACTCCAAGAACTGTCATTGGGGAGGTCACAAACACCTCACAGACGGGGCATGAACACTGGTAGCGTAGGTGCATTTTTCTTGCCCTGTGGGAGAGCCCCAAATGGGGCCAATCATCACTTACGTACCAGGCAGAACTGTGGATTATCTGAGCACAGAGCAACAGAAAACTTTAACAAAGAAAAAATATCCCCAGATACAGTGTTCGCACTAAGGCGTGAGGTTGTGTGATTCTCAAATTTGTCTCCTGAATCCAGCACAAAGATAAATCTTATGCAGGGAATGCCGCACACTTTAAATTATAAATGTACACAATAAAATTGCAATAGAATTTTCATCATGTGACAGCTCCCTCCTTGATTTTGAAAATCCCTCCCAAAAATGTTCTGTTAGAGAGGGATTTAGCATCCTGGCTCAATTCATTCCAGGGTTGTGCTGAATCAAGCATGCAGGCAACTGATAAAGAGATGGACAGGACAGTTAGGCCTTGTTTGCCTTTAAGAATGCACCCGTACTTTACAACAAAGGCTAAAAATACTTAAAGTAAGAGTGCGTTCTTACAGTAAATGTAAACAAGGCCTTATTGGGAACAATTTCCATCAATAACTTCGTGCCACAGATTGAGAAAAACCAGATCAAGCTCAAACGGTCTAAAAAAAAAACCAGAAAGTCAAATGACTTTGTGATTCCTTGCCAATAGATAATTTATTTATACACACAGGTCCAGGTTTGACTTGTTTAAGAGGCTGATTAGGAAATTTGCTGATGTGGATGTTAGTTCTTACTCTTTTTGATTTACTCATCCCTGTGATAGTGTGTTGGCAGGTGTGTTATTCCTCTCTACCATATAGGACACCCTCAGTAAAATACCCTGCTGATGGCAACAGTGGAGGACAGAAGATTTGTTACCTCTACTCCCCCCCCCCCCCCAATAAGGGACCATTAAAGTAATATGAACAATCCATCTGCTGTAGCTAGAATTTCAAAAGATGATTATCTTTTAAATGACTTTTCATTTTGGATGGTGATCAGTCATCATTTGTTAGGCACTCATATGTGAGGAAGTTTTCTAGACTGGGAGAGTGGAGCTCCTCTTTGCCATCCAATTTTGTAAGGTGAAATTTTGGCAATGCCCTTACTGTGAATGTTGTTAAGAGGACTGTTAATAATTAAATCTGCTGGAAGATTTTTGAAGTTGTTATAACAGAAAAGTTGCCTTGAAGATGCTTATGCGATAAAAATATTGTCCCTCTATCCAAATGTTGAATGAGAGTTTCACCGTCGACATTTTGGTTGACATTTTAGTACGATTTCAAACATGACATTCAGCAAGATTGCTGAAACCTAAAAATTTGACTGTAAAATTTTCAATGGAAATGAAAAATAACGCCGCAAACACTTGTTTTTGTTGTTGTTTGAAGTAAATAGGATGTAGACGGTGCTTACTATAGAATTTCTTTGCGCCCATATGGTCTCCCTGGAGTTTAAAATGCATTGATCGACTCCATGTACCGATCGACTGAATCTACCACTACCATGCATACAGTGCTAGTACTTACAGTACAAGGCTAGGCCTACACGCTATTCAAATTTCAACTCCAACTACGCATAGCAATACACTATACAGTAGCGTTAGTGGCAGCAACCTGCCAACGACGACTTACTCCAAGCACTTCAAATCTCCATAAGATTTCCTCGTACAGATCAAATATCAGTATCACAAACCCCAGAATATGCTGAGTTCAACTGAAACTGAGAAACATTTCCTCGACGTTCTGACTTCTACAATCACATTGTACAGCTGTTGTTTACTGCCTAACGTACTGTAGATCCACATCGACTACATGTGCTGCATAGTGCAGACAGCACATATCGAGCTGCCTGGTCTGGAATTTGTGCATGTGAAGTACGGTACGGTATGGGCATGAAATTTGAAACCACTTGACATAAGGATGCCTCGAGCGTCCAGTGTTATCTTTATTGCTTGTGCATCGCAGGTATAACTTGAATGTGCTTGCAAACAGCTTATACAAATGATGAACGCGAGATACCGTAGAATCCCTCAAGATTGTCATCCTTCAGAATCACATATGGTGCTTACAAGCTCCTCTTAATAACGTCACATTCTTACCTCTCATTCCCCCAAACAAGCTTTCACCTCCACCAAAAACAATAGGGATCATCTACTCAATATGGGCAACCTACATGCCAAAAATGAAATTACTCAGAGTTACCCTTCTTGAGACAGAGTGTTTACGAGCAACCGTCACACACACACATTCACACACCCTCACATACACACACACACACACGACATCAGGACTGCATAGATTCCCCTGCCTACGGCAAGGAATCAAAAAGGAACTCACATCCTTAAGTAAATAGTAAGGATGGTGTCTGGACTGCATGTTGACTCCCAGAAACAAGAGATTGTTCTTGGATGTGCTTTGCCACCAGGTGTAGTTCTCTCCCACAGTGGAATCTAAATCCACTGCATAGCTTGGAGGATGGGCTAGCGTCACGTTGTTGCTATCGCATATCGGACGTACTCGATCCTTGGCAGCCTTTGTGATTTCTCGGTGGGTATAAAAATCCTCGCTGGGCTACCACGTCACTTGTGCAGTCACTGGCTTGTTCAGTGCAACATTCACGAGTGGGCTTTGAGCGTGGACTTCAACCTTCAAACACAGTGTCAATAAGAAGATGGCAGAGCAAAATTTTTGGTAGCCTCTGGTAGCACCAGCCATCCTGTTTCTGAAAGAGAGAGTGCATACAGATGGTTACCTTGCAGAATCAATAAATAACAGGCTGAAGCAGGGCTCCTGCACTTTACAGAAGATCACTTTCATGAGTTTTCACAGGACCAAATAAGAACTTCCATGACCTTCCTCCTTCTTTCTTACACAAAGTTTTCACCTATAACAGCTGCAAAAGCAGACTTAAAGTGAGGAATAGTATGACTGAGAATACATTTTGATATATTATGAATGACAACTTCGGCACAAGGTCACTTTCTGAAAACTTCCATGACTTTTCAGGACTACACACACTCTCCCTATGATGAATTTCAAAACGTTTCGGCCATGCCTAATTTTCCATTTCCATGACTACTCCAGGTTGTCCATGAGTACAGTACATGACTGCAGAAACCCCCACAGGTTACTATAGGTTACTATTACGGACAACAGGAATACAAAAACATCAGTCAGCTAATCCATTATATATTCACATCATGTACTGTAGGCTTTTTCACTTATTCTGCAGTTTTCAAAAAGTTTTATGATCCTCTGGGAAATAATACTTTCAATAAATAGCATTGCTAACATAGGAAGTTGCATGTTCAGTGATTGTACAGTCAGATTAAGATGGAGATTAATTTACAGCCTCACCTGTCCTAAACTTATCCCTGCATGTAATTTTTCAGTTTCTTTAAATACAGTAATATTACTTCACCATGAAAGTACAGTACACCAGTCAAAATCTCTTTGCAATTGCATGGAAATTTTAACGACACTATCATTTAAGTACTGTATTGCATTTCTAACATTTAGTTTGCATACAGTGTGCAAGTTACAATATGTTTATTTGTGCGACGCGTACACAGTTGCAAAATTTTTTTAAAAGCCACAGGTTGAATCACATCCACTGTTTCCGATCATTCTTTCGTTGGAATGGCTTCCCCAGTTTCTGTCACACTCAAGCGTACTTACTATGGTGTTTTCACTGGGACCCCATACCATAGCCAATTACCTTCCTAACATTTAGCTTCAAAATTACTCTCTTGTTGCTTTTAATGTATGAAAAAGTAAAAAATTAATTATTGTCGAATAATTGCCAACTCTTCTGACCTATACGCAAACAATTATTACACCGATTTTCCAGTCAAAGGGTGTGAGTAAAGAAATCATAAAAGTTACTGGTTCCAAATCCTTGCTTTTCTCTTCAAACACATCTCGGACCCACGATAGAAGAAACAAAAAAAAAAAAAGGAAAGGAAAGGAAGAAATCAAAATTGTCTAGAAAAAAAAGTCTACGACACCCAGTATTCCCAGGCGGTCACCCATCCAAGTACTGACTGGGCTCGACGTTGCTTGACTTCGGTGATCGGACGAGAACCGATATTTTCAACGTGATGTGGTCGTAGACATCATAAGTAGTAAATATTATCCGCATGAGAAGATCTTCAATATGACATTTGTTGTATCAGGGAGGTGTGATTTAGAAGGAGGCACAACTAATTCCTTCCTTTGAACATAACTAATTGTCGCCAAAGACATCTGCTTTGTTCACCACTTACAGATTCGATGAGCTTAAAACGTATGAAGATCTTAACGTGAAAGGGCACCATGTCGTCTCTTACGTCGTCAGTTACAATGGAAAATTTTGTCCATAGTTATAACATTGCCAATCGCTATTCTTGAAAATTAGTTTTCACCTTTTCCACGCCTTCTGACGTTTATCATAGTAAACCAGTTTCAGTATGTGTAATATGCTGAACATGGGTACACCTACTACAAATTGCAAAACTTTGCGGAAATTGATAAAAAATTCAATAGTAAATTATAGTCTTATGTTCATTTTAATCATTTGCATAATGCAAAAGCCCTAAACCTTATTCTTATACGCCAGTCCATCTTGATTCGGAAGAGATAACCAGTCATTTAGACTGGTGAGCTTTCAGTCCTGTCTTGACTGTCGGCAACAACCTTGGCATCAAATAATTGTTCTAAGTAATCCTTTTCATAGGATATAAGCAGGTGTGAATAAATTTACTTGGATCCCGTCTAAAAACTGGATACATCACACAAAAGTAAGAGGGTGCTTTAAGTCGTACTCATCCCTTATGAATTGGGACTCTTATCACACCGGAGAAAATCGAACAGGATTAGCATAAATTTAACTTTCAGTTGTAAGTCCTTCTAAATTGTACCTCCCTGATTGCATACACGAATCTGCCCATTTTGCTTCAGTCGGAGGTGTAATCCGCCGATTGTAAGTGCTGTATAATGTCAGTTATTTCTTGCATTTTACTTCAATTGTTCTATTTGCATATTTTGAGTTGAACGTATATTATCATGCTAAGTTACCACAAACGAATGCCACTTTTACGCTTGACTGATTTTGAAACTTAGATAAAAGAGCCGAAGAAAGGAATGATAGCGATCTTTCTCATTGTGTTACGCTCCTAGCCACATGCCATTGCTCTGTTCATCATCTACGGAGCCGCATCTACATACCTCACCCGTATTCCAACGCTACCTTTCATTACCAGTCCTCAAACTTCCGACCAGTCTGTCATATACTTGTTTCGGCCTTTTCTGTTGCTTTACCAGGCTAGCAACGGTTCTCCCCTTCGTTGACGTCATTATCTGGAACTCTTTCATAACAACGCTTTCTTGAGTTTCTTTTCCTTATCGCTCGTTGTTGGTTTACTGCCCTGTTACGCCGACTCTCCTGTTACGGACCAACCCTGGCAACAGGAGGAGCCCAGATGGAGCCGGCCCACCAGAGGTACCTCGCGGGTGTTACGGTTAAGGCTATCGGAGAACCGGTATGTTCATTTACTTCAGTTATTTGCTGTAATTTATTTGCAAAAGCAAGTATTTTGACATAAACGAAACCGCCTCTGATTTCCTCCTTGTCTCACCTGTCTTGGTTTGTGTCTTAGGCCTATCTCTAATAACTTGACTTCGTAACTGTGCGTATGGTAAACTTTGCCTTTGGCAGGGAGTCCAACCATGTAGGTCGAATACCGTTTTCAACGATTGGAAACTCCTTATGTTAACAAGACAACAGTTGCCATGTAAGTAAACCGTCAGGTTACAAGTACAATAACAAGAACTTTACCTTTAAAGAAAGGTGGCGCCCTTTCCATCGTTGCAAAAACGTTCCTCGTCTTTCACTAATACCGTGATAATAATGTCGTGAGCCAAGTACCATTGCTGGACCCGGTTCTTTATTGGAATTAACCAAATGGACCCTTACAGACAAAACCAAAAGAATAGACCCGAAAAATATTTCGCTGATTTCTCTGATTAGTATTTGCTTTGAAAGTTGAGCTTCAGCACGAGCCTGAAATGTGTGACGTAGAACCGACAAATACTTTTTTTTCCATTTTTGCACTCTTCGTGTTTGTGGCAAGGTGTTGGACGCAAAAACTGTTTAGTTCAGAGATTAAACCAGTTCAATGTTATTTACAGAGCAATGTCATTTAAGTCAACTAATCCTTAAACAATTAGGTAGCTACGAACAATGCTTTCAAAGGTAGGTGTAAGCCATTCCCTGGTGAAACGAAGGTCTTATCACCTAATAAGAGATCAGAACAGCACTGTAACCCATACCTTAATTGAGCTACAAATCAAGGGCAATGTTCAAACTAGATTTGTCGATACTACGTCACAACCGATTGATTTCTAGCGGCAGGCTCGTACCTCGAATATTTACTAAAATGATTCATTTTGCGAATGCTTTGAGATATTTCCTGAAAATGAGAACGATGACTTTCCTACAATAATGTTTGCATCTTTTTAAGAGACATGAAAAACGATGGTGGAGAATTCCTTAAAAAAAACCGTGTTCTCCCAGTTTTGTAAGAGTTTCATGACTAAGAACCTAAGATTCTTCGCATTCCTCAGTCTCTGTAGGAAGAGCATTCTCCTCTATTTGGCTACTAATACCGGTTTCCCGTTTACTTCCGCGGTCCTTTCTTTCAGCCTGTGATTTCTTTCAACGTTTTCACTTTTCAGTGTGAGGGGTGGGATTCGTCTTGTTGGCAAACGGTATGGGACATTCACGAAAACTATGATTAGAAACTTTGTCATCTTATCTTCGGAGGAACAGTTTTTAGATGCATGTCCAATCTCTTGACATTTGAAGCATACAACCTGGCCTCACTGTTTAGCTTTGCGTCCTCCTTTTCCGCACTTCATGAGGATTTTAGGGTAGTGTCCCGCATTTCTGATCCAACAGTTTCTACCTCCAAAGCGAGGCGACGGAACTTGAGGAATGCCCGCCGTCAGTTCCATCTGGTACTGGCGAATACAATTAAATAACCCTGGATATTTCTCAAAGGTCATGAAACGGCCGCTCAAAACTTTCCCCTACCGAGCCAACACTTATCTTACAATGTTATCGTTCAACTTGTGTGGAACATGCAGTACAGTAACAACTGTCGCGGAACCGGGATACATACTAGTCAGCCGTCTCGGACAGAGACCTGCGCCCAAAATCTCTTCCTGAGTTTAACCGAACGGCAGGTAATATCCCACACTTTACCACGTACTTGTTGTACCGTAAGAAGGTCTTTCGAAACATCTACTCCCAAGATCTTTCAAAAACTCGGGTAGAAGAGTGTGAGAAGACGCCATCTTGTCACTTTTCATTGCTTGACTTCGATTATCGGAAGAGAACCGGTATTTTCAACGTGGTATAGTCGTAGACATGATAAGTAGTACATATTAAACATTTATAATACATGAAGAAGTCAAAACTTAACTATTATCGAATAATAACTGTCAACTCCTCCGTCCTGGATGCACTGACATTCCAGCCAAAGGGTGTAAACAGTGGCGGCGCAATGGGGGGGGGGGGGGGATGAGGGGGAATTTGCCCCCCCCCCGATTGTTTCCTTGCCCCCCAGTTCCCCCCCCAGTTGCTCTCACCCTTCCCAATCAGATCTTGTACTCATCCAAAATTAATTTAATCACAAAACTATGTATTGGCATTGGACTGAATAACAACAGCTTCCGGGGAACCATGATTGATTAATGCCTAATTTATGTTACACAGGCTGCCAGTTTTCATATCATGCCCGTAGCCACTTCAACTGTGGCTACGGGGAGAAGTGAACTGTCAAAGAATAATGGTAAGTATTGCACATTTTTATAGAATAAAGTGACTGGAATGGAAGTGTATGTAGCCTGTGTGTGTGTGTGTGTACTCGGTGGCACCGCGTAAATGTGAAATGGTACTCCCAAAGAAAAAAGTTGGAACCTTGGAGTACGGTCAACCGAAAAAATAAATAATATAAAAATAAATAATATACCTCTCTTGGGACTTAATTTTCCACCCAGAGATATGCTAAAACCTCAGAGCTTCCGCGAGCTTCGCCCTCTGAACCCCACCACGGGCCCCTGGACCCCACCCGCACGGCCTCGCCCTTCGGGCTCGGTTTTACGCTGCGCGCGAAAACCTTTGCCCCCCGACATTTTGCCCTGCCCTCAGTTTGCCCCCCCCCCAAGTCTGACATTTTGGCGCCCCCACTGGGTGTAAATGAAGCAAAAATGAAAGTTACTCGTTCCAAATTCGTGATCTTATATACAAGTGTGTACATGGACATAACAAAGAGTGGGAAATAAATATAGCCTTTACAAGTATTTACAGCCTAATTAATGTGAAATAATATCACCTTTCCATGATCGAAATTTGTGCTACTCACATTACATTATCCTTATGATAGGAAGGATTAACTCTTTTTTAACTATTTGCACGAACATTGAGAAAGATGCAAGCCCTTACAGTAATGACAGTAAGTTTCATTTAGCTTACTTTACGTTTATAATATACATTTTGCTAAAATATTTACTATATGGTTCGCATTTTGGTTGTCGAAGTAGCTCATTTGAGACAAACTACGTAATATTCTTTTCCCTACCTTTTCGGGATGTGCAATTTAAACAAAAGGTCTCCCTTGTTAAAGCCTACAATTCTTTAGGAAATAGTTGTTAATAATTATATTTATTATAATGATAACAATAATTAATAATTCTCTATAAAAATAAGAAATAAAAATTCCAAGTACTGACTGGGCTCGACGTTGCTTGACTTCCGTTTTTTCAAGTTTATTGACCATCCTTTTACAAAGGAACAAAAGTTATATACATAATGTAATCATGAATTACACACTACTTACAATTATTTACATGAAGTGACTCATTGCATTATATTTATGTAACATAATGTTTAATCAATAATGTAACGTTCATTTTGTAATACATATTTATTGGCAATACATAATATAATATAGAATGATTAGAAAAACATTAACACTAAATAAAGGAAGCATTGGCTTAACAAAAAGTGAACCAAGCTTGACCCTAAAATTGTCAAGCCCCAATTCCCCCTCTCCCTTTGGGAGACAAACAACATTACGAGCTACTAATTCGGGTTTGTTTACTCCCTACAAAAACGAAAAAACGACTCTTTAAATTTCCTTTACAAAGAATTCAGGGGCAGGCCAAACAGGGGCAACAAAATAAAATAAAGGGTGCACAACTGTATTAATTACATGAACTTTACCAAGAAGTGAGAGGTATCTATTGTTCCAGCTTTTTAAAATATTAGTGGCTTTCTCGAGCATGTTAAACCAGTTGACATGAACAACACTTCTCAAACCAAAAGTAACACCAGTAACTTTAATTTCATTGGTGTTCCATTCAATATTTACAGGAATGGTACTTTTTGCCAGCCTCCCAAAGTCCAAGCCGCAAGTCTTATACATGTTAATGGACGTGCCTGTAGCATGCTGGAAAAGGGAAAAAACGTTGAAAAAGTTAGTGACGTCATTAATCGAACTAGCCACGCAAGTAGCATCATCTGCGTACTGTAAAAACTTTAACGGGCCAGTGTACGTACTGAAATTCTTAAAACCAATAATATCATTACAATTCTCAATATATCTTGCAAGAGGCTCCGCAAAGAGGGAGTAGAGAGAGGGCGACAGCGGGCAACCTTGACTCACCCCTCTGAGGATAGGCGAACAGGATCTGAAAGCATCCCAGGGTAGAACGTGAGTTTGTTACATGTGCCCTTGGTGAAACATTTCCAGCATTTCAAAATACGTACTTTTTAAGTAATAGAGTAGACGTACTTTTAAACAGTGATGTGACAGAGTGTTAAGTGGTTCTTATGACCAAATAATATGGATTCTCTGGCCATCAATTTAAAAAAAAACCTGTGTTTCTCCCCTTTTGAAAAGTTTCATGACCAAGAACCTCGATGTCGCTATTTTTCATGAATTGGGGGATGCCTCGTCTAAACTAGAACAACAAATACTACAATTCCATTCACAATTTGCAGTTTTAAAGATCTCGTCCCAAGAGGTTTCTTGCACAAGCGTAGGCTAATATCAAACTAGGTTTTTGGGAGGAAAAAAAAAACAGATCGTTTCTTCGGCTCACGGCTGACCAAGCTGTTACATTTCAATGAGAGGCGAGCTTAATCATAATAACAAAAAGTAAGTAAAAACGGTTCATGTTGTCTCGCACATGGAAGAGCCGAGCCCTGGTGTAATAAGGAACAAACTTTTTCTTGTTAGGGATCGCCCACGTGTACCACCTGCCACTTTTAAAATTGTCCCATACTTCAATTCGTCACTGCTGGATTCTCTTCCCACTTGTATTTAAAAATTCTGCGTCCTTGAAACTTTCAACTGTTGGTTCTTTATTCGATTCTTCAGGTTAATCAGGAATAACTTCGGTCATCTTTGTCTTCGGGATCGTAGGTTTGGCTTCATCTGGTGTCGGAGGGTCTTGCATTAGGCGTACATGGCGTTGGCTCTGGAACATCGACCGTACTCAGGTCAGTCATTTCTTCTTCGTTTTCAGTTGGACTTACTTTACTAGCATTGCAATTAAAACAATTGTGTCCAAGCCCTCGCCTGGCACTTGTAAAACTTACCTTTAGGGCACTTACTTTCGGGGTACCCCTGTTCCGTACTTTCTTTGCATTTGACACTCTTTCATGAGGTGGTCTTCTTCCAAACAAAGAATGACACTCTCTTCTCTGGGCATCGTGGTTTACACGAAGATGGATCCCACTAATAAGCACTGAGTACGGTGGGCTCTTTCTGTCGGCGGGCAACTCAATCCTATCCCACTTTCAGTAGATAGGAAAATCCTCGTATAGGGTTTTGGGTCCGATCGCTCCTAATGTTTTTTGTAGGGTACATGTAAGGAGAAAGTTTAACAGACAGATCCTCATCCTTAACAATTGAACAGGTACCCAAACAAGTTAGCTGTAATTAGGGTTTCAATACTGAACCTCTTACGTCGCCTCCTACTACTATCCCTACATTTAGTTCGGCATCACTTATGGTCTTGATTGTAAGCATCCACTCAATGTCAACTTTAATGTCAAACTTTATTTCCATCTTGAACATAATACATACGCACACTTATACATAACCAGAGAAGGAAAAGAAATATAATGTTTACAAGTATTTACAGCCTAATTAATATAACTTGACATTTACCATTCTATTTACACCATAATTCATTTAGTTTACCCCAGAGGTTTCTTTTTATGAGGATTTTTTCCTCCATTTCTTTGTTCTATATTGTACTTCACATTTCCCCCTTATTAGAAGAAAATTCTAATGCTTTTGCACGAAGAACTGTAGTCATTGTCAAATACATTTACACACACAATGTTGCTTTAGAAGGTATAAGCACAAGCATTTACAATTTGATTCATTGATTGTAGGCATTGACTCCACAATAAGTGTAGCAACCATAACACTGTTGATTTTGGGACAAATGAAAGATGTTAATTAGACAAATTTGAAATGAATCTTTTCTCCACAAACCGAAACAAAGGAATGTTCTCTGATCCAGGCTTTTTCAAATTTAAGTTGAGAAAGGAGGCATCTATCGGCTCTTAACTCCCCGTTTAATATAATTATTAATTAAGGATTGTATTTCTTCACTGGAATGAACACGTGATTGAAAAACATGAATGCATCTAGATTTCCAAATAATGAATTTGGAAACAAATAGAACGTACCAGAACCTATTGAACACTTCCTATAAGGGAGGGTAAATACTCTGGAAGCCCATACGAATGAAAGTGGCCTTGAAGTTGAAATTGTCTTCAGCAATGTAAAAAGAGTTTTTTGTTAAGGAAAAACTTTATTTCCATCCTGATCATATATACATATGTACACCTATAAAATAAGTAGATTAGGAAATTAAATATAATATTTACAAGTATTTACAGCCTATGATTAATATGACGTAACATTACCATACTATTCATATTATAATTCATTTAGTTTAGGTTACATTTCTCTTTTTGTGACGATGTTTCCTCCATTTATTTGTTCTCAATTGTACATCAAACTAGACGTTTTGGTTGTACCTCACCGATTTGAGGCTTTCGAGCACTAAGAGAGGCAATGAAAATTTTCAGAGGCTTGATACAAACGTTCTCACTTTTACCGGAGCCCAAATCACAATAAAACTCGTGAAGAACATCAACGGTCACAGTGTTGGAATGAACAGTGTTTCCATTATGGTCTCGAATACCATGAATAAGTCAATTCTTACGAGCATTCTCCATCTCCTGCCTGTCAAAACCAGGCATTCTCGACTTCGGTCCAAAACCTTAACCCTCGATTGCATCGAGACCCTTCAAATTTCCCAATTTAAAATTGACACCATTGCTAGAGTTCAATATTGACATCATTGCTAGAATTGCTAGATTTAATATCGACATCATTGCTAGAATTGCTAGATTTAATATCGACATCATTGCTATAATTTCGAGAATTTAATATTGATCGACATCATTGCTGTAATTGCTAGAATTAATTTTTGACATTATTGCTAGAATTACTAAACCTGGAATAAAGATTAAACGTTCCCTTTTGAGTCTTGCGATACGAACACTATGACGAATAGACAAGTAATTTGAAGTTTTTTTTAACATGGTCCCACCAATCTGTGAGAAAAGTGAACCCTGGTAAGGGTAGACCATAACTTTTAATAGTAACGTATGATAAAAATCTTCCTCCTCGTTTAATACATATTTCAGGTAGAAGCTTCATTTTTTTTAAATAATTTCTCACAGACAGAAATTCAGTTATATGTTGCCCAACAATAATTTCTTCACCCAAACTTTCCAAAATTCAAATGATGCATCTTCTGTTACTCATCACATGCATGATGTCTTGAGGAGATGAAGCTTTGGTAATCGAGTTTCCCGTTTGAGGAGAGATGTGGGCTCGAATGGAGAATCCGTGACTGGAACTGTCGTCATTCTATCACGGATACCGAGCTGCGTTTCCTGCAAAAATACAAATGTAAAATTAAACATTGTGATTATACGAAGGAAATCGAAGTTAAACGATGCCATTAGACTTCAGAAAGTACATACATCAAAGAATTCTACCTCTTTCTCCGATACAAACTGTCGGTGCCTTCAAGCGTTTAACTAACCTCTGTGCATACTTTCAGTGCACGGGGACAACTGGGTGCCGAGCTTCATCTGCACTAGCTATATTTTCTTCAGCGAGGGGCCTGCTAGCTCTCGTTAATTCGTGACGTTTTGTATAGTCCAGTGCCATAAGAGCATTTTCACTCTGCGACGGAGGCTTTTCCCGAGCTAGAGTCCCATTTGGGTCGGGACTTGCACTGTCCTTCCTTATAAGGCAGCTCGCCAGATGGGTGAGAATCTATAGATCTTTCCTTCTCAAACCCTATTTCGTCGACAATTTTTTCCACCTGATAAACGCCCTTTTTTGTGGAGGATGCACCCCTTTTAATTCTTTACCCCATCCTGAGCCTGTTATTCCTAGTTCGAGGTGGGGTCACCACACAGAAAAAAAAACACATGCAGCCATTCGGAATGTTTTAAATTTACCCACTCCTCCCTCCCCGACCTAAGATGTGACCCAAGCTACGCCCATCCATCAACCTTCATGGGCAAAGCAATTGTCGCAGCGTCTGTATGCACAATTGAAAACTGTTGGAAAGCCGCAACCGATATTGAACTTCAACTCCACAAGCCACACCTGTCACCTGTTGGCCTTACATTCAGGGATAGTCATCACTATAGCAACAGATCACTGAGAGTGACGCTTTGGCCAATGAAAACCTTTCACAGGTTACTGTCATTTCGCTGAACGAATACCACACAACTCTCCATCTCACGTAAACGGTTTTCTGTGCCGTGTATGCAGTGCAAACATCGCATATTGATTTGATTTCCACGAGAGTGCTAGTCTTAGTGAAAGTTGTTTATATTAGCCAACGTATTTGAATGTTTTGCTGTACCAGGAAAAAGCTTGAAGGATGAACGTTCAGTAAGACAGAATGCATCGTTCTGAAAAGATTGTTAACAGTTAGAACCTAAATTGGAGTCAAAGCTGCTGACTTGTGTATAATTTAATAAAGTACAGTAAGTATATTACGACGCCCGGTAGACGCGAACTCACAGTCACAAATACGATTTTTTTTTTTATGTGTAACATGCCTAGGTTCACTTTATGTTAACGTAACGCTAGTTACTGTAGGCCGCACGTTAGATAGACGAAGGTATGTTTTATCAAAATTAGCTCTAATGAACGTTATGATAAAGTGACATAAGCCATAACTGCAGACAATGTAAGTATCAGTGGCAGTACTACAAGACTAACTTAAGATCCATAGCCCCTGTTATAGTCCCATACTCGGGCCCAGGCCTACTACTGTACTACCCGTCTCTAATTTAACAGCTAATGTTACAATGATTAATAGCTGCATCACTTGGGATTTGGGAGGCACGGATGCAACAACGTTGAAGTCATTCAGATGTTGCAGATTCTTTGTGCCATGATTTTAGCTTCACCTCTGTCAAGTGTCAGTCATGTTACCAGTGAATGCACAACCGCCCACCCTCTGCTACAGTGCTAGAACTACTAACTATAGCGTACCTGGGCCTGTCGAACACGCTATTAAGGAAATTTATCATTCCAAGTTTGTGACAGTTCCACCTACAAAAGTCAGAATGTTTGCTTATGAATCAGTATTGTCTCGAACGAATATGTATGCATTGCAACAAAAAAGTATGTCACCAAAGTTGGAATTATCCCGCCTTCTTTATGACAATCCAAACAAAATTAACAATCCCCAAGATGCCCGTCAGGTGCGCCTGCCGTTGACATAGTGTAGAGTAAAAATGACAAAAAGTGGTGGCGAGTTGCACCATGTCAATCTGCCTAACCTAAGCTTTCAAAAGTTTTTGATTTGTGAATGTTAGGCTAGAGGTGCGGTCGAAGGGCCCGTGCAGTCCATGGCTACCTTTCAGTATATTTATAGGGTTCGACAGCACTTCTAACTGTACCAGAAACTTGTTCTTTGTTTACATTCTTACACCGACTACTGTACGTACCGTATTTAAAGGGAAATAAGGTGTTTATTTTTACAGAAAACAACCAAAATTTTGAAACAATGTTTGTGGACATAGAATGATAGATTATTCAAAATAAGGCAGTAGCCTTCTTTTCAAGAAGTAAGTTTCTCACAGATAGAAATTCAGTTATTCATTGCTCAACAAATTGTTCGCCAAACTTTTCAAAATTCAAATGATGTATCTGCAGATACTCAATATGCATCTGTTTCGAGGAGGTGAAACTTTTGCAGATCTGTTCATTGATGAGACCGAATAGTTTAACAATGATTAAAGATATTTTCTTTGTATGTGTTGGTACATCTACGTATGTCAACGCCCTGTTTCCCTTTAACCCATATCTTTCGATAAGAAATATGAAATGTGTCTGCCAGCTTGAGCGGTCTATGTTTGGAGAAAATTAATGTCAGGCCTAACCTGCAATAGACCTAACATTTGCAGGTCAATACACGTGTCCTGATGCGTTTTTATGCAGATGTGATCTTGCATCCAGGTCTTCAGCTGTGTGGAGAATGACACACAACACTGTAGGGCGTAGGCTCTATTGCACTTATGGCCCAATTTAAAGATATTATATATGTCGCGTCCTTAAAAGGAACTCTGGAGTGGATTCGCAGAGGCTATCTTGAAAACAACATTCCACATCATGATACTGTAGCAAACTAAATTGTGAGATCAAATCTGTGCTACTGTACATATGAAGAGGTTTGCAGTATAGCCTATAGGCCTACTGGGCCTGCATTCTATAATTGTATGGTATCCGTTTCAAGAAAATAATCATCGAGTGACAAGCTTTTTTTCTCAGTGTAGAAGAATTTGCTTCTGGATGTCCTCGTGGTTGGGATGGTCTTTACTTGTTTTGTAATGCTCCTGTACTGTAACAGGCTGAAGGTGCTTTGTGAGGTCTTCAACGCCACTGTATGTGCTGTGTTGTTACTTACTGTAGGCTGCTGTGCTTTGGGCTCACTGCTGTACCTTGGTATTACTGGAATTGCACATACATGGCTTCAAATCCTGTAACGTGGATTGTATCAAAATTCTACAAGTTCTGTGATGGTAGTCATTGGTGGGTCCTAGCGCTGAATATACAGTAGTTCTGATTATGGTCAATAAAGTGTTGACATGATTGCTGGACTTCAATTGGCAAACCTTCCCACAGGTTTGCAAATTGAGGCACTTTCAAAGTAAGCGCAAAAGGGTGGTAGGATGACAATTTCGTCAGACCTTCTTTATCCCCATCATTTCAACTACTTTAGTGGTTTCCTAAAATCGAAACAGTAGTTTCTGACTTGCCAGTGTGGTGTACAGTAGCTGTATAGATGACAAAAACATGAAACCAGTATCTTCCTAGGCTGAAGTACTCAGAATTCAGAAATGATATCTTTATCAACCTGGTATATTTAGCAGTTTTTGTTTATCACCTATTGGAACTGTTGCTGTACAACTTAAAGCAACAAGAGAGTAATTTTGAAGCTAAATGTTAGGAAGGTAGTTGGCTATGGTATCAGGGGTCGCAGTGAAAACACCATAGTAAGTATGCTTGAGTGTGACAGAAACTGGGGAAGCCATTCCAATGAAAGAATGATCGGAAACAGTGGATGTGATTCAACCTGTGGCTTTTAAAAAAATCTTGCAACTGTGTACGCGTCGCACAAATAAACATATTGTAACTTGCACACTGTATGCAAACTAAATGTTAGAAATGCAATACAGTACTTAAATGATAGTGTCATTAAAATTTCCATGCAATTGCAAAGAGATTTTGACTGGTGCACTGTACTTTCATGGTGAAGTAATATTACTGTATTTAAAAAAACTGAAAAATTACATGCAGGGATAAGTTTAGGACAGGTGAGGCTGTAAATTAATCTCCATCTTAATCTGACTGTACAATCACTGAACATGCAACTTCCTATGTTAGCAATGCTATTTATTGAAAGTATTATTTCCCAGAGGATCATAACTTTTTGAAAACTGCAGAATAAGTGAAAAAGCCTACAGTACATGATGTGAATATATAATGGATTAGCTGACTGATGTTTTTGTATTCCTGTTGTCTGTAATAGTAACCTATGCATCCTGTGGGGGTTTTTGCAGTCATGTACTGTACTCATGGACAACCTGGAAGAGTCATGGAAATGGAAAATTGGGCATGGAAACGTTTTGAAATTCATCATAGGGAGAGTGTGTGTAGTCCTGAAAAGTCATGGAAGTTTTCAGAAAGTGACATTGTGCCGAAGTTGTCATTCATAATATATCAAAATGTATTCTCATTCATACTATTCCTCACTTTAAGTCTGCTTTTGCAGCTGTAATAGGTAAAAACTTTATGTGAGAAAGGAGGAGGAAGGTCATGGAAGTTCTTATTTGGTCCTGTGAAAACCATGAAAGTGATCTTCTGTAAAGTGCAGGAGCCCTGCTTCAGCCTGTTATTTATTGATTCTGTAAGGTAACCATCTGTATGCACTCTCTCTTTCAGAAACAGGATGGCTGGTGCTACCAGAGGCTACCAAAAATTTTGCTCTGCCATCTTCTTATTGACACTGTGTTTGAAGGTTGAAGTCCACGCTCAAAGCCCACTCGTGAATGTTGCACTAAACAAGCCAGTGACTGCACAAGTGACATGTGGTAGCCCAGCAGAGGATTTTTATGCCCACCGAGAAATCACAAAGGCTGCCAAGGATCGAGTACGTTCGATATGCGATAGCAACAACGTGACGCTAGCCCATCCTCCAAGCTATGCAGTGGATTTAGATTCCACTGTGGGAGAGAACTACACCTGGTGGCAAAGCACATCCAAGAACAATCTCTTGTTTCTGGGAGTCAACAATCCAGACACCATCCTTACTATTGACTTACAGGATGTAAGTTCCTTTTTTTATAAACTTGTACTGAAATCGTGTCCTCTACTGTACTCGTTACCACCCCCTATCAGTTTGTTCCTTTTGCCGTTTTTGTAACGAAGACATCGATTTTTCCAGCACCAAAGTGCTATAACATTCACAGGCAAAAACAGACCAGTTTGTCACAACTGTAAGTTGCACGAAAGTGAAACCACCGTAAACCCTAGACATAGCCCTAATCACAATCTCTGATTGGCTGCAGTAAAATTTGCTTCATGTGAAGAATTACGTAGAACTATTCTCACAAACATGTTTTGAGCATACTGTACATCGGATGATTCTGTCCCGCATTGTCCCGCATTTTCCATTTTGTAGTTATGCCTACAGATTGTTAGGGAGCATCAAACAATGGAAGTGAAACTAACTTGACCACTTTGAAGAACAGAAATTTTGTAAAATCAGTAGAAGCATAAATCATTGCACTAGTTTTAAAATAATTGCCTTGTAAATGCCGACATACTGTATGTATAGTGACGGATGTATGCAACAAGTAGGTCGCGCTAGTGCAGTGCAGCAAAACCATACAAATCAATTCATCATTTCTAGATTGGTATCTGGAATTGTAGCATGCAATTTAGCGAAATTGAGACTTAATTTGCAAATACAGTAATCAACATTGCTTCATTACGGTGTCTGTCAAACTATAAACTAAATATTGTTATGTTATGTTAAGTTAAGTTGAACACAAATTGTCAATCACTACTTTACCAAACTACAGTACACTAATTACCATATTGCAGCCTATGATATTGTCCTTTTTAGAATTTGAAACCATATAATGGCAGAATTTACCACCTGAAACCTATTTATTTTCCCAAATTATCTGAATGGTAAACTTATAAGACACATCTGTACTAAATTTTCAATTTCAATTTTTGCCTAGGACCACACAATCATTTACAATATTCTTAAAGAAATGAGCTGTTCAATATGCGGTGGTGCATCTCAAAATGCAAAGTCTGTGATGTCGTAAGAGATTAACTACAGTAGTATAGAATATTTATTTTTTTTTTCACATTTTAAACTCAATCTACAGTGCAATAATATTCCAAAGATATATTGTTAATGCAGTTTGTCTTGCTAGTAATATTTTGTAACCTATAGGGCTACAGTATTCATGTTTTCTCTTGACCAGAGGTCTTATTTAATACATCAACCAAAAAATGCATGTTGCTCCCCCCACAGCCCAGCTATGCCACCAGCTACAGTACATTACAGTAGTCAACACTTCAAATTGCAATTCTTTCACTGCAAGAAACTTTACAGGTACTGCAGTACAGGGTACCCTGTTCAAAGCTCTTCTAGTGGAGAACACAATACATGTGTATGTATATATTCCTAAAGAGCTTTTTTTCTTCTTTGTACCTGTACGTACAGTGAAAAATTTGAAATATAGGATGGGTACAATTTTGAAGTTCTAAAAGAAAAGATGCATGGATACCGAAATTTGAATTTGTAATCTGGACTTATTTCTGAATTTATGTCTACATCTGTACAGTTTGCAGTTGCACAGCTTGGTTTGCTCGCTGCTCATTAATTACGTTGTATTGATTGTTTGAACAGTTGGATCACATGTTGACATGTTAGATGCCAACTGACGATGTTAATCAATAAAAGAGGGCGAGTCAAAGTATTAATTCAACAACTGTGCTTGATTAAAGTTGTCTGTATTGCGCCAGTTTTTCAGTTTGTCAACTTTGTCATATAGTACTAACTAGACAATGGTTTTGAATCAGCCATTGCTCACAGTAGTAGTTAGTCACGTTCAGTGTTCCATATGATGGTTAAACTGCCCTGGTGTTATTGTAGCCCAAAGCAAAAGTGATCAGGGCTGCCCAATGTGCCCACTGCCTTGTCGTTCCCAATTGCAGTATTTTCCTACCATGTTCTGACCTAAGTTGGTGAAAAGTGTCTGTTTTGTACCTTTTCTGTGTTCCTGAAGTTAAAAGACAACAAATCCACAAGGAATATTTCACAACTTCAGTAAATCAATAAGAGACTACAGTGCTCTACAGTACAGACTGAAAACACTAGACGGAAATAGCAAGATAAAGAGAGAAAAAGAAGTAGAAAATAGGTTTTACAAAGCTTTTAATGTACTTACCAAACATCATTAAAATAAGCAAAAAATGGTGTAAAAGTTTTGATAACCCATCATCTAAAAGTGAAATGGGTGTGACTAAAATAAAATGTTTAGAGTGTCCATTAATAGAAACATAGTAATGATGTACAGTATGCTAAGAGTTAAGGGGTGTCAGTGAGGTAACACCTACAAGAAGGATGAGCAGAGATGGGAGGAGAGAATGGACGCAATTTAGGAAGAAAGAGATAAATGAAAGCTCAATATTTTGTCTGCTAAAAACAAAGTAAAGACACTGCAAACTGGAAAGTGATGGCATATTGTATATCTGAACTCCAAATGCAATAAGTCACACTTACCACTTTCTAAACTGAATAATTTATGTGTCTTCGAAGTACAGTACTGTACAAATGACATGTGTTGTACCACTATAACAATTGTGATATGTTCTGTTTCTTCTCATAAACTTATCAAATGATCTCTGCCCCTAACTGATGTGTCTGTTTAAACTCTTTGCCATTTGGTTTTAATATTTAGCCTACATTTGGATGCAGCTTCCTCTAGCTGTTTTACTCCTTTTGTTTAAAGTGATTGTGTCTGCACTGAAGGACCAAGGATAAGATTGTCTGATCTTAACTTTTCTGTTTTTTGTTAAATGTACACCCAAGGTTGTACATGGATAGAATACATATTTCGATAAACGAAAATGACAGTGACTACTTTGAAAAGCAGCGGGATTGGCATCAGAACAGAAGAAACAGTCATAATTCAAAATTATTGTCCTTTTATATGAGCTCCTTAATAGTGTGCTATAACAAATATTGTAACAGCACGGTCTCACTATTCAAGTCATCACTAGTTGGTTACGAACAGGAACTGTAACATTTGGTGAAAGGAGATATATCGATGTACTGTATTTACAAATACAGGTACTGTTACCCACAGTAGAGTAGAAACTGATCACATCGTTGCGGCCGTCAGTGATCCTGAGTTGTTTTGACTACCTGAATATTCAGTACTACTACTGTAGTATATACTTCCCATCGGCTTGTTCAGAGAGCCACACAGTTGACTTGAATGAAACTGTCATCCACTTCATCATCATATTGTGTAAACTTTTTGCCGTTATTTCAGAAGCATTTGAAATCAGACGACAGAATCAGCCAATTCAAACCTATTAATTTTCCAAAATGTCTGGATGGTGCCATTACTGTAAAAGCCTTTCTAAACTTTTGGACATGAAATCTCAGTGTGGATACACAATATCACTTTAAGATGGCCATTCCTGTTGAGATATCACTTTAAGATGGCCATTCCTGTTGAGATATCACTTTAAGATGGCCATTCCTGTTGAGATGTCACTTTAAGATGGCCATTCCTGTTGAGATGTCACTTTAAGATGGCCATTCCTGTTGAGATATCACTTTAAGATGGCCATTCCTGTTGAGATGTCACTTTAAGATGGCCATTCCTGTTGAGATGTCACTTTAAGATGGCCATTCCTGTTGAGATGTCACTTTAAGATGGCCATTCCTGTTGAGATATCACTTTAAGATGGCCATTCCTGTTGAGATATCACTTTAAGATGGCCATTCCTGTTGAGACATCACTTTAAGATGGCCATTCCTGTTGAGATATCACTTTAAGATGGCCATTCCTGTTGAGATGTCACTTTAAGATGGCCATTCCTGTTGAGATGTCACTTTAAGATGGCCATTCCTGTTGAGATGTCACTTTAAGATGGCCATTCCTGTTGAGATGTCACTTTAAGATGGCCATTCCTGTTGAGATGTCACTTTAAGATGGCCATTCCTGTTGAGATGTCACTTTAAGATGGCCATTCCTGTTGAGATGTCACTTTAAGATGGCCATTCCTGTTGAGATGTCACTTTAAGATGGCCATTCCTGTTGAGATATCACTTTAAGATGGCCATTCCTGTTGAGATATCACTTTAAGATGGCCATTCCTGTTGAGATATCACTTTAAGATGGCCATTCCTGTTGAGATATCACTTTAAGATGGCCATTCCTGTTGAGATGTCTCATTCAGAGACAGCTTTGTACTGTTGTGTGTGCAGGACTTTTGAAAAACCAAGGTTTGTAAAATAAATGTTTGTAAGCAGACCTGTCAACTCTCCTGGTTTTACCAGGGGACTACCCTTTTTTTTGTACAGATCTCTCATCCTCCTGGTTTCATATTTCCATCTCCCAGTTTTATAAGTCCATTTGCGACATTTCTGAAAGTGACCAAAACAGCACAAGGCTTACTTGAGTAATTGGCCATAAACTAATGTATATTGCATTGAAAATCAGATCCTTTTTTACCAAATTTTCATCTGTTATACAGTAGTGTAGATTAGTATTATTACACCAACAGAGGTTGCTTTGTAATTCATTAGTTTATGAAGGGCTGTGCATACAGAAGAGCATACATGTACTTGTAATGTATGTGAAAATAGGCCTACATGGGCAACTTGTGCTGTGGGTGATGATTCTCTCCGTGGCAGTAATGTTTGTTGAAAATTACCCAGTCTCCCTAGATTTTTTACTAATCTTCTGATTTTTTTGGCCCTGTAAAATGAAAATCTCGGTATTTTTGGTGACACAGTTTGGCAGGTCTGTTGTAAGGGAGCCAAGGGAGACCCTCACAAATCTAACCTACTGTAAGGTCATCTCAAACTGAGATGCCATTGC